>CM070876.1:123606809-124304309 GCA_036365515.1 Torymus aiolomorphi | reverse complement strand
CGGAAATGTACTAAACTGTGCTACAGTGTGCATAACTGTACCAAACTGTACTGAAACATACTAAACTATGCAAAAACGTGCCGAAATGTACGAAACTGTGTCAAACTGTGTCGAGTAATCCAGCTCACTTAAATGTTGATCGATAAAATCGATTTTTGTTAAACTGTGTGGATTTGTGCTAAAATATGCCAAACTGTGCCAATTTGTGTCAATATGTACAAAACCCGTGCAAAATGTCCGAAATCTACATACTCCAACACGGTTTGTCACAGATTAGCACAGTTTTGCAAATTTATGCACAATTAAGCACAAAAATTATTTCAACTAGGGCTGCTTTTGATTTGTAATAGCCATTTATTAATTTTAAGGTTAGAACCTTTTTCTTAGATCGGAAATTGCAGAAAGAGCACACAAATACGGACAGCATACTACTAGATACACGTACCCTATGTGTGAAATTTCACAAAGAAAATATAATTTGAAGTAAAGGTTATTTAGGAATTTTAAAAGGTTTTGACGATAATATTACAATCAATTATTTTATTTATTTTTCATACATAATTTAAAAACCGCTGCCAATTCATTGGCACGTAGCTTCCTCAAACTTAATTTACTGATTCCTTTAATTAATTCTTAATTCCAATTTTAAATTTTAATACTTTATTTTGTATGGTGAGAAAAGCGCGCTGTAAATCAACTTTAATAAAAAATAAAAGCAAGTAAACAACACGCACGCGAGCACGCGTCATTTCCATTTTCTAGTATATATACAGCTGTTCACGAAAAAATACGATTTGAAAAGAGTGCTAAAATAGTTTCAATCTCAAATATCTCTGAAATTCATAAACGAATTTTTTTACCTTAAGAACATCAAGGAGCGCGGGAGCGCTCCGAAGGCAAGTATAGAAGAAGCCTGAGGGTCGACCGCGCTACATATACATTGAAATGGATGCCCGAGAAATTTAAATATTTACTGCAATTTTCAATCGCTTTTATATTCACCCAAATTAAAATAACAGCATGCTATTTTATCATAGTATGTTGCTGTTGAGAATATACATATTATATTGTACAGCGCGCGACACACGTATATGTACACATGTGTGTTTCCCCACCCCATAACGTGTGAGAGCCGACGGGCGAGCGTGACGCTCCTGCAAACTTATCGTCAGACCGAGAATGGTCCGCGCCAAGTGTAGTCATACTGTATCTTAGCTTAAGTCTATTAAATAAACTCTTTTATTCTATCCAATTTGTGTGTCCTTTATTCAACATGGTAGCAGAGGTCCGTGGTTTGTAAGCGTTAAAAAAGACTCTGACCCAATACAAGCTTCGGCGAGTATTGGGGGCAGCTTATAAACTCAAATTAAGACGGCGGACACCAAGGAAGAGAAAAACTCCGAGCACGAAGGAACGCTCGAGTCGAAGGAACAAGCCACAACATCGAAGGTCAAGCAAGAAGACGAAATGGATAAAAAGGATGTTTCAATACCAGTATTCGATGGCGGAAACTACAGTATGTGGAAAAAGAGGATCCAAATGTACATGAAGCTCAAAAAATGTGAAATTGTGATAGAAAGAGAAAAGAGTGAAACAGACAAAGTAGAAGAATGGAAACAGAATGATTTGAGAGCAATAAATAATTTATAGTGCGATATCCGATAAACAATTAGAATTTGTTTGTGAAGAAGAAACAGCATACAAAATTATGAAGAAGCTAGACAGTATGTATTTAAAAGATTCAACGGCGTTACAAATAGTCTGCAGGAATAGACTGGAGAAATTAAGATTAAGAAACTATAGTGATTCTGAGGCATTTTTCAGTGATTTTGAAAAAGCGGTAAATGAGTTAAAAGGCGCGGGTGCTAAAATAAGCGAAAAAGAAAAATTGAATTATATGCTCAACACGTTACCAGAATCATACAGTTATATAGGTGATTTGGTTGATACATTGAAAGAAGAAGAACAAACGGCTGATTACATAAGAAACAAAATTAAGCTAGCTGAAATGAAGAATCGAAAAGAGCATAACGAGAGAAGTACGAATGTATTTACTGCAAGAAAGGGAAACTGCTATAAGTGTGGAAAACCTGGTCATTTCGCACGAGATTGCCAAGATGGAGGACAAGCAGGTAGCAACGGCAGCTTATGGAGAGGATCGACACGTGGTCGCAGCCGAGGCACAGCCGGAAGAGGCCATTACGGCAGAGGACGCGGAAAATTCCATGGATAACAAGGAACCAGCACGAGCGAACAGAGCGGCGAAGGTGCGAGCGCATGGATAGCGACGACACACGCTGCGTACACCAACGAAACAAACAGGTCAGGTATGAGCGAGATAGAGTGGATACTCGATAGCGGATGTTCTGATCATATTATAAATAACGAAAATTATTTTGAAAAATGTATTAGTTTAAAAGAACCGGTAAATATTTATCTCGGTGATAATAGAGCTATAAAAGCTACAAAGATAGGAACTCTATCTCTTTATTTTGTCACCTTCGGAAAGCAAAATAAAGTTAATATTAATAATGTTTATTTTGCTAAGGAAATGAATGCTAATTTAATAAGTGTTGGAAAATTAACGAATAATAAGAATACGGTAATTTTGAAAGGAAAAGTTGCAAAAATTATAGATAGTGATAATAAATTAACTGCAATAGCATTTAAATTTAATGATACATATAAGATGAAAAGTAAATTGGCAAAGAATATAAGTTGTGTAAATAGTGCCGAACAGAATAATAACATGAGTTAAAAGGAAAGATGGCATAGAGTGTTAGGTCACGTAAATTTTAGATATTTGGATACGATATGTAAACAGCAGTTATTAACGGGCGTTCCAAATGAACTTGAATCTGAATTTATGAAATGTAAAACTTGTATTGAAAATAAGATGCATAACTTGCCATTTACTAATAATAGAACAAAGGCGAAAGATATATTAGAAATTATACATACGGATGTATGCGGTCCCTTTAAAACTACTGGGTTTAGCGGAGAAAAATATTTCGTTTCTTTTATTGATGATTATAGTAAAATAGCTAAAGTTTATTGCATAAAGACTAAAGAGGAAGTTTTTGATTGTTTATTTCAATTTGTAAATGAAACTGAAAATTTAACCGGAAAAAGAATAAAAATATTGAGATGTGATAACGGGAAAGAATATTTAAATAATCGGTTTTATAAATTTGCCAAAGAAAAGGGTATTATTATTAATAATTGTCCGACGTATGTGCACGAATTAAACGGCACAGCTGAAAGATTTAATAGAACGATAATGGATAAAGCGCGATGTTTACTATCAGAGGCAAAGGTACACAAATACTACTGCCCAGAAATAATATGTGCCGCGACGTATTTGAAAAATCGTACGTTAGCAAATACGATTGAAAGAAAAACACCTTATGAAATATTTTTTAGAAAGAGACCAAATGTCGAACATTTACGTTTGTACGGGAGTAAAGTTTTTGTAAGAAAACCGGAACAAAAAAAATTGTCTAAATGGGATCAAAAAGCTGAAATGGGAATATTGTTAGGTTATAGTGATGTAGGCTATAGAGTACTTATAAATAATAAAATAATTGTTGCAAGGCATGTGGATATTATAGAAAGAGATGTTAAATGCATTGGTATTGATTATAAAGATAATATTGATAACGATGATAGGAAAAGTCCTGTAAGATACCCAGAAAAGGAAAGCTATAATATTTATGTCAGATACTGTAGAGTAGATACACCTTGTACATTTGAGGAGGCGATGAATAGTAAAGAGAGTAAAAATTGGCAAGAAGCCATGAATAAAGAAATCGAATGCATAAATAAAAATAAAACTTGGGAATTAGTCGATAGAGTACAAAATAAAGAAGTTATAGATGTAAAATGGGTTTACACAAGAAAATCAGATAATAGGTACAAAGGTAGGCTAGTTGTGAGAGGTTTTCAACAAACAGATGTAATTGATGACATATATTCCCTAGTTGCGAAAAATCAACCAAAAGGTTATGAAGATGGAACCAAACGAGTGTATAAATTGTCAAAAGCGTTGTATGGATTGAGAGAGAGTCCTAGAGACTGGTATGAATGCTTTGATGAATATGTTATGAAACTTGGCTTTAAAAAGTGCAATGTAGAATTATGCCTATATATACATGGAAAAAACAAAGACATTGTTTACCTATTAATATACGTAGGCGATTTGTTGATTTGTGGAAAAGATGAAAAGAAAATACAAAGAATAAAGAAATTGTTATCTGATCGTTTCAAAATGAAAGATTTAGGTGAAATAAATGAGTATCTAGGCATAAACGTAAAGCATGATTATATAAATGGTAAGATGGAATTAAGTCAAGAAAAATATATTGAGTCACTAGCAACTAAATTTCACATAAAAGATAGTAAGTTATATAGCACTCCGATGGAGACAAATTTAAAAATTGAAAATTCCAAAGAGTTCGAACCAAATATAAAATATAGGAATTTAATTGGCGCGTTATTATATGTTAGTTCTGGCACTCGACCAGATATTAGTCATAGCGTAAATTACTTAAGTAGATTCCAAAATTGTTACACCGAGACACATTGGAAATATGCATTACGAATTTTGAAGTATTTGTATTTAACGAAAAAATTAAGTTTACAATATAAGAGAAATAAAAATTGTGAAATAATTGATGGCTATGTAGACGCAGATTGGGCTGGAGACAATGTTGATAGGAAGTCCACATCAGGTTATGTAATTCGAGTTTTTGGGAATGTAATTAATTGGAAATCGCGAAAACAAAAATGTATAACGAAGGCTTCGACGTATGCAGAGAACGTTACGTTATCTGAAATAGTAAGCGAATTGAAATATCTAAAAGAATTATTAAAAACGTTTGACTTGGATATTGAAAAACCAATAAAAATTTATGAAGATAATTCAGGTGCGATAAATATAGCGAACTTCGGAAACTTTACGAAAAATTCAAAACACATTGAGATTCATTACCATTATGTACACGAGGGCGTTAAAAACAAAGAGATTGAAACTGTAAAAATCGACTCAGAAAATAATATAGCCGATGTACTCACGAAAGCATTATGTAAAGATAAGTTTGTTAAATTCAGAGAATTGTTAAATGTAAAATGAAAATCATGAAATAGTACAATATAAATGTAATGAGGCGTGTTGAGAATATACATATTATATTGTACAGCGCGCGACACACGTATATGTACACATGTGTGTCTCCCCACCCCATAACGTGTGAGAGCCGACGGGCGAGCGCGACGCTCCTGCAAACTTGTCGTCAGACCGAGAATGGCCCGCGCCAAGTGTAGTCATACTGTATCTTAGCTTAAGTCTATTAAATAAACTCTTTTATTCTATCCAATTTGTGTGTCCTTTATTCAACAGTTGCACAAAAAGTTTCATGTAAAAAGATGTTCTCATATTAGAGATATTAAATAGTAAACAATTTTATGTCTGGTTTCCGATTCTAAAATTTCTCCATGTTTCTCCATAAGATTCATAAACTATACATTTTTCTTCCGACAGTACATACTATAGCATTTTTGTCCGACCACATATACTAATAATTAATGAATGGCGATGACGACAGAACAGATACAGAGAGAGAGAGAGAGAGAGAGAGAGAGAGAGAGAGCGAGAGAGAGAGAGAGAGAGAGAGAGAGAGAGAGAGAGAGAGAGAGAGAGAGAGAGAGAGAGAGAGAGAGCCAGCGCCAGCGTCAGCGCCAGAGTATGCATAGGTTAGAAATAGTAGTTATTCAAAGATCTAAGAAAGCCAACTAAACTAATAAGAATGTATACCTACGTGCATCAAAGGGGCAAATAACTTTTATTATATAAGTATTGAACAGCTAAATGTTAAATGGCTACAATCATTTTTTAAAAATTGATACTTTGTGTGATTTTTTTTATATTTACAGATTATACAAGATTGTTTTACAGTCATTGAAATTCGATTTTGAATTGACTTGGATGGTTGTACAATGTAGACAGATGCTGAAAGCCTTATTCATTCTATTTTGAATATATAATATAGCCAATAATGTTGAGGTGTTCTAATTGTGTACTGTCTGAAAAATCTAATTTTGAATTAGCAAAAATGAACGAGTTTCCTCATGACCCTGCTGGTTATTTTATTATTTATTAATGGACAAGAAAAAGTTATTTTAATACAAGAACAGACGCTTAGGAATATTAAAGAAGATAGTAAGAATATAGTACTACTCAAGAAATAAAAACCAAACCAATATTAGCCTATGGAAGAGCAGGCAAATACTATTTATGACAATATTTTTCAAGAAATGTATCCTCAACATGAAAATTTTTCATGAGATAGAATTTTAGAAGAATATTTAAAATTTGTCTTTATATTTGACAGGACGAATAGAGGACTTGGATGTCAATGAAGAAAATGACAGTTTCATTGCTTTCAATGAATAACACATAAAACAAACAACCAAGATGTTTATTTAGACAGTATTGGATTCAAAGTACGAAAAAAGTATTATGTATTGAAGTAAGTTTTTCAAAATAAGAAAAGAAAATTGTGATTATCATAGTTCGTCTATCTAGTTGAAAATTATATTGATACTAAAAATATTGTGATTATTAAAAAATGATATCTAATCAGTGCTTTGTGTAATAAATAAAATAAAATACCGGTATGATGTGCTGCATGAAGTGCATATGTAATCAAATGTTATTGATAACAAATAACATAGTGATTAAAAAATGACATCTAATCAGTATTTTGTGTAATATAAAAAAAATAAAATACTGGTAAAATGTGTTGCATGAAGTGTTATATCAAATTTTAAAACTTCTACTTAAAATCAGTTTGAAATGTTTTGAAAATAGAACAAGTGTGTACTAATAAATAATTATATGTTATGAGGTTCATAAACTTCATAATAAGCTTTTGCATAGAAGAAAATATTGCTGAGTGACACGTGAGGTTATAAATGTACAATATAATTTTCAGTGTTTTGTCTAATAATAAATAAAATATAGTATTGGTATGACGTGTTACATGAAGTGTTTATAATCAAATATTAAAATTTCTCTTAAAAATCAGTTTCAAATGTTTTGAAAATAGCTCAAGTGTGTATTAATAAATAATTACATGTTATGGGGCTCATAAACTTGATAATAAGCTTTTGCATAGAAGAAAATGTTGCTGAGTGACACGCGAGGTTATATTATAAATATACAATATAATTTTCAGTGTTTTGTGTAATAATAAATAAAATATAGTACTGGTATGACGTGTTATATGAAGTGTTTATAATCAAATTTTAAAACTTTTATTAAAAATCAGTTTCAAATGTTTTGAGAATAGAACAAGTGTGCATTAATAAATAATTACACGTTATGAGGTTCATACACTTCATAATAAGCTTTAGCATAGAAGAAAATATTTCTGAGTGACACGTGAGGATATAAATATACAATATAATTTATGATGCCTATTTGAAATATTGGTCTGAGTCTTGGTTTAAAAAGCATCTGTCATCTTTAAAAAACTTAGTCGATAACAGTGCTGTGCTGTTGTACATATTTATTCAAGTGCCAATAAAAAAATTATGTCTAATGAACATGGAGGTACTGAAAAGAGCAAAAATGATGTGTTATTGCGAAAATTTCAAGGAATGAAAGTGCTCAGTTAATCTATTTTATGATTTTTTCACGGTAGGAGATGTCAAAATGTTTCAGAGAAGTTTTCAGTACATAATTTTCTATACAAGATTCAGATAATAATAATGTTTAATTCATCAACTGGTTGTGTTTTTAATTTTACAAGATTATGTATTTGATGAAAAAAAAAATATTATGAAAAAGAAATATGTGGATACCAAAATAATGAAACTAATTCCAGCTTTAGAATGTGCAATAGAAGGCTAGAGATAAATTTTAGCATAATGTAATAATAATTTGTCAAAAAAACAAGAGCAAATGGATGCATAAGAGTGTTTTGTGAAAAAACTTAGTATCTTGTGCTCTTACATAAACCCTTACGTAACTACCCAGTTGACTTGGCAAACTTTGAGCTTCGCATTTCCTAAAGGCTCGAGAATTAGGTGATTTCAGAGAAATAGATGCGAAAGAGTAGTTTTTAAAAAACTTTGTACCACCGTCTGCTATGGAAAAGGTAGTTGACATGAGAACGCAACTTCTCAGCCAACTTTGAGCTTCGAGTTTTATAAAAGCAAGAGAATCAGGTGATACAGAGATTTGAATTGTAATTCTGAGAACTTGTACTTTTTTTTTTATTCCTTGCGATAGCTACAAAGAAAAAATATATTATTGTTATCTTTCTTAACAACTTTAAATCCTCTGTTGAAATACTAATAAAAGTTTAATGTTTTTATCCAAACAATCTTGCTCTCAACAACTATCCAACTCTCTACAAAGAACTTGACTGAAAGCTTAAATGTTTTTTTGAAACAATTATTATAAACACTTTTAAAAACTATTTTTTAAAGTATTTTCTATTTGTCTATAGTCCTTTTATTTATTCTAATCTCATCTATTCAATAAGCACTCTCTATAAATGGTAATAATTTTGTTCATGACTGTACAAATAATAATATTGTTCATAAAACTTCCTATGAAAGTATAAAATAAGGCAAGTATAGAAGTTTTGTCTGTATAATCTATAAAATAATATTTATGATTTTTTAAAAGAAGTCAAATAAATACTAGTAAAAAAGTCGTTTACTTCTTTGAGTCAATGTATGCTCAACAAATTATATGTAAGTACATTCTAATTGTTCACTACAAATCAAACAAACGAAAGTTATGAAATCAATTATCGATAGTCAAGTAATGCAAACCACTCTCCGAAAAACTGTATGACTATGTTCTCAGAAATGTATTCAAATTTCTTCATTCTTCTATACAAATTAAACACAAAAAAGTACTGAAATCAATTACTTGTAGTCAAGTACCGGCCGTAAGAACTTTTCGTACCTCGCGTATAAAATTACATTTTACTTAATTACATAAAGTACTACATAACGCCCAAGAGGCCCAATAGCTCACACGCTCCTACAAAACTTTATAGTACCTACGTACTTTACGCCAGTGTGGGCGAAAATTATTTTAATTATATAACTATAATGCCTTCTTTTTATTTCTAAAATTCATAAGAATTTTTTCAGGTATTTACGAAAAGTCAAAGCCTGTATAAAAAATTACATAGTTACCAACACATCACTATTTTTCATTATTTCTCCTCAATTTTGAACTTTCTATAATATTACGCATCTTGGAAGGACAAGAGAAGTCTAGAGCTGCTCTAGCAGGGTTGATCCTCCGATCTCCCGTACATACTTGGCGGGCCTGACGGTTTGCAGTTACGTGGGCTACTTAAATGTAGAATACTAAATTTTTGCATAAATTCATTAACAATATTTATACCTATAAGTCCACCATAAATAATTACATTGGCTCTAATTTTTAATTGATGCCGTTAAGTACAACATATCCGTACATGTGCAGAATCATGATTTATATTTCATTATCAAATATATTTTTCCTTGTGTCCGTCCTTTTTAAACGAGAATAAAATAAAAAATTCATATAAATTTATAGCCTGCTCAAAAGTCTTTTACATTTTACTAAGCGTTTTATAAGCAACATATTTTATATCCTTTTCCCCCGTGTAAATATCATATAAGATCTCATATGAGAATTTCAGACAGCGCATATCTCGTATGAGATCTTATATGTGATGTCATATGCAATTTTATATATTATGGGATCTCATATGAGATTTTATATATTTTCACGCGGGTTTGTACTTTCTATATAAAAACAAAGTGATAGATTCATAGATCAGTAGTTAATATGTAGAAGCAACTCATTTATACATTTTTACAAATACATCAAAATATACGAAGTATATTATTAATTTATCTAAATTAAAATAGAAATAACTTTAGAATGTGCAATTGTATTGTTATAAAACTTTCTACGAAAGTATAAAATAAGGCAAGTATCTGAGTTTTTCTGTGTAATCTATAAAATCATATATAATTATTTTATTAAATCTATAAAATAATATATATTATAATTTTTTAAAAGAAATCAAATAAATAATAGGAAAACAGTCTTTTACATCTTTGAGTTAGGGTATGCTCAACAAATTATATGTAACTACATTCACATTGTTCACTGTAAATCAAACACGTGAAAGTTGTCAAATCAATTTTCAATAGTCAAGTAATGCAAACAACTCCCCGAAACCATCACTGTATGACTGTTCTCAGAATTTTATTCAAATTGGTTCATCCTTCTATATACAAATTAAACACAAGAAATCAATTTATTGTAGGCAAGTACCGAAATAAAACTTTTTGTACCTCGGATGTAAAATTGCACCATAGTACTTCTAAAAAACTATAGAATTGCATACGCCTTTTACATAGGCGTGGGCAAAATGATTTCTAATTATATTCTATAACGTCTCCTTTTTATTTTTCAAATATTTTACGATTACATCCTATTGAAAAAAAAATTCTATAACATTACGTTCTATAACATCATCTTGGAAGGACAAGGGAAATCTAGAGATGCATGCTCTAGCAAGGGGTGGTCCTATGATGTCCCATACATACTTGGCGGGCCCCACGGTTGGTAGCGTACTGGCTATTTAAATGTAGAATACTAAAAATATTTCTACGAATTCACGAACAATATTTGTCTATATAAGTCCACTATAAATAATTACATTAGCTCTAATTTTTAATTGATACCATTTATATCCTATACAATATCTCTAGAATCAGGATTAACTTTCACTAGAAATATGGTGGGTGTACCTATGCCCGTCCATCTAAGTCCAATTACCGGCCACTTCTTCTTCTGCGATTCACGATTACAAAATGGATAAATTTAAATCTTAAGACAGCAATTTCGAAAGGGGGTAAAATAGATAATTCATATAAATTTTTAGTGCACTCGAAAGATCTCTACATGTTTACCTACCGTGCTTTAAATAAGTAAATTATATTTTGTATTCTATGGCACTTCTATTTAAAAACAGCGATAGATTTACGAACCGGCATTTAATTTGTAGAAAAAATTCATTTATACATTTTAACCGATCTGGCCCGCCAAGTATGTATGGGACATGATAGGATATATAATACATAACATACATACTCTACATCACCACCAAATTTCAAAGAAATTATAACAATTTCTCTAGTTATCATGCAACAACAAAATAACTTTGTAACATATGAAAATTTTGAATATCAAATATCTCAAAAAGTAATCGTACGATCTTGATAAAAATTCACATACATAATATCTATATCACACACAAAATTGTCTATAAATCTGTAGCTGATTCATCAAGCCGTTCTCGAGAAATTACGATTTGGAAAAAAATTTTTAAAAATCTTAATCTCAAATATCAGTAGATAAGCTAGGAGAGTTCTGACCCCCTCTTATACATGGCAGCATATCTATATATAGTATTTCCCCTAGACACCACTGCGCATGCGCGTATTTTCTCGCGTGGATTCAAATATCTGCGCACAATGATCTCTGTAATTTCAGACGGTCTTGTTGGGATAGTATGTCTATAGTTTTCCCCTAGATACCACTGCACATACCCCCTACCCGCGACACCCTCGTGTGATTCACATTATCTCGTTCTCTCGTGTAAGATATACATGAGCACTATGTGTGTGTGTGTGTGTGTGTGTGTGTGTGTGTGTGTGTGTGTGTGTGTGTGTGTGTGTGTGTGTGCGCGCGCTATTGTGTGTGTGTGTGTGTGTGTGTGTGTGTGTGTGTGTGTGTGTGTGCGCGCGCGTGTGTGTGTGTGTGTGTGTGTATGTGTGTGTGTGTGTAGTAATATAGAATTTATTTATCAATTGAAGGAAATAGTGATATAGAATATTCATGAAGTTTATTAAACATAATTTTTACAGTTTTTCATATTATATTAGCATTACATTGAATACAAGTGATATATAAGATAAATTCTTTTATTTATAAACCTACATTTACAATCAATCTTCATTAATTTCAATAGTTTTATAGTGCCTCCAAGGTAAAGTTTCTGTTTCCCCAGGTATTAAGTATCGCTTATCATCGTAGGGACTTAAAGCTAACTTTTTTTGTCTTACAGTTTGTACTACATGTGCTTTAGATTGTATTATACACTGCTCTCTGTGTTGTGTTGACAAATTTAATAAACAATCAACATAGTCATCAAAAGTAATGGTTCTATCAACAACTCCAGTTTTAACACCTTTAACTTTTTAAGATGATTTTGGCCATTTACACGAATACTATACATTTTACTACGTAACCCAACGAACTCTGTCATAATTTGGCCATTAAATTCATCTTTCATTAGGCCTACAACTTTCTTATTGAATTGAGGAATTCCAAAAATGTTATGAACTGGGTAGTCAGAAGTATCAAAATTAGAAATGTTACGTTTTATCACTTTATATATATCTTCATCATTTATTTCATATATTAAACTATCAGTAACGGTATACAACAGTTTGCAGCGATCCTCGCATTGCTTCTTCATGTAGTTGTAGTGAAAATCATATACCAAAGTCTTTGATAAATCCAATACACAATACCTACATAAATTGGCTTATTCATGTATACTTCTGTCTTCTCTAATTCTATGAGAACAAGGTTTTCATCAATGATTGTACGGCTACGGAATTCTGGTCGTGCAATAAGAGCTTCTGCTCCATATCGACCTTCCCATTTGGTCAGTAATTTAACATTAACTCTTTTTCTTACATGTTCCATAGTCTTTCCGAAAACAGCATT
Source organism: Torymus aiolomorphi (assembly GCA_036365515.1). Lineage (NCBI taxonomy): Eukaryota > Metazoa > Arthropoda > Insecta > Hymenoptera > Torymidae > Torymus > Torymus aiolomorphi. The sequence goes on along the minus strand of CM070876.1, from coordinate 124,291,489 downwards.
GTTCATTAATTTGTAGAGATTTTTCTCGAAGTCATTTTTAGCTCCTTGTCTCATTTTACTATTTAGATCGATATATTCTTTTAGCCAGGGTCTTTGATTAAATTTCATTACTCTGTGAATTTTTGTTAGTTTTAATACATTTGCAAGAGCTTGCTTTAAGTTACGATATGAAGTACATATCGCAATTTTGTTTCAACAGTTGTAAGAAATTTAGCTTGTGAGGAGCCTGGTGGCTTCGTATGATCTGCACAAAATGGTAAATCTTTGTGTACATCATGTACATTTTCTGGATATTCCAAATCAACTTCAAGTATATAGCCTATTGGAGCATCATCTGGAATATTGAAATTTATACACGGAAAAAGCTATGGTATTCTTTTTACACCACAAGCGTCTTAAAAATTCCCCACATTATTGTGGTGTAAAGAAATAACTTCGTGGAATAAAAATATTCCCATATTGGTGTATATTTTACGCCACAAATCTGTGGTGACTACCAAACCCGTCCGTGGTGTGAAATCACCACCACACTGAGACTTGCTCACTCGCAAAAGTATAGTGGGGCTAGTTAGACTCGCGCGTGGTGTGGAATCTCCCCCACGGTGGGACTTGCTCACTCTCACAAAGTTGTGGGGCTCGACAGACTCGCGCGTGGTGTGAAATTGCCATCATCACATTGAGACCCGTTCGCTCTCGCGAAGTTGTCAGGATTGCACAAATAAGTTTGAGTTTTGACAAAAAGAATGTTTTTTTTACAAATATCCTTTTCTTATTAGTAAAAACTACATATTACATAAGCCTTTTCTTAAAAACCTTTTTTATAGTCGCTATCGCGGACATACCTTATTTCGAAAACCTTTCTGGAGATATTATTAAAATGTTTTCTTTTTTTAATGAAATATTTCAGAAATGTTCAGGAAATCTTTTATTAAATTTTGTTTAACATGTTTATGCTATATTACGTTTCATAACCTTTTATAAATTCAAACACAGGAATGCGTTTGTCACTTTTTAATTTAAGAAAGTTAACTATATTTATTTCATATTATTTGGTACCGATTCAATACGCGCACAGTTACAATGAATTTCAAAACTAATTTTCAAATTTGTTATTTTTGTAAGTCGAGAAATTTTACATAAAGAAATACTAAAATTCACATTATCTTTATACAATAAATCTAGTTAAATAATATAAAAGATAAAAAGATATTAAATGTTATACAACATATTTTAAAGAGAACAAATTTCAATTACCTCAGTCTATTTGGTGATTTGAAACCAAAGATGCACTTGATGACACATTACCCTCGTTTAATATTAAAAAATGGCCCTTTAGTATGTTACTGGGACATGTGCTTTAAAAGAAAGAACAGACAGATGGAAATAATTGCAACTCGTACGTCATCATCAAAAAATTCACCAAAAACAATTGCGAGTTTCAATCAGTTGCAATTATGTTATTTAAAAGAGTGTTGCGAGAATTTTGAATTCGATTATGAGTTAGAAACCATAAAAGAGATCGATGAAAAAGAAGAAATACGAAAACTTAATATATTCAAGGTACAACATTTACTTTCCCGTTAGTATTTTTTTAAAAATTATGTGTAATATTGTAACGGGATGGCTAGTGGGGGAAAATCCCAACGAGCCACAGGCCAGCGATGCCCTAGAACACGGTGCCGCGGGTGTCAGACTAAAATGACTTGCCCGGGGATCTGCTCCTGGAATCCCGAAAACAACGCGAAGATCGCACACGAACTTCGCTTTCCAACTAATTGGATCGCTGAGTGAAAAGCGCGCGCTCGAAGAGTAAAGCGCGCGGCCGCTATGCTCAGATATGAAAACGACCGGCGGAGTCGTTTTCCCGCGGAGGCGGCGGTATCCGGGAGAAGGACAGGTTGTAAAGAACAACGCGACGAGTAACTAGATATCACAATATATTCACAAGCACTAATCTTTACAAGCACGACGCAAGTGCTGATTAGAACAAAGAGTTAGTTCGCGCGCGACCGTTAATATTCAAACGCGCGAACTACACGGCGCGCGGCGAAGCTGCTAATTTCGCGCGCGGTGTTAAAGTACGGCGGGCTGACACACACCCCCACGTACACGGCACAGAAGGCTTGCACGGGGCGATTTCCGTGCGAGTCTTTACAATAAACCCGCGAGAGGAGAGTAGAAAACTTACGTTAGGAAGGAGCAGCCGGTGCACTCGACTCTCTCTCTCGCTCCCTGTCGTTCGCACAGAAGTTGCGCTCTCTCTCTCTCTCTCTCTCTCTCTCTCTTTCGCTGTATCGTGTCGGCAGGCGGGTTGGCTGCCGGCTCGTTGCTCACAGTCTCGTGCGGCTCACGCGGCTCGGGACAGCTCTCTCTCTGTCTCCCTTTCGCACGTTCACTATATACGGCGCCTCCACTACACTCGTGGGGTCTCACAAAGTACGATAGGACGGCGCGGACAAGTAAAAACAGGAGAGACACGGAGGAGATGTTTTACGCGCGATGGCAGACACGAATATGGCTCCCTTTTCTCTCGGGAACCAGTTAGCAGCTTCGCGACGGATGACGGGCATTTTACGCGTCGCGAGACCGATTCGCTACGCGCGGCGCGCCTCGATTCGGCTGCGCAGGAGTTGCGCGCGCGCGCTCACTACCTTCGCGCGGTAGATTAGAATCGCGGCTAGACACGCGTTACACCCCCCCGCCAGACGCTGCTTAGGGGACCGAGAGCAGCTCTGCTAATCATGGCCGTCGTCGTACCTACTAATATGGTAGTAATGATTAGGAGAAGGAGGTTCGGAAAGGAACATTGTAGAATCGGAGTCACCGGTGTTTCTTTTTAATTTTTATTAAAAAAATATATAAAAAAAAACTTCAGGGCTTCACCCCTCTTCAACTGGCCCGGGAATACGATCGGCGCCCCTTGTGACGAGCTTGGTTGGGGCAATGTTTTGACTTTTTCACCCCAAGCTCGCCACACATGAAGCACCGGGGGATCGCGTTACTGCCGAGCGCATCCCGGGCCGCTCGCTCTTCTTCGAGCGCCCTCCTAAGGCGCTCTTCTTCTTTTTGGAGACGGCGCTGGGCCTCTTCCTTGACCCGGCGCGCCGTCTCCTCCGCCTTTTCCCTGGCTCGCCTGGCCTCTTCCATGCGCTCCTGCGCACGAGCCAGGCGAGCCTCCTCCGCCTTTTGGAAGGCGGTGCGGCGCAGCCTGGCGGCCCTGGCCTCTGCGGCGGCCGCGAGCTCTTCGCGCCGGCCTTGGGCCATTCCGATCCATTTGCCGGCTTGCCGCTCGCCGGCCTTACCGTGGCACTGGAGAAAGACCTCCAGTGCGGCCAGGGCAGCGTCCTCCGCAGCGCGCGAGGACTTGCTGAGGCACCGCGCTTCCTCGAGGGCCTTCTCCACTGGGACCCAGGCCGCACCGACTTCATCACTCGGTGCCCACTTGGGGGCCTGGGTCGGAGAACTCTCTTTCCTTTCTTCGTCGGTCCGAGCCGCGCCGGCGTTTCCTTCCGGCGCCATCTCCGAGGCTCGGACCGACGCCTCTTGTGAAAGCCGTTCCTCCCGGCTTTCCTGCTGCTCCTTCGGGGGACGAGGTCGCCGAAGCGGACTGGGACCGGCCTCTGCCCAGGCCGGCTCCGAAGGTCCCTTTCTTGGCTTCGGCGCCTCTATCTCCTCGATCATGACGGTGGAGGGCTCTTCCACTGGCTGGGGTGCCAGTGTCACAGCGTCGATGCCCTCCACGACCTGCTCCAAAAAATCGATGACGGCGGGGTCAGGATTGCACTGGATTAATCCATCGATCACCTTCTTCGCCGTCTCCGCTATTTCGGGAGTCAGGCCTTGCATGTCCTGAAACAGGTAAATCGATCCCGGGGAGGAGTGAGATTGAGGACTGGAGAATTAAGACGAACACAGGTTAGTATGTACGACACAAGTTGGACGGCACAATTATTGCTTTTTATACGCTCGGGTTCTACGAGGACTAATTAGTCCGGCATCAGCAGGTACGGGCTTCTTCTTCGAACCCTTTGGCCTCCCTGGGCCTCGCTTGGGTTCTGTTGGACCGGCCACACGCATAGGCCGGCCATCGCTCGCACGCTTTCCTGGCCTAACTAATAGCGCGGTCTTACGAGGTGGACCGCGCCTCTTAGCCGTCGCCCGAGGCTGTACATTCCCCTGGCTAACTCTGTGGCCCTCTGACGTGTTACGTTCGGCTGAAGAGTCCCTCGCTGGTAGCGCCTGGGCTACTTCTGCTGAGACGTATCTCTTGAGTTGCTGCGCATGGACGGGACGTATCGTTCGACCATCCTCACCTTGGATCTCATAGGTGTTTTCGCCTAGAATATTCACAATCGTGTAGGGCCCCGCGTACTTCGGGGCTAATTTGGCAGAAATCCCCTCAGCTGCTGAGGATAGTACCTTATTCTCTCTCCATACACGATCGCCTAGACAGAATTGTGGAGGTCGACGATGAGCGTCATAATATTTGGCTTGTCTCGCCTGCTCCGCTTGCGCGTCGGCCGCCGCCCGAACGTGCAATTCGCGGAGCTTGTCCATACGTACCACCCAATTGTTTATCGCCTCTTGCTGCCCTTGCTCTTCGGCTAACCTGTCTTTCTCCCGCCTTAGTGTCTTCGGTGGGTCGGGTTGTCGGCCGTAAATGAGCATGGCAGGACTTATCTTTGTGGAGCTGTGTTCGGCAGTATTGTACGCGAACGCCAGCTCATTCAGTTTCTCTTCCCAGGACCGGTGATTTTCCTCTGCGTAAGACATAATCATTGTCTTCACCGTTCGATTCACACGCTCGACAGGATTGGCCTGAGGGTGATACGGAGGTGTAAACGTGTGATGCACGTTTCTCTCCTTTAAGAATGCCTCTAATGGTGCATTTTTAAATTCAGTCCCATTGTCTGAGAGAAACACCTCCGGGACTCCGAATCGCAGACATACTCGCTCGTTGAGTCCCTTAATTACCGATTTACCATCTGCCCTTTTTATCGGAATTACTTCAATCCAGCGTGTGAACAAGTCCTGGAATATGAGAATGTATTCGTGGCCGTGCGTGGTTTTTGGGAGGGGCCCCATAATGTCGCTGGCCACGATTTGCCATGGACGCTCTGTAATTCGGCGTCCCATGAATCCTGTTGGAGCGCGCTGTTCGACTTTGCACTGCTGGCAAATTTGGCACTGGTTCACGTATCTGGCTACATCACGAGACATGTGTGGCCAATAATACTTCCGCTTTACTCTTTCTAGCGTTTACTCGCGGCCCAAGTGCCCAGCAGTTGGAAAGTCATGGCATTCTCTCAGTACTTCGCGTCGCTTTTCGTGAGGGACTGCTAACTTCCATGCATCATCGTCGCCGAGAGACTCGTCTATGACTTCATCAGGTTCGTACTTGTACAGTCTCCCCCCCGCCAGCTTGAACGTGGGGAAGTCTCGCGGCCGCTGTTGAACATCTTTCACAATTTCGAGGTGCCATTGGTCGTTTGTGTCGCGTTCGAGCTCTAACGCGGCGACCGCTGGCTCCTCTTCCTCGAACATCCGCGAAAGGGCATCTGGGACATTGTTCAAAGAGCCCTTTCGGTGTTCGACTGTGAAACTGTGGTTTTGTAGTTCCAAAGCCCATCTTGCTAACCTGCCTGATGGGTTTCGGAGATCACGGAGCCACTTCAAGCTGCTATGATCCGTGATGACCTTGAAGTCATAGGCCTCTATATACGGACGGAACTTTTTGATTGCCCAGAGAATTGCTAGACACTCTCGTTCCGTCACGCTATAATTCTTCTCGGCCGCGCTCAGAGTTCGACTAGCGAACTCTAGGACTCTTTCGTTGCCGTCTATTATCTGGTATAGCACCGCTCCAAGTCCTGTATCGCTCGCATCAGTTTGCACCACGAACTGTGCGTTAGATACCGGTCTGTGGAGAATCGGTGCAGAAGCAACTAGCGCTTTTAGCTTTTGGAAGGCCTCTTCTTGTGCCGTTGACCACTCGTATTTCCGATCCTTTTTCGTTAGTTCGGTCAGTGGTTCAGCAATTGTGGCGAAGTTTGATAAAAACTTTCTATACCACGAGGCCATTCCTAGGAAGCGTCTCAGCTGACGGAGGTTTTTCGGTACCGGATATTCCATAATGGGCTTTATTTTCTCGGGGTCTGGTTTAAAACCATCCCTATTTACTATTACCCCGAGATATTGGACCTCATCGCGACAGAAGACACTCTTCTCGCGATTTATTGTGAGGCCCGCGTCCTTTATCCTATCTAGAACTCTTTTTAGAACCTCTTTATGCTCCTCGAATGTTTCTGTGACTATTATTATGTCATCGAGATACGAGTAAGCAAAAGGTTCGAGTTCGGGGCCGATGACTTTGTCAATCAGCCTCTGGAAGGACGCTCCGGCATACGAAAGACCGTAGGGCATTCTTGTAAATTGAAATAACCCTTTGCCTGGCACGGTGAAGGCCGTAGTCTCTTTGGACTCCGGATTTAGTGGTATTTGGTGGTACGCACTACTTAAATCCAACGTGGATATGTATCGCGCTTTCTGCAGTTTGCTTAAGATACTCTCCATGTATGGTAACGGGTATGCGTCTGGCCTTGACGCTGCGTTTACTTTTCTGAAATCCACACAGAAACGGAACTTCCCGTTGGACTTGCGTACCATTACCACAGGGCTTGACCAGCCGCTTGTCGAAGGTTCTATTATACCCGCGAGTAGCATTTCCTCCACCTGCTTGTGCATCTCTTCCTCGAGTTTTCGAGATACTGGGTAGTACTTCTGTTTTATGGGTCTTGTGGAGCCGACGTCTACTGCATGCTCAACCCACGAAGTACACCCTAATGGTGCCAGGCCGTTTCCCATCAGCTCAGCTACTAAAGCTTCCGCTTCTTTGCGCTGCTCTTCTGTTGGGTCCGCCAACCCTATAGCTGATACGGACACGGTATTATTGGCGGTTATGGAGGCTACTTCTAACTTTACGCTTGCATCATCATCTTTGAGATGCAGCGTATTGTCAGTGGGGTCTAAGACGGCGCTAAACTTCTTAATGAAGTTCACCCCCAAGTAGCACTCCGTGTCTAGGTCTGGCATGATTGCGACGCGCACATCCTTGCACACGCCTGCCACGACCATGGGTAGATACACATAGCCAACCACTGCTATGCTCTGCCCATTAGCTACCCGTGCCGTTAGACCGCTGGCCGGGATTAATTCTTTTCCGCAGGCTGTAGCGAGCTGTAAGCCGATGGAATTCATCCCAGTCCAGGAAGCTCCAGTATCGAAGAGTGCCCGTAGCCTGTAGCCGGCTACACCTACTTGAAGCCACCATCGCGAGCATGTTTCCTGGTTATCTTCATTCTGCTGAGTCGCGGGCACTTCTTCGCTCTCTCCTTCAGGCAATTGGACCGAGTTACCCTCGGTCGCTGATGTGAGAGCTGGGGGCGGGCGTGTGGCCGTGTTTACCTGCCCCCTTGGCCGTTTCCCTGCTGGTTTCCGGCAGCATTGGGGTTGCGGTCGCTTCCCCTTTGCTCGTTGCCGTAACCCCTTCGGTACTCTGGCCGTTGTGGAGGTCCATTACTCCTTGGACTTGGCGGCCTAGCCTGGTGGGTCGCGCTACTACCCCCACTAGGCTGATTATTACTTTGCCCGCCTTCCCGCTGCCTGTTCTCCCAATTATTCTTTTTCTTGGGCTTCTTGAACGACTGTGGGTTTGGCGTTTGCCCACTATTTCCGTCGGTGCCTTTCTTTGTCAAGCTTGACAAACACTCGGCCATCACCCGACGGAACATAGCCTCGAGGCTTTCTCGAGGCTCCTGCTGTTGTTGCCCCATCGCCGCCACTCCTGGATTCTGCTTTTTCCGCTGATCCGTGGTTGGCTCTGTAGGTACGTAGGCAAACTCTGGCAAGTAAGTGCGCTCTGGCGGTGGTGGCGAGTGATACACCTTATCTGCCGCGAGCGCTAATTCGGCCTCCCGGGCTAAATCCAGGAGCCCTCGGTAATCCGTAATTTGATTACGCATCACCATTTTTTGTAGTTCTGGCCGCATGTTCCGGTGCAACATGTCCAATTGTTGGGGCATGCTAGGTACCGGAACTAACTTAAGAATCAAGGCTTGCAGATTCACTACGTAATCTCTCGTGAGTTCGTTTCTGCCTTGAGTCCTCGCGTTTATCTCCGCTAGGATTCGCTGTTGATGGCCCCTGTCACCGCCATACATGTGTATTATGGCCTCTTGGAAGTCTTGCCAAGATCGCCACGTATGACGGTTACTCCTATACCAGGTGGCCGCTACTCCACTCAGGAGCTCTGACAATGACGAGAGTACTTCATCGTACGTCAGATTTGCTAGAGCTCGACATTCCTCTACTCTCGTGAGGAATAACTCGATGCTCTGCTCCTTCAAGGACCCAGAGAACTTGATGTGCCATTTCCTTACGATTTGGCCAACATCACGGTTCGACTGTTGAGGCACGTACGTCTGCCTCGTAGACTGGTCCAGTGTAGCGCTCACCCCCGCCTGACGCTGTGTAGGATTTCTTCCGCTATTCCTCCTAGCGTCCCTTGGCGATTCAGTATTGGGGCTGCTGCTGTCAAAATTCACATATGTGAACGTGTCCTGAAAGTTCACATGTGGTGATCCTCGTCCCCTGCCCGCACTCGGTAGTTGGACTCCCTCCAAGCGCGTGCTTGAGGGTGGGTGTCGAGCTTCTTGGAGTATTCGCACACTCTCTTTGAGCTCTGCCACCTCTTTGACGAGTCTATGGATCACCGACAGCAGCTGTTCTGAGACTACGTTATCTCCCACAGCAATCCCTGCGGTACGCTGTTCCCCCGCACTTGGCCACTCAAAACTCTGTGGCTGCGGTGGACTTCGCGTTTGCTGCCAGAACGCGTGCTGCCCATTTTGTGCCGACAACGACTCTTGTTCTTGACTCCGCCGGAATTGTCGTTGCCTGCGCTGCTCTTCTAGCAACGCCTGCTGTCGCTGCTGCTCTTGATGCTTTCGCTGTTGCTGGCGCTGCTGCTCCTGCTGTTGTTGCTGTTGCTGCCGTCGCTGCTGCTCCATCTGCTGCTGCTGTTGCATTTGTTGCTGCTGCATTTGCTGCTGCTGCATTTGCTGCTGTTGCAGTTGCTGCTGCTGCATTTGCTGCTGCTGCATTTGCTGCTGCTGCATTTGCTGCTGCTGCAGTTGTTGCTGTTGAAGCTGTTGCTGTTGGAGCTGTCCCTCGGCTTCGGCTGGAGATGTCCCGGTGGGTGCTGCAGAGCTCAATATCTCTGTCCCGGAACCCTCCTGGCCGTTTGCCTCATCCGCTGGCTCCACCACTGCATTATGTGCCTGTTGTGGAGCGTTCATCCTCCGAGACTCCGAGAGTTTTTGCATCACTATCGGGTCATCAAGGAGCGTAATGAACGGGTGCGGTTGGTCTGGATCAGTATTGGGATCCACAATAGTCGACCCAGACTTGTTCATCAACGTTAAGTCGATGAACGCCCTTCGGGACTGCTCGCGTTTAGCAAACGCTTGCTTCTCCGACAGCTCCGGCTCTGGCACAAAATCGGCGGCACTGTAATCGCCCATAAGCCACTTGATCGTTGTCAGCATATTCACTGATTGCAGATCTGACTGCTGCAGACCAAGGGCTTGCATGGCCTCGATAATTTCCTCTTCGGGCTGTGTATACGCCCAATTGAGTATCGCAGATTCCGCAAATTGCGACGATCGGGCCATGGTGTCAATTGGCTGTGCGCTTCCCCACGAACTTATTTTACTAGCGCGAGTAGTATCCGGATTGATGGCAGAGAGAGTTTGCCTTTTCAACCCGTGAGCTAGCTTTTTCAATGCGACCCCGGGTTACTTTCTAAGAGCTACGGCGGTTGCTCTTAACCTCGATACTGCACGAGGATTTCCCGTATGCGGCTCTAAAAAAAAAATAAAAGCTATTTCTGTAAGTAATTACGATTTGTAATTAATTACGCTCCACTACTCGCACTTGTAATTTTAAAATAAATATATGTGAAAAAAATATATATATATGTGTCAAAACGGACAATATCACCAAAAACACCAAAAAATAAATACAATTCTCACCTAAAAAAAATAAAAACAATTTTTAAGTTCGAGGGGATTTTTGCGCTCGAGTTTTTACTCGGGCGCACAGTCAACTTTTTGTTCCGAGAGTGCTTGCCGACTTTCTCTCGATCTTCTTCTAACTGCACGATAAAAGAAAAAAAAATTTTATTTTTCGTCCAAAAATAATAATTCGTATCGGAAATACGAGAGGACGAGAAGAAAAAAAAAAAATTTTCGAGACGAGAAAAAAATTAATTAAAAAATTAATTATCGCTAAAAAAAAAATTTTGTCGTTAAAAAATTAATTGTTATTAAAAAACTTTAATTGTTAACAATAATTCCTCAACGCTCCAAAAATTCCGCGATCAATATCTCTCCTCGTCGGCACACTAGGTCGAGGGTTATTGGCTATCGCACGCCTAACCTCTCGACCGCACTCTCGCAACAGCACGGCTGTGTCACGCACACGCACACACGCGCCTACGAGCTGCGGCACGAAGAGCCTTTGTTTGCAGCTTAGGCTCAGCTACGCTGCTGAGCTTCTTCGCGCCAAGCTTCGCCGCGAATCACGTACGCGTCGCAGGTCCTTCTCCACCCCCAAAACGTTGTGGCGCCAGTTGTAACGGGATGGCTAGTGGGGGAAAATCCCAACAAGCCACAGGCCAGCGATGCCCTAGAACACGGTGCCGCGGGTGTCAGACTAAAATGACTTGCCCGGGGATCTGCTCCTGGAATCCCGAAAACAACGCGAAGATCGCACACGAACTTCGCTTTCCAACTAATTGGATCGCTGAGTGAAAAGCGCGCGCTCGAAGAGTAAAGCGCGCGGCCGCTATGCTCAGATATGAAAACGACCGGCGGAATCGTTTTCCCGCGGAGGCGGCGGTATCCGGGAGAAGGACAGGTTGTAAAGAACAACGCGACGAGTAACTAGATATCACAATATATTCACAAGCACTAATCTTTACAAGCACGACGCAAGTGCTGATTAGAACAAAGAGTTAGTTCGCGCGCGACCGTTAATATTCAAACGCGCGAACTACACGGCGCGCGGCGAAGCTGCTAATTTCGCGCGCGGTGTTAAAGTACGGCGGGCTGACACACACCCCCACGTACACGGCACAGAAGGCTTGCACGGGGCGATTTCCGTGCGAGCCTTTACAATAAACCCGCGAGAGGAGAGTAGAAAACTTACGTTAGGAAGGAGCAGCCGGTGCACTCGACTCTCTCTCTCGCTCCCTGTCGTTCGCACAGCAGTTGCGCTCTCTCTCTCTCTCTCTCTCTCTCTCTCTCTTTCGCTGTATCGTGTCGGCAGGCGGGTTGGCTGCCGGCTCGTTGCTCACAGTCTCGTGCGGCTCACGCGGCTCGGGACAGCTCTCTCTCTGTCTCTCTTTCGCACGTTCACTATATACGGCGCCTCCACTACACTCGCGGGGTCTCACAAAGTACGATAGGACGGCGCGGACAAGTAAAAACAGGAGAGACACGGAGGAGATGTTTTACGCGCGATGGCAGACACGAATATGGCTCCCTTTTCTCTCGGGAACCAGTTAGCAGCTTCGCGACGGATGACGGGCATTTTACGCGTCGCGAGACCGATTCGCTACGCGCGGCGCGCCTCGATTCGGCTGCGCAGGAGTTGCGCGCGCGCGCTCACTACCTTCGCGCGGTAGATTAGAATCGCGGCTAGACACGCGTTACAATATATTTTTTTAACTTTTTAATATTTATAAGTCTTTGTCTATAGATGGATAAAAGGAGGTCTTACGATTATGTGGGCGTAAAATAAGAATTCGCACGTGTGGAACTGAAAAAGCTACATGGTTCACAACGTGGGGTAATGATTTCTACACTTATGTCATCATTTTAGATAGATCTTTTTATGTTACGCCACTCTAGCGTTCTCTCCAAATGGGGAATTTGGCCGAAGTAATCGTTTTATTGCTATGAAATAATTATTTTATTTTTCATATATATTTTCTAATTTCGTAATTTCTGCCACGGTTTTTCGAGCACCGGAAAATCATATCAAAGTTGTAATTTTGAGGTTAGCGTGTTATAAAATTATTTTGACAACATAAGTGTGGAAACCATTATTCCATCACGTTGTAAACAATATTTAATTATAATTATACAATTTATAATTATAAATATGTTTTATAACATTGAATATGTTTTTATATTTATATTATTTAACTAGTTTTATTGTATAAACATAATGTGAACTTTATTATTTCTTTATGTAAAATGTCTCGACTTACAAAAATACCAAATTTAAAAATTAGATTTTATGATAAAACGTTATGAAACGTAATATAACATAAATATGCTAAAAAATTTAATAAAAGATTTCCTGAAAATTTCTGATATGTTTCATGAAAAAAAGAAAACATTTTAATAATATTTCCAGAAAGGTTTTTGAAATAAGTTATGTCAGCGGTAGGGACAATAAAAAAGGTTTTTAAGAAAAGTCTTTTGAACGATTTTTGTAAAAAAATAATTTTAAGAAATGTTCTCTTCCCCCCGCATGATATTTTAATAATTGAAAAATTTAATATCTAGTTTTTACTAATAAGAAAAGGATATTTGTAAAAAAAATATTCTTTTTGCCAAAACTCAAACTTATTTGTGCAACCCCGACAACTTCGCGAGAGCGAGCGAGTATGTCGAGCCCCACAACGTTGTGAGAGTGAGCAAGTCCCACCGTGGGGGAGATTCCACACCACGCGCGAGTCTGTCAAGCTCCACAACATTGTGAGAGTGAGCAAGTCCCGCCGTGGGGGAGATTCCACACAACGCGCGAGTCTATCTAGCCCCACTATACTTTTGCGAGTGAGCAAGTCTCAGTGTGGTGGTTATTTCACACCACGGACGGGTTTGGTAGTCACGACAGCTTTGTGGCGTAAAATATACACCAATATGGCAATATTTTTATTCCACGACGTTATTTCTTTATGCCACAATACTGTGGTGAATTTTCAAGACCACCTTGTGGTGTAAAAAGAATACCATAGCTTTTTCCGTGTATGCTCTATATCTTCAATCCATTGAAAGCCACCATATGGTAAAGACTGTTGCATAGCCCAACCATAAAGATTGTTTACATCGCAATACATGAGGTGCTTAGAGTTTTTATCTACATCATAGTCACTACCCATGTATTTGTTATTAGCTCGGGCATAACGATTTGAACACTGACTTATTCCACCTCGTATTCCACGCTCAATAAACATAAGTTGATCAATATCAGTGAGTAACTCAAGCTGTATATTTGTATACTTCAACATGGCATCCCAAGTTAGGCCTGGAGTTGTATAATAGTGTGCTGTATCTAAGCCATAGGCTTTAAGACAGCTGTTGCGAAAATTTTCAAACACCTCTGCCAAGAGTAGTACATCGGTTTTTAAGTAAAAGTCTGAATATTCACCTAAATTTGTTATATTCAATGCTATCCAAACATTTTTGGCATGTTCATAATCTTCATCAGATATGTGACTACTATTTAATTTGCTATAAAATTCACCTTTCATTGGCAGTCTTGAAACTTCAAGTTTTTCTTTAGAGTCTAGATAATCATAAGGAAAGACACCCTTTCTTCTTAACAGTTGAAATTTTTCTTCAGTTAATACTTCATCTTTAGAGAACTCTTGCCGCAAAATTCTAAGTTCCTCGAGGTATGATGATATTTTGTCCAGCGATGATGCCATGAATCGGTAGGAGTCAATAAATCTAAAGTTTATGTCACTTCCTTCGATGTGCTTGGTAAATGAGATGAAACGTTCTTTATTTAACGGTAAAAGATTAACCCGACCAGGAAAACCTTGAGCAATAGCCTTGATGAGAAAGTGGGAGTCATAGCCAGCTAAATTGTGGAATATAACCGGAATACTGCATGACTCTTGGTAATTGAGGTTACATTTTTCATGCGCTGCTCCTCAATATCTGAAACATATAACAATAATAAATTAAAGTAATATGTTTAAGTAATAAGGATGCATATTTAACCTTACCTTCCAGTCAGATGACAGTGATCTCGAACATGCTCCTCGCCCAAGGGTTTCTCACAAATATGACAAATTTTTGTGCATTGAAATGCTTGTTCTTGTTCCAATGTTAACATTTCCATAGGAATTGCACATTCTAAGGCAGTCTCTACATTCTCAGCTAAAACTTGCAATTCCCTTGCAAACCATTCAGCAGGGCTATATAACAAATTTAGGTGAATATTCAGACTTTTACTTAAAAACCGATGTACTACTCTTGGCAGAAATGTTTGAAAATTTTCGCAACAGCTGTCTTAAAGCCTATGGCTTAGATCCAGCACACTATTATACAACTCCAGGCCTAACTTGGGATGCCATGTTGAAGTATACAAATATACAACTTGAGTTGCTCACTGATATTGATCAACTTATGTTTATTGAGCGTGGAATACGAGGTGGAATAAGTCAGTGTTCAAATCGTTATGCCCGAGCTAATAACAAATACATGGGTAGTGACTATGATGTAGGTAAAAACTCTAAGCACCTCATGTATTTCGATGTAAACAATCTTTATGGTTGGGCTATGCAACAGTCTTTACCATATGGCGGCTTCCAATGGATTGAAGATATAGAGCATATAAATTTCAATATTCCAGATGATGCTCCAATAGGCTATATACTTGAAGTTGATTTGGAATATCCAGAAAATTTAAATGATGTACACAAAGATTTACCATTTTGTGCAGAGCATACGAAGCCACTAGGCTCCTCACAAGCTAAATTGCTTACAACTGTTGAAACAAAATTGCGATATGTACTTCATTATCGTAACTTAAAGCAAGCTTTTGCAAATGGATTAAAACTAACAAAAATTCACAGAGTAATGAAATTTAATCAAAGACCCTGGCTAAAAGAATATATCGATCTAAATAGTAAAATGAGACAAGGAGCTAAAAATGACTTCGAGAAAAATCTCTACAAATTAATGAACAATGCTGTTTTCGGAAAGACTATGGAAAATGTAAGAAAAAGAGTTAATGTTAAATTAGTGGCCAAATGGGAAGGTCGATATGGAGCAGAAGCTCTTACTGCACGATCAGAATTCCATAGCCGTACAATCATTGATGAAAACCTTGTTCTCATAGAATTAGAGAAGACAGAAGTATACATGAATAAGCCAATTTATGTAGGTCTTTGTGTATTGGATTTATCAAAGACTTTGGTATATGATTTTCACTACAACTACATGAAGAAGCAATTGGAGGATCGATGTAAACTGTTGTATACCGACACTGTTAGTTTAATATATGAAATAAATGATGAAGATATATATAAAGTGATAAAACGTGACATTTCAAATTTTGATACTTCTGACTACCCAGATGATAACATTTTTGGAATTCCTCAAGTTAATAAGAAAGTTGTAGGCCTAATGAAAGATGAATGTAATGGCCAAATTATGACAGAGTTCATTGGGTTACGTAGTAAAATGTATAGTATTCTTGTAAATGGCCAAGATCATCTTAAAAAGTTAAAGGTGTTAAAACTGGAGTTGTTGATAGAACCATTACTTTTGATGACTATGTTGATTGTTTATTAAATTTGTCAACACAACACAGAGAGCAGTGTATAATACAATCTAAAGCACATGTAGTACAAACTGTAAGACAAGAAAAGTTAGCTTTAAGTCCCTACAATGATAAGCGATACAGAATACTTGGGGAAACAGATACTTTACCTTGGAGGCACTATAAAACTATTGAAATTAATGCAGATTGATTGTAAATGTAGGTTTATAAATAAAAGAATTTATCTTATATATCACTTGTATTCAATGTAATGCTAATATAATATGAAAAACTGTAAAAATTGTGTTTAATAAACTTCATGAATATTCTATATCACTGTTTCCTTCAATTGATAAATAAATTCTATATTACTACACACACACACACACACACACAATAGCGCGCGCACACACACACACACACACATACAGACACACACACATATAGTGCTCATGTATATCTTACACGAGAGAACGAGATAATGTGAATCACATGAGGGTGTCGCGGATAAGGGTACGTGCAGTAGTATCTGGGGGAAAACTATATATACATATACTATCCCAACAAGACCGTCTCAAATAATTCAATGTAGTATGCTATTCTTTATGCGAATACTTTATGAGGTAATATTGTATATATAGATATAGTACCTGCATACATAAATAGTGCAAAAATTCATGGGAATTATTATGTATATAGTACCTTGCGTACACCAATGGGGGTTAGCCTAGGGAAATTTCGAGGACTAAAATGTTCTAGGGAAATTTGTGGTTGGTCTAGGAGACACACACACACACACGCACGCATACACGCACACACACACATAGTGCTCATGTATATCTTACACGAGAGAACGAGATAATGTGAATCACACGAGGGTGTCGCAGGTAGGGGGTACGTGCAGTGGTATCTGGGGGAAAACTATATATAGATATACTATCCCAACAAGATCGTCTCAAATAATTCAATGTAGTATGCTATTCTTTATGCGCACGCACGCACGCACGCACGCACACACACACACACACACACACACACACACACACACACACACACACACACACACACACACACACACACACACACACACACACACACACACACACACACACACACACACACACACACACACACACACACACACACACACACACACACACACACACACACACACAGTGCTCATGTATATCTTACACGAGAGAACGAGATAATGTGATTCACACGAGGGTGTCGCGGGTAGGGGGTACGTGCAGTGGTATCTAGGGGAAAACTATAGATATACTATCCCAACAAGACCGTCTCAAATTACAGAGATCAGTATGCGCAGATATTTGAATCCACGCGGGAAAGTACGCGCATGCGCAGTGGTGTCTAGGGGAAATACTATACAGAGATATACTGCCCATGTATAAGACTGGGGCAGAACTCTCCTAGCTTACCTACTAATATCTCGGAAATTTATGGACGAATCATTTTACTCGAAGAACTCAGCCGAAAACTATTCAAAATCTACCTCTACAAGGAATTTTGAAACAATTAAGTTAATTTTACTCCAGTAATCGTTGGACATACAAAACTCATATTTTTCATTTTTCAATGTTTACGTTTTTGTTAATAACAAAAGAACCGTGATAGCTAGAAAAATTATTTTTCTTGATAATATAGGTATTTTAATTCTCATTCGAATGCTTCCCATCCGACTCAGATACATAGAGCCGTTCTGGAGAAATTACAATTTGAAAAAAAGGTTAAAAAAATTTTAACCTCAAATATCTCTGAAATTTCTGGACAAATCATTTTGCCCAACGAACTCGACCGAGAACTATCCAAAATCTATGTCTACAAGAAATTTTGAAGCGATTAAGTCAATTTTACTCCCGTAATCGTTGTACATACAAAACTCATTTTTTTCACATTTCAATTTTTTTCTCAAAAACTAGTCGACAAAATGGATTCAAATTTTTACAGATTATAGCTATTTATATTTTGCATTATCATAATTTTTTTCAAGAAAATTGACCGTTTAGTTTAGGAGTTGTAAGCTTTTTAAGAAAAAAAAAAACACGTTTTTGTTAATAACAAAAGAACCATGATAGCTAGAGAAATTTTTTTTTTAGAAAATATAGGTATTTAAGTCGCTAAAATTTTTTTTCACGAAGTTCTACGATTTTGACACAAAATTTTCCAGTTCTACCTACTGTGCGGCGTCGCCGCGTCCAGCCGTGCTGCTATCGCTTCCTACTACGTGAAAGCGCAGTGTTGTCAAATCTCGGCTGCGGAGAGCGGCGCACAGTAGGCTGAGAGTACAAAAAAATGCACGAAATGTTTGATTCACTCGAATTTCGTACAAAAAAGAATTGTATACCGATGGATCCCTTCG
Source organism: Torymus aiolomorphi (assembly GCA_036365515.1). Lineage (NCBI taxonomy): Eukaryota > Metazoa > Arthropoda > Insecta > Hymenoptera > Torymidae > Torymus > Torymus aiolomorphi. The sequence goes on along the minus strand of CM070876.1, from coordinate 124,273,485 downwards.
TTTTAACCTACTTTTTGAGATAGTATTTCTCCCGAATGGTCGACATGTGTTTATGAACATGTTGTGGTTGCAGTTTTACCGTGTGGTCCCGAATTCGAAATCTTTAGCGTTTTATTATGTACTGAAATGATCAAGAATACTTCATATTGACAGATATTTTGTTATTTTTGCAATTTTTAGTGTAATTCGCCCTTCATAATGCTTGAAATTTTTTTGTTAAAGCTAGTATATCATAATATATTACTTAGCTGTTATATAAAAAAATTCTTTTAACGTTTTAAGGAGGGCTTTCGCAAAATCAAAACCAATATTTTTAAATAAAATTGAAATAAGTGATAAATAATGATTATTTCAATCTCTGTGCGAAATTTCAATTTAGCTTGACGAACAATAAAATGAGTATGACATTAATAAAAATCTAGTTTTGAGGTTATATTGCTACAGAGCCTTATGCGATAGCGCGATTTCGAATTCGCGACCACACGGTAAAACTGCAACCACAACATGTTCATAAACACATGTCGACCATTTGGGGGAAATGCTATCTCAAAAAGTAGGTTAAAACGAAGGGATCCATCGATATACAATTCTTTTTTGTACGAAATTCGAGTGAATCAAGCATTTCGTGCATTTTTTTTGTACTCTCAGCCCACTGTGTGGCGGCGCGACTGCAGCATCGACAACTCGGGAGCGCGCTTCGACGGCGCTCGGAGCGCTCGAAAGAATTCTGCGAATCGCCGCTGGCTGCTATGTTATCATATGAGCCCACGTAAACTGGCAACTGAGTTTCTTTGCCTCTCGCAAACCGTTTTTCAGCTATTAGCGATTTCGGTGGGCGCAGGCGCCGTAGCTTTTCCGTTTCTGTTTCCCCATGTATATCTGATGATCCAATTGGGAAAAGTAACCATTGCTTTCATCGTCAGATACCCGCACAATACAGCGCAATGTGACAATCTCTTTTCTATAGGTGGATGTCCATTCATATACGCGTAAATCTCAGGAACTTAACTTTTTGGAAGCTTTAAAGATTAAAATTTAAAAGGCTGTAGCACATGTTCTTTACAATAAGCACACAAATGAATGAAAACTCAAAATATTTTGCAGCGTACACAAAATTAAAAAAGGTCGATAATCCAGTTATTCTTTATGTTTTTAATGTGTTTATTTATCTATATAGGAAAAGCAGCACACATACTATCAATAAATAATTTGTATTGCTTTTAATTTGAGCCTTGATAGATCGATATGCTATGAAAATCAGCCAGAACATAAGATTCTAGCGATATTGGAAATTTCTATATGAATAGTGCTTTGCAATTTATTATATAGTATTATTTAGTATTATTTAGGTTATTATATAGTACGCAATTACAAGACCGAAACCGACAGAGCGCGTCGCTGGCTAGGTATACTACTGGTGGTCGATTCCGCTTGAGTGTCGAACGGCTCTGGCCACTCGTACACTAACGCGCCTATATTTTTGATTATTTAATATAGTCTAGAGGATGCTGAACCCAAAATACTGTACAATCCTGAAAAAGTAGAGTCGTACACATGAGTGTATGATTATTCGCTTGTCCGTTGTAGTAATACAGTATGCATAATAAATAGCTTATATGTACAAAGCGAGTACCGATAGAAGCATAATGCATACCGAATTTTAAACAGATTTGAAATACAGTAAAATGATTGGCGCTCTTAAAAAGTTATAATTTTATATTAAATATATTCACAATTTGAAAAAGAAATAGTAATAATTATAAGAAATTTATGACGGAAATTTTCCATTCTTATGGAAAATAAGTTTTGATATGACCCACCGCAACAGCCGCTAAAAGCAGCAGTTTTGCGGTCTGCAATATCTTCATAGTTGGAGAGATACAAAAATATTTTTATTTATTTATTTATGCCAGAAAATTTACATAGTTTTTACAATGAACAAATAATTTTAACAATCCATTATATAATACTAACGGAACAGAAGTAATAGTCTATTGTTTTAGACTTGAAAACAATGTTTGTAATTATTTTTTAATATGATAGCTGAATTATTGGATGGTTCTTTTACGTATCACTATTTTAATTCTGTTTATGTTTGAGAGTAATTTTTCGATTAGATACGCATATTTCGATTGATGAAGACTAAAAGATAATGGATACTACTAGCTTTTATTAAACTCCAAATGATATCTAGATTTTATTAACTACTTTACAAATAATTTAAGTAGAGCACCAGACCTTCTCTTGTTGCAAAAATAAAAATAATCAAAAACGAGCCTACGAGGGAAGAGCAACAATTTGCGTCACTTTCATGCTCCCACCTGGTAGACTATGAACCACAGAGATTATTCCGTATGATAAATAAATAACTCGAAATGACATTACGAATTTACTAAATACTTGATAAACAATCACAGTGCAGCCCCAGACTTTTTTTGTTGTCAAAAATAATAAAACTAACAAAAAATGAGTATACGAGCGAAGAGCAACGATTTGGGTTGCTTTCGTGCTTCGCCTTGGTAGAGTATAATCCACCGAAATTATTCCGCAAAATAAATAAATAACTCCAAATGAAATCTAAATGGTACTAACTACATTATAAATAATCTCAGTAGAGTGCCAGACCTTTTCTCGTTGTCAAAAATAATAAAAATAACCAAAAATGAACCTACGAGGGAAGAGCAACGATTTGCGTTACTTGCGTGCTACACACTGGTAGACTATGAATCACTGACATTATTCCGGAAAATAAATAAATAGCTCCAAATGATATCTAAGTTTTACTAACTACACTATAAATGATCTCAGCATAATGCCAGACCTTTTGTTGTTGTCAAAAATAATAAAGATAACCAAAAATGAGCCTACGAGGGAAGAGCAACGATTTGCGTTACTTCCGTGCTCGCCCCTGGTAGACTATAATCCTCCGAAATTATTCTGTAAGATAAATAAATAACTGGACAAGACATCTAGATTGCATTAACTAAATGATAAACAATCTCAGTAGAGTGCCAGACCGTTTGTCGTTGTCAAAAATAATAAAAATAACCAAAAATTAGCCTAAGAGTGAAGAGCAAGGATGTGCGTTACTCTCGTGCTCCCCTGGCAGACTATAATCCACCGTAATTATTCCGTAAGATAAATAAATTACACGAAAAGACATCTAGATTGTATTAACTACTTTATAAATAATCTCAGTAGAGTGCCAGACGTTTTCTTCTTGTCGATAATAATAAAAATTACCAAAAATGAGCCTACGAGCTAAGAGCAACAATTTGCGCCACATTCCTGCTCTCCCCTGGTAGACTATGAAACACAGAGATTATTACGCAAGATAAATAAATAACTCGAAATGACATCACGAATTTACTAAAGACATGATAAACAATCTCAGTAGAGTCACAGACCTTTTTCTGTTGTAAACAATAATAAATATAACAAAAAATGACCTTACGAGGGAAGAGCAACGATTTGTGTTACTTTTGTGCTCGCCCCTGGTAGTCTATAATCCACCGAAATTATTGCGCAAAATAAATAAATAGCTCCAAATGACATCTAACTGGTATTAACTACTTAATAAATAATGTCAGTACAGTGCCAGACCTTTTCTCGTTGTCAAAAATAATAAAAATAACCAAAAAGTAGCCTACGAGTGAAGAGCAACGATTTGCGTTACTTTCGTGCTCCCCCCAAGTAGACTATTAACCTCTGGGATTATTCCGCAAAATAAATAGCTCCAAATGATATTTAGGTTTTATTAACTACTTTATAAATGATCTCAGTGGAGTGCCAGACCTCTTCTCGTTCTCAAAAATAATAAAAATTACCAAAAATGAGCCTACGAGGGAAGAGCAACGATTTGCGTTACTTTCGTGCTCCCCACAGGTTGACTATGAATCACTGAAATTATTCCGCAAAATAAATAAATAGCTCCATATAATATCTAGGTTTTATTAACTACTTTATTAATGATCCCAGTGGAGTGCAGGAACTTTTCTTGTCGACAAAAATAATAATAATTACCAAAAATGAGCCTACGAGGGAAGAGTAACGATTTGCGATACTTTCGTGCTCCCCCCGGGTAGAATATGAACCACGGAGATTATTCCGCAAGATAAATAAATAACTCGAAATGACATCTAGGTTTTATTAACTACATTATAAATGATCTCAGTAGAGTTCCAGACCTTTTCTGATTGTCAAAAATAATAAAAATAACTACAAATGAGCCTACGAGGGAAGAGCAATGATTTGCATTACATTCGTGTTCCCCCCCGGTGGACAATGAACCACTGAGATTATTCCGCAAAATAAATAAATAGCTCCAAATGATATCTAGGTTTAATTAACTACTTTATAAATAAACACAGTAGAGTGCTAAACCTTTTCTCGTTTTTAAAAATAATAAAAATATAACCAAAAATGAACCTACGAGGGAAGAGTAACGATTTGCATTACATTCGTGTTTCCCCCCGGTAGACAAGGAACCACTGACATTATTCGGCAAACTAAATAAAGAACTCCAAATGATATCTAGGTTTTATTAACTCCTTTATAAATAAACACAGTAGAGTACCAGACCATTTCTTGTTGTCAGAAATAATAAAAATTACCAAAACGGCGCCTACGAGGGAAGAGCAACGATTTACGTTACTTTCGTGCTCCTCCCTGGTAAACTATGAATCACTGAGAATATCCCGCAAAATAAATAAATAGCACCAAATGGCATCTAGGTTTTATTAACTACCTTCTAAATAATCTGATTAGAGTGCCAGACCTTTTCTCGCTGTCAAAAATAATAAAAATAACCAAAAATAAGCCTACGTTGGAAGGGCAACGATTTGCGTTACTTTCGTGCTCCCCCCTGGTAGACTATGAATCACTGAGATTATTCCGCAAAAGAAATAAACAGCTCCAAATGATATCTAGGTTTTATTAACTACTTTATAAATGATCTCAGTAGAACGCCAGATCTGTTCTCGTTATCAAAAATAATAAAAATAGCCAAAAATGAGCCTACACTGAAAAAAGATGTGCGGGCAGGCTGACCTCTCTGGCTTTCAGCTACTCCTGTTTGCAGGGCATCTGACGCCCCGTTGTCTTTGCACTGTAGCGCACGCGCGGTGTACGAATTGTCCAAAGCAAGCAGTGTAATAGACCCGTGAGGCAGTGCGCGCCCTAGCGCGAACGCGTGGTTCGATGAAAAGCACAACATAGGCGCTTAACGGGCTGCCTATACTCCGTAATCTACAGTGCATCCATTCATCTGCAGAGAGCACTGCCGATGCGCAATCGTTTTTCAGTGTACCAGGGAAGAGCAACAAATGGCGTCACTTTTGTGCTCTCACCTAGTAGTCTATGAACCACAGAGATTGTTCCACAAGATAAATAAACATCTCGAAATCACATCACGAATTTACTAAACACTTTACAAACAATTTCAGTCGAGTCACAGACCTTCATTTGTTGTCAAAAATAATAAAAATCACAAAAAATGATCCTACGAGTGAAGAGCAACGATTAGGGTTACTTTCGTGCTCCCCCCTGGTAGACTATAATCCACCGAAATTATTCCGCAAAATAAATAAATAGCTCTAAATGATATCTAGCTGGTATTAACTACTTTATAAATAATGTCAAAAGAGTGCCAGACCTTGTGTCCTTCTCAAAAATAATAAAAATAACTGAAAATTAATCTATGAGGGAAGAGCAACGATATGCGTTACTTTCGTGCTCTCCCCTCGTAGACTATGAATCAGTGAGATTATTCTGGAAAATAAATACGTAGCTCCAAATGATATCTAGGTTTTATTATCTACTTTATAAATGATCTCAGTGGAGTGCCAGACCTTTTCTTGTTGTCAACAATAATAAAAATAACAAAAAATGAGCCTGCGAGGGAGGATCAGCGATTTGCATTACTTTCGTGCTACCCCCTGGTACACTATAATCGACGCAGAATTATCCGCAAAATAAAGAAATAGCTCCAAATGATTTCCAGATTGTATTAAACACTTTATAAATAATCTTAGTAGAGTGCCAGACCTTTTCTCATTGTCAAAAATAATAAAAATAACCAAAAATGAGCCAACGAGGGAAGAGCAACGATTTGCATTACCTTCGTGCTCCCGCCTGGTGGACAATGAACCCCTGAGATTATTCCGCAAAATAAATAAATTGCTCCATATGATATCAAGGTTTTACTAACTTCTTTATAAATAAACACAAAAGAGTGTCAGTCCTTTTCTTGTTTTCAAAAAGAATAAAAATATAACGAAAAGTGAGCCTACGAGGGAAGGGCAACGATTTGCATTACATTCGTGTTCCCCCCTGGTAGACAATAAACAACTGAGATTATTCCGCAAAATAAATAAATAGCTCCAAATGATATCTAGGATTTATTAACTACTAGATAAATAAACACAATAGATTTCCAGACCTTTTCTTGTTGTCAAAAATAATAAAAATAACAAAAATGAGCCTACGAGGGAAGAGCAACGATTTGCATTACCTTCGTGCTCCCGCCTGGTGGACAATGAACCCCTGAGATTATTCCGCAAAATAAATAAATAGCTCCAAACGCTACGAAGGATTTACTAACTGCTTTATAAATAAACACAGTAGAGTCGCAGACCTTTTATGTTGTCAAAAATAATAAAAATAACCAAAAATGAGCCTACGAGGGAAGAGCAACTATTTGCGTTACTTTCGTGCTCCCTCTTGGTGGACTATAATCCCCCGAAATTATTCCGCAAAATAAATAAACAGATTCAAATGACATGTAAATGGTATTAACTACTTTATAAATAATCTCATTAGAGTGTCAAACCTTTTCTCTTTGTCAAAAATAATAAAATTAACCAAAAAAAGCCTTCGAGGGAAGGGCAACGATTTGTGTTACTTTCGTGCTCCCCCCTGGTAGATTATGAATCACTGAGATTATTCGGGAATATAAATAAATAGCTCAAAATCATATCTAAATTTTACTAACTACTTTATAAATGATCTCAGTAGAGTGCGAGACCGTCCTTGTTGTCAAACATAATATAAATTACCAAAAGTGAGCCTACGAGAGAAGAGCAACGATTTGCGTTACTTTCGTGCTCCCCCCTGGTAGTCTATGAACCACGGAGATTATTCCGCAGGATAAATAAATAGCTACAATTAACTTCCAGATTGTATTAATTATTTATAAATAATCTCAGTAGAGTGCCAGACCTTTTCTCATTTTCAAAAGTAACAAAACATGAGCCAACGAGGGAAAAGCAACGATTTACGTTACTTTCGTGCTCCTCCCTCGTAGAGTATAAATCGCTGAGATTATTCCGCAAAATAAATATATAGCTCCAAATGGCATCTAGGTTTTATTAACTACTTTATATATAATCTCGTTAGAGTGTCAGACCTTTTCTCTATGTCAAAAATAATAAAAATAACCAAAAATAAGCCTACGATGGAAGGGCAACGATTTGCTATATTACCGTGTTCCCCCCTGCTAGACTATGAATCACTCAGATTATTCCGCAAAATAAATAAATGGCTCCAAATGATATCTAGGTTTACTAACTACTTTATAAATGTTCTCAGTGGAGTGCCAGACCTTTTCTTGTTGTCAAACATAATAAAAATTACCAAAAATGAGCCTACGAGGGAAGAGCAACTATTTGCGTTACTTTCGTACTCCCACCTAGAAGAGTATGAACCACGGAGATTATTCCGCAGGATAAATAAATAACTCCAAATGGCTTCCAGATTGCATTAACTACTTTATAAATAATCTCAGTAGAGTGCCAGACCTTTTCTCATTGTCAAAAATAACCAAAAATTTGCCTACGAGGAAAGAGCAACATTTGCATTACATTCGTGTTCCCCCCTGGTAGACAATGAAACACTGAAATTATGCCGCAAAATAAATAAATAGCTCCAAATGAAATCTAGGATATATTAACTACTTTATAAATAAACCCAGTATAGTGTCAGACCTTTTATTATTGTCAAAAATAAGAAAAATAACAAAAATGGACGTACGAGGTAATAGTAACGATTTACGTTACTTTCGTGCACCACCCTCGTAGACTATGAATTGGTGAGATTATTTCGGAAAATAAATAGGTAGCCCCAAATGATATCTAGGTTTTATTATCTACTTTATAAATGATCTCAGTGGAGTGCCAGACCTTTTCTTGTTGTCAAAAATAATAAAAATTACCAAAAATGAGCCCACCAGAGTAGGTGAGCTATATAACTTCGAGCCCACTTACCCTCTGAGCTGGCGCTCGGTCGGTAAGGTAGAGCGCTACCTAGTCGGTGGATGGTAATTGTAGGAAGGTCAATAACCTAACTCGGTCGGTAAGGTAGAGCGCCACCTTGTCGGTGGATGGTAATTGCAGGAAGGCCAATAACCCAACTCTAACTTACCAACCGAGCAGAATACTATATAGACTGTTTTTGCCACATTATGTGAGGGCAGGTTGTATTTTGTTAAATAATTAATAAGCTTATGAACAGAGCGGAATACTGCGTAGGCCGTTAACCCAACCGATAGAGCGCTGTCGGCAGGGTGGTCCAACTGTCAATAACCCAACCAGCAGAGCAGTCTACCTTGTCAAAAGTCGATAACCCAAGTCTACCCTACTTTTCCCAAAATGTGTTGTAGAGTGACACTGTTTCGTAGAGCACGTTATAGGTGTGACTCATTTTTCCAAAATATGTCATAGGAGTGACACTGTTTCGCAAAACGTGTCATAGGAATGACACTTTTCCTTATGAATGGTGACACTTTTTCTCGAAATGTGTCATAGAAGTGACACTTTTTCATAGGAGGAGTGACTCGTTTTCATAGGAGGAGTAACACTTTTTCAAAGATTGTGTCATAGGAGTGACACTTTTTCATAGGAGGAGTAACACTTTTTCGCAAAATGTGTCATAGTAGTGGCACTTTTTCATAGGAGGTGTGACACCTTTTCAAAGGAGGAGTAACACTTTTTCCTAAAATGTGTCATAGAAGTGACACTTTTTCATAGGGTGCGCGACACCTTTTCATAGAAGGAGTATCACTTTTTCCTAAAATGTGTCATAGAAGTAACACTTTTTCGTAGAATGTGTCATAGGAGTAACACTTTTTCGTAGAATGTGTCATAGGAGTGACACTTTTCCATAGGAGGCATGACACTTTTTCATAGGAGGAGTAACACTGTTTCATAGGAGGCGTGACACTTTTGCGTATAATGCATCATAGGAGTAACACTTTTTCCTAAAATGTGTCATACGAGTAACACTTTTTCATAGAATGTGTCATAGGAGTGACACTTTTCCATAGAAGGAGTAACACTTTTTCCTAAAATGTGTCATAGGAGTGACACTTTTTCGAAGGAGGAGTAACACTTTTTCGCAAAATGTGTCATAGGAGTGATACTTTTTCATAGGAGGAGTAACACCTTTTCAAAGGAGGAGTAACACTTTCTCATAGGAGGAGTAACACTTTTTCAAAGAATGTGTCATAGGAGTGACACTTTTTCGTAGAATGCGTGATAGGAGTGACACTTTTTCATAGCAGGAGTAACACTTTTTCGCAAAATGTGTCACAGGAGTGACACTTTTTCATAGAAGGAGTGACACCTTTTCAAAGGAGAAGTAACACTTTTTCCTAAAATGTGACATAGAAGTGACACTTTTTCGTAGAATGTGACATAGGAGTGACACTTTTTCGTAGAATGTGTCATAGGAGTGACACTTTTCCATAAGAGGCGTGACACTTTTTCATAGGAGCAGTAACACTTTTTCATAGGAGGAGTGACACTTTTTCGTAGAATGCATCATATGAGTACCACTTTTTCCTAAAATGTGTCATAGGAGTAACACTTTTTCATAGAATGTGTCATAGGAGTGACACTTTTTCGTAGGAGGAGTAACACTTTTTCGCAAAATGTGTCATAGGAGTGATACCTTTTCATAGGAGGGGTGACACCTTTTGAAAGGTGGTGTAACACTTTCTCATAGGAGGAGTAACACTTTTTCAAAGAATGTGTCATAGGAATGACACCTTTTCGTAGAATGCGTGATAGGAGTGACACTTTTTCATAGGAGGAGTAGCGTTTTTCGCAAAATGTGTCATAGGAGTGACAACTTTTCAAAGGAGGAGTAACACTTTTTCCTAAAATGTTTCATAGGAGTAACACTTTTTCATAAGAGGAGTGACACTTTTTCGTAGAAGACATCATAGGAGTAACACTTTATCCTAAAATGTGTCACAGGAGTGACACTTTTTCGTAGAATGTGTGATAGGAGTAACACTTTTTCGTAGAACCTGTCATAGGAGTGACACTTTTTCATAGAATGTGTCATAGGAGTGACACTTTTCCATAGGAGGCGTGACACTTTTTCATAGAAGGGATAACACTTTTTCATAGGGTGCGCGACACCTATTCATAGGAGGAGTAGCGCTTTTCGTAAAATGTGTCATAGGAGTGATACTTTTTCGTAGGAGGAGTAACACTTTTTCGCAAAATGTGTCATAGGAGTGATTCTTTTTCATAGGAGGAGTGTCACCTTTTGAAAGGAGGAGTAACACTTTCTCATAGGAGGAGTAACACATTTTCAAAGAATGTGTCATAGGAGTGACACCTTTTCGTAGAATGCGTGATAGGAGTGACACTTTTTCATAGGAGGAGTAGCGTTTTTCGCAAAATGTGTCATAGGAGTGACACTTTTTCATAGGAGGGGTGACAACTTTCCAAAGGAGGAGTAACACTTTTTCCTAAAATGTGTCATAGGAGTAACACTTTTTCATAAGTGGAGTGACACATTTTCGTAGAAGGCATCATAGGAGTAACACTTTTTCCTAAAATGTGTCATAGGAGTGACACTTTTTCGTAGAATGTGTCATAGGAGTGACACTTTTCCATAGGAGGCGTGACACTTTTTCATAGGAGCAGTAACACTGTTTCATAGGAGGAGTGACACTTTTGCGTATAATGCATCATAGGAGTAACACTTTTTCCTAAAATGTGTCATAGAAGTGACACTTTTTCATAGGGTGCGCGACACCTTTTCATAGAAGGAGTACCACTTTTCCTAAAATGTGTCATAGAAGTATCACTTATTCGTAGAATGTGTCATAGGAGTGACACTTTTTCGTAGAATGTGTCATAGGAGTGACACTTTTCCATAGGAGGCGTGACACTTTTTCATAGGAGGAGTAACACTGTTTCATAGGAGGCGTGACACTTTTGCGTATAATGCATCATAGGAGTAACACTTTTTCCTAAAATGTGTCATACGAGTAACACTTTTTCATAGAATGTGTCATAGGAGTGACACTTTTTCGTAGAATGTGTCATAGGAGTGACACTTTTCCATAGGAGGCGTGACACTTTTTCATAGGAGGAGTAACACTGTTTCATAGGAGGAGTGACACTTTTGCGTATAATGCATCATAGGAGTAACACTTTTTCCTAAAATGTGTCATACGAGTAACACTTTTTCATAGAATGTGTCATAGGAGTGACACTTTTCCATAGAAGGAGTAACACTTTTCCGCAAAATGTGTCATAGTAGTGGCACTTTTTCATAGGAGGTGTGACACCTTTTCAAAGGTTGGAGTAACACTTTTTCCTAAAATGTGTCATAGAAGTGACACTTTTTCATAGGGTGCGCGACACCTTTTCATAGAAGGAGTAACACTTTTTCCTAAAATGTGTCATAGAAGTAACACTTTTTCGTAGAATGTGTCATAGGAGTGACACTTTTTCGTAGAATGTGTCATAGGAGTGACACTTTTCCATAGGAGGCGTGACACTTTTTCATAGGAGGAGTAACACTGTTTCATAGGAGGCGTGACACTTTTGCGTATAATGCATCATAGGAGTAACACTTTTTCCTAAAATGTGTGATACGAGTAACACTTTTTCATAGAATGTGTCATAGGAGTGACACTTTTCCATAGAAGGAGTAACACTTTTTCCTAAAATGTGTCATAGGAGTGACAGTTTTTCGAAGGAGGAGTAACACTTTTTCGCAAAATGTGTCATAGGAGTGATACTTTTTCATAGGAGGAGTAACACCTTTTCAAAGGAGGAGTAACACTTTCTCATAGGAGGAGTAACACTTTTTCAAAGAATGTGTCATAGGAGTGACACTTTTTCGTAGAATGCGTGATAGGAGTGACACTTTTTCATAGGAGGAGTAACACTTTTTCGCAAAATGTGTCACAGGAGTGACACTTTTTCATAGAAGGAGTAACACCTTTTCAAAGGAAAAGTAACACTTTTTCCTAAAATGTGTCATAGAAGTGACACTTTTTCGTAGAATGTGACATAGGAGTGACACTTTTTCGTAGAATGTGTCATAGGAGTGACACTTTTCCATAAGAGGCGTGACACTTTTTCATAGGAGCAGTAACACTTTTTCATAGGAGGAGTGACACTTTTTCGTAGAATGCATCATAGGAGTACCACTTTTTCCTAAAATGTGTCATAGGAGTAACACTTTTTCATAGAATGTGTCATTGGAGTGACACTTTTTCGTAGGAGGAGTAACACTTTTTCGCAAAATGTGTCATAGGAGTGATACCTTTTCATAGGAGGGGTGACACCTTTTGAAAGGTGGTGTAACACTTTCTCATAGGAGGAGTAACACTTTTTCAAAGAATGTGTCATAGGAATGACACCTTTTCGTAGAATGCGTGATAGGAGTGACACTTTTTCATAGGAGGAATAGCGCTTTTCGCAAAATGTGTCATAGGAGTGACAACTTTTCAAAGGAGGAGTAACACTTTTTCCTAAAATGTTTCATAGAAGTAACACTTTTTCATAAGAGGAGTGACACTTTTTCGTAGAAGACATCATAGGAGTAACACTTTATCCTAAAATGTGTCACAGGAGTGACACTTTTTCGTAGAATGTGTGATAGGAGTAACACTTTTTCGTAGAACGTGTCATAGGAGTGACACTTTTTCATAGAATGTGTCATAGGAGTGACACTTTTCCATAGGAGGCGTGACACTTTTTCATAGAAGGGATAACACTTTTTCATAGGGTGCGCGACACCATTCATAGGAGGAGTAGCGCTTTTCACAAAATGTGTCATAGGAGTGATACTTTTTCGTAGGAGGAGTAACACTTTTTCGCAAAATGTGTCATAGGAGTGATTCTTTTTCATAGGAGGAGTGTCACCTTTTGAAAGGAGGAGTAACACTTTCTCATAGGAGGAGTAACACATTTTCAAAGAATGTGTCATAGGAGTGTCACCTTTTCGTAGAATGCGTGATAGGAGTGACACTTTTTCATAGGAGGAGTAGCGTTTTTCGCAAAATGTGTCATAGGAGTGACACTTTTTCATAGGAGGGGTGACAACTTTCCAAAGGAGGAGTAACACTTTTTCCTAAAATGTGTCATAGGAGTAACACTTTTTCATAAGTGGAGTGACACATTTTCGTAGAAGGCATCATAGGAGTAACACTTTTTCCTAAAATGTGTCATAGGAGTGACACTTTTGGTAGAATGTGTCATAGGAGTGACACTTTTCCATAGGAGGCGTGACACTTTTTCATAGGAGCAGTAACACTGTTTCATAGGAGGAGTGACACTTTTGCGTATAATGCATCATAGGAGTAACACTTTTTCCTAAAATGTGTCATAGAAGTGACACTTTTTCATAGGGTGCGCGACACCTTTTCATAGAAGGAGTAACACTTTTTCCTAAAATGTGTCATAGAAGTATCACTTATTCGTAGAATGTGTCATAGGAGTGACACTTTTTCGTAGAATGTGTCATAGGAGTGACACTTTTCCATAGGAGGCGTGACACTTTTTCATAGGAGGAGTAACACTGTTTCATAGGAGGCGTGACACTTTTGCGTATAATGCATCATAGGAGTAACACTTTTTCCTAAAATGTGTCATACGAGTAACACTTTTTCATAGAATGTGTCATAGGAGTGACACTTTTTCGTAGAATGTGTCATAGGAGTGACACTTTTCCATAGGAGGCGTGACACTTTTTCATAGGAGGAGTAACACTGTTTCATAGGAGGAGTGACACTTTTGCGTATAATGCATCATAGGAGTAACACTTTTTCCTAAAATGTGTCATACGAGTAACACTTTTTCATAGAATGTGTCATAGGAGTGACACTTTTCCATAGAAGGAGTAACACTTTTCCGCAGAATGTGTCATAGTAGTGGCACTTTTTCATAGGAGGTGTGACACCTTTTCAAAGGAGGAGTAACACTTTTTCCTAAAATGTGTCTTAGAAGTGACACTTTTTCATAGGGTGCGCGACACCTTTTCATAGAAGGAGTAACACTTTTTCCTAAAATGTGTCATAGAAATAACACTTTTTCGTAGAATGTGTCATAGGAGTGACACTTTTTCGTAGAATGTGTCATAGGAGTGACACTTTTCCATAGGAGGCGTGACACTTTTTCATAGGAGGAGTAACACTGTTTCATAGGAGGCGTGACACTTTTGCGTATAATGCATCATAGGAGTAACACTTTTTCCTAAAATGTGTCATACGAGTAACACTTTTTCATAGAATGTGTCATAGGAGTGACACTTTTCCATAGAAGGAGTAACACTTTTTCCTAAAATGTGTCATAGGAGTGACACTTTTTCGAAGGAGGAGTAACACTTTTTCGCAAAATGTGTCATAGGAGTGATACTTTTTCATAGGAGGAGTGACACCTTTTGAAAGGTGGTGTAACACTTTCTCATAGGAGGAGTAACACTTTTTCAAAGAATGTGTCATAGGAATGACACCTTTTCGTAGAATGCGTGATAGGAGTGACACTTTTTCATAGGAGGAGTAGCGCTTTTCGCAAAATGTGTCATAGGAGTGACAACTTTTCAAAGGAGGAGTAACACTTTTTCCTAAAATGTTTCATAGGAGTAACACTTTTTCATAAGAGGAGTGACACTTCTTCGTAGAAGACATCATAGGAGTAACACTTTATCCTAAAATGTGTCACAGGAGTGACACTTTTTCGTAGAATGTGTGATAGGAGTAACACTTTTTCGTAGAATGTGTCATAGGAGTGACACTTTTTCATAGAATGTGTCATAGGAGTGACACTTTTCCATAGGAGGCGTGACACTTTTTCATAGAATGGGTAACACTTTTTCATAGGGTGCGCGACACCTATTCATAGGAGGAGTAGCGCTTTTCGCAAAATGTGTCATAGGAGTGATACTTTTTCGTAGGAGGAGTAACACTTTTTCGCAAAATGTGTCATAGGAGTGATACTTTTTCATAGGAGGAGTGTCACCTTTTGAAAGGAGGAGTAACACTTTCTCATAGGAGGAGTAACACTTTTTCAAAGAATGTGTCATAGGAGTGACACCGTTTCGTAGAATGCGTGTCATAGGAGTGACACTTTTTCATAGGAGGGGTGACAACTTTTCAAAGGAGGAGTAACACTTTTTCCTAAAATGTGTCATAGGATTAACACTTTTTCATAAGAGGAGTGACACATTTTCGTAGAAGGCATTATAGGAGTAACACTTTTTCCTAAAATGTGTCATAGGAGTGACACTTTTTCGTAGAATGTGTGATAGGAGTAACACTTTTTCCTAAAATATGTCATAGGAGTAACACTTTTTCATAAGAGGAGTGACACTTTTTCGTAGAAGGCATCATAGGAGTAACACTTTTTCCTAAAATGTGTTATAGGAGTGACACTTTTTCGCAGAATGTGTGATAGGAGTAACACTTTTTCGTAGAATGTGTCATAGGAGTGACACTTTTTCATAGAATGTGTCATAGGAGTGACACTTTTCCATAGGAGGCGTGACACTTTTTCATAGAAGGGGTAACACTTTTTCATAGGGTGCGCGACACCTTTTCATAGGAGGAGTAGCGCTTTTCGCAAAATGTGTCATAGGAGTGATACTTTTTCATAGGAGGAGTGACACCTTTTCAAAGAAGGAGTAATACTTTTTCCTAAAATGTGTCATAGGAGTGACACTTTTTCGTAGAATGCGTCATAGGAGTGACACTTTTCCATAGGAGGAGTGACACTTTTTCATAGGAGGAGTAACACTTTTTCATAGGAGGAGTAACACCTTTTCATAGGGCGAGTAGCGCGTTTTCATAGGAGATGTAACACTTTTTCATAGGAGTGACACTTTTTCATAGAATGTGTCATAGGAGTGATACTTTTTCATAGGAGGAGTAGCGCTTTTCGCAAAATGTGTCATAGGAGTGATACTTTTTCATAGGAGGAGTGACACGTTTTCAAAGGAGGAGTAACACTTTTTCCTAAAATGTGGCATAGGAGTAACATCTTTTCTCCAAATGTGAAAGGTTTGGCACTAAAGTTTTGCATTATCATATGTATTGATTCCGAAAGCGAGTATGTTAAAAGGTGCTGGTTGCCTGTTGATTCAGATGGACTACCAACCCTACATCAAACCAATAGAAATATATATATTATTGTAAACCAAATGAAAGTATCATTAGTCAGAGTTCAGCTGAAGTGTTGATACATAAACACCTCAGATTTTGTGTTATGTGTGCCGCGAATGGATTTGACTATAAATAACAGCTGCAGCTTTAATATATGTTTAGTTCGAGCTGAACTCTGAAAGTATAAACATGGCATATCCTCAGCGAGAGCGGATAGTCTTCGTATATTTAGAGATGCTATTAAGCAAAAATCTATGTCTTTGAAGAACAGCATCGACAATTCTCTCGATAATGTGAGAAATGATGTCTCTTATTTAAAGATGGCGGCGGATTTAGATAGTATTGATAGTATTCCATATACCAGTGCTGTTGAAGCTGATAAGAAAATGGTTTCACTTGTCAAGAATATTTATCCAAGCTCAAACGTAATTCAAAGAGGTATCTTGATAATGTATACGGTGTTTACAAAAAAGCAAATATTCTTATGATTGGTAATTCGCCAATAGAGTTTGAAGGTAACATCGTGAAAGTATGCGGTGCAACTTTCCAACTGACTGAGGGCTTATTACAGTTGCTGTTCAGAAAAAATCCTGATGGAAATCGCATTAATTCAGCTGATTTGGAAAATTATAGAATGATCATAGTAAATTCATGTGCTCATAAAAAGCTGCACTGCGCAAATGAGTCGATTCGGAAACTAAAAGGTAACAAATTTTATAATTTTATTTCACCAATGTTCGAACAATCGTCAAGAGTATTTCCAGGATTGAAAGATGCCCTTTCTGAAGTTAAAAATGCTAGTAATGTAATGGGAGAGAAATATAAGACTGCCGAGCGAAAAGAATCTGCAGTGGTAGCCAAATTGAAGGTCAATCCTATAAATCTCACAACTGTCAATGAAAAAAATTCTCAAATTGACTCTAATTCTCTAGTGGAAACTGCTAATATCGTGGATAATTATTTCAAAGCTTATCATTCTAATAAAGATGCATCTGATTTCTCAACCAATAAAAATTCATCGAGAAAACTTTGGAAAGAAAAACATGACAAATGTAAAATAAAAAATAAGGACTTGATTAATTGGAGGTGTAAATGGAAAACAAGACTGTGGCCTAGTGATCATGAGAAGGAGGAGGAAGAAGTTGTTTCATCATTTCAAGACAATATTGCAACTGCATATGAACTCAATGTCTGGGATGACCCTAACAAATTAGTTGACCGCCTTCGAGTACTCATTGTTGAGCAAAATATGGTAAATAACTCTGCAGAAATCTATTTTATTAGTAATGAACTTCGCGAGGCAAGGCTCATATATTAAATGGTAAAGGAATGTTGATTGATTGGGAGGTAATTGTATGTAGTTGTACCTCACAGATGGGAGCGATTGTTGGGGCTCTCACCATTTAAAAAATACAAATTGTTTTTAGGTTAGTATACATAGAAAGACAGCGTAGTAGTTGCTCAGATGATCGCTAGGTTGCTTTAATATGAAAGTACTCTCGCAAGCGGTTAGGCGAGGCTTCGGTTATATCAGCCTGCTGAGGTTTTCATCACATAATAATGGATTAAACTTTCCAATAATCAATCATCAGGTCACAACCTGCGGAAAGCCTTCTGATTGGTTGAAGTAGCATACAGCGCTATCATTCAGAATGGAGTACGTCGTAGACATGCAGGGCTTCAAGCAACCAGTGACTATTTCATTCTCAAGGAATTCGCCATACTTCCTCTAGACGACAAATCAGAACCTCTGGTGCTTATGTTTCGAGAGCGTATCCGTGGCGTCGACTCACGGGCAAGTACCGCCGCGAGAATAGATGGTTGGAGCATTGCTCTCACGGTCTTGCCTGGAAATCTGGAGACATTCTCTACACTGGCGTGGAGAAAATCATTCGAGATATTCTGTATGATGCAACGAAGCTATTTGTCCATGGTGAAGTCAGGAGAGAGTGGTTAAGACGCTTCAAAGTCCACGCTATCGACGTCATCGAGTACGGTTGTCCAGGCTTTGACGAGCCTAACAAGGCGGTGACTGTTTGCACCAATCACAATGGAGCATATAAAGCTGCGTGTGCACTTCACAACGTCAAGCTGATGAAAAATTTTTACTTCAAATACATACATATGGATTATGAATAAACTCTATTAATAAATGATGGAGAGGTAATGTACCTCACAGGTGATGGTTGGGGCTCTTATCATTAAAAAAAATTTACCGTTCGATGCTCCACGAATTCCCGCCGGAATGGTGAAAATTTTATCCAGCTTCTTAAATTTCCCGCTCTTTCAAATTACCCGCCATTTTTAAAATTCCCGCCATTTTGTATTTCCCACTCTGTCGCTAAATTAGATTTCTACCTTATCAATCATTGGTAGTGATAGCATGGTGGAGAGAGCCCTCGCGCGCGGTGGTGGAGGGTTGCGGTGCAGAGTGCTACTATGTATAGTATATGTAGTACATATAGTATATGCAGTATACATAGTATATGCAGTATACATAGTATATACAGCATACATAGCATATGTAGTTCACATAGTATATGCAGTATACATAGTATATGTAGTATACATAGTATATACTGCATATACAGTATACGTAGTTCACATAGTATATAATGCATTCATTGTATGTAAAAGGTAATGTATTACAATTACCGATGGAGATAATCAGCTCTGTCAGTAAGGTAGAAATACCGTAGGGCTCGTATGTAATATAGTGAGCTGAAACGTGAAGAAACTTGTTTAAATTTCCAAGAATTTCGTACCTCCTCTTTTATATTTCGGATCGTGGTGCTCGACCAATCAGAGAGCTCCATGTCATTTTTCCAAGAATTCTATTGGATGTTTGAAATTGCGTCAGCCAATCGGAGAGCTCCGTGCAGGTCTCAACCTGTTCAAACCGTTTTTCCAAGAATTCTGTGAAGGTTTGAAGATGCGAAACCCATTGAGCGGTTCTGGAATGCATGCTTCGTGTGATATCTATATATAGATTGGGAGTATATGCTTGTGTCCCTAACATCATATGAATCAAAACTCGAGCGCTTATGCTCTTCTTGTTGAACAGGAGAAAAAAGAGGAGAAAAAATGAAATAAATTAATTATTTAACAAAACCACCACCCACCCTCACACGATGTGTGGGTGTAGGTAGTGGTTTCCACAACTTGACTTATAGCCGGCAGTGCGCCTACTCAGCAGTGGACAGCGCGACGACTTCGGCTCGTGGAGCTGGCAGTATACATAGTACATATCATTTATGTCATCTAACAAGTATCAGAATTATTGATGAGTTTGGAGCTATCTCATACGGCTCTGTTTATAGAGTTGGATAGCCTATCTGATGTTGCATACTGCTCTGTCGGTAAGGTAGAGATGGCTGATTCATCTGCAGGTGGCGCTACGAAGGGTATCGATGGAAACATAACCTCAAAATGTTTACAAGATAGAGTTGGGTATTGCATACTGTTCTGTCGGAAAGGTAGAGATGCGTGATCCATCTACAGATGGCGCTACGAAGGGTATCGATGGAAACATAACCTCAAAATGTTTACAAAGTATAGTTGGGTATTGCATACTGCTCTGTCGGAGAGGTAGAGATGCGTGATCCATCTACAGATGGCGCTACGAAGGGTATCAATGGAAACATAACCCCAAAATGACAAAATAACCTCAAACGTACACCAATTTTCAGAAGTCATGCTATTGTAAAGGGAAAAATCGAACGGCGAAACGGACAAAATTTTATGAGTTATGGCATGTCTTTATTAGAAAAAATGAAAAAAATGAAAACGAATGAAAAAAATGAAAAAAAAGAAAAAAAGGGAAAAAATAAAAAAATAATAATTAATAATAATTAATAATAATTAATCAATTAATTATTTAACAAAACCACCACCCACCCTCACACGATGTGTGGGTGTAGGTAGTGGTTTGCACAACTTGACTTATAGCCGGCAGTGCGCCTACTCAGCAGTGGACAGCGCGACGACTTCGGCTCGTGGAGCTTGCAGTATACATAGTACATATCATTTATGTCATCTAACAAGTATCAGAATTATTGATGAGTTTGGAGCTATCTCATACGGCTCTGTTTGTAGAGTTGGATAGCCTATCTGATGTTGCATACTGCTCTGTCGGTAAGGTAGAGATGGCTGATTCATCTGCAGGTGGCGCTACGAAGGGTATCGATGGAAACATAACCTCAAAATGTTTACAAGATAGAGTTGGGTATTGCATACTGTTCTGTCGGAAAGGTAGAGATGCGTGATCCATCTACAGATGGCGCTACGAAGGGTATCGATGGAAACATAACCTCAAAATGTTTACAAAGTATAGTTGGGTATTGCATACTGCTCTGTCGGAGAGGTAGAGATGCGTGATCCATCTACAGATGGCGCTACGAAGGGTATCAATGGAAACATAACCCCAAAATGACAAAATAACCTCAAACGTACACCAATTTTCAGAAGTCATGCTATTGTAAAGGGAAAAATCGAACGGCGAAACGGACAAAATTTTATGAGTTATGGCATGTCTTTATTAGAAAAAATGAAAAAAATGAAAACGAATGAAAAAAATGAAAAAAAAGAAAAAAAGGGAAAAAATAAAAAAATAATAATTAATAATAATTAATAATAATTAATCAATTAATTATTTAACAAAATACCACCTGCCCTCACATGATGTGGCAAAAACAGCCTATATAGTATTCTGCTCTGTTGGTAAGGTAGAGTTGGGTTATTGGCCTTCCTGCAATTGCCATCCACCGACAAGGTAGCGCTCTACCTTACTGACCGAGTTGGTCTCCCTGCAATTACCACCAACAGAAAATGTTACGCTCTACCTTACCGACCGAGTTGGGTTATTGACCTTCCTACAATTACCGTCCACGGACAAGGTAGAGCTCAACCTTACCGACCGAGTTGGGTTATTGACCTTCCTACAATTACCATCCACCGACAAGGTAGCGCTCTACCTTACCGACCGAGCGCCAGCTCAGAGAGCAAGTGGGCTCGGAGTTATATAGCTCACCTACTTACCAGGGAAGAGCAACGATTTGCCTTACTTTAGTGCTCCCCCTGGTAGACTGTGAACCACGGAGATTATTCCGCAAGATAAATAGATAACTCGAAATGTCAATACAAATTTGATAAAAACTTGATAAACAATCTGAGTACAGTGCCAGACCTTTTCATGCTGCCAAAAATAATAAAAATAACAAAAAATGAGCCTGCGAGGGAGAAGCAACGATTTGCATTACTTTCGTGCTACCCCCTGGAACACTATAATCCACGCAGAATTATCCGCAAAATAAATAAATAGCCCCAAATGATTTCCAGATTGTATTAACTACTTTATAAATAATCTCCGTAAAGTACCAGACCTTTTCTCATTGTCAAAAATAATAAAAATAACCAAAAATGAGCCTAGGAGGGAAGAGAAACGATTTGCATTACATTCGTGCTCTCCCCTGTTGGACAATGAACCCCTGACATTACTCCGCAAAATAAATAAATACCTCCAAATGATATCAAGGTTTTATTAACTACTTTATAAATAAACACAGTAGAGTGTCAAACCTTTTCTCATTTTCAAAAAGTATAAAAATATAAACAAAAATGAGCCTACGAGGGAAGAGCAACGATTTGCATTAAATTCGTGTTCCCCCCTGGTAGACAATGAACCACTGAGATTATTCCGCAAATTAAATAAACAGATCCAAATGACATCTAAATGGTATTACCTACTTTATAAATAATCTCCGTAAAGTGCCAGACCTTTCCTCATTGTCAAAAATAATAAAAATAACCAAATATGAGCCTAGGAGGGAAGAGAAACGATTTGCGTTACATTCGTGCTCCCCCCTGGTGGACAATGAACCCCTGACATTATTCCGCAAAATAAATAAATAGCTCCAAATGATATCTAGGATTTATTAACTACTTTATAAATAACCACAGTAGAGTTACGGACCTTTTATTGTTGCCAAAAATAATAAAAATGACAAAAATGGGTCTACGAGGGAAGAGCAACTATTTGCGTTACTTTCGTGCTCCCTCCTGGTAGACTATAATCCACCGAAATTATTCCGCAAAATAAATAAATAGCCCCAAATGATTTCCAGATTGTATTAACTACTTTATAAATAATCTCCGTAAAGTGCCAGACCTTTTCTCATTGTCAAAAATAATAAAAATAACAAAAAATGAGCCTATGAGGGAAGAGAAACGATTTGCATTACATTCGTGCTCCCCCCTGGTAGACAATGAACCACTGAGATTATTCCGCAAATTAAATAAATAGCTCCAATTGATATCTAGGATTTATGAATTACTTTATAAATAAACACACTAGAGTTACGGACCTTTTATTGTTGTCAAAAATAATAAAAATGACAAAAATGGGTCTACGAGGCAAGAGCAACTATTAGGGTTACTTTTGTGCTCCCTCCTGGTAGACTATAATCCACCGAAATTATTCCGCAAAATAAATAAACAGATCCAAATGACATCTAAATGGTATTAACTGCATTATAAATAATCTCATTAGAGTGCCAGATCTTTTCTCATTGCCAAAAATAATAAAAATAACCAAAAATGAGCCTACGAGACATGAGCAACAATTTGCATCACTTTCGAGCTCTCCCCTAGTAGACTATGAACCATAGAGATTATTCCGCAAGATAAATAAATAACTCGAAATGATATTATGAATTTACTAAATAATTGATAAAGAGTCTCAGTGGAGTCGCAGACCTTTTATGTTGTCAAAAATAATAAAAATAACAAAAAATGCGCCTACGAGGGAAGAGCAACTATTTGCGTTACTTTCGTGCTCCCTCCTGGTAGCCTATAATCCACCGAAATTATACCGCAAAATAAATAAACAGGTCCAAATGCCATCTAAATGGTATTAACAACTATATAAATAATCTCATTAGAGTGCCAGACCTTTTTTCGTTTTCAAAAAGAATAAAAATATAACTAAAAATGAGCCTACGAGGCATGAGCAACATTTTGCATCACGTTCGTGCTCTCCCCTAGTAGACTATGAACCATAGAGATTATTCCGCAAGATAAATAAATAACTCGAAATGATATTACGAATTTACTAAACAATTGATAAAGAGTCTCAGTAGAATCGCAGACCTTTTATGTTGTCAAAAATAATTAAAATAACAAGAAATGAGCCTAGGAGGGAAGAGCAATGCTTGCGTTACTTTCGTGCTCCCCCTCGTAGACTATGAATTAGTGAGATTATTCTGGAAAATAAATAGGTAGCTCCAAATGATATCTAGGTATTATTATCTACTTTATAAATTATCTCAGTGGAGTGCCAGACCTTTTCTTGTTGTCAAAAATAATAAAAATGACCAAAAATGAGCCTACGAGGGAAGAGCAACGATTTGCGTTACTTTCGTGGTCCCCCAGGTAGACTGTGAACCACGGAGATTATTCCGCAAGATAAATGAATAACTTGAAATGTCATTACGAATTTGACAAATACTTGATAAATAATCTAAGTAGAGTGCCAGACCTTTTCATGCTGTCAATAATAATAAAAATAACAAAAAATGAGCCTGCGAGGGAGGAGCAACGATTTGCATTACTTTCGTGCTACCCTCTGGAACATTATAATCCACGGAGAATTATCCGCAAAATAAATAAATAGCTCCAAATGATTTCCAGATTGTATTAACTACTTTGTAAATAAACACAGTAGAGTGTCAGACCTTTTCTCGTTTTCAAAATGTATAAAAAACTAACCAAAAATGAGTCTACGAGGGAAGAGCAACGATTTGCATTACATTCGTGTTCCCTCCTGGTAGACTATAATCCACCGAAATTATTCCGCAAAATAAATAAACAGATCCAAATGACATCAAAATCGTATTAACTACTTTATTAATAATCTCATCAGAGTGCG
This sequence comes from Torymus aiolomorphi, assembly GCA_036365515.1. Taxonomy (NCBI): domain Eukaryota; kingdom Metazoa; phylum Arthropoda; class Insecta; order Hymenoptera; family Torymidae; genus Torymus; species Torymus aiolomorphi. The sequence continues at coordinate 124,249,156 of CM070876.1, read as the reverse complement.
AGACCTTTTCTCATTGTCAAAAATAATAAAAATGACAAAAATGGGTCTACGAGGGAAGAGCAACTATTTGCGTTACTTTCGTGCTCCCTCATGGTAGACTATAATTCACCGAAATTATTCCGCAAAATAAATAAACAGATCCAAATGACATCTAAATCGTATTAACTACTTTATGAATAATCTCATTAGAGTGCCAGACCTTTTTTCATTGTCAAAAATAATAAAAATAACCAAAAATGAGCCTACGAGGGATGAGCAACAATTTGCGTCACTTTCGTGCTCTCCCCTAGTAGACTATGAACCATAGAGATTATTCCACAAGATAAATAAATAACTCGAAATGACATTACGAATTTACTAAATACTTGATAAGCAATATTAGTGGAGTGCCAGACCTCCCTAGTTGCGTAATATACAATTTCACCATACCTTAGCCGAAAGGACCACCTTCGCGTTTTAGAGCTCGGACGGGAAGTGGTAATTTCGGCCAGGGTATTATGAAAAACTATTTTCACCAGGGATTGTTCTGAAAATTTAGATTATTGTATAAATCTAATATTTGTTAAATATGAAGCTGCCGTAACATTCACGCAACTGGTTTTCGTAAGATTGATCCTATCGTACGTATATGTTAACTATAATATTATCATTTTCTCAGTGTTGTAATAAATATATTGTGTTGTGACGAGTTTAATTAGCGTTTAATTATCTCCTATCAAGGTTCAACTATGTTAGCAGCTCTCATTTGTACTTGTACAAAGTCAGTAACGTAAGCTATGTAAGTGATTTCAGTAAAAATTCAACATATTAATACTGTATAAAATAGTTAAAAAAATAAAGTGCATGTAACAGTGTTAATAAAAACATTTTAATCCCTACCGCACGATATAACAATTAAATTTTAACAGTAGATAATATTATTCTACAAGTATAAGAGGTTAGTCTAATTTGAAGCTATGACAGATTTTCATTTGTCAAATCCGGGCTTGACTAGAACAGCATCACCACCTTGAGCCGGTATTGATCAGTATCTTGATCAGGACTGGATCAGTACAATCAAGATCTTGATCAAGGCCTTATTTTATACTGATTTTATTTCTGGTCGGGTCGTTGTTTTTGTCAATGAACGAAATAGAGGTTAAATCTGCTTCAAAACAAATGATCACTTGTTTCAACTTTTAATCTCCATTTCGTTCATTGACAGAAACAGCGAATTAGCTCAGTGGATAGCGAGCAAGTCTAGTAATCCGAAGATTCCTAGTTCGAATCCACTCAAGAATTTTTTTTTTTAGAAAGTTAAATCATAAGATATTGGCAATACATTGAAAATAGCATCCAAGGCAAATAGCCTTGCAATTGTTGTACATCTATATTGCCAATACATCAGCGATATTAATTTCCAATATAGTAGCAATGTTGTTGCAATAGCTTCAATTTTTACGAGGGAATAAAAAATAAAATATAAAAACTTCGTTTTTACATATGAGGCACGACCGCTACTATTCAGGAGAATATTATATCTTCGACATTACAAAAACTGTTACATCTCAAATACTAATATATTATATTTTGACAAAAACTGCAACGCATTCATGAAATATTATTTGTTTTGTATAATGGACAGAAATTGACTATTTTGGTTGCATCCGCGTAAAAAAAGTTGAGCTTACAAAATGATCAAAAAAAGATAAGTCTCAAAAAATGGCACTATTTAATACCTTTTAAGATGTAGATTACTACATAATCGAAAAACAACAAAAATATATTATTGAGACCTTTAATTTTATTACAGTTTTGCGATCAATTTGGAATGGAAGCGAATTTGAAGCGAAGATGATTTTAAGATTATTTTTATAAATTGAAAATAATACTTTTACAACAGTTTTAAAATTTTTTAAATATCAAAAAATATAATTTTACGACTATTTTAAGATTTCTTTGATAGATAAAAAGATCGATAGAAATTTCTCCAAGGTATTAAGTACCCAAGGAATATTTAGTATAGTAATCGTGAGACGAACAACACGCGGAAATTATTAGATAAGTATACAAATATTTGTCGAGTAAGTAGTATTTTCATAGTAAAAATAGATCGCTCGATTATGCTATAAACTCATAACCTCTTCGATGTACACTTGTTAAAATTAAATCTTTCCCTACATCGATACACTGAAAATATTACTTATTTTTGCAAGATAAAAAACTTTGTGATATATTTTTCGCTTTTCACAGAAACCCGCATAACATCTACACCTGAGTAAGGGCGATCTATTGTGCGACAACAATTGGAAATGGGGCTCAGTTTCCATCAAGTCTAGTCAGCACCTGAGTCGGTGTACTTTCCAGCAGCTGCAACTACAATTCGAGCGCAGTTCAAAATTGTAGCTTCGAAGAAACTCAAATTCGTTGGATTTTAATTTTAACTGAGAATTTGGTCATTTTTTTAACGTTAAATATAAACATAATATTATGTGAATGTTATAGTTGATAAGTATATTAATGTAATGTATAAAACCGCTGCCAATTTATTGGCACGTAGCTTCCTTCAAATTAATTTATCTCTCCTATATATAGTATATAGTTCAAAAATAAAATATGTTGATTCATTTTACATGGTTTTTCAATGATTTACAGCTTCATTAGTATTTACAAAAAATTACAAATTTTTTCTTATTCCTGAAATCCTTTATAAGCTGCCACTGATTATGTCAACACAAAAGTACTAAATTAAGGTTTAGCAAAAAAGCAGTTAACAATTTAGAATTTTTATGTGTATTTCTCAACTTAAAAGAAGATTACATGAATTTTTCAGCATTTTTCATCGCGCATTTTTTTGAGAAAATAATTCTTGAAAAACGAGTTTTTAACATAGGCTCTTCCAGAAGATTGAGGTTATGTGGTCTTTAAACATAAACATCCCTTACAAAAAAAGCAGAAATAAAGTTAAAAAACCTTTATTTTAATAAAAAAATAATCAAAGAATAAAAACGCAGAGGGATCTTGGTCGCTTGTCAGGCATTTGGGAAAGAAGTAACCGAAAACGTAAACAAAACGTCGAGTTCGTTGGCTGCGCGAGGAGGTACGCGATGAGCTGAAGTCGCCGCAGAGAGAGGGGACCCCTTGCCTCGCCCCCCAGCACGACATGATGGAGTGTCCTAAAGATATTAATAATACAAAAAACCTACCAACCAGGAGCGCAACTAACACGCATGTACTGCAGCATCTATAGTAACCCCTTTCCTACATTCCTATTACCTCACAATCATTGTACTACAATATTCTGTATAATAAATAATGTTTCTTGATGAAATTTCACAAATATATTGCGTATACCACACAGAAAATTGTCTATAAATTTCACGTTTCTATTTATAAAAGAGAGAACGCAATTAATATCGAAGTGCAGCCAAAAATGAGCCTACGTGGGAAGAGCATCGATTTGCGTTACTTTCGTGCTCCCCCTTTGTAGACTATAATCCACCGAAATTATTTCGCAAGATAAACAAGTAACTCGAAATGACATTACGAAGTTACTAAATACTTGATAAGCAATATTAGTGGAGTGCCAGACCTCTTTTTGTTGTCAACAATAAAAATAAATCCAAAAATACTAATTTTGTCTTTTGAGGTTATGTACGCAATTCACCACTATTATTTAGTTTCCATTAATTTAATACATAATGTAATAAGATGATGTGTAAAATTGAACGGTATTAGTTCCATTATATTTCAATTATTATTGTATATATATTATTTTATTCTACAAAAGTATAATCATAGCGCCATCTAGTATGGTTGATGAAAACAATATAACGTAAACAAACTTGGGGCGTCGAAGTAAGGTTAGGTTGGTATGACTTGCCACCATGCGTAATTGTATTCTGATAGTGGTATAGTAGTTTGTAGTTACAAAAGATAACGCTGGTGTGCCTGTGAAATTTCTAAGCAACTCATTTATCATCTGCCAAGATCACCCTAACTTTGCACAAACCGCAAAATTACCATATGGTGAACTGAAAGGACCTGCTGCTGCTTTTATAGCTCATTACAAAGGCGAAGACAGGAAACTACAGAAGCAAGAGATATTAAATGAAATTGATCTAGAGTCAAATAAAGAAAAAACACTATATGATATCATCTATGAAGAACTAACAAGGAAGGTACCCCAAGTGTAAGTCGCCGATTTGGACGATATTGCAATATGTTGTAGTACATTAAAAAATAAGAGACACGTATTTTTTTACGTGCTGATAGACACTTTAAGGGGGTGAAATCTACCCCTAAAGTTCACCCTGAAAAACAGTTTTTTCCAAATATTTCAAAAACGAATAAAGCTAGCTTAATGAAACCGACGCCAAAAGTTGTAGAATAAAAAAGACTTCAAAATAGCATTACTTTCAATTTGAAGGGTAGCAACCCCTATTTTTTTTTCAAGAAAACTAAGCTTTTTTCATCAATCTTCAGCTATAAAAATTACAATAAATTATATATCACCTCAAAACTAATTCCATTTAAAAGAAAATTAAAAAATAAAGTTGACCTGTCTCGTGGTTTTGGCCAAAATTATTTTTTAGGGAGTAATTACCCCTTATTTATATTTTGTTCATTATTTCAGAAATAAAGATACCTTAATAAAACCAACGCTAAAAATTTTAAAATAGGAAAGGCTTCAAAACAGCATTACTTTCAATTTTAAGGGTAGCAACCCCTATTTTTTTTTCAAGAAAACTAAGCTTCTTTCATCAATTTTCAGCTATAAAAATTACAATAAATTATATATCGCCTCAAAACTGATTCCATTTAAAAGAAAATTAAAAAAATAAAGTTGACCTGTCCCGTGGTTTTAACCAAAATTATTTTTTAGGGGGTAACTACCTTAATAAAACTAACGCTAAAAATCTTAAAATTAAAAAGGCCACAAATCTGTATCACTTTCAATTTTAAGGGTAGGAACCCCTATTTTTCTCTTTTTAAGGAAATTAAGAGACTTTATTTACCTCAATGATGAAACTTATCGATTTTTATCGACTTCTACTAACTTTTTCTAGCAGGGAGGGTAAATGTGTTTATTATTTTATTCTGAAAAAATTGCGTAAATAATCAAAATTTAGTGAGATTAATTTTTTTCCAAAAAAATAATAAAAATTAAATTTACGTGTTGCAGAAAAATACAAAATGAAATGATAACTAATGTAAATATGGTTTTTGTTTTAACAACACAAGTTTTATTATTACTATTACTACAAAAAATTTAAAGTATTCTCAAAAAAGTAATTGTTTGTCGAATAGCTCGAGGCATTATGGATTGTAAGTTGTACAATAATGATATTCTTCAAAAAAGTGTTTTATACCACTCTAACCTCAAAATCACAACTTTGGTATGATTTTTCGGCGCTCGTGGTATAAAATACCGTTCGAAACTAGTGCGTAAGTCGATTATTTAGGTGGTGTGACTTTTTCGCACTCGCTTCGCTCGTGCAAAAAGTCAAACCAGCTAAATAATCGACTTCCCCACCCGTGTCGAAATGTACTATTAAGCATAAAGATTTTTTACACCACGAACATCTAACAATTGCAACATTATTACAACCATTGATCTCACAATGCGTTGCACAGGAATCTCCGAAACTGAAACTTACGGGGTCATCGAAATCTCCTGGTCGATTCACAAGATACCCACTTTTATACCACGAATATTTAAATGGATTTTCATATCGTGGAGATGAAAATTGGTTACGAACCAAAGACTGTAATTTAATTATATTATTTCTCAAATGTAAATTTAAGTCTTCGTCTATGAGCAAAACATGGTCTGAAAAATGTTTAACATAGTTCTTCCATGTGCGGAATCCATATACATCTAACGGCTGTATGTTTCCAGTCGTTCCTGTAGGTATCATTTTGAGATGTAGTGTTTTATCGTGTGGCGTAACTTCCTGTACAATCGTTGGACAATGACCACTCCACGAATCAATTAGCAGCATGCTTCTAGGTCCAACTTGAGGAAAATATACCTCTTTTAACCACGCCTTAAAGAGTTCTACAAATTTTGATTTTATTTAAATGTGTTTTCCGAAATAATTAACGTTTTATTTTTAGAAATTAATAGAACATGATTTTACCTGAATTAAGTTTCCCAGATGTCGAGGATGTAACATATACGTTTGTAGGCACAAACAAATTTTGTGAAACAATTGGTCCAAATTCTCCGCTTCGTTCCTTTAATACTAAAAATAATGGTGATAGTAACTTTCCTATGGCTGAAATTGTCGGCTGTACAGTATAGCTATGAGTTGTTGATGTGACCGACTGTACAAGGCACTGTAATTTCTTTTCTCCTTCAAAAGCAAGAGATCGACCAGAATGCATTTCCAACTGAAAACCAGACTGGTCTGAATTATATGTATTGTCAGCGCCTATTTGATTAATCAATTGTTTGACTTCTGTTACGAATTCTACTTCTTTTTTATGCAAATCATTTCTATTTTCTATACTTTTTTTTGTGATAAATTTATTAATTTTTCGAGAAACAATTCTATGGGGGTTTTAAAATTTTGAAAGCCAATGTTTTGAAGCTGTAAATCTTACGTCCTCATTTCCGATTAATTTTCGTGCTTGTAGAGCCCATCTTCTTAAATCGTTGTCATGAATTATTAATCCAGCTTCAGTAGCAGCTTTAAAATTTTCTAGTGTGAAATCGCAAATTCTTGCAATTTTTTCTCGGTAAGTTCCACCTTGATTGATTTGGTGAGCCCAGCGATGTAACTGTGTTTCAGAACTGACTTTTCTGAATCTATTTTGAACTGTTTTAAGCAATAAATTTGTAAACAGTAATCGATAAGATGTATTGCACAATGCCTGTTAATTTAAATTTATTAAAATTAAGATTTAGTTATTTAAAATTATTATTTGTATGTAAAATTTATTATTTGTAAAACATCTAATAGTAAAGGAATCGTATACAATTTTGACTAAAAATTGAATCAGGAGTCTATAATTTTGTTAATAACAGAAAGTAAACAATACAGTATACACAATAAAGTATATTTTGATACATTTTTTAATTTTCGTAAAAATATTAAAAATACTTTATGCACTTATAAATCAGGATTTTTTAAGTCTTTAAAATTAAAGAAAAATCAATTTAAACTATTTGTGCTCTATAACGTCAAATGTATCTCCAAAAAATGTAACAATGTACGAAATTGCATACTTTCTAATATGTTCATTAAAAATAATGCAAAATATAATTTTGAAAAGCTATTATAATTTTATTAAAGCCTATAGACAGATACGAAATTCTTACAATTAATGCATTAAATCTGACATATAAATAGACATTTACCTGTAGTTTTGTAGTGATGCTGACATTAAAAAAAATGAATTGATGCAATATTACAGCCACAATATTGTAGAAATAACCACTTTCACAAAACAACACTGCACGACTGGAACTCTACCGATTTATAAAACTTTAAAATTGAAGAAGGACAAATAAATAAACCTACAATGAAAGTAATAGGAATAGATAAGCATTCCTCAACCAAAGACGAAGTAGAAACTGATATATACCAAAGAAATTTCAGCAACATGGATGAAAAGTGCAAAGTGCTACATATTTTCACAAACCGAACATCAAATAATGCAATAATAGAAGTAACTTCTAGTATATATAAACATATAAAGGAAAATAGAAGCAAAATTCTAATAGGCTATCAAAATTGCAGAGCCTATGACATTATTAATACAAATCCGTACAATAAATGTGCTGGCTATGGACACGGTGGCAAAAAATGCACGAACAAGGTTATGTGCTTTAAATGTGCAACAACACATAAAGCAAGCAAATACAATTGTAACTCTTTAAAGTGCGCAAACTGTGACTATAGTAATAAAAAATTTAAAGTAAATTATAAGGTAAATCATAGTGCAATTGATAGTGATTAATGTGAAATTTTAAAAAAGAAAATAAAGAGATACATAGAAGCAACAAATTATCCATTACAACCTACTTATCAAAGACTCTTTGGTAAAGTAGAAAACACAAAACATACAGATAAAGTAAATGAAGAGGAATCTACAGTACCAACGAATGAGACAACTTCAACACCGATGATAAAGAGAATCAGACAAACAACTTTCAGATGTCTACCACTAATTGAACAAACATTCACAAATACAAGAAGCAGAAATGGATGAAACAGAGAAAATTATAAACAATGAAATAATAGTTGATACAGTAAGTAAACTAAACAAACTTCTGAATATTGAAAAAGAATTCATTGTATGCATAAATATAAGAAGTATGAATCACAACTATAATAAATTACTAATATTCTTAAAGAGCCTTACAGTAAAACCATGTATTATAATTTGCACTGAAACTTGGAACATGGATTATCATGAATACTTCAATATAAATGGATACAAAATATTTTACAATAATAGCAGAATAAATCAGAATGATGGGGTCGCTATGTACATAGACAAGAAATTAATTGAAACAACTGAGGTAACTGAAATAAACAAACTTAAAATAATAAATTCAACAATAATAATAACAGACAATAACAAACAAATACTAATATCAGCATTATACAGATGTCATAGCTTAAAGAAAACAGAATTTATAATATATTTCAAAGAACTGTTAATAATGAAAAAAAATTTGAAAATAACCTAATAATCGGTGACTTTAACATAGACATAAACAGTAATGAAATAATAGACCAAGAGTTTTTACAGATCCTATTAAAAAATGTATATCACCCAGGATTCAATCAAATAACTAGACCACCAAACAGTGACATTGGTAAAGGTACTTGCATTGACAATACTTACTTAAAACTTGATAAAATTGCGCACAAAAGTTATACAATAACAATACCTTTTAATGGTCATTACCCGATATTAATGTCTATAAAGAAGATAAAAAAAATGATAACAAAACCAATTACAAAACAATAAATTATAACAAATTAAAAACTATAAATAAAAACATAAACTGGAGAGATATCTCCATAACCACAGACCCAAACAATGCACTAGATCAGCTGATGCTCAAAATTAAAAAATGCATATATGAATCTGAATCAACTAATAACAATAAAAAAGTAAAATCTACACCCAGAAAATGCGGGATAACCAAAGCCGTAATTACATCATGTGAAACGAAAGAAAAATTATACAACATATGGAAAAAAGACCCACATAATACATCAAGAAAAGATGCTTACAAGAATTATGTAAAAATACTAAACCAAACTATAAATGAAGCAAAAAATGGCTTTGATAAAAAACAAATAGAAAAGAACCAAAATAACCAAAAGAAACTTTGGAAGATAATTAATAAAAAACTTGGAAAAGAAACCAATACTAATAACAACATAAACTACCTAAAAAATAACAATATAAAAATCACTGACTCAACTCAAATACCCGAATGGAAAAAATTTACAGTACTGTAACGTAAATTACCGTACGTTCCAGCAGGCTTGCGTATATTCGCATATGTTCGCGTATGTTTGCGTACGTACGCGTACGTTCGCGTACGTTTGGGTTACGATTCGGACATATTGTACAGTATTATACGGAAATGTACGCGAACTTACGAGAACGTACGTGAACGTACGCGAACGTACGCGAACGTACTCAAACGTACGGAAACATACTTATATATACTGATATGTACGGCTTTATACATTTTAAACATGAAATAAAGGTTGATAAGTAAATAGTTCTGTACGCCAACGTACGCCAACGTACGCCAACGTACGCCAACGTACGCGAACGTATGCCAACGTACGCGAACGAACGGAAATATACTTATATATACGCATATGTACGGCTTTGTATATTTTAAACATGAAATAAATGTTGATAAAAAATAGTTCTGTACGCCAACGTACGCGAACGTACTTTGCTGTACGTTGAAGTATGAAATTTTGCAGCTATAAAAATAATTTTATTCCACACTCGACCAAAATGGCCATCTTTCACCTCCGAAAATCGGGGCAAACGTCGCATATATTTCCCGCAAATCTCGTTTGCGGGGCGAAAGTAAAAATAGATATTTTTTTTACAATTTTTACGATAATAATATTTATTTTGTAATAAATCCATGAAAATCTAGTGTAAAACAGAAAAAAACGTGTCAGCCCCGCTTTTCAGAATCAAACGGTGGCCACGATCGAGTGTGGAATAATAGTATATTACGCAACTAGGGAGGTAAAGAGTTGGCCAGTCCAGAGCACGTGGAAGCATGTCCTCTGGGGTGGCCCTCTTTATCCCCGTGTTGCGTATACGATTTTTCACCATACCATACCATAAATGATAAAAAATACTATATGTAACACGAGACGAAAGTAGATTTTTCTCTTTGGTAGTTACTCGCTTCGCTCGGGCAGTAAACGCATGCTTGTGAACTATCTTGTCGCTCGGACAGTAAACTCACCTGCGGGAAAATCTGCTACTTTCGCCCCTTGTTACACAATGTACTATTTTGCGTCTAAAGTACGTTTTTGTAGTTTTTTACTCGATACTGTAGATTTCTGTACTTTCGCGTACGTTTTCCGTACGTTGTTTAATAATAAAAAAATTTTTTTTAGCAAATGTACGTTTTTGTAGTGTTGTACTTGATACTGTATTTACTGTACTGTATTAGATTTACGTATGTCCGCGTACGTTCGCGTACGTTTCCGTACGTATCCGTACGATGGCGTACGTTTCCGTACGTTAAAGTATGACATTTTTTCATAATAAAAATAATTTTTTTAGTAAATGTACGTTTTTGTAGTTTTTTACACGTTACTGCAGATTTTCGTATGTTCGCGTGCGTTTGCGTACATTCACGTACGTTTGCGTACAAAATATCCGAATCGTAATCGAAACGTACGCAAACGTATGGAAACGTACGCTAACGTACTCGAACGTATGCATACCTACGTAAATGTAACAGGATCGTACGATTTTTATTTCCATTCGGGTAGCTGAAAAGATGAATGAATACTTTTGTAATATATGAAGAAAAATGAGTGAGAAGACAGTAACTACTCAAAACGAAAATTTACAAATGCCACCCATGAATACCAAAACAATGTATCTATTCCCAACTAACCAAATAGAAATGAATGACATTATCACAAGTTTAAAGAACAAAAAAGGAAGTATAGATGAAATAGATGCACAAGTTATAAAAACACTAAAACAACACATCAGCAAACCACTTGTAGACATCTTCCTGTTGAAAATATCCACGCGGATTTCCACGTGGATAATCCATGTGGATATCCTCGTGGATATCCACGTGGATTGACATGAATTCCACATGGATTCAAATGGATATCCGCGTGGATCATCCACGCGGATATCCATGATGAAAATCCATGTGGAATATTTAAAATCCATGTGGATTCTGAGAAACCAACCCGATTTGAAAAATCCACGTGGATTTGTTCGAATCCACGTGGATTCCAAATAATCCACATGGATGTAGACAATCCGGCTGAAAGAATTCATACATTTTAAAATATTTTAAATTATATATTTATTCATTTTGTTATTTTGTTATAGGCACATCTCCTTTGAGATCCACAATTCAGTTGTTCGTTGATAGATTCCAGACTCGGGTGGCTTTAGCGTAAGAAATATATTTGGACCCAATGAACTAAATAATATTGTAGATCTCTTATACAAGAGGACCAAAATCAACTTTAATCATGTGCAAACTGTAGCTAAAGAGACCAAGTACCTATAAGCATACAAAATTTTCTAATTAGATAGAATATTTTATATACTCACAGGTAGTGCCTTTAGTTACAACTTTTATTAGCCGATAAGTCACTTATGGGCTTGGTGACTTTATCGTAGGAAATATTGGGATCATATGGACAAAACCTTGATTATATTTGACTATAACAGTTATGAAATGTACGTATTACTTTTACAAATAAAATTTTTATTTAACATGACATTTTTACAAAATCATACTTACATTTTCTTTTCTTTTAAAATAATGTTTTAATAAAATAATTCACCATTATGGTCACAAAGAATCATATCACATATGATGCCATTAAGTCCATCGGGTTCAAATATATCCAGCGGTAAAGTCACTCATCCTATATTAAGTACTTATAAATGTGGATTTTTTATAATCAATTTATGGTAATAATTTATTTATATTAGGACTAGTTCTATGTATAAATAATGATGGAATAATTGATGGTGAGAGTTTTGAAATAAACGTGTACAACCAATATATAAGTAAACGTGGTCTCATGTATTCTAGTGTAAGCTATACAATGTACGTGTGTACTCTATGACTGCCGGTAACGGTCTAAGTGCATCGCCGCTCTACCGGAGAGGCGCCGGTGCTGCGCAAGTTGCTAGCGCATGCGCACAGCACTGTATTAGCACTGGAGTACCCATAATGCCTCATTTCTAACACTCACTCTCATTATAGTGTACCCGTGCGCTTTCATGGGACTTAATCCCAATTCTCTTCAATCTCATCCACAGCTTTCTCATCGTCAGGACAGTCTAAAACAAGGAGAACATAATTTTAATTATTTTAATAACTTAAGAGTTAAATCGTTATGTATGATATAGGGAAGGGGTTTGGTGAAAATATCCGCAAGCTGCATTTTAGAGCTTACCCACCTTACCTTGATGTAATTTTTCTTAATACATTCTTTTATATAATGCTCTTTTCGCTCAACCATATGTCGCAATCTATTGCTACCACTCACTTTCGCACACGAGATTGGCGATATGTTATCGCAATACAACGTAATCGGATACAGTCTAGTACCCAGCATAATTGACACGGAATTATGCAGCGACATGACCCCTTGGCATGCTTCGCTCATGGATACATATTCTGTCTGACAAGTTGGCAAAGCTACACTCTGCTGTTTATGTGTTCTCCAGGCCACAATGTTTCCAAACAGTTTGATGACAAACCCACAAGTTGTCAGAGAGTTTTTGCAATCAGACAGACTCGCATCCGAGTAAACCTCCATACCATTTGTATTTTAGTCAAATACTATCTTAAGATCTCTAGTACTTGATAAGTATTGGAATACTCTTTTGACCATATTCCACTCAAAGTCAGTAGGGTTCACTTGATGCCTACTCAAGATATTGACTGCATATGAAATATCGAGCCTGGTCGCGTTAGCCAAATACAACAATGAACCTACAGTTTCTCTATAGAGTCTATTGGGAATTGATTTACTTGTGTATTCATCTTCCTCCCTCTCTTTTCTAGAATCGTTAATAACATCACTCTGTTTCATAGGTGTGTTTACTGGTCTACAGCTATCAAATCCAAATCTAAATAGCATTTTATCTATAAATTTCGTTTGACTCAATTTTATGCATTTGTTTTGTAAATCTCTTTCGATTTTAATTCCAAGAAATTCTACCGGACTCCCAAGATCTTTTATTTTAAACTCTTTGCTTAAATTAGTACTAACCTCTGTTAATAATTTATCACATGGACTTGCTAGAAGTATATCGTCTACATACAATATCACTAAAGTCAGACTATCCTTATTGCGCTTGATAAATAAACACAGATCTACGTCGCTCGACTCAAACTCTAGTTTTGACATTACGCTTGAAAATTTATCATTCCACTTTTTCGGACTAATCTTTAAACCGTACAAGGATTTATTTAATTTCCAAACAAATCTTTTTCTAATGTCTTTATCTATCTGCACTCCCTCTGGAATTTCCAAATAAATATCCTCAGTCACATCTCCATATAAAAACGCTGTCTCTACGTCAAGTTGTCTAATCACGTAATTGTACTTATTCGCTATCGAGAAGAATGGTCTAATAAGTGATATACGGGAAACTGGAGCATAAGTCTCTCTTAAGTCATATTGATTTTTATCTTTAACACCTTGTATGACCAATCTACCTTTATACTTCGTCTCGCCGTTTTCATCTAATTTACGTTTAAATACCCATCTAGAATCTATGATATTGGCACTCTTGTCTGTCATTTTTAAGTTAGATCTTTCTACTACTGTATACACATTCTTATTTTTAATAGCTTCTAATTCTATATGTATGGCTTCTTGCCATTTATCGCTATCAAGAGAACTCACAGCTTCTTTATACGTTCGAGAGTCCCCTTGTATTTTTGCTAGAAGGGCGTGGTATTTAATATCACTTAATTCTCCATCAAAATTTAATTTTTCCGTTTCAGGATTTTCATTCAAGAAGAACAATGCTTGAACATCCTTTTTCGGGCGACCTCTCCTACGCCTTTGATCTACCTTATCTGTCTTATCTATTTCCTCTGTTTCTACTTCGCGGCTCTGCTCAGTGTGCTCTGATTCATCTTTGTTAAAATTTAACTCACTGTCTGTACCTAGGTTGAATTTATCTCGAAAGTCTTTATAAGTATGGTGTTCTACAAAAAGCACGTGTTTGCTGTCGTACAGCTTTCTCTCGGATGGTACTAGTACAGCGTAACCGGTGTTCACGTATCCGACTAGAAAGCCCAGTACCGCTTGAGCAGAAAATTTCGTCTCAGTATTACGCGCAATTTCCATATTCGCGTCGCATCCAAATCTTTTAAACTGAGTATAATCTAACGAGTTTTTCGACATGATCTTACTCAACGGGGAAGTCATGTCAAGTGACTTGTGTGGAATTCTATTATAAATGTATACTGCAGTCTTTACTGCAAGATCCCAATAAGTCGCAGGTAGTCCTGAGTCTAACATCATAACACGAGTTTTATTTTCTAGGGTTTAATTAAATCTCTCAGCAACACCATTGTGCTGTGGAGTATCAGGACAGGCTACTTGCAATTCTGCTCCATACTTCTTCAATACTTCTATAGTGGATCTACCAGTAAACTCAGTGCCTCTATCGCATCTCAAATAACAAAACTTTAGGTCCTGACCCACTAAATTCCGCATGCTTTTAACAAATGATTCTATACGCGCTGGTACATCTGATTTATTTTTCAACGGATATGTAAGCGCAGCTCTAGTTGCGTCATCTATCAAAACTAATACAAATTTATATTTACCAGGATATGAGAGCAGACTTATAGGTCCCATAGTATCTCCGTGAATTATTTGTAAAGGTGCTGTTGCACGTTCTCTAATCTTATTAAAAGGAAGTTTTATGCTATTGGCTTGTAAACACGTAGGACAATTTTGAATAGTATTATCTTCAATTAATTTATCTAATTTCATAAACTCAAATTTCTCAACAAGAGCTATCAAGTATCCTTTCGACAAATACCCTAATCTCAAGTGCCATTTCATGGCTTCACTTTCATAGTCTATATTTTGATGCAAATCTACTTTATCATTTTCTGAAGTTAATGTTGTAGTGTTCTCACTCGCATCATGAAATTTTCTATATGAGGTTACAAATTTACCTTCTTTGTTCGCACATTCTATGCGAGCTTTTGATTTATCATTAAACTCATCAAAGCATATCTTACTATTGCTAAGATGTTCCGTCGCTCCGGAATCGGCAATAAAGTCTATACAAATGTTCGAATCGTAATTAAGACAGTCAGACGCACGTGTCTCACCTGAGTAGCTGTCAGCAATCGCTTGTAACGAAGTCGCCGATTGACCACCTCTGTAGCCTCCTCGACCGGCTCCCCGGTGTCCTCCTCTCGTGGCACCTCTGCCTCGGCCGTCCCTTGACCAGCTGGGTTTCACATCAGCCGACGGAGTAGACTTATAATTGCTATGGTAAGTTGAAACTGTATGACTTTGGCCTCTATGGCCATAGTGTCCTCCCCTTCTACCTCTCTTTGAAGGTGCTGAATCATCGAAGGTGACTTTTCTCTTGCCACAATCGCTGGCGAGATGATATCCCAGCTTTTTACAATTGTAGCACAACTTCTTATCCCGTTGGGACAAACCTGCCGCTCGTGACCCTCTACACCACATTTCCGACATATAAGACGTCTGGAGCTGCCGGCTTGTCGTTCGCTGACATTAAAAGCTTTGACGGGTGGTGCGTTATGGCTTTCTCGGCTGATTTTCGTCGCATCAACCTGCAAAAGATAATTCTTTAATTGATCACACGACATTTTTTTCGTTGTGGTCTCTTTGAACACACAATCAGCTATCAGAATTTCGGGAGCAGCTCAAGACACTGCTTGTATAAAATAATCTCTCTTCTCTTTTTCAGAGAGTTGACCGGCATCAGGAATATTTTCGAAGCTCCTTACTTTTTCTTGAAATTTATCATAGAACTCTGAAGCCGACTCTTTGTTCGGTTGAAATTGCAAATTTCCAAGTTCTCTTCTAGCTGTAATACTTGTGTTCGAGTTTCGTATCTCTTAACCTCTTTTAGTTTAGTCAGAATTTCTATGGGTTTAGTCATGTGAATAATCTTAGTGTAGTAAACAACATCTATTCTATTTATAATTATATCTCTTACTTTCAATTCATCTTGTTCAAATTTACTAGTGTCTATCACATTTTTGTTTTTATTGTCAAGTACATAATAAAGCTTTTTAATTTTTAACTCGGATGTCAAAAGGTCTTCAAACATTACAAACTTAAAATTTACAGTGAGTTTATACGCTCTCGTAGTACCCACATTCTTACTATTAATTTCTATCTTTAATTTATCAGTTAATGCAGTTATCTACTCTCTTGTAAGTTTTTCAAAATGTCTATCTGTTTTTCTGTTATCAAGTTCTTTACTTGTTCGTTAACAATTTCTTTAATTAAACTCGCTGTTAAATGATTATTCGTATTATTACAATTAATATGGTTATCTTTTACCGTATCTCTGCCGCAAGCGCATTTTGTAAGTGACTCGCCTTCCTGTAGGCGGGGCGAGGAGTCATTCTCCCTCTCATCTTCAGCAGGGCTGTTCGACTGGGTCATATACCTCCAGGTTGAGGTTTCTCGAGTTTTGCGCTCGCCCGGAGCCACAAATTGGTTCGCTGGAAGATCCTCTTGTTGTTTGCCCCTTGTTGCTGGGCTGACATTCTCCTTCCTATCCCTCTGTACCACCTGAAGTGGTCGAACTGGACTAGGAGGGAGCTCACCCTCCTCTGAAGGTTGCCTCATCATTCTCCGGTAAGGGCGCATATCGATGTTCATATCCTTCATCTCTAGGATAACAGGTCTGTTGGATTTCGTCTCAGTAGACGTTGGAGTGGAGAAACCTGGGACATTTCCTCCTATGAAATTCTCTCTCTCAAAACTTGCAGATATATTCTTAGGCGGCTGCTGTTGCCCATATTGCGGTTCGCTCGCAGCCGTCAGGTCGATTTTCTGCTCCATTGCAGATTGGCCGATCGCTGCCCTTTGTGTCGTCTCCTCCAAGGTGACGGATGAGCTTGTCCTCAAGAAATGCAAAATCTTATTTGTAAGCATTTCGATACCCAGCAGGAAAGTCTTTTCTTGTTGCGCCATCATCTCCTAGACGTCTTGTTTTGTCACGTAGTCAGGCACGTACGTGAGGCTGAATCTATAAAACCTTTCCTCCGGTGGCAACACTCTGTTTACAATCTCCTTCTCCTCTGCAGTTAAGTAGCTGTCAAGACGCCTCAATTGGTGCTCGTTTCTCCAAAAATACAGAGAGCCGTCTGATTTTCTAGTAAGAACCACTGTCTCCTCAGTGTACACGTCTTGCGGGTCTTCTTGAGACTCTGAGGCCTCCCATTCTCGGAGAGTGAACCTCCTAAACCTCGCTGCGTCAAAACCTGTTGAAGTACAAGGGTATATTAGTATAATATCTATTATTGTTTATTTTATAATTTACTGATACTTATTGAGCCTGACACCTATATATATATAAAGAACATTATTGTTTGTGTGATTACTGTTTTTTTTATTTTATTCTAGTTTTACTCAGCCTTGTCGCTCAAGGTGCGGTATCTAATACCGGTATCTTGTACCTTTCCTCTAGGGATGTAAGGCGCTATCTTACCCGTTCTACAGTACCAGTCTTGTGGCGCACCTCCGTGCACTATGTCGTCTTTTAAATTATAACTTGTTATATATCAAACTAAGCTAAGGTTACGCATTAAGTGGGGCCCTCACCAATGCGATTTTATAAATATTGCTGCAGTCTTTTGCGACATAGATTTGCCTATAAGCGAATCACCTGTCTATGATGGCGCTATATCTATTCTAAATAATTTAATTAAACTTGTAATAAATTATAAGCTCGCGGTTATATATGAAAAGGTCACTAGCTTTATTCATATGACGCCTCTGCTCTTTTTACTCTAGTCAGTCTCTCGTTAATTTATTAAATTTTATAATAAATTTATATTATTATTCAAACAATCTATAAACCAGTAATCACCAATTCTATGTCATGCTTTATTGCTTTTATATTTAACTATGTAATTCAATCATTATTTTATTCTACATAAAAGTTTATTCAAGTTTGTAATTTACTTATTTTATTTAAATATCAATATATATCTCTAATTATTTTATTCTATATAAGTATCTATTTGATGGCACGTTTGTGGCTAGTATAGACGCATTCTATCTCTCACGCGCTCTCTATGCGTTATGTACTATACACTGCAGGCAGGTATGGCTGCTGCAGGCTGCTGCCGTAGTCAGCTGTATGTTAGCCAACGCATTCTCTCCTGCGCGCGCTTCGTGCGCCTTCGGACGCGCTCGGGCGCCGACGTCGATTTTGGCGGCTCTTGCCGGCCACCAACAACCAACTCTCGCTCGACGACGCGCTCTCCCGCGCATTCTGACGCGCACGCGTACTACCGCCCCTCTTTTACAGTGTTCCACGATACCGATTCTCGGAACTGAGCTTCAAAGTTGAAAACACTTCTTGGAATTACGCAAATGCGTTTCTTTTCGTTTTCAAGTTATGACATGTACAATCTATATATGAAGATCGCGTTTCTCAGTACTTTGTTTAATTTTCAATAAAATGCAATTTCTACATATTTCTATTATTTATTACTTCACTCTTGTAATTTGTCAAACATCTATTGTTCGCGGCTTTTAATTAATAAATATGTTTCTAGAATTGTAATATTTCAAATTTTAAACTACGTCACTTATAAAAATCTCATTTTCAAATTTTTACATTCAATAGATCTATTTTTAACACAAAATCACATTTCGCATTACTTTATATTAAAATTCAAATTTACTACGAAATCGCGTTTGTAAAATCTACTTTTTATATCTAGTAAATAATTCTTTCTCACTTTTGAATTTCACTCGCGAAATTACTATTACATCGAATCTATTCTATTGCGATCTATATATATTTCTATTGATATAATTCCAAGAACACTTACATTGTACGGCGCTTGTCGTGGCCACGGGCTGCATCATGGCTGCTCTTTGTAATCCACGTCTCTCGTGGTTACTCGAACAGGATTCTCGCCGAACAAGAGATGCGGTCGTCCGAAGTGCGACCTTGAGTCCTTTCTTCCGTCTCTTGTTCAGATGCAATCACTTACACTCACACGAAAACGTCGCGCGCTCGCCTAGTACACACGAGAATTTCTACTCTATGTAAAAAAAAACACGTAGCTTACCGTCGCGCAGTGGAAGCGTACCTCACCGGGCCCATAACCTGATGGAATAATTGATGGTGAGAGTTTTGAAATAAACGTGTACAACCAATATATAAGTAAACGTGGTCTTGTGTATTCTAGTGGAAGCTATACAATGTACGTGTGTACTATATGACTGCCGGTAACGGTCTAAGTGCATCGCCGCTCAAGCGGAGAGGCGCCGGTGCTGTGCGAGTTGCTAGCGCATGTGCACAGCACTGTATTAGCACTGGAGTACCCATAATACCTCATTTCTAACAAATAAATAGTGTGAAAGAGTTTAAATTATACGATGACTCATATTAAATAGTATTGACATGTGCGTAGCTTGGACTGCACTTTCTTTAATGTTATATTTATACTTATTCGCAAGTATTTTATACATAATACTATATAAGTTATTGTTATAAAATTTACAGCTAAAGAAGAAACCCATGCTTTATTGTTTAATGCTTCTTAAGTACTCATAAATGTGGATTTTTTATAATAAATTATGGTATTAATTTATTTATATTATGACCAGTTCTATTTATAAATGAATAATGTGAAAGAGTTAAAATTATATAATTACTCATATTAAATAGTATTGACATGTGCGTAGCTTGGACTGTACTTTCTTTAATGTTATATTTATGCTTATTCGCAAGTATTTTATATATAACTCTATACAATTTCCAATAAAAGAATAAACCCATACATTATTGCTAAATGATACTTGATCATTAAAGTATATTGTTTTACAGCTTGTTTATTAAATGCAGCTATACATTAAAAACAATATTATATTCATAACATATAGCCTTTTACAAACTGTAAGCTCTATTTTAATGATTAAATAGCATTTAGCAATAATGTATTGGAGACAGGATAGAATAAAAAATACATGAAAGTTTAAGGCCTTACCTAGATATAAACCTGGAGAACATAATAAGCGTGAAGGTGACGGCTAGACTTAACCTACAGGCAACCAGAGGCAACGTCTGCGAGGAACTCAGCATGACCTCAGAGATGACAGCATGACAGCAGCAGGTCTTTCTTCAAGAAGCCACAATGAACCCTCTCTCTCACGTTCGGACTTCTGTCGTCATAACTCTTGAAGCGTAAGCACCGGTTGCAACACGCGGCATTTGATTATGACTGTCGCGCACATGCACTTCCGTACAGGCGTCCCTCTCTAACATTAAAGAAAGTACACTCCAAGCTACGCACATGTCAATACTATTTAATATGAGTAATTATATAATTTTAACTCTTTCACACTATTCATTTATAAATAGAACTGGTCATAATATAAATAAATTAATACCATAGTTTATTATAAAAAATCCACATTTATGAGTACTTAAGAAGCATTAAACAATAAAGCATGGGTTTCTTCTTTAGCTGTAAATTTTATAACAATAACTTATATAGTATTATGTATAAAATACTTGCGAATAAGTATAAAAATAACATTAAAGAAAGTACAGTCCAAGCTACGCACATGTCAATACTCAAAGTATTTTGCCCATATGATCACAATATTTCCTGCGATAAAGTCACCCAGCCCATAAGTGACTTATCGACTAATAAAAGTTGTAACTAAAGGCACTACCTATGAGTATATAAAATATTCTATGTAATTAGAAAATTTTGTATGCTTATAGGTACTGGATCTCTTTAGTTACAGTTTGCACACGATTAAAATTGATTTTGGTCCTCTTGTATAAGAGATCTACAATATTATTTAGTTCATTGGGTCCAAATATATATCTTACGCTAAAGCCACCCAAGTCTTAAATCTATCAACGAACAACTGAATTGTGGATCTCAAAGGAGATGTGCTTATAACAAAATATATAATTTAAACTATTTTAAAATGTATATTAGACTATAACAGTGAGTGGTGGACAAAAAACCTCAATTATATGAAATAAAATAATGAATGTACAAACAATTTATTTAAAAATCGATTAAAATTTATAAACTATAGTAAAGCTATCCACATGTCAATACTCTTTCATATGCGAAGTGCTTTTATAACTATATTTGAATTCACCAAGACCAGTCAGGACACAAATTTGTAAGATACTTTGGACTTTGTTCTGTTATATGAGGTTTGACGCGAAATTTCAACTGAGTTCTGTCAACGGGGACAACATAGCCAAGCCGTCGCCTCCTCGCGCGCCATGTCGCCGTCACCATAGTGACTGTTCTTGCGGTATCTACTAATATCGAGTACACGTGGGCGCGCTCGGCGCCGGCCTCGTGTGAATTTGCTATCACGGGTCGGCGTCGAGAGCGCGAGCACGAGGCTCGTTGAACATCGTATCTTCTTTTTCCACATTAAGCAAAATATCATCAACAACATTATTCTAATGTTGCAGGTATGTTACATGTCTATTATTTACTTACAGTTGTGTCGCTACATTACAATTGTTATAATAATAAAGTTAATTCTACATTTTTAATTAAATTGATTATTTTTTAAAATGTAATACTTGCAAATAATTATACGAACATTCTAATGAAACATTTGCACGATAATATATTATCGTTCAAAGTTTCATGAAACTGTTATTCTTCATTTATAAGCAGTATTAAACTGCTAAATAATAAATAAATTGAGTTATATATCAAGCAGAGCATATTCCCGGATTTTGGAAAAAATCATGTAATTGATCACAAGATTTTTTTCAATAGGGCATACGCTATTTGGCCATATTCAGGGTGGCGAAAATACTATTTGTACCGAAATACATATTTTTATACTTTTATAAAATAAAACATTTAAAATATATACATCCGTTTTATTTTTTCATTGAGTTTTATTTACATCTCTAATTTCATATTAGAAAATAAATTAAAACGATTAAATTAATTTAAACAATTAATTACAATAAAAAATAGTATTAATTCATTTAAAATTGTTAGTGGAAACATGAGATTCACATGAGACTTACATGAGAATTTGGCATGAGACTCACCTGAGAATCACGTGAGATTCAAGTGAGTCTCATATGAATTCTTTCAGCCGGATTGTCTACATCCATGTGGATTAGTTGGAATCCACGTGGATTCGAACAAATCCACGTGGATTTTTCAAATCGGATTGGTTTCTCAGAATCCACATGGATTTCAAATAATCCACATGGATTTTCATCATGGATATCCGCGTAGATGATCCACGCGGATATCCATTTGAATTCATGTGGAATCCATGTCAATCCACGTGGATACCCACGAGGATATCCACATGGATTATCCACGTGGAAATCCGCGTGGGTATTTTCAGCAGGGCTACAACACATGCATAGAACATGGTGTCTGGCCATATGCACTAAAAATAGCAGAAGTCATTCCAATATACAAAGGAAAAGAAAAGTATTTACCAAACAACTATAGACCAATATCTCTTATCTCCAATATCGCAAAAATATTTGAAAAACTATTACACAAACGGTTACTAAGCTTTCTAGATAAAAACAAAATTATATCACAGAAACAATTCGGCTTCAGAAAAAATAAAAGTGCTAAAGATTCACTAAATGCTCTAACAAGCTTAATATACAATCAAATAGATCAAAGTGAACCTATAGCAGCCACCTTTCTTGATCTTGCCAAGGCATTTGACACAGTGGATCATAAGATACTTCTCAATAAACTATACAACTATGGAAAGAGAGGTAAAGTTTACAAACTACTAAAAAGCTACTTAGGTAACAGAAAACAAAGAGTAAAAGTAAACAATTCAAATAGCAAATTCGATGCAATACAAATGGGAGTCCCCCAAGGAACAATATTAGGACCATTATTATTCATTATCTACATAAATTACATGTTCCAAACTATACCAGAACTTTCAATATTGGCTTTTGCTGATGACACTGCAATAATTGTAAAAGGAAAATCATGGCTAGAAATAGAAATAAAATGAACCTATACCTAAATAAAGTATCAAACTGGCTGGCTCTAAACAAACTATCCTTAAACATTGATAAAACAGTTTACATGGAATTTGGAAGTACACGAGACAGCACTCCGGGAAATTTAAATATCTGTATACAGGGAAAACAAATAACAAGAGTTGACAGTACCAAATACCTAGGAATAACCATTAATAGTAACATGAGATGGGAAAACCACACCACAAACATTTATAATAAATCAAAATATTTAATCTTTATTTTTTATAAACTCACTAAAATACTATCGCAACAAAATCTCAGGATGCTCTATTACGCTCTTTTTCATAGTATAATGTCTTATGGCATAATTGCATGGGGAGCATACATAAACATAACTAGAACTCTTCAAACTCTACAGTAAAGAATTTTCAAAATAATAAACAAAAATAACTTTTTAAATGATAAACAGCCACTAAATTTAGATCAACAATTCACTTACGAATCTCTATTATATCATTACGAAGATTTAAAAGATAACTTTATAAATTCAAATAGCATCACGAGAAAGAAATGCGTCATAGCTCCAAAACAAAACAAAAGAATAAGTAACAAGATCAGTTATTTAAGGGCCATTACTTGTTATAACAGTCTGCCTAACAATCTCAAAACACTAACAAACAAAAACGACAGAAAAGGTAAACTAAGAGAATGGATAAAAATAAATTAAGATCAACCAACAAGTTATGAACACACAGCAAGCGAAGAAAATAGAATAGACTGCAATAAAATCAGAACAATGTTACATGAAGTAAAATACACTAGAAAGGGCTATGCCCTAATATTACAATATAAAGGAAGGAAAACAACCGTCAAGTATGACTGTCTAACATCGGAAGTCCATGTGGATAAGACTATGCTTGACGAGTAGTATAACTAGGACAGTTCTGCCTCCCCCCACCACTCGTCCACCAGCCGACCTGTGTAGCGTTCTGATAGGTCGAGACGGGCAGGTGAGTCTCCGCCAACTTTCGAGAAGCTTCTACCCTTCCATTTGTAATGACGTCATCGAATAAAAATTATCCGTATTTTATTGTCACATTTTTGCATGATTTTTAGCGGCGGCGCGCGCGCGGGGACTAGCACCTTACCACGGGGATGAGCTGATTCGCGCGGCGGGCGGCGGAGATGAGCATATTGCCGCGGTGGCTAGCTGATTTCCGCGGTCATTAGCATACACTTCCCGCGTGTAACTATATTTACCGCGTTGACGAGCTGACTTTCGCGGGCATTAGTCTATCGTCGCTGGTAAGATATTTACCGCGCTGATCAGCCGATCACCGCGGCGCGCTCATCGTGTGATGCTGCGTGCGCATCGGTCGCGCGGACAAGCTTATACACCGCATGCTATAAGCGAATACTTCATGCTAGCAATTTTATTTGATGATTTCCAAAGGGATCTATGGGTAAAAGAAATTAAACCAGTAATATATGATATTCATGAAGTTTATTAAACATAATTTTTTACAAGTGTTGTATAAGTTTTCATATTATATTAGCATTAAAGTGTACATTAAATATAATCTCTTCTTAAAGGTGGCACCAAAATCTGTAGACTAATTTCTTAATATCCCCACTTATGGGATTATATTCGATAATACGGTCGTGTAAAATAAAGCAGTAGGCTGATGTCTGTGCTGGATAATTTTCCTTAGCTTCAAATTCAAGACGAACATCAACTGGAGCCTGCTTCAGCGACTCGTTCTGTTTTGAGCAGTCAATGACAACTAAAGGAGCATTCTGTATATAGTCCCCTTTTTTGAGCATAGATTCAATTTCTTTTCCGTAATACGCATTTTGAAAGTTAATATACATATCGTATAATAAAGCATATTGATTTTGATCAATATTTAGATTAAGATTTCCGTAAGGATAGTATTGAGAATTGAGAAATAGTTTCACATACTTATTTTGCAATGGTCAAAACGGCTAGCGTTAGCTCCATTTTGTCCTTTACGATTGGTCTGAAAGCCTAAAATGACGAATCGTGGTTTTTCTAATTGATTCGATGTCTTAACTGTCCAAACATGCTGCGATGTGGTTGGGAGTAATGGATACTCGTACAGCTTCCAACTACGGAAACTCATAGCAATGGGAGTTTCCTTCTGTAGGTAATGAAGGAGTCGTATTTTATGCTTATCGGGTAATAGCACATATGGCATTAACCATTCAATTTTAATAAGGTTAATTTTGAACTCTTCTGCTTGCGTTTGCACAATAGCATTTACATCATTCTTCGATCTTGTGAGAACAAGCTCATGTTTGCAATTGACTATAAT
This sequence comes from Torymus aiolomorphi, assembly GCA_036365515.1. Classification (NCBI taxonomy): domain Eukaryota; kingdom Metazoa; phylum Arthropoda; class Insecta; order Hymenoptera; family Torymidae; genus Torymus; species Torymus aiolomorphi. The sequence continues at coordinate 124,223,381 of CM070876.1, read as the reverse complement.
TTTACGATAGTCTTCCGCAAAGCCGAGAATCATACTTAATGGTATGGACACATCAAAGTAGCCAGCATTATCGGTTATTTGCTAAGTTTCTGCAATATCAATCCAGCCCGCGTTTTCCAAATTTTGCGTAGGATTGAACGATATCAAACCCTTCATTAGACTTTTCAAACCAACATTTTTACATTTATCAATCTCTACAGCATTAATTTCATATCGGATTTCTTCAAAAAGATGACAGAGGGCGTTGTTTACAAGCTTTGTGATAACTGCTGCGGTGCCATCTGCTTTTAATAATCGGCCATGAATATGTAATGAACTGCGTGAAGGTAGAAGGTAGAGATCTTGATGATGTATGGCAATACGAATTTCATCACTGTTATTGAAAGCTGACGAAGTGTAAGGCTGATGTGCATGCACTTCATAATGAGCGACAGATTGATCGAATTTCACAGATGACTGTACGTTTAATATGTCGTCTATCTCTTTTGATTGTAAAAACTACAGGAAAACAGACAAATTATTTTTCTCCAGCGTTTCTTCTGACTTGCAGTCCTAAACTTTTTAGGAAGCGAATATTCTGAGTTGTCTTAGCTCTTTCACTGTTCGTTGACGACTGATCTTCTGATGACATGATTTGCTTTTAATATAGCTTTTGCCAACTTTGCTGTTATATACGAATCCCATAATTACGATGCTGCTTTGATGTGTAGTCTAATTGTTATAATTTCTCCACGAAAATTCACCAAGTTTCCGTCCTGATCGACGATGCGTAACTGTATATTATCTATAGTATTAACTGTAATTGGTAAATAAATAACTTGTGTTGGAATTTCAATGATCTTATAGCCCGGAGGAACAGCTGGGAAAAATTCATGTATCGTATGCACTTTCTGTCCGTTTATATAGGCTCCAGACGTAATGTTGCACTCAACTCGTAGAGCGTTAATCTTAAGAATAGATACAGGTAAATGTTATTCGTGAGTAATATTTGCTGAAAGAGTACGTCGCGTAAAGCCTAACCAATAAATAGTATTAATACCAATAAATAGTATTAAGGTTAATAGTATTAACTGTAATTGGTAAATAAATAACTTGTGTTGGAATTTCAATGATCTTATAGCCCGGAGGAACAGCTGGGAAAAATTCATGTATCGTATGCACTTTCTGTCCGTTTATATAGGCTCCAGACGTAATGTTGCACTCAACTCGTAGAGCGTTAATCTTAAGAATAGATACAGGTAAGTGTGATTCGTGAGTAATATTTGCTGAAAGAGTACGTCGCGTAAAGCCTAACAATCTTCCAATAGAATCTTGTGGCTGGAAATTTGTTGTATGACTGTACTTGATTATACTGCGAAGAGTATTATTATTTGGTTTGAGGCTGAGTACTGTACTTTTAGGTATAAGTATTTCCTGTAGATGGCGTTCAATGTCTTCAATTTCCCAGCTACCTGTTGGTAATGTCACTATCTCTTCTCCCACGTAAAACTTGTTATTATCAATATCGATATTGGGGATTGAATTAAAGGTTAAAAGTTCAATCAACCCTAGAACGTATCTTTTATTTGTGAAGAGTTCAATTGGTGGAAAATATTGAGTCTCTAGTACAGATGACGTTCCAGATAAACTTAGCCTCAATGATTCGCTCATGACTGCTCAAGTAATACTGACTATGTATAACAAATATATTGTTTTATGTAGCCTTATACAAAAATTTTAAACAAAGATGTCCACAGTTATATGCGCTGTAATCTTGATATCTCTCGAGGTTATACTTTACAGTGTTAACTCCTAGGTAATGCATAAGTTCTAAAGGTGGCTGCAGTCCCAAAACTATGAAAATACACTTTTACCTCTTTTCCGATAGGCTATCCAATGTGTACCAGGTCCGCGTTCCTCATCGAGATTAACGATTGCTGACTGTAGTGTCGTGGACCACTAGCTGGTAATGTATTTCGCATGAATACACCTCGAAAGTATGGAATTTGTAAAATACGAGCATACTTCAGCAAGTCAGCGGCAGTCAGTGCTCTGTGAGGCAATTTTACATCGAAGTTTTTTTTTGCCTTTTTTTATTAAGTTCATGTCAACTATAGGAATGTGTACTTTTGCTTTGCCGCCAGCCTTCTTCATAACATTTCGAGCACTTTTCAATGCAGTTTGAATAACTTTGCGCGAATTTTTACTAAAAATGCTCGGTTTCAAGGATGCTTTAACTACTTTAGCTAGTGTGGTATTTGGCTTCTTTTTCAACCCCATTCCAAATTTTGATTTTAAATTCATAGTATTTGTTACAGTATAAACTGCTGCTTTCTCACCAATACTAGCGTCTTTAGAAAAAACACGTTTCCAGGCTTTATCTGCTAATACTCTATCAGCAGCATTCCTAGCCTCAACGTTCTCTCGATTCCGAGAGTAGGTTATATCTACAAGCGTGTTTTCTACAAGCTTGGTCTAAAGGATTAATGCCAGGGTCACCTCGAGCAAGACGCTTTGTAAGTTTAGTTCCTGGTCCGCAGTATTGATAACCAGGCTGATGTAATTCAAATGGAAGCTTATTAATGATTGTATTTACTAAGCCTCGACCTTTACGAGTATTGCGTTTACGCTGCTTATGCTCAATCATGATGTTAACGTCTCGGAGGATAAATACAAACTAAGCTGAAATGTGTATAAGTAAACTGTATATATGCACTCAAAGTCAGTTGTATTTGAGACGTCAAAGATAAAGTATGGAGTTCGAGGAGCAAAACGTCAAGCTGCCAGTTATAAACTTTGACAGCTTAGTAGTGTAGCAAAAATCAAAAAAGCGTCATGGAGAATTACTTCCCAGTAATATTAGAAGTATATTTTGTGGACCCTCAAACTGTGGCAAAACTAATGCATTACTCTCTCTCTTATTACTCATCCAAGCGGATTAACATTTGAAAATGTATATGTTTACTCAAAATCACTGGAACAACCCAAATACCAATTTCTTAAATTTCTCTTGAAGCCCATAAATGAAATTCAGCACTTTCCATTCAAAGATCATGACGAAGTAATATCAGCAGAAGATGTATTGCCAAACTCAGTTATGATATTTGATGATGTAGCCTGTGAAAAACAAGATAACATTAAGAATTTCTTTTGTATGGGACGTCACAAAAATGTGGACTGTTTCTATCTATGTCAATCTTATGCACGCATTTCCAAATATCTAGTACGAGATAATGTTAATTTATTAGTATTATTTCGCCAAGATGATATGAATTTAAAGCATGTATATAATGATCACGTAAATACAGATATGTCATATAGTCAATTTAAAGATTTGTGTTCAATCTCCTGGAATGATGATAAGTATGGCTTTCTTGTTATCGACAAAGATAGGACACTTGATACTGGTCTATATAGAAAGGGCTTCGATCACTTTGTTATAAATATAGCTACCTTGAAATAAAATAGGTTATTATGATTTCAATCGTTCATCAGTCAGCATGGCACATTTTCAGAAAGAGCAAAACGTTCTCAATGAAATTATAAAATCGAGAGAAGCAATTATGCGAAAATACAAGGAGTTGAGGCAAACCAAAACTGACGTGCAAAAAGTTTTAGATGAAACATTTAAGCCTATTGTAAATCCGTTTGAAAAACTTGTCGATGCTGCAAAAAAGAGAAAAGTTATTAAAATAGCATCAGAAGAGCAAAAACCAAGAAACGTTATAGAATTCAGTACAAATAACGATAGAGAAGAGGAAGAAAAGGAGCAGGAGGAGGTGCGAGAGGAGTCACAAAGTGACCTCGAAGAAACTATAAGGATCGGAGCAGCTGATACATCATTTGAAACAGCTGAAAGCGAAGTGGATGATGAAATATCAGAATCGTTTACACAAGACGAGGATGAAACAGAGTCATTTAAACAAGCTTATTTACAGACTTTTAAAAAACGTACCAAGTCGCTTGATAATATATATGGAGTACGAGTAGAAAATGAATTATTGAAAATCGGCAATTCACCGATACATTTTACAAAACATTATGTAAAGTACAAAATGTAAGTTATCCAAAAACAGCTGGTCTACTCCAATTGCTCTTTCAGAAGCAACCTAATTCGATCCATATAAGTTCGAATGATATACGAAATTATCGAAAAATCGTAGAAGTGACGAATGCTTTTAGGAAGAATTATAGTGAAACAGAACCTCTACGTAAGTCTACTAGTAAAAAATATAAAGATTATATAGCTCCCTACTTCAATAAATCACCAAAGAGAAAACCTATTGAGGGCTCAGGCCTCTTACCTAAATATAAGATTGCAAGAAAAGATATGCGTATGGATTATGTATACTGGGATGATCCTAATGAATTAGGTGATCGTCTTCGCTTACTCTTGGCTAAACTGGGAGCCAGCAATCAGAGCCACACAAATGAGATTCATTCGATCATTGAAGAACTCAAAGAAGCAGGTTACATACATTAAGATGTCTTCGAAGAGAGTTCACTTTGATGCCAAACCAGTTATTCATGTGATGCATGTGTGGTGCTATGCCAGTCGAGCAGCACGTCAGGGAGAATGGGAACAGATAGCATGTGATCGAGAGCGTTTTCGAATGCGAATTCAGAGACTATCAGAAATTATCAAACCAGTGCTCATACATAAATATAATACATATTTGTGCAACAGTATAAATTGATTTAACTTGTTGGTATTGCAATCAGTTGTAACATGAGTGTCGATGTATTCGGACGTAACCTCGAGCCAGTTTGAGGCAGTCGAGGTCCTCCAGGTGTTGGATTCAAAGTCACTTCTGACGGACAACACGACATTGATAACAAAAGGTTATGTAACGTTACCGAGCCTACTCAAGCAGACGATGCTGTTAATCTGGAAACCCTGCAGCGTATAGTTGGAATGGAAATTAAGAGCTTGCATGAAGTTATTGCTAAAATAAGAAAAGATTTGGACACTTCAGATCTTATAGTTGAGGCTGATCGAGATGAGCTAGATGCGAAATTATTAGGAATACAGTATGTAATTCGGAGTAAAGAAGATGCAGTAGCAAGTAGTTAAGGAGCTTCATAAGCCTGCACGTCGAAATTATCGTCGACGCAAGTTTATCGTACGTGGTTTAGATGAGACGTGGCAAGCTGATCTAGTGGAGATGCAGCCTTATGCTCGTGAAAACAACGGCTATAAGTATATGCTTACTGTCATCGATGCATTTTCCAAATATGCATGGGCTGTTCCTGTAAAGCAAAAGACTGGTAGTGATGTCACAGCAGCAATGGAGTCTATCTTGCAGCAGGGTCGCTAACCAAAAAATTTACAAACCGATCGAGGCAAAGAATTTTACAATGCTACATTTCAAAGTTTCATGCAAAGTTATAGAATTAATCTGTATTCGACATACGGTAATCTTAAAGCATCTATTTGTGAGCGTTTCAATCGTACACTTAAGCAGAAAATGTGGATGCAATTCAGCTTGCGTGGAAAGCTTGATATCTTACCTAATTTGCTAAAAGTGTATAATAACAGCAAACATCGCACAACCGGAATGAAAACAAAAGATATAACATTAGTCAATGAAGCAGAAATACTTGCGAGGTTTAATCGACAGTCAAAAATAGTTACAAAACCAAAGTTTAAAATTGGAGAAAAAGTAAGAGTGAGCAAGATAAAGCAAGTATTTGAGAAGGGCTACACACCTAATTGGTCAACAGAAATTTTTACAATCCGTGAAGTTATGGCTACTAATCCGGTTACTTGCAAGCTAAAAGACTACCGCAATCAATCCATTGCTGGCGGTTTCTATGAACAAGAGCTGCTCAAAACTAATCATCCAGACGTCTATCTTGTGGAGAAGGTGCTTAAGAGCGAGGAAATCAGATTTATGTTAAATGGTTAGGATTTGACATTTCACACAATAGTTGGATAAGCAAATCAGATGTGTAAAGATTAAATAAAGAGATAAATGCCAAAAAATGATAGTTTTTCTTTATTTATTGCCCAATATTTTATTATATATATATATATATATATATATATATATATATATATATATATATATATATATATATATATATATATATATATATATACTTGGGGGGTACCCCCCTACTCGCTCCGCTCGTCAACCCCCATATAAAATAAATTTAAAAATTTTATATTTTGGAATAAGAGAACAAATCACACTGATGTTCATTATTTTAAATTATTACACTTATTTTATTACTTATAAATTATTGCTTATTTTATTACTTACTTTATAAATATTGAACAATGTTTTACATTTAACCAATAACTGTGTTGCGTTAATTCGTTTTATATAAACTTTATTAACTATAAAGATTGGTTGAAGAGAGGAACAGTTTTCCACGTCACCCTGGGGGTACTGTTCATGGACCGTTGGATTGTTATTTTAAGTGGCATCCTTCGCCAATAGCCCTACATTACCACTATACCTAAAATTTTATGAAATTTTATTAAATATATTTTTATATCATTTATATTACATTTTGAAATTTAGGAAAATAATAAATTAAAAATAAATTATATGATTTATATTATCTTTAATATACCCTTAAATGTTTTTATAAGCTTTTTATTATTTAGAATCATATATATTTATTTGTTCCTTTTATATATATTTTTGCTTTTAAACATTATATTGGATACATGAAAGAATTTGATATAATTTATTGTAACTGATTTTAAAATTAATATAATTTTATTTTCCTTAAATTTCAAATATTCCATTTTCATACTTAATAATAATTTACTTAATAATAATTTTCTTTTATTTCATTGAATTTTTATATTTATTACTTCTATTTAAAATTTACAAAAATATTTATAAAAAAATAATTTTCAAATTTTTAATTAAATTTTCTTTAACATATCCTGTGACGTCTTTGTAAGCTATTTATAATATGGAAATATATATTTTTATTTTTTCTGTTATATATATTTTTGCTTATAAACATTATATTGGATACGTGAAAGAAGTTAATGTAAAATAATAGAATTAAAAATTAATATAACTTAATACTATTTTTGTGAAATATCAAATATTTTATACTAAAAAATTGAGTTTAAATTGTATATTGAAAATATTATGTTTGCTTTTGATTTATTTTATTTTTTTTAAATTAAATTTTGTAAATAATTTAAATCATATTCTATTAGTAAATTATTACAATAGTTATTATACTTGTTTTCTTCTTTTTCATGGGTTTCTATTATTTCATTCAATTTGTCTAACTTTGTAGCATCTTTTAAATTATATACTTCTATGTATTTATTTTGTGTTGGATCCCAAATTAACGGTGTTTGTATCATAGTAATATTGTTATTATATTCATTGATATAATTATTTAAATGTATTTCACATTCGTTTTGTTCATTTATATGATTCTGTAACTGTTCGTTTAATTCATCTAATTCTCTTGCGTGTTGTACACTACTCACAATTCAATATACATATTTTGCACAGGATCCCATCTTATTGGACTAGGTTTTGAATCACCTTATTCAGTCATCTTATATTTTACTAAATAATAGTTAATTACATTAAGAAAAGTAATTTACATTAAATGTATAATTAAAGTAAATTTTAATTATATTATGTAATTAATTATTGTTTTATATTTTTTCTTAAATTATTTTGATCAATTATATTATGTTATTATTCTAATATCGTTAAGAAGATCATAATATTAAAATATCATATGAATATTTTATTGTATATTTACTAAATTTTAAAATGTTATTATTTTATTTATACCATTATTAGTTTATTATATTATAATCTTATTATTTAAATTAATTATCTAATATTTCTTTCCAAACAATATCTATTTTATTTTCAGATTCATTTTGTGTATATATATATATATATATATATATATATTGTAACGGCAGACGCGTCTGTGTGTGTGTGTGTATGTGCGCGAACACGGAGCTCAGATCGAGCCGATCTCCGACGCACGGTATACACACAGGTAGTTGACCGAAAACATAAACATACCGCGGCCTTGGGGCAAGGCCGACAATTGCGGCATGATGATTCGCAAGTAGAGTCGGGCTTGTCCTCGTATTACTCCGGGGGCTCGTGTGTGTGTGTGTTTAGTTGCTCGCACGTGTAGCTGTCGCACGGGAGCGAGTGAGAGAGAACATCGCAGCCGATACTCGCAGGAGCGAGAGAGAGAGAGAGAAAGAGGGAGAAAGGCGAGGCCCGTAGCGGCGAAGAAGGAGAGAGAGAGAGAGAGAGAGAGAGAGAGAGAGAGAGAGAGAGAGAGAGAGAGAGAGAGAGAGAGAGAGAGAGAGAGAGAGAGAGAGACAGCCGCGCGCTGCAGCAGGCACCGCCGAGCACGTTCAACCGCGCCTTCTCGCTGCAACTGAGGTAAGTCCTGGCCAGGCGGACACGCGCTCTCCCCGCGGACGACGTACGTCCGGAGAGCGGAACACGGACGAGCGAGCGAGGCCGCCGACGCGCGCGTGAGCGCCGATCGTGCGCGGCGATCGGCCTACGTCGGCGCGAGCCGCTTTTGCGCATACGTGTGTGCGGCAGAGCACCCACGTACTTCGCGTGCGCGGGCGCACCACCCGAATCGGCGCGTACCTAGAGTACGCGCCGCGCGTGTAAATAGTGAACAGCCTCCAGGGGCAATAAATATAATTCTTTGCTTTTACTTGTTCGCGTATTATTTCACGCATCCTACTTTCAATTCCCTATTCGGTGGCACGGTGAAGAATACCGCCGGCCTCCGCGGTCGTGAGTACGTAATACTCGCGTGATAACTGAGCAGCTAGGGCAGCACGCTCGAGAGAGAGCGCGATGACGAAGTCGCGAGTTGTAACGGACCGAGAAGGCGCGGCTGCTGCTGATAGCAGCCGACGGCGAGCAACAGCACGGAGCTGACGGGCCGCTAATCATCGAGGGTTGGCACGAGTAAGTGCTCGCGCCTGTCAATTGCTGCGCCGTTCATCGGCAAGTCCGCGTTGAGATATAGCGCATCGAGGACAGCTTTTAGCCCGTCACAATATATATCTCTCTATATTATATAGTCGTAAGCGTTATTTGTGTCACACAGACCCGCCCCCCCCCCCCCCCCCTCAAACCCCCCTCAGCCCCTCCTCAAAATAACGTAAAATTGTGATTTTTTCTACGTTATTTTGTGTATGGTAGAGCCCCCTCGCCCCCCCACCCCTCGCACCCCCTCAGACCCCCCTCGTGACCCCCTCAGACCCCCTCATTTAAATGTTCACTTAAAAGTTTTTTTTTTCATGTATTTTTCATATGTTTTATTAATGAGGTAGTATATACAGATGTAACATTTAAGAGTAATTTTGAATTTTTAATTTCTGAAATAAAAAAGTAAATTATTGAGAAAATTACATTAATTATATATAAAAATATATTTTATGTATATTTCATATATTATATAAAATGAATAATTTATATTTTTCATGTTTTATTAATAGGGTAATATTTATAGATGTAACGCTTAAGAGTAGTTTTGAATTCTTAATTTCTGAAAAAAAGAGTAAATTATTAAGAATATTACATTAATTATATATTAAGATATATTTTATTCTATTTTTTCCACATCACCTTGGAGGTAAATAGAAAGATGCGTTTTATTTTTAAGTGGTATCCCCAGTAAGCCTATTCCATAATGAATTGTATCCAAGATTTAAATCTTTAAGAATGTCGATGAAAATTGTTACTCAGAGGTTTTCGGCGTCATAAGGATGCAACCACAGATATGTGAAGCTTACGAAGAAGTTGACGATCTCAAACATAATAAGATGGTAGATATTTGAGTCCCATGGAAGCAGCATGGAGATTACAAGAATTTCCTTTATGTGGTAGAAGTCACACCGTAATACGTTTAGCAATTCACACCGAAAATAAACAAAATATAATTTTCGAAGAAAATAAAGAGGAAAAAGCTTTAGATAACTGGAAAACTACATTAACTTCGTGGTTTGAATTAAATAAAAAAGTTAAAATGCAAAAAATATTAAATACGTTAATATATCAAAATATTATATTTTTAAGAATAAAACTTGGATAAAACGTCAACGAGAACTAAAACATGTTGCTATAGGACGTTTAAATGTAGTATCTCCAAGAGATATTGAAAGATTTCATTTAAAATTAATTTTAAATCGTGTTAAAGGCGCAACATCTTTTGAAGAATTACATACATTTGAAAATAAAACATATAATACTTACAAAGAAACAGCAATACAAATGGGTCTAATCGAAGATGATTTACAGATAGACAAAATTTTTGAAGAAGCTTGTAATATAATATTACCTGTTCAATTGCGTAAATTTTTTACTTGGTTTTTAATAACAGATAACATTAATGGTTATACTATTTGGACAAAATTTAATAAATATTTTACAGAAGATTTTGACAATAATAAAAATAACCGAGCTCTTCATCATATAAACGAAATTTTAAAAGTTGAAAAAATGTCTTGTAAAGATTTTGGATTACCTGAACCTGATGAATTTTCGATACAAATAATGAAAATAATAAAGAAAATATTTTATTCTGTAAACAAATGTTTAATAATTATTATAGTCAATTAAATACAGATCAAAAAACAATTTTTACACAAATATTAAATAATAAACATAAAATTAACTTTATTGATGGTCCTGGAGGTTCAGGTAAAACGTTTTTATATAAAACTTTAATTTATTATTTTTTGTCAATAGAACAAAAAATTATATCAATGGCTTGGACTGGTATAGCATCTATACTATTACCAAAAGGTATGACCAGTCATAAAACTTTTAGATTACCTTTAGATTTAAACAATATTGAAAGTGCATTTTTAAAATTTGAATCAGTTAAAAAAAAGTTTCGTGAAGTTTTTGCGATTATTTGGGATGAAGCGTCAATGGTTCCACGTAAAGCTTTAGAAATTGTTGATAAAACTTTACAAGATGTTTGTAATAACAATCTACCATTCGGAGGAAAATTATTAATTTTAGGAGGTGATTTTAGACAAATTCTCCCTGTTGTTAAAAATGGTTGTAGAAGCACAATAATTCAAGAAACAATAAAATATTCAAATCTGTGGTCATTATTTAATATAATGTATTTGAAAACAAATATCCGTTCAAAAGATATCATGTTTGCTTCATTTTTATTAGATATTGGAGAAGGTAAATTTACTTCATTTGTTATACCTGATAGTTTTAAAACAAACGATGTTTGTTTTAAAATATATGAAAATATAAATGGTAGTATATCAATAAATAGAGTTATATTAACATCACATAATGAAGATGCAAATATTTTAAATAATAAAATTTTAAAACTATTCGATACTGAAGAAAATACGTACTATAGTTTAGATTATGCTACTCATAAACATGTAGATTTATCTGATGATAACATCCATATTAATTACCCGATTGAAACTTTAAACAATATACGTGAAGGACTACCACCACATAAATTAAAACTTAAAATAAATACTATTGTAATGTTAATAAGAAATTTAAGTATTAACGATGGATTATGTAATGGAACACGATTAAAAATTACTAAATTATTTAAATACAATATAGAAGTAGAAATAATAACAGGTGAAAACTCTGGAAACATAGTTTTTATTCCTCGAATTACATTAAACACTGGTAATTCTTCATCATTACCATTTATTTTCTATAGAAAATAATTTCCTTTAATATTAGCGTTTACTATCACTATTAATAAATCACAAGGTCAAAGTTTTGATAGTGTTGGAGTATATATTAGAAGACCATTATTTTCCCATGATCAATTATATGTAGCATTATCAAGATGTAAAAACCCAGATAAAATTTTTATTGAAAATAATTCAGAAAATAAAGAAGAAATTATAAATATCGTTTGGTAAGAAATTTTTGATAATTAATTTTCAAATATTTTTCTTTTTAGAATATGTCGACTACACAGAACGAAAGTAAATTATAAAAAACAATATATTTATTCATTATTCAATAATAATAATAAATACATAATAAATTATTAGTTTTAGACTATTTAGAATATGAACAAAATTATATGGAATACATGATTAATTTAGAATCAGATAAAATTATTGGAAAAGATAAATTAAAAAAACTAAATCATCAGTCAAAAAAAAAAGAAAACAACAGAACAATAAAAATATAAAACTCAAAATTGGAAAATTTAAAGGCGACAAAATTTTAGAAGAATTTAAAAATCTTTCTTTACAATAATTGAATTTTGTTTTTTAGGTAAATTTTTATATAATTATTAATTAATTCATTTATTTAATTAATTTTTAGTTAATTAAAACAATAATATTTTTTCTTTCATTTAGGACAATGAAATATACAAATAACGTTGGAAATTTTAAATAGCATATCAGAAAATATTAAATATAAAAAATAAAAAAAAAAAAATAAAAAAACAATTCAAAAATTGAATAAAACATTTCGAAGAATTTAACTTATTATCAGGTAATTCAAATCATTTAATTATTAAATTTAATTTTACGAAATATATATATTATATTATAAAAAAATCGCTGCCAATTCATTGGCACGTAGCTTCCTCAAACTTAATTTACTGATTCCTTTAATTAATTTTTAATTCCAATATTTAAAATTTAATACTTCAGAAAGACAGAAATAACAAAACTCCAACATAATTTATTCAAATTTTTATAGATTATACATTTCCACAAAATTTCACATACATAAAATATATATCACAATTGCCTATAAATTTGCAACTGATATTTAGAGCTAAATGTCTAGAAAAATTTTAACCTCAAATATCTCTGAAATTTATGGACCAATCACTTTGCCAAAAGAACTCATCCGAGAACTATCAATAATATACCTCTACAATGAATTTTGAAGCGAATAAGACAATTTTACTCTTGTAATAGTTGAACATATAAAACTCATTTTTTTCATTTTTCAATTTTTACGTTTTTGTTAATAACAAAAGAACCGTGATAGCTAGAAAATTAATTTTTTTTAGAAAATATAGGTAATTTAAGTATGTTTCGAATGCTATAAATTACATTCAAATACGTAGAGCTCTAAATATCAGTTGCAAATTTATAGGCAATTGTGATATATATTTTATGTATGTGAAATTTTATGGAAATGTATAATCTATAAAAATTTGAATAAATTATGTTGGAGTTTTGTTATTTCTGTCTTTCTGAAGTATTAAATTTTAAATATTGGAATTAAAAATTAATTAAAGGAATCAGTAAATTAAGTTTGAGGAAGCTACGTGCCAATGAATTGGCAGCGTTTTTTTTTGTTGTTCAATAACTATAGTAAAATTGGCTTAATCACTTTGAAATTCTTTGTAGGGGTAGATTTTATATACCAATCGAGTGAGTTCTTTGGGCAAAAGGATTGATCCATAAATTTCGGAGATATTTGAGGTTAAAATTTTTTTCAACTTTTTTTTAAATCGTAATTTCTCGAGAAGGGCTCTATGTATCTAAATGGGGTGGGCGGCATTCGAAAGAGAATTAAATTACCTATATTTTCTAAAAAAATGAATTCTCTAGCTATCACAGTTCTTTTGTTATTAACAAAAACGTAAAAATTGAAAAATGAAAAAAAATGAGTTTTATATGTTCAACTATTACAAGAGTAAAATTGTCTTATTCGCTTCAAAATTCATTGTAGAGGTATATTATTGATAGTTCTCGGATGAGTTCTTTTGGCAAAATGATTGGTACATAAATTTCAGAAATATTTGAGGTAAACACAATCAAAGAACAACTTTAGAATATTTTTTTATTTCGAACCAATGTACGACGAGAAGCCGTTGACAGTGGACTTGAAGAAGAAAAATTTGACGAAGAATAGAACTTGAAGAAGATTGTTTTCCATTCATATAAGAATTAAAATCACAAACAAATAAATTGCAAATGGAACCTCAATGAATAGCCATGAAAAAATTACAAGTTAATATTTTCCATACAATTTTTCCAATTTTTTTCGTGAAATAGTATATTACACACCTAGGGTAGTGGTCCGTATTAGTGTGCCTGTCCATATTTGTGTGCCCTATTATTAAAACATATCCTAGAAGTAAACGAGTAAAAACGTAACACTAAAATATTTTTTTTCATAAAGTATAGTTAATTAAGTTTAAATAGAATTAATTACTTAATTTGTTTTCATTTACTATAACATTAAAAAAGAACTTTAAAAAATATGTTTCACGGTTTGCGGTGTGTCACGGTGTTTCCTTGTCCAAACTTCCTAAGAAATGACATTTTTAAAAGTAACATTAAATAATGTTTCGGAAGGATTTTAATGTGGGATACAATTGATTATATCATAAAATAATATTATGTTATATAATAAACCTTAATATAAAGGTTTTCAATTGATTTTAATATTTAATTAATGGTGTCTACTAATAGGGCAGTGAAAAACGACTTGTCCAGATTTGTGTGTGCACAAATACAATACGAGCATGCTCGTATCGGCGCTTGAACAGGAAAGTTAGGTTAGGTTGTCTGCGCACAAACGTTGTTTCATATCGCACTGACGACCTTCAGCAGTTTTTACCGTATTGGAATTAATTAACATTCAATGTAAACAAGGGTTAGAAATTGGTTATAAATGCACTACAGTTAAAATAATTTTGTTGGCAATGATAATATTATCAAGACACACTAATGTGGGGCACACAAACGTGTACATCCACATTAATACAGGGCACACAAAAATGTACTTTGTTGTCTGCTAGGGCACACAAATGCGTTCAAAATATTTTTTTTTTATATTGCTTGTAACTTTCGTAAATATTAATATTATTTTATAAAAAAAATTGTTTCGTGTAGATTATTACTTTTATTATCTATATAAACCACCCGGAATCTCTGATACCGCTTAAATAGTCTATTATTATGCGACAAAACTGAAGAGTTTCTTAAACCCACACTAATACGGACATCTACCCTAGGCAGTAAAAATAAGAAATGTCTCAGATCACATGTAATTGTCGGCCGAGGCGAGGCCGAGGTTGACAAACATGTGATCTGAAGCTTTCTTTTTTACTGGCCAAGGTCCGTATACTATTTTTCTGCTCGACGGCGCCGGAAAGCGGCAACTTCGTTTCGCGCAGTGGCTGGGAAGTTGGCGCTTTCCGGCCAGAGGACAGAAAAATTTATTTTTCGAATTTTAATTTAATAAAAGGAATCGAAAAATTATTTTGAGGAAGCTATGTGCCAATGAATTGGCAGCTGTTTTTTATATATAATTAATGTAATTTTCTCAATAATTTACTCTTTTATTTCAGAAATTAAGAATTCAAAATTACTCTTAAACGTTACATCTGTATATACTACCTTATTAATAAAACATATGAAAAATACTTGTAAAAAATAAACTTTTAAGTGAACATTTAAATGAGGGGGGCCTGAGGGGGGTCACGAGGGCGGTCTGAGGGGGGCGAGGGTGGAAGAAAATATTAAATATAAAAAAAAAATAAAAAAACAATTCAAAAATTGAATAAAACATTTCGAAGAATTTAACTTATTATCAGGTAATTCAAATCATTTAATTATTAAATTTAATTTTACAAAATATATATTATATTATAAAAAAATATACTTTTATTGTAACAATTTTAATATTTTCTGAAATTTTATAGTGACAAACACAGTAGATTAGGCCTACTGGGGATACCACTTTCTATTTACCTCCAAGGTGATGGAAAAAATAGAATAAAATATATAATTTTCAATATATTTTCTTAATATATAATTCATGTAGTTTTCTCAATAATCCATTCTTTCATTTCAGAAATTAAGAATTAAGAACGACTCTTAAGTGTTACATTTGTATTAACTATCATCCATAAAAAATATGAAAAATCTCAATAATCTATCCTTTCGTTTCAGAAATTAAGAATTAAGAACTACTCTTAAGTGTTACATTTGTATAAACTATCATCCATACAAAATATGAAAAGTACCATATTAATACAACATATGAAAAATATCTACGTTGAAAATAAATAAATTATTTACTTGTCAAAATTGGGGGGTTGACGAGCGGAGCGAGTAGGGGGTTACCCCCCTAGTATATATACAGCGTGTCCAAAAAGTCTGGAAACACCCAAATAATTTCTCAGCTGAATTACTATTGGAAAATGTTAAGGTCGCCTTTGTAGTAATTTTTTACGAGGAATCCAATGGTGACCTTGGATTCGACTTTGGACCTCATTTTTGAGGTTATTTCAAGGTCAACCTCATTTTTTTAAATGGTAACCCCTATTTTTTATAGCGGAATCTGAAAGAGCGGAAAATTTTACGTCCGGATATGTATTAAGGTATGAGGTTGAGGTTGCCCCAGAAGTCAAATTGAGGTCAAAGTATGATTTCTTAAAAATTTCGCGAGTTCAGTGGTAAAACAAAACAAACAAAGGTAAGGTTTGGTAAGTTCGAACGAAGACTTGAAGGTGACCTCTGATTCGACCTTGAACCTCATTTTGAGCCTCATTTTTGAGGTTATTTCGAGGTCAACCTCATTTTTTTAAATGGTAACCCCTATTTTTTAGCGGAATCGGAAAGAGTGTGAAACTTTACGTCCAAACATGTACTCAGAACATAGTTCAAGAAGGACCTTGACGTTCATTTGAAGGTCATTTAAACTTAATGACGGTCTGATCTTGTGTAAACTTTTTAATTTTTTTAAACAGTCTAACATCTTATTTCAAGTGCTCGAATTACTTTCCATCCACTTTTTGATAGTAACCTAATCGATGATCGAAAACACCAACAGTATTTTTGATCATTTCAGTAGGAATGAGAGCTGATTCATTGTAAAATTTTTTGAAGCGTTTAAATATTGAACATTGTTACTTGTTATTTTTCGTATGGTTAGAGTGACAATAAACTATTATTCATTCCATAACCACCACAGAAAAGGGTTGGTCATCTTTCAAACATATTTTTTGAAAATTAAAAGTTCTTTTTATTTTCAACTCAAAAAGTATTTTTGGATAAGGTCTACTAGGAAGAGTAATAAAAATGAACAAACTCACTGATAGAGAAAGAATAACGATTCTCATGATGAGAGGTTGGGACACATGCAGCGATCTTATAGGGCCGTAAGAGATATTTTTAATGCTTCATTTAGGGTTGGTGGAACTCCACTATCATTTTCAACAGTTCAAAAAACTGTTAGAAGGTTTGAAAATACCGGCACTATCAGCGATTTACCTCGATCAGGCAGACCAATGTCAGCAGGTAACGAAGAGAAATTTTTAGATGTTGTGTTAACATTCACCGAAGATCCGCATACTTCCGTTCGTAGAGCTGCTCAAGTGCACGAAATAAGTAAATCATCTATTCATAACATACTAAAAGAGAGAAGTTCCATCCATTTAAAGTAACGCTAATACACAAGTTAAATGAAGATGATTTCGATCGTCGCGTTGAATTCTGTGATGATATGATGGCACGCATCGTACAAAATCCAAATTTTCCATCAAATATAGTCTTCTCAGATGAAGCTACATTTCAACTTGACTCAAGCGTAAATAGGCATAACTGTAGATATTGGGCAGTTGAAAACCCTCATTGGGCAAGAGAAGCCAAGTCACAATATCCACAAAAATTAAATGTCTGGGCTGGAATATTAAATAATAGGATTATAGGACCATTTTTTATTGATGGCAATTTAAATGCAGAAAAGTATGAAACTATGTTGCGGAATCAAATTGTTCCTGCTATAAGAGAAATAGCTGGAGAGGACTTTAATAACACATGGTATCAACAGGACGGTGCAGCAGCTCATTATGCACGAAACGTTCGCACATACTTAGATACAGTATTCATTAATCGATGGATAGGATGAAGAGGTGCAATTGAATGGCCAGCTAGGTCCCCCGATTTAACGCCTCTAGATTATTTCTATTGGGGTTATCTGAAGGATCGTGTATTCAAAACAAAACCCTTAAACTTAGATGAATTACGTGAAAGGATCATTGATGAATCAGCTCTCATTCCTACTGAAATGATTGAAAATGCTGTTGGTGCTTTCTATCATCGATTAGGTTACTGTCAAGAAATGAATGGAGAACAGTTCGAGCACTTGAAATAAGATGTTATACTGTTTAAAAAATCAAATGTGAGAGGCAAGGGGACTCACGTAAATCAAGCGCCCCATCGTGAGAGGCAAGGGGACTCACGTAAATCAAGCACCCCATCGTGAGAGGCAAGGGGACTCACGTAAATCAAGCGCCCCATCGTGAGAGGCAAGGGGACTCACGTAAATCAAGCACCCCATCGTGAGAGGCAAGGGGACTCACGTAAATCAAGCACCCCAAAGGGAACAGATTTTACTACGTCTACGTCGTTGTTCCTGGGTAACACTAAATGTAAAAAATTGAACTTGACATGACTTTTAAGGACAATGTCAAGGTCACCATTAGATTTCTCGTTGAAAACTACTAAAGAATTAACCTCGCTCAGTGTGATAAAAAGTTTACACAAGATCAGACCGTCATTAAGTTTAAATGACCTTCAAATGAACGTCAAGGTCCTTCTTGAACTATGTTCTGAGTACATGTTTGGACGTAAAGTTTCACACTCTTTCCGATTCCGCTAAAAAATAGGGGTTACCATTTAAAAAAATGAGGTTGACCTCGAAATAACCTCAAAAATGAGGCTCAAAATGAGGTTCAAGGTCGAATCAGAGGTCACCTTCAAGTCTTCGTTCGAACTTACCAAACCTTACCTTTGTTTGTTTTGTTTTACCACTGAACTCGCGAAATTTTTAAGAAATCATACTTTGACCTCAATTTGACCTCTGGGGGTAACCTCAACCTCATACCTTAATACATATCCGGACGTAAAATTTTCCGCTCTTTCAGATTCCGCTATAAAAAATAGGAGTTACCATTTAAAAAAATGAGGTTGACCTTGAAATAACCTCAAAAATGAGGTCCAAGGTCGAATCCAAGGTCACCATTGGATTCCTCGTAAAAAATTACTACAAAGGCGACCTTAACATTTTCCAATAGTAATTCAGCTGAGAAATTATTTGGGTGTTTCCAGACTTTTTGGACACGCTGTATATATATATATATATATAAACTTGTATAACGTTAGTTCCCAGGACCCCATGTTACTGTATACCTGTACGTGACTAAAGAAATAATGTCTCTCATGGGGGCCGATGTCCTCAAAACTGACGTTAAACATATGTAGATTCAGGGACTGTCCCCAAAACTAACAAATGTCCCCGAAACCAACGTTAAACATCTGGAATGTCCTGGAAACTAACATAAAACATAAATATATATATATATATATATATATATATATATATATATATTTATATATGTATATTTATATATATATATATATGTATATATATATATATTTATCTATATATATTTATTTATATTTTTGGGATTCCGGCACTTTTGAGGATCCATAGTTTTTTTCTCCAGAGTTCGTATATGCTTGACTAAAGAAATAACTCCCTCTCTGCGTTGAAGATATTAATATAAATCCTCAACAGTACCATTTCATACCGAAGGAATTTTGAGGATGTCCTCAAAAGTCCGAAAAATCCTCAAAGTATCGAATCCGTGCTGATATAGATCCTCAAAAGCTGCATTTGATGTGTGTATATATATATATATATATATATATATATATATATATATATATATATATATATATATATATATATATATATATATATATATATATATATATATATATATATATATATATATATATATATATATATATATATATATATATATATATTGTTTGGATTTTTACATCATGAAAGTGCTACGTACAATTATCCATGGGAAAATAATTCTTTTTTTTTTTTAAATATTCCTACACTATTAAAACTTTGTCCTTGTGATTTATTAATAGTTATAGCAAATGCCAATACAACTGAAAATTGTTTTCTATACAAAATGAATGGTAACGATGATGATTCACAAGTATTTAGTGTAATGCGTGGTATAAATACTTTATTTCCTTTATTTTCTCCAATAATGATTTCAGCTTCAATATTATATTTATATAAATTTGTTATTTTTAATCGTGTTCCATTACATAGTCCATCAACGATGCTAAGATTACGAATTAACATAACAATTGCATTTTTTTTTAATTTTATTTCATATGGAGGTAAACCTTCTCGTATATTATTTAACATTTCTATCGGAAAATTTAAATGTATATTTTCATCCGTTTGATCTACTCCTTTATGTGTTGCATAATCTATACTATAATATGTTACAGTTTTATGTTCAATTAAGTTCAATATTTTATTATTTAATATATTTACTTCTTCATTATGTGAACTTAATATTACATTTTTTGAAAAATGATAATTTTTATTAATATTTTTATATATTTCATGACAAACATCATTTGTTTTCCATTTATCTGGAATTTTAAAGTGATCAATTTTTCCTTCTCCAATATCTAATAAAAATGATGCAAAAGCATTATCTTGAGTACGAATGTTTATTTTTAAATGGAAAATTTTAAACAAAGGCCAAAGATAAGAATTTTTTAATAATCTCGAAAATGTTTACGACTCAGCGCCCCCTCACCCCCCTCGCGTCCCCTCGCCCCCCTCGCGCCCCCTCGCCCCTCCTTGTGTCCATTCGCCCCCCTCAGCGCTCCCCTCACTCCCCCTCAAAATAACGTAAAAATGTGACTGGTAATACGTTTTTTTGAAAGAAATTGTTAGAGGCTTTAAATATTCCTTATTACATGTCCGATATATCTTCCATTTCTTCTAAAATGTCCCCGATAACAAAAACTTTTTGTCCTTTGATAATGTCCATTTCTTCAGAACAATGAGATACTATTATGAGAGTGGTTATATATGGCTATTGACGAAAGATACCACTTAAAATAACAATCCAACGCGTCAATGAACAGTACCTCCAGGGTGACGTGGAAAACTGTTCGTCTTTTCAACCAATCTTTATAGTTAAATCAATTTAAAAAAAAAATAAATATACAAATAAATAAATATCAATATTATTACATAGAATTTGCGATACTCGACAATTCTTCTAATTAATTATATCATGATTTATAACTGAAACAATTGAGGGGGGGGGGCTGAGGAGGGGCTGAGGGAGGCGAGGAGGCGCGAGGAGGGGCGAGGGGGGGGGGCCTCTAACAATTTTTTCAAAAAAAAAACGTATAACCAGTCACATTTTTACGTTATTTTGAGGGGGTGAGGGGGCGCTGAGGAGGGGCGTGGAGTCGCGGGGGGGGGGGGGGCGCTGAGTCGTAAAAATTTTCTTACAACTATATAATATAGAAAGATAGAGAGAGAGAGAGAGAGAGAGAGAGAGAGAGAGAGAGAGAGAGAGAGAGAGAGAGAGAGAGAGAGAGAGAGAGAGAGAGAGAGAGAGAGAGAGAGAGAGAGAGAGAGAGAGAGAGAGAGAGAGAGAGAGAGAGAGAGAGAGAGAGAGAGAGAGAGAGAGAGAGAGAGAGAGAGAGAGAGAGAGAGAGAGAGAGAGAGAGAGAGAGAGAGAGAGAGAGAGAGAGAGTACGCGTTGAAAAGTTTTGTACAAAAGAGAGAAACACGATCAGCGCGTAAATATCGATAAATATTCCAAGAAAGTCAGGGATAGACTTGCAAGCAACTCGTTTCATCGTGTTAGTCATACGTGTGCGTGTGTATGAACAAAAATGAAACTCGACTATTATTATTTATTCAAGGAAACAAGGAGGATTGGATAATTTACGGGAGAGTGTGAGGTCGATAAATGATAAAAGTTGTTTTGGTAAAAAATTTTAATCGATCGATCAGTTTATTATGAAGAAAAAACTTACATAGTAAAAATACAAGTATGAATACGAAAAAACTTACAAACTCTGATTACATAAATTTTAAAGTAGCGCACACATACACACACACGCACACACACACACACGTACATTTACATGCGTTCACAGACGCCGCATTTCACTGCCGTCACACGCAGACATAAGAAAAATGTAAAATTTTCGCTTGAAGCATATTTAATTTTCTTTTAACCATACCTTCCAGTCAGATGACAATGATCTCGTACACGCTTCTTGGTACTATGAACTTGAAGATAGTCTCAAAATATTCTGCCAGACTTTGCAACTGCTCTCCAAACCATTTAGTAGGATCTTTTCCTCTGTAGCTACTGTAGTGAGATAGAGAGTTATCATAACTACACTTTAAATAATATCCAATACTAAATGCTTCATGTTCTTGATAAGCATTTCCAATTTCCACAGCTTTTAGAAGGCACCCAAAATCTGCGTATATGACGAATGGCACTTTTTCTTTATGATAAAAATTTTTAAACTGTAAATTTTGTCTCTTGGTGTAGGCAAAGTTACTTTCTACTTGTTGAGTTGCATACAATCTTGTTCATGCAAGTTCAATTTATAATCATTTCTGAAATAATGTAGACACCGATCACAAAAATATTTTCGCCCATCACGTTTTGAAAGTTGTGTACATACTACACGCGACAAATCTTTGATCCAAACATAGTGGAATATAGATAAATCATTTTCAAAGTTTTCCCCCTGTTTACTTTCCTCATCATCATCTACGTAATAGTTTTGTAGAAGAAGAAGGTTGATATGAGTTTCCTTCTTACATGATGTTATGTGAAGCGGCACAATTTTAAAATTTCCACCAGACTTTTTTAAAATATAAACGTTAACCGAGATATTATTTTGTTTTTCAAATTTTGGAATCTGTTTGGGGCTCACGGAAAATTGTATTCCATTCAAATTCAATTCATTCTCATAAGCTTTATATGATGATACTCGGTCAGAGTTATGCGTAGGGTGCAAAGCTGACAGTATTGCCTAGTTGAAACATGCATCGTCGAAATTCCGCACATTGATGCATGCATGTTTCTTTTGTATTTGCTGAGGTAGACTGAGGTATGAGCCTCCTCGCATTGGATTGTATTTATTGATGTGTACAGATAAATTAAGAATCTGTCCAAGTGTCCAGCCGGAATCTTTCTCTTGAAATTCTTCCATATCCTTTTCAATGCGCTGTTGAACATTCTCAGCAAACCATTGCTTTAAGTCAGTTGTTCGTAAAATCGGCTCCGCCCTTGTATTAAAATACTTGATTTCTACTATCTCTTTGTCAGCTTTTATCATGATGTATTCAGCTGACAAGATAGTATACACTTTGAGAGCCTCTTCTTTTTTCAAAACATTTTTCATTTGAGATTGAAATAATGCTTGAGCGTCTTTCATAAATCTAGTAATATCTAAATTGTTTAAGTTGGTAATCGCTCCAAATTTAATACGATCATTGAAAGCAGACTCCACATTTTGCCATTTTACTCTGTCACTTCTTGTTTCACGCAAACCCGCACCACTCTTTAATAAACGCTTGAATCTGTCTTGAATGCCTTTGAGTAATCCAATTGTGGATATGAAACTTTGTTTTTCTGCAACAGTGTTTCCATTTTTAAGCGAAAGCCTCCTGAAGTTTCTTAGATTCTGATTGCCTAGTTTAATCCACTTCGTAATTTCTTCAGGATTTACTTTTTTATAGGCTAAAAGCCCATATACTTCTAGCATAATATTCATAAGTTTTTTACAGTCAAACGCGGACATAGTGATCACTTAAACCTTCGTTGCACAATGAAAGAATTCCAGCTCCCTCGTCGTATTTATAAGGCCCGTATGACTAATTATGAATAGAATAACAAATTTTAAGAATTTATTGTAATCTTATGTCCTTTCGAGGTAGCAAGTTTAACGATAAATAAATACTTATTTGAGAATAAACTAATAAAAATGATGTGTGTATTCTGATATTTGACTGTAACAAGTATATATGGTATTAATTCAAGACACGACTGTTCTGCTCTCGTCTCCGAGCAAGACTGAAATGCTCTCCGTTTTTCCTTCTTGTATGGGTCTATTATTTCGAGGGTTTCCTGCATTAGCGCCCTCACTCTTCACGTTTGTATATGCAGTTAACCAAAACAGTATTTCGATTTACCATGGAAAATTCCATGAAATACTATTAAGTTTTGGGAGCCGTTGACAGGAAGCGGTTGAAATTTGATACTTTTCGGTATGCCATACGTCTCACAGTAAGATAAGAAACATCGAACGGCTATCGCGCGCACGGCTGACAAACCGCTCGTCAAGTGCATATGCGAGTGCGTGTTGAATGTTTTACAAGGGGACGTAAAATTGAACGATATCGACAAGAGGCGTTTGCGATAAGATGGAGGGCACGCGCAAGATGATACTCGTACCAGAAGGCACGTTTCAACCTGCACAGCATGCGATGACGTCTAGCATCTCGTCGGAGTTTGCGTTAGCGTCCACCCCGTGAGCACATTTTCTTCGAAACATTACTGAGATTCAAAATACACATCTTATTATAAAGGGTGGGCATCGAAAAGAATAGCGGCACTATACACGCACTCCAGATGTGAAAAAGGAACAACGATTCGTCAAACGTGCACACGCACGTACGTGCATGGATCAGCGTCGTAAAAATACGACCCTATTGACGCATGAAACACACTCGAGATAAAAATGTTGTGTCTCAGGCCAACCGAGTTTACAGTTCAGCATGCTATAGCCGAAATATACTTACTGAGTTAGAGTCACATCATACGTGGAGGCCACTTTGAAAACTCTCTCGCTCTCCCACTCGCTCTCTCTCGCTCTCTCTCTCTCTCTCTCTCTCTCTCTCTCTCTCTCAGTAGCTTACTCATACCAGAAGGCGCATTTCAACCTACACAGCATGCGATGACGTGTAGCATCTCATCGGCGTTTGCGTCAGCGCCCACCCTGTGAGCACATTTTCTTCGAAACATTACTGAGATTCAAAATACATATCTTATGAAGAAGGGTGAGCATCGAAAAGACTAACGGCACTATACACGCACTCCAGATGTGGAAAGGAACAACGCTTCGTCAAACGTGCACGCGCTGCACGTACGAGCATGGATCAGCGTCGTAAAAAATACGACCCTATTGACGCATGCAGCACACTCGAGATAAAAACTATACATCCTGTTGTGTCGGGTCAACCGGGTTTACAGCTCAGTCTGTTATAGCCGAAATATACTTACTGAGTTAGAGTCACATAATACATGCAGGCCACCTCGAAAACTCTCTCTCGCTCTCGCTCTCTCTCTCGCTCTCTCTCACTCGCTCTCTCGCGGTAAATATCTTACCAGCGACGATAGACTAATGCCCGCAAAATACTCATACCAGAAGGCACGTTTCAACCTGCATAGCATGCGATGACGTCGCCCGTGTAGCGGTTGCTGGCAAGAGTGAAATACTCTTCGTCTTGCCTCCTTTGTATGGGCCACATCATAATTATTATATCTAGGGTTTCCATCGATGCCGTCACTCTTATCGTTTGTCTATGCAGTTAACCAAAACAGTATTTCGATTTACCGGGTAAAATTCCATGAAATACTTTTAAGTTTTTTGTAAGTCGTTAGGAAACGATTGCAAGGAGAATGCAATTGAAATACTCTGGAGTTCTTAGAATTAATAGCGATAAGGCAACTACGAATATCGGTACAACGAAGAGATGCGATAGTTCAGCATGCTATAGCCAAAATACACTTGCTGAGTTAGTCACATCATACATGCAGGCCACCTCGAAAAAATAAACGCGCGGTAAATATCTTATCAGCGACGATAGACTAATGCCCGCGAAAGTCAGCTCATCAACGCGGTAAATATACTTACACGCGGGCGGTGTATGCTAATGACCGCGGTAATATGCTCATCTCCGCGCGCCTGCTGCGCGAATCAGCTCATCCCCGCGGTCGTCCAGCTTGTCACCGCGGTAAGATGCTAGTCCCCGCGCGCGCACCGCCCCACACTGGGGCCATACGGATTTTTTGGTTCAAAACCACCTAGAGGTCGCAATTCTCAACGGAATCTCAAAATTTTTGCTTAGGAACATTCGTTATCAAATATCGAAGAGCCCTACGAAGCCTGATTCCAAAAAATTAACCTATAAATCTAAGGAGTCATATAATCCTATCACATAAACCAATCAATTCAATTTTTGACCTGCAAATCCCAAAAATACGATAAACCTTTAATTTGTAACCCCTTTACTCGTGAACTCTTGACCTTTGATCCAGTAAGCCATGCACTAATAAACTCTAAACCTATAAGCCCTAACCTCATAAGTCTTAAGGGGGTCTTACACCTAGTGGCTTCTGAGGCCAAAATCAGCTATAAAAAAGAGAAAAATGTTATTTAAACCACATACAATGTATATCCTAAAAATATACACTATTTCTGACAGAATGGCCCAAGACTTAATCTGTAGACCAATTTTATGAATCAAGGTTAAGAGAGCATGTGTCAAGGACTTATAAATTGAAGTTTTATAGCATTTTTGGGAATCACAAGTGTAAATTTTGGGGTTATAGGTTATAAATTAGGTTTATAGGTTCATATTTTCAAAATTAGGCTTCGTAGCGGTCTTTGGTATTTTGTCACAAAAGTTCCTGTTTTTGAATTTTCAAATTCGGTTGAGAATTATGACCTCTAGGTGGTTTTGAACCTTTCGGCCCCAGTGTGCGCCCCCGCCGCCCGCCGCCGGGTAAAAATCATGCAAAAATGTGACAATAAAATGCGGATAATTTTTATTCGATGACGTCATTACAAATGGAAGGGTAGAAGCTTTTCGAAAGTGGGCGGAGACTCACCTGCCCGTCTCAACCTATCAGAACGCTACACAGGTCGGCTGGTGGACGAGTGGTGGTGGCAGGTAGAACTGTCCTAGTTATACTACTTTGACGCATTATTATTAGATACTAGAACATACATCTGCTTGAAAATCAAATGCATACGACACCAATTTCACTCACACCAACGAATGACAAATTATAACTACACCAAATTAAAAAAATTCAACAATGATAAATACTTGCAAAATATAAACCTAATCGCAGACAGCATAATCCAGTTATTTACTACAGAAACGGAAGAAAAAATTAAACAACCAAAAAAAGAATATTATTTTATAAGGAAATTTACTAAATGACCCAACTCGAACAGTAATTCACAAACAAAAACATACAACAAAAATTGTTCTTATTGCCATGATCCTAAAACACGTGGAATTAAGCATACCCATTTCTTAAAAAGCACAGATACAACTGAAAACCAAGGAAAAAATAAAAAAACTCCCAAAACAGAACATAATGGAATAGAAGAAATATATATGATTAACAATATAGCCAATGAAAATAGCATTAAATTACTACAAAAACCAGTAACAAAAGAACCAGGAAACAAAACAACTACAAACAACATCCGTATAACATATGGTGATATTAACTACCTAGGATCAAACAAAGCACTTTTTTATTTTGATAGAGGAATCAGAGGCAAGCAAATTTTTACTAATTCAATGTACCCACTAGATGCACAACCAAAACACAAGGATATAGTAGTAATAGATGAAATAGTCTTCACATCAAACTGTAAATGCGATTCGAGTAACCAACACAGGGATATGTTCCCGCATTATAGGGTCACTCGTGCAGTTGGGCTTACATGCCCAGCTCAACTCAGCAAACATGAAAGGATAATTTATGCAAGAAACAAGAATGCAACAACAGAAACACCTACAACTGCGAGATCTGTGCTAATAAGATATTGGTGAAAGTGGTAGTGACATAGTTTTATTTATAGTTGAAATTTGTTTCCCCCTGTAACCAAGTTACAGGAAAGTAAACAAATACGCTCTAAAAGAAATGTATTAGATTATAAGTTTAGCTTGTAAGTTTATTATATATACCAGACCAGCATACAGGAAGTGACTTCCTCTGCTGGACTACTTTTGTAATGTAATTTTGTATTACTCTGGTTAATAAATAAATAAAAAAAGAAAGTTCTGCCAACCTTCAAAAGTATCATCAAAAGTTAAATTGTAGAAAATAATAAAATTATACTTTTTAAATAATTTCACAAAAAGAAGAACGTCAGGCGCTCATAAATTCTATTTTGAGAAGGTGTGCCAAATTTCATGCAGATCCCATATATATTCGAGCTTAAATTCAATTTTCAGATAAATAATGTGACTAAAGCTGAATTACTCCATGACAGTTATCATTTCAGTTATGAAACTTTTACATAATGTCACGAAGGTTTCCACCGACGTTGGACACAACGTGGAAGACGAGAAACCACTCAGTCAGCATAAACATAACTAGCTCGCGATGCACTCGTCGTAGCATCGCGATGTTAGCTCAGTGGTAGAGCGCGGGATTAGAATTCTCGAGATTGCGGGTTCGCGTCCCACTCGTCGCTTATTTTTTCACTTCATTTCATTTATTTCTCACATACGTAACGGAACAGTTAAATGATGGCAGCGTTGGTTTAGAGTCGAGGTTGGTCGTTTGGTGGCTCTATTCAGTGATCTTACCCTACGTCTATAGCATTCATTATCTACTTTCAAAATTTCTACCGTACCCTCCGTCAAAAAAGTCGTATATGATAATTAATAATAGTACCTATATAAGTTAAAGATCGCAGGCATGCCGCCTAAGTCTCTCATGTGTATGCTTATAAGGCCTCTGATCGAGCAGCGGCCTCGGCTCTGTATAACTGTAAAAATGACCATTAATAAAAAGATTACCCTGGCGGAATATAGTTCTGCTTTTTTTTGTTTTTTTCTATTTTTTATAATTTTTTTTTGTTTTTTTCTGTTTTTTTCTGCTTTTTTCTGTTTCTTTCTGTTTACCGTTGTTCTTCTCTATTTATTCTTATTCCAAGTTGTGTTTTTTTTTTGCTTTCTTTTGGTACGAATTGGAACAATAGAAATAGAAAAAAAACGAAAATAAACAGAAAAAAATTAAAATACACAAAAAAAAATTTTAATATATAGAAAAAAATTTTAATATATAGAAATAAACGAGAATTAATAATAAAAAATTGAAACTAACAGGAAAATATAACACATAATTTATGAAACAAATTTTTGTTAGTTAATTTTACTTCGAATAAATAAATTATATTTTTATATTTAAGGATTTTTTAGAAATAAATAAATCATTTTTTAAATAAACTAAGTATTTTATTCGTATAAAGTTTTCATTATAACATTTACAAAGTCGTTTAATATGTTTAAGTACATTAATCAGTAGTATTTAATCAATCATAGTAATTTTTTAAAATTATTAAATTATTCTTGAACTATTAAAGTTACTTGAATACGTTTAAATACATTAATAAATGGTATATAAGTCCATGTGATACTCCACAAAAATCATGTTGGGTTTAGTCGACAATGTAGGTGGAGCCAACTATTGTATATGGAACAGTAGATGGAACTTTTAGTTCCAAAAAATAGTCACAGAGGGCATGCATAATATAAGAGAAGTTGTAATTTAGTTTTTTGTTAATTAATAAATGAAGCTAATGGCTATTACGGGCAATCGATAAAGGATAAGGAAGGTGCCTAACTTATCAATCATCGATTTTATTCTTTTTACATGTGTATACTTACACATCTCTAATTATTCTAAGCTATTAGAGTAAAGCAGTCAAGGATATTAATGCACAATTATTTTAATAATTTTAAAGTGTAGTCAAGAATTTTTAAAGGATGAGGAAAGGAAAGATAAACGTATAGGATGAAAAAATGAGAACGAAAAAAATAACGGCCCAGGTCGGGATCGAACCGACAACCTTCTGCATACCGGGCAGATACGCTACCATTTGCGCCACTGGGATGACGATTCTATCAGGACCCTAACCGGTTCTTAATCGTTCTCAATTTTTTATTTCCGCAAATGGTAGCGTAGCTGCCCGGTATGCAGAAGGTTGTCGGTTCGATCCCGACCTGGGCCGTTATTCTTTCGTTCTCATTTTTTCATGCTATACGTTTACCTTTCCTTTCCTCATCCTTTAAAAATTCTTGACGGCACTTTAAAATTATTAAAATAATTGTGCATTAATATCCTTGACTGCTTTACCCTAATAGCTTAGAATAATTAGAGATGTGTAAGTATACACATGTAAAAAGAATAAAATCGATGATTGATAAGTTAGGCACCTTCCTTATCCTTTATCGATTGCCCGTAATAGCCATTAGCTTCATTTATTAATTAACATAAAAATATTCGGGCATTAGCTTCAATTGATAAATTAATTTAGTTTTGTGTAGAAAATTCTTTTCTTGTAAACTTGATATTTTTTAAAATCCATTTTCAAACTGGAAATTTGTTTACAAACAACATTATACATTTCAAACTGTATAGAAACATTTTACCATGTACTGCAATTGCATACTAATAGTAATTCTTTGATACATAATAGTACTAAATAAGGCAACAATACATGCACTAGTATTATTAGACACAACTGTTTTACAACATGCATTATGAATTTTCTTATTTATAATATATCATGCATTCTCAATTTTCTTATTTCTAATATCATGCATTCTGAATTTTCTTTTTTCTTATAAATCGTGAACTATTAATTTTCTTATTTCCTATAAATCATGCACTATTAATTTTGTTAATTCCTATAAATCAAACATTATTAATCTTTAATATCATGCTTTGCTAATAGTGGTAAGCAATTGATCATGTTAGCGGAGACCATTGAATCGAAATTAGATTTATTAGGAGATTACTAACTTATTCAGAGACAGGAATCTTGCAGAAAAATCTACTTAATCTCTTTTGAATAATGAGTATATACAAAATAATTGTTTTTTTATAAAAATAATATTTTTTAAAATTCTCAAAACTGGAAATTTGGTTACGAACGAAACTTTACATTTCAAACTGTATAGAAACATTCTATAATGTAATGCAATACACATACTGATAGTAATGCTGCAGTATACATATACTGCAACTTTTTAAAACATGCAAAATCATAAAAACATTATTTCCATTGTAGATTCATAAAGGAATCCATATTACTATGGTGATAAATAATAGCATGCAGAATAATAATAAAGGCATTTGATTGCAAGTCGATAAATACAAAAATACTTATATAAATAATGCGATATAATACATAAATAATATTATATTGCAGATCAGTAAAGAATTCATCAATTGCTGCAGATTAAATAATGTCATGCAAAATTATGAATACAATCTACGATAGCAAATTGATAAAGTAATTATCAATATTAAATAAAATCATGCAAATACAGTATTAAATAAAATTATGCCAATACAGTATTAAATAAAATCAAGCAAATTTACAACTACAGCATTCGATTGCAAATTGATGAAGTTACCAATTACTATAGGTTGGTATCAAATCAATCAAAGGTTTATAACATGGCAAATGGCCATGTTCCAAAGAAAATAAATGCCAGCTGACTTTGTCAGACTTACAGCGTGGCAGAAAAACCTTAGCTAGGCAAGTCTCGCTGGGAAGTCTGCGGAATACACAATAATGTATTATTATTCAACAGATCCCCTGAGGCGAGTTCCCATACCCTGGTGAAAACTAGAAATTACTAAAACGAACTAAGCGATGGGTTGAATCTACCTATCCGCATCACCTCTAAACACACACCCTACACCTTTTAAGTTTTCTCCTGCTTTCTCTACCTACCCCCTCACATTCTAAAGCACTGACACTCGAAGATCATTGAGGAAGCTGCAGAAGTAGCTCAGTGGGGTTGGATGGTCTAGGCTGGCTGTACCACATGGACACCAGCCTGCTCACTACGATGATCAATCTGCTAACAGCACTCCGTTAAACGATCAGCTACATCAACTAGGAGAAAAGACGGACAAAGATCTTCAAGTCACATTATTGTCTGGGACAGCCACAGCAGGGAAGTGGACATAGCCCAAACCGCAGAGCAGCTGATCATCTGGGAGCACGCAGAGAGAGTAGAGCACCTAAAAACCACATATAGGTAATAAATAATCGACACTAACAACATTGCCAACTGGAGAGCTGACAGCCGTGGTGGTTGTTCGCTCCTCTCGCTGCTCCAGCAACCTGCAAGAAAACATAAGTACCATCAGCATACGTATCAGAGGTTAGGAACGTCAGAGGTGCTTACCAGGTCTGCTCTCGTCGTTGACCCCGCTGCCGTGCTGTCCCCACCGAATCGCCACTAGCCAGCGGACACGAGGAGGAGAAATACACCTGCCGGAATACCGTATTTACTTCAATCGAAGCTGTCATCGCCGAGAAGGGCATACAACGCAGTCAACACCGGGAATCGGACGACACATGTGTTTATGTATACGGTACGCACGCACGGAAACTCCGAGCGTTGATACTACAGCGTTAGTACTCCACACGGTCGCGCAGATACGCGGCGCTAACGTCCAGGCGCGGCGGAAAGAAAGCAGCGCGAGCCCTGAAAGAACACTTAAACAAACATATGCAATGCTTTCGAAACCAACCAATCTCTTCTATAGAAATATGTAGAGATATGGAAAGAGTATACGGTCTTGTGTGGCGCAACTACTAATAAATCATAAAGTTACAGACAATATTACGTTCCTGTTCAGTAGGAATTTCACAAACCGAACTACTGAATCGTGTGCCTTGGCGCAAGGCACATTATGTAGACACTCCTTAAAGAAAATAAGAAACGAACAAATTCAAAATATGCCACTATTTAATATCTTAAAACATATGATTTTTAAAAAAATTTCCCCATTGTTTTTATGTATTTATTATTGTATTTCTTTATATGTTATTGTTTTTTCTGTTTTTTTACTGTTTAATTTAATTATTTAATAAAATAGAGTTTGGTAATTTTGTCATTGTCTTTATCTATTTGTTTTTGTTTTTCTTTATATATTATTGTTTTTTCTGTTCATTTTTATTTTTTTTTTGTTTTTTTCTGTTTATTTTCTATATGCAATGTTCCAATTCGTACAGAAAAAGACAGAATAAAACAGAAAAAAAATTTTTTAAATCGAAACAAATAAGAATAAATAGAGAAAAACAGAAAAAAAAACAGAAAAAAAATAGAACTATTTTCTGCCAGGGTTTGGCTGTGGCGATACTGGCTTCATAACATGCATGAAGGATTTTGGATTTCTCAACACATTCTTTATTTATTTCAGTATATAAGAATCTATTGTAATATATGTGATAAAGATTATTAAAAACATATGGATTTAAAAGCACCAAAGGATCTACATGTTAAACCACTGAACAAACTTGACTGACTGATGTGTACATGACTGTTACGCGTGCTCGTAGCTTACAAGTCTGATGGACCGTATACTAAGGTACCAAAATATTTGTTCTAAATCTAAAATATTTTGAGCTAAAAACAATACTTTTTTGTATTTCAGGGCAGAGTTGGAGTTAAGAAATAACAAAGAAGAAATAAAGGAGTAATTTTATCTTTAAAGCTGTTTTCTACATAATGTAAAATTTTCGGCTCTGCCATCGACTCCAGATTCAGGAACTGCATATATTTTAATGGGAGAGGTCCCAAAATTTTGGTGTTTTATATGCCTATTGACTGAAGAGTTGTATGTATCCAATTTACTTGATTAAATAATTTTTGACTGTAAAAAATTATTTAATGAAATAAATTGGATACATACAATTGTTCAGTCAATAGTCATATAAAATACCAAAATTTTAGGACCTCTCCCATTAAAATATATGCAGTTCCTGAATCTGGAATCGACGACAGAGCAAAAATTTTGAAATGACCATATATTTGGTTAAAATCTATCAAAATTTTTCTTTGGGTCTAATTTTATCACAAATTGAATATATTTTTAGGATATTACTTCTATATATTTCTAATTATAAAAATTTATTTGTTTCAGGTCATTTTATGAAGAAAATTTTAAAGGTGCCTGACCCTTTTAACTTATAATTAGACCACTATTACTTCGTATGTATACGCATAAATAATAATTTTCTCTTATAAAAGAACACTCAAAAACCAACAATTTGACCATTTCAGACTTTCCTATTCTCATAAGTAAGTACCTAACAGCCACTAGTTTCTTGCGTTAATTTAGTCAATTTTTTGACATTCTTTCTTTATTGTTACTAATAACCAGCTAATTAAAATATAGTTATCTCTTTTTATTCAAATATTTCTTCTGCTAAGGAATATGCTAAGAAGATCTCTATAAATATTGAGTTTATTTAGTGAAGAAAGCTTATACCTGTTCTAAAATGTAATAGTATTACGTATTCATAAATTAGTCCGCTTCACTTGAACAATATTACTTCAATATACCATTGAAGTGACTTATAGTGCAAGTAATAAATTATACATACCGATTAAGAAGATTAATATCTGAAGTTACTCGCACTATAAGTCTCTTGAATGGCATATTAAAGTAATGTTATTCAAGTGCAGCAGACTAATTTATGAATATGTAATACTATTACATCTTAGAACAGGTAAGTCTTTCACTTATAGCTGAATTGATATAATAAAGCGATTCAAAGATCATTAATGAAAATGTTATTTCTTTTTTGATTAATTATTCATCTGTAACTGTAAATATGCATTTGAAGTTGTCAATTCAGAGTATATGCATGCTGATATAAATAAAAAATGAAACTATAAAGTTGATTATTAAATAAAAAGACCTAGTTTGTAAATTGTAAAGTTAATCATGTCAAAATTAATTTTTTAATATTTTTGAATCGTGTTATTTGGTCTTCAAAATAGGCAAAAAAGCTAAAAATCCCGTATGGAAATAATAAATGTATGAAACCATAGGAAAACGTATAAAAACGTATAAAAATGAACCTTTCTATTGGTTTTTGGACATATTTTATACGGTTTTATATATTTTTATATAGTTTAATACATTTTCAGACATTGTCTTACAATTCAGAAATTCTTCCATGTCAAGTTTGTAAAAAGCTTAATGTAACAAATCATAGGAAACCGTATAAAAATGTATATTTCTGTATTTTTCCGTAGATTTTTTTCAAATTGATTACATTTCTATACGGTTTTATACATTTTTATACAGTTTAATACATTTTCCTACAAAATAAAAAAAAATAAATAGAAAAATAAATAAATAAATTATGTTTTAATGTTTATAAAAACTTAATTATATTTTTACGTTCTTTACGTTTTATAAATTCTGTAAAATGTAAAAACCCGTATGAAATTATATAAAATCGTTGCAAATCGTAGAAAACTGTATGAAAATGTTAGAAACCCTATGAAACCGTATTAAAACGTATAAAGTTGTCCAAAAACCAATGTTTAGATCCGGTTTTATACGTTTTTATACAGTTTTGTACGGTTGTATACGCTTTCATACATTTCTTTTTTTTCATACGGAATGCTAGATCTGGCCATATGTATGATGCCACAGTTCTTTTTGTAGGTTTACCAAAAATCTAAAAAATTCAGGGCCACTCATGGGATGCCTAGGAAGACATTTAGACGGTTATCAAAGAAAATTTTTTTTTGTGCACGATCTCTCAGAGACCTACCTATATATATATATATATATATATATAACTTAGTACATCGCTACCTTCCAGGACACCTACATGTTTTCTGCAATAGAAGTAGGTATAAAACGTTAAACAGTATATAAGTGACTAAAGAAATAATATCCCTCAGGGTATTGACTAACACCACGACACCTGCGGCGCCCCCTTTCAGTTCCGCAGTATTTCACGTTGATTTCGGAAAAATTTTACGGAAAAAAACGTTGTGAAAGAAACCCTAAATGTCCTGAATAATACAAAAATGTCCTGAAAGGTAGCGGTAAACATATTCTTAATTCAGTACAGTCCTGAAAACATGCAAATGTCCTGAAACATAGCGGTAAACCAATGAAAAGTCCTGAAACATAGCGGTGAACAGATATATATATATATATGTGTGTGCGTGTGTGTGTGTGTGTGTGTGTGTGTGTGTGTGTGTGTGTGTGTGTGTGTGTGTGTGTGTGTGTGTGTGTGTGTGTGTGTGTGTGTGTGTGTGTGTGTGTGTGTGTGTGTGTGTGTGTGTGTGTGTGTGTGTGTGTGTGTGTGTGTGTGTGTGTGTGTGTGTGTGTGTGTGTGTGTGTGTGTGTGTGTGTGTGTGTGTGTGTGTGTAAGTAGTTTCTTCCGCTAGAGTTCGGACAATGTGACTAATGAAATAAAACCCTCTCTGCGTGGAAAATATTAATTTTGGTTACCGGAAAGTACCGTTACACATACGTCTTCTCTGGGAATTCACAGAATATTGGACGTGTTACCGGAAAGTACCGATACACATACGAATATTCCCAAAAACCTTACTTATCCCGTTTTTATATATGTAATAGCTATTTATTTACTATAAATACATTTGTACTACACTGGGAAAAATGTCATAGTAAAATTTACTATACATCTAACAAAAATTGCTGTATAATAGTAACGGTAGGATATACTCGCTTTCTAACAAAAATTACTATTCTATATAACAAGTTTTAAAAATAACAAATTTTACTATATTAAGTAGCAAATTTTATTATATAAAATAGCAAATTTTATTATATTCATAAATAAATTTAATTTATTGAAATGAAAAAAATAAGACTATATGTATTGGTTTCTGGGTATGGAGAGTTGATTCTCGGAATTTACAACTGTATTTATTTTTATTTACTGTTTTAACATTGTTTTTTTTTAGAACATGGTTGCACCGTCTTGTGTATTTCTTCCTAACTTAATAATAAATCCATAACTTAGAAAACTATATACTTAAAGTGAGCGACCACTGACCCACGCGCCATGAATACATTATCGTTAGTCGGCCTTATATATTAACCGAAGCCTCAATTGACCACTTTCGAGAGTACTAAATTCTTAGGGTGCACGAGGCATCTACCACCTAGCGGTCAGTCGGACAACTAACCACACACGCACAAGACTCCTCTTCCCCTCCTCACCCCCTCTTCCACGGCTTGTCCTCGGACCTCTTACATACAAACAAAGGCAACGTAACCTAACCTGATACAACTGGTGGCGCCACTGAATGCTTGAACATAATCTTTACTATATTGTGTAGCAAAAATTGCTATATTATATAGTAAAAATTCCTATACGTATAGTAAAATTTAATGTCTATTATAACAAATTCTGAAATAATAAATTTTTATTATCTTATATACTAGTTTTTGTCATATTTCATAATACTTTTTCAATGGTATTTATAGTAAATTTTATTAGATACATGACAATTATTAGTATATACATAAGAAACTTTCTCATAAATCGAGTATATCCTACCGTTCCTATATTATATAGCAATTTTTGCTACATATGTAGTAAATATTACTATGACATTTTTCTCAGTATAGAATATAAACTATTATTACTAATTATTATAACTATTATAACTATTATAAGTACAATAAATCTTCAGTCCCACATTCATCTTCATTTTCAATATCGTCAGTCGATAATCCTACATTGCTACATTATATAGAACAAGAGCAAAGATCGCAACATTTAAATCATTTAGGTAAGCAAGAACAAATTTCTTCATCATTGCAAGGTAACTTTTCACTGCAGGAACAAATGAATTTCTGTAACATTTTGAATAGAATATTATCAGTTACTGAAAAACGTAAATCTTCGTTCTTAGAAGCCGAGGATATTTCTTTTAAAAATGACATCTTCTAGTCATTTTTCGACTTTAAATCGCTTGTAGATACAAAATGAAGTATTTTTTTAAAAAATGACATGATTGAAAAAGATTTTATTTTTGCCCAATTTACCTAAAAAATTATCTGCAAATCGATTTTTTGTTTTACGGCTATTCATTCTCTCGTATAGTAACACTGCAAATTTCACAAGTTTTTGATTGAAAATTTCACGAGGAAAAACCAGACGCCTGGATAAAAGAAATATAGCCTTAAAGGAAAAATTTTGCCGAGTTATTTCCAATATTTCAAAAGCTCCAGTAGAAGCAGAGAAAAAAATTGTCAAAGATGTCGTGATTTGGTAATTTTTCGACTTTAAATAGGTTGTAGCTCGAAAATGAAGCATTTTTCAAAAAAATGACAAGAAACAAAAAGCTTTTATTTTTGCGCAATTTAACTAAAAAACTTATTGTTTCATTGATTTTAAAAATTTTTATAATTGTACAAGTTTTTTGTTAATAACAAATTACTGACCATCGTGACGAAAAAATGTCATAAGGATTTTTTGTTCATAATAAAATAGCGCATCGATCCCAATAGGTTTGATCCTGGCGTCTTTGCGTGGTCGGTCAACTCGTTTTTTGTGCGTCTTTTTGGGGGTGCGCCGCTCGCCTAAATCCCACACCCACCCACCCACCCACCCACCCACATACACACATACACACGCGCACGCGCGCGCGCAAAAATTCTTACTCCTCAACGACGGATTTTGGAGCCAAACATCTTAAAACATTTTTTTAAACATTTTTTGACTCAAAAATTTTGTTCACCCTTATAAAGCTTTCTCTTTGAGGAATCAAAATGCTGACCATGTTTCTTGTTTTCTCTAACTTTAATTTCTATGAAATACTCAAGAAGAAGCGTGTGCCAGTTCGTGCGGAACACATTGACTCCCCGGCGGATTTCATTGTAGAATATGAATGCCATAGAAAAGTGTTTAATTGTAGCCTACTCCCAGCAAAACTAGTTCTTTAGTAGGAGAATAATGGAACCGATTTCCACCAGGAAAATCTGCAATTATTTGGAAATATATTTTCGGAATAGATTTGCAATTTACTCATAGAGTTTTAATTTTATTATCACTTTATATACCTGCAAAGTTGTAGAAACATTAGATATTAGTTTAAGAAAAAAAATATCGTATTATATCTTACATATTTCTAAATCCCGTGACTGAAAAAAATTTTTCGAATTCTTTTAATATTTGTTTTCCAAAAATATATTATTAATATAATACAATACTAACATTTTTAAAAACTTAATAATATACGATCGACCCAAAAAGATATTGATGGATAGAAAATAACAAGAAATTTTAGAATAGGCTTCTACTCCTAACAAATTTTCAAATACCTTAGCTAAAAGATTTTCTTCAATTTTTCGATATTAATTTTTATTTTGTTTTTTTCTTAACCAACTATTGTTACCTGATTCCTTTAAGAAAATTTGAATAAATTTTTATATTTTTGTGTACTTTTCTTAACCAGTTGGTTCGAAAAAATATAGATAAATAGAAATTAGCAAGTAGTTTAAGTCAATGTTCTCATTTCTCAGAGATTTTTGAATCTCACCCACATATATAAACACACATACCCACGCACATTATCTATAATCGTTTCAATTGTTGAGATACTTTACTTTTGATGGTGTCATATCTTTCAAATTGTGTGGTTTCCTCTCTTACTTTTTTATTTGATTTTTTTTAGTGAATTTATGCTAAATTTCGTATTAGTTGTAGTCGCTTCAATGGTTATTTTTACTACTTTTTTCGAGATAAATTAAGCTACCTTTAACAGTCGAAGTAGATTCTACGGCAAATTCCCGCAGTTGTGGTCCGACAGTCAATTTTTAATATTTTATAGTGAAAATCATCCTTCCCCCTGTTACGTGTAGATACACGTACGAATATGAAAAGAACGAAATAAGCAAGGCGTCCGATTACAATATATGACGCCGATTAGCAGAAAGCCGCGCGGTGACGGCCGTGGCTTGATGGTAGCGTTTCTGACTCGCGAGTCGGCGGCTCTGGTTCGATCCCAGGGTCCGTCACTTTTTATTATTAAAAGTTGCGATAGCTCACTCGTAACATTTTGGCATCCAACTGAGGGGCCGGTAGCTAAACTGCGCTGGAACCCACGAGAGATAAAGAAGAGTCTCATGGATAATTAATTTCGCTGTGTTTTGTGGCAGTTCCACGAGGTCCGAGCAGCGCATATGGAGCCGATAAAGAAGATTTCATCGACGATGACGTCGATTTTCTGAGCCCTGGAAGTGTTACGTGTAGATACACGTACGAATATGAAAAGAACGAAATAAGCAAGGCATCCGATTACAATATGACGCCGATTAGCAGAAAGCCGCGCGGGGACGGCCGTGGCTTGATGGTAGCGTTTCTGACTCGCGAGTCGGCGGCTCTGGTTCGATCCCAGGGTCCGTCACTTTTTATTATTAAAAGTTACGATAGCTCACTCGTAACACCCCTGACTCCCTAAAAACATCACTAAAATACATTTGTTAAATTTGTGCGCCCTAACTTTCATGCTCCCATTTAAGTTAGAGCCGAATTAAAAAGTTAACTTTAATATTCAATTGACGATGCAACTAAGGACCCGTGAATTGTTGCCAATATATACATATTATTCTTAAATAATTATTGCAAAATACACTTTATCTGATATATTTTGATAGTAAACAGAAATTCAAAATTTTTTTTAATTTTAATACTAAAGGTATCGTTATGTAGACAAAGAATTAAAGAATCGAGTAATCACAATTATATACTTTCTTCTTTCAAAAGTCTTTTATATGATATTGTATAAACAAATGTAATTATAAACATGCTTAACGTATCTACTGTGCATATGTCTTATTTATAATAATGTAAACGTTGCGTCGATTTGTCATTCTTTCTTTACGTAACTAATCTAGTATCAACTTCTCCTGCACCAATAGAGAATGTATTGTAGATACTTGTAAACGGATATACAACGTTGAAGATA
This sequence comes from Torymus aiolomorphi, assembly GCA_036365515.1. Taxonomy (NCBI): domain Eukaryota; kingdom Metazoa; phylum Arthropoda; class Insecta; order Hymenoptera; family Torymidae; genus Torymus; species Torymus aiolomorphi. The sequence continues at coordinate 124,182,732 of CM070876.1, read as the reverse complement.
TATGAAAGATTTATTCTACAAAATTAAAATTCTGAATATTACAATTGAATATGTCTTGCCCTAAAGAAACTGACCCATTATTAAAAAAATATTGTACTCAACAATATAAAATACTAGAATTCAAGTCTCATAGTGCAGTGCATGTAAGTTTTCTAATCTTAATTTGCATTTATTATCGTGAAATTGGAATGTCTTATGATTTATTTCAAGATTAATACGTGTTTTCAAGCACTGAATTATATATAAATATAGATTAATATACAATTTTCATTACGAATAAGTATAATACGTATATAGCAAAAATAAGAAAAATGTTGTAAATAGTAGTAATAGATAAAAAGTCGAATTGATCTAATTTTTAAAATAAATAATATGAATAATAAACAAATAAGAAGTAGTGAATATATCAGCCCCTTACATGCTTAAACTAGATATTGGTACATTATGTTTAGTTTGACTGCTACAAATAACTATATGAATTAGAATAACAAATTTTACTAAAATTTAATGAACCTAAGAAAAAGAAAGCAATTGGTAAATTTCGATAACGTTAAGCAATCTCAAACCTTTATTAATTATTGTTATCATTTGAAGATGCATTTTTTAAGATATTGTTATTTTTTATTCCAGATTTTAAAATGTTATACCTACTTCATAAAAAGAAATATTTTAAAATAATAATGTTTCCCTGATTCCAATATCTGCAGAAAAATGCATAACTATTTAACTCAGATTACTGAAAGCGGTCAGACACCTTTAAAATGACGGAAAATCGATTTTTTCTACTTATTTCACTAGAGGAACCCTTACAATATGTCCCAAATTGTTTTAAAAAATTATCTACTTTTGTTCTAGAAATATAGACAAAACACTGAGAAAGCTTTTCATTTGTTTCTTTGTTCAAATTACTTTTTTCCCCCATGTATAGATATTTATATAATGATATGTATACTTTAAAAAATCTAAAAATATTAAAACTGACTTTTTTCGCAAGAAAACATTGATTATGTGCCTCGTATAAGAATGGCTGTCCACAGCCGGTACATTAAATAGAAGTCACTCTGCTAAAAATAGCCGATTCAAGTCGATAAAAAAAATTGAATCGATCTTGAGATTGAATCATGACACCAATTTTGACACTTCAAGTCGGCTCAATGTATAGTTTCATATATGATATACGATTAAAACGATAGAACATTTATCTACAAATTAGTATTAAATTCGATTCAAACATAACAATAGCCGAGTTTAACCTAATTTCAATGTACTCTTAATTCTATCAATTTATTTATATAAATTGATATTTAATATAATCCCTGGCGGAAATTATGAAATATAAAAAACCGTAAGTAAATGTAAGAAAAGGTGAGAAAATGTAAATTAGTATAAGAAAATGTAAGAAAATGTATACAAACGTAACTAAGTGTACTTTTTTCTTGGATTTCGTATGGTTTTTACGTCTTCTTACACTTTCTTATATTTTATTACAATTTCTAACTTCTTTTTTAGTATCTTACGTTTCCTTACATTTGTTTACATTTCATTACATTTTCATCAATATCCTAAATTGTAAAATTACTTTACAGTTTTTTGATTTTTTTTTACAAATTCTTACATATTATTATATTTTGTTACAATTTTTTCACGTCCTTTTGTATTTTGTTACTTTTTTTACGTATTCTTACATATAATTATACTTTGTTATACTTTTTTAACTACTTTTTATACTTTTTTATACTTTTTTAACTACTTTTTATGCTTTGTTATACTTTTTTTTCTACGGGTTTTTTTATTTTGTTATATTTTTTAACTTCTTTTTACATTTTTTTACATATTCCTACGTTTTATTATATTTTTTTACACTTTTACACACGTCTTTTTGCATTCTTTTACATTTTATTGCGTATTTTTAGATTACTTATATTTTTATACATTCTATTGCGTATTTTTTTCATTTTATTATGTATTATCAACTATTTTTTTTGTTTACATACATTTTTATATTTTTAAACATGCTATTTTTATCTATTGCATTATATTATAAATTTTTCATTTTTGTGCAGTTTTTATTCATTTACCACCTTTACTTACGTTCTTAGCCATTATTTTCTTTGTCTGTTTCAATATATAATTTAAATTAATTTAAATTAGTTAAAAGACTGACAATTTTTTCATACTGAAAATTTTTTTTCTGGGAGCTATGGTCGAAATATCGACTACCCCTGTCCTCTAAAGGTTAAACAAAACTTTTTCTCATTTAACATTTTCATGTACAATCGACCATCTGGTCGAAATATCGACCACCTCCGTCCTCTAAAGGTTAAACAAAACTTTTTCTCATTTAACATTTTCATGTACAATCGATTCCTGACAAGTTAGATCCATAAAAACAATTTTTTAATGCCCAAATACACCTGAAATAGTCGATTTTCGCTTATTGTTGAAGGATTTGGCTTCACACAAAAATATTAAATACAAAAGTTATAGATAACATTTAAAGAAAACGTTTTCCCATTTAACATTTTCATGTACAATCAATTCCTGATTATCTAAACCTATATACACGCGATTTTTATCGCCTCAATACATTTAATATCGTCGCTCCCGAATAGAAAGGCATTATCTCTGAGTCCGGCCCAAGAAGGCGTTATCTGGGAGTCCGGCCCAAGAAGGCGTTATCTGGGAGTCCGGCCCAAGAAGGCGTTATCTCAGAATTCGCCCGAAGAAGGCGTTATCTCAGAATTCGCTCGAAGAAGGCGTTATCTCAGAGTCCGTCCGAAGAAGGCGTTATCTCAGAGTCCGGCTGAAGAAGGCGTCATCTCACATGCAAATTTTTTCGCCCCAGATTTCAATTGGCGGCACCGCCTATATATTATCTATTTTCGGCGAGATAACGCCTTCTTTGGGAGGACTCCCAGATAAGGCCTCCTTCAGCCAGACTACCAGATAAGGCCTTCTTTGGCCTGACTCCGAGATAATGCCTTCTTCGGCCGGGCTCCGAGATAACGGGCAACGAACTCGATCTGACAATATATAATCGATCTGACGATTATCGTCCGACAACGGAAACTCTACTTTTTTTATAAAACATTTTTTCTGAAAAACAAATAAAGATAATCCCTTGAAATTTTAACTAAATGTAGTCTTTAATGAGTTTATTAAGTGGTTAAAATTTTAAGTTGATAAATCAAGTATTTTCTGAGTAAACACGATTCGAAATTTTTTTTAAAAATTTATAACCTCAAATATCTTTGGTCGTAATAGATCGATTTTTCTGGGCAACAAACCGGATGTAAAGATATAAAAAACCTACATCTGTGCCAAATTTCAGGACGATTGGATAATTTTTACTCTTGTTATCGTGTGACAACGAAAACGTAAATTTTTTCTAAAATAATTTTTTTCTAAAAAACAAATGAAGATAATCTCTTGAAATTTTAACCAAATATAGTCTTCAATGAGTGTAATAAGTGGTTAAAATTTCAAGTCGATAAATAAAATATTTTTTGAGAAATTAATTTATGTAATATAAAAACTTTTTCCTTAATAACAAATGACAGAGTGAAGATAATGTAAATATTAAAAAAAGAAAATATAGGTAATTTAAATGCCTTTCAAGAAAAGTTCATTATATTAATAATGACTGTAAGATATGAAAAAAAAAAAAAAATAAAAATTAAAAATCATTTTATGGTTATAAAAAAAAGAAAATCAATAAAAACTCAAATCTATCATAATATTGAGTTTTTTCGCTAGACGAAGAGAATAGTCTTTGTCCGACGAAAATCGGTCGATTCGTTTCCGAAATATAAAGAGTTTACACGCGCGCGCGCACACACACACACACACACACACACAGACACACACACACACACACACGCACACACACACATACACACACACACACATACACACACACACACACACGCACGCGTACGCACACGCACACACACATACACACACATACACACACACACACACACTCACACATACATACATCCTCGAAAAAAAATTTTCTCAAAATCAACAAATATCGACATATATCGCCTTAAAACATATTTTTGAAAATTTTTTGTCTCGAAAGTTTTTTCATCGTTACAACTTCCTCTATGAGGAAGCAATTTGTCAGTTTAGCAGTCTGTGAGAGAATTACAATAGTACCTTGCAAAACTACTAGGGAATTTCTCTCTGTGCACCTATACATTTCATGAGGAACTCTCTTTTACCTACATTTTTTTCCTACGTAATCCATCCCGCATTGGTAAGCACGTGGGTTAAATCGTAATTAGTAAATAGTGCAACATATAATTGTCCATGTCAAAACAATGGTTTTCTAATATAAATACCTATAGCATCAAAACTTTGTCCTTGTGATTTATTTATTGTCATACAAAAAGCTAAGAGGATAGGAAATTGTTTTCTATTAACTATAAATGGTAATGAAGACGATTCTGCAGTAGTTAATGTTATTCTCGGTATAAAAACTTTATTTCCTGATTTTTCACCTGTTATTATTTCAGCTTCTACATTGTATTTAAATAGTCTAATTATTTTTAATCGCGTTCCATTGCATAAACCATCGTTTATACTTAAGTTTCTTATTAACATTACTATCGCATTAATTTTCAGATTTAATTTATGTGGAGGTAAACCTTCACGAATATTATGCAAATATTCAATAGGAAAATTTATGTAAATATTATCATCTGATAGATCAACACCTTTGTATGTAGCAGTATCTATACTATAATAAGTCATTTTATCACTATCGATTTATGTAAATATTATCATCTGATAGATCAACACCTTATATGTAGCAGTATCTATACTATAATAAGTCATTTTATCACTATCGATCAATTTTAATATTTTATTATTCAGAATAGTTGAATCTTCATTATGAGACGTTAAAATTGCACTATTCATAGATAAATTATAATTTATATCTTTATATATTTTCAAACAAACATCGTCAGTTTTCCAACTGTTTCGTACTTTGAATGGATTAATTGTTCCCTCTCCAATATCTAATAAAAATGAAGCGAATTCTTCATTGTTAGAACGAATATTTTTTTTTAACTTCATTATATTGAAAAGTGGTCAAATATCTGAATATTTTATTGTTTCTTGTATAATTGTGTTTCTACAACCGTTTTTAATAACTGGAAGAATTTGCCGAAAATCTCCTCCTAATACAATTAATTTCCCCCCAAATGGTAAATTATTATTACAAACATCTCTTAATGTTTTATCTACAATGTCTAAAGCTTTTTTTGGTATCATTGATACTTCGTCCCAAATTATTGCATCTATTTCCCGTAATTTTTTCTTATCAGAGTCTAATTTTAAAATTGTACTTTCTATACTTTCTAAATTTAAAGGTAATTTAAATGTTTTATGACTTGTCATTCCTTTTGGTAATAGTATTGACGCAATACCAGTCCAAGCCATTGATAACATTTTTTTTTCTTTAACAAAAAGTAAAAAATTAATGTTTTGTATAAAAATGTTTTACCTGAACCACCAGGACCGTCTATAAAATGAATATTATGTTCATTATTTAATAATTTCTCAAAAATATACTTTTGTTCTAAATTTAGTTGAGTATACATGTTACTAAACATTTCTTCACAGAATAAAATTTCAGTCTTATTAACTTCATTACATTCAACTTTTAAGATTTTATTTGATTCAGGCAATCCAAAATCTATACATGATTTTTCGTTTCATGATAATATTTCATTTATTTGTATGAGGGCATTGTTTAATTTATCATCTTTAAAATCTTCTATAAAAAAGTTATTAAATTCCTTCCAAATAATTATTAAATTAAAAATAATTATTAAATAGTTATTAAATTCTCACTCTCGGCAGTCGGTTTCTCTCTCTCTTTCACTGCGGGCCTTTCTCGCGGCAATGGCCGAAACGATACTCCCTGCCTGCTGCTTCGTCGGCACGCGCAAGCATCTCCTCGGCCTTGTTCTTCGCGTAAGGTTGAGAGATGTTTATATTTCGGGCATTAGTGCGTGCCAACGCGGTGTGCTGAGACTCGCCTCATGTCTCGTTCGCGCACACCGATACATGCACACTCGCGCACGTACACGCGCAGGCCGTTACACCCCCCGTCCAGATGCGGACTATCCCTTGGAGAGTCAGCTCGGCTACCTCACGTTCGACATCTTTAACGGCAGCGCGGGATCTCCTGAAAGAGGGGGGTATTGCGCAAGAGAAAAGAAAACCATTCTCTTAACAAGATAATGCGGGGTTAACCCCTTTCTTTATTGTTCCCCGAAGAAGGGGCTTACACCCGGGTTGGCGGGGAATTTGGCTGTGGCTACTCCCGGTTGTGGAACCACGGCCATGTCTTGTCATGGCGGGCGGCGTTCGGGCACTTCGAGTCCGTTGACACGCCCGGTCGTCCGCAGTAATAGCAGTGGCGACGGGATCCTCCCGCCGCCGGCGCGGAATCGCCTCGCATTTGTTCACGATGAAGTGGAGGGGGCATCGACGGCGCAACCTGCCGTAGCGCCGTGGCCGGCACCATCGCGATCGTCGCTTCTCCGGCCCGACGAACGGCCTCTCTCCTCCTCTCCTCGGCCGCTTCTCCCCGCTTCCTCGCGAGAAAGGCGTCTCGCTCGGCGGCCCGGATCTCCTCGCGGGCACGGGCCGCCGCCTCTTCGGCCGCACGGCGCTCCTTCCGGACGCGCCGGGCCGCGGAGAGGAGGTCCCGCTCCTCTCTCAGGCCCTCAATGCGGGCCGCCCAGGGTCCGGCGAGTTCACGGCCGTACGGTGTCTCGGCGAGGAACCGATCCCAGGCCTGGCGACTGGAGATGCGCGCCCTCTCCAGGAGGCGCTCCAATGACCCCCAGCGGGCCAGCATCGGCGATGGCGGAGCCGGTTCGGCCGCCGTCGGCTCCATAGCCTCGGGGACCGCTGGTCCCCGTCCTTCGGCGATCGGGGCCGCTGGGTCAGCCTGGACGTCCTCCGGGGTGGTGGCGTCCTCTCCTGCTGCGAGGGCGAGGGCCTCCCTCGGTCGGCGCAGGTACGGCGCCGGTGGGGATGCGGTGGGCGGAGGAGGGAGCGCTAGGGCTCCGGCCGCCTCTGGCAGCTCCTCCAGCACCACCGAAGACGGGCGAGCGAACTCAGCTCGCCCGAGCTGCTCGATGGCGCGCAGAACCCCGCGCACCATCGCCTCAGTGTCGAGGGCTCTGCCCTCGGTGCTCGGCACCGGTGATTTCTCAGCCATCTGTAACAAAAAGAGCCCGAGCGAAAAGGTGCATTAGACGGAGTCGCTAGCAACTCCCGAACTCCTGCTCTTGTCTAACGCTCTCGCACGCCGCTGTGCGCGAGTCAACCGCGGCGAGGCATCTAGGTCTGACCTCAGTTCCTGTCGCTTCGCGGAACCTTTCGGTCGACCCCGGGGTTTTCCCGTCCCGGGGTTCACCTTCGTTGTCGCGCACGTTTTACCGGGAACTGCGCGAACCACGACGCGAACCGTTTTACGCGGACGTCCCCGAGGACGTTTTTCGACGGGATGCGCATCGCTCGGCGGCGCTTCGCCGGCCTCCGGTGGGTCGCTCATCACCGGGACGCTTACGTCTTCCCTCGGCGGTTGCGGATCCTCGACGTTGTCGACTTCTTCGCCCGTTTCGTCGTTGCTTTCTTCGTCGTAAGGCTTGAGGTGAGAAACATGCAGGATCTCCTCGCTCGCATCCTTCTCGTCTCTTACTCTTACCGTATTGGAGCCTGTTATCTCGGTCACCTTCAGCGGATCGGCGTACTTCGACGCTAACTTCGCCGATATCCCTTGCGCTGCCGAGGAAAGGACTCTGTTCCTTTTCAAGACGAGGACTCCTACCCCGTAGGATACTTGTCTCCGACGAGCGTTGTAGTAAGCCGCTTGTCTCTGATGCTCGTCGGCATTTTGTGCGGCAGCCCTTTTTCGCAGACTGTCCATATCATGCAGGCGCTCCGCCCACGTATTCACCGCCTCGCGCTCTTGTTGCTCAAGGGGCTCGCGCTCTTGCTTGCGGCGAGCTGTAGCTGGAGGAAGCGGCTGCCTGCCGTAATTGAGGGCGGCCGGGCTCACGCCGGTTGAAGCGTGCACGGAGTTGTTCAACGAGAACATCAACTCCGGCAGCTTCTGATCCCACTCGGCGTGAGATTCCTCGACGAACGCGACCAATCGAGTCTTCAACGTTCGATTTACCCTCTCTACAGGGTTTGCCTGAGGGTGATACGGCGGGGTAGTCGAGTGATGGACGCCGGCCGGCGAGGTATTCGTCCACGACTTTATTCTTGAATTCTGTGCCGTTATCGGACAAGAATACCTCCGGAGTGACGAATCGAAGAATCACTCTCTCCTTGAACTCTTTCAAGATGGTCTTCGCATTCGCTTTGCGTATGGGCACGCACTCCACCCAGCGAGTAAAGAGGTCTTGGAACACCAAGATATACTCATACCCGAGTTTACTTCTTACGAACGGGCCGGTTATATCTCCCGCAACTACTTGCCACGGCCCGTCGATAACTCGCTGTCCCATCAGACCCGCTGGCGGTCTTTGCTCCGCCTTTGTCTGCTGGCACACTTGGCAATGTTTCACGTACTTCCTCACTGTATGGTACATTTTTGGCCAGTAATATAACCTGGCTGCGCGCTCGTACGTTTTTTCTTGACCTTGGTGCCCGGCGGTCGGATCATCGTGTGATTCGCGAAGCACTTCGCGACGATGCTCCTGAGGCACGACGAGTTTCCATGCCTCGTCGTCGGCGACCGCCGCCTCTACTATCTCATCTGCGGGAAAGTAGAATAATCGACCCCCTACCACTTTCCACCTGGAATGGGTTGAGGGGTCGCGTGTCACTTCGTCCAGCCAGGTTCGGTACCACTCATCTTTGGTACCGTCGGACCACGTGCTCGCGTACACCTCGAGGTCGTCTTCTTCCTCGTACATGCGCGAAAGCGCGTCGGGCACGTGGTTCAGCGCGCCCTTTCGATGTTCCACATCGAAGGAGTGTCCCTGCAGCTCGAGAGCCCATCTCGCCAGTCTTCCTGTGGGGCTGTGCAGGCTGTGCAGCCATCGCAAGCTGCTATGGTCTGTTACCACCAAGAAGTGATATCCTTCGTTGTACGCGCGGAACTTCTTAATCGCCCAGATCACCGCTAGGCATTCGCGCTCCGTGACACTGTAATTGCGCTCCGCTGGCGAAAGTGTTCGGCTGGCGAATTCGAGGACTTGTTCCTGTCCCTCGATTACTTGCAACAACACCGCGCCGATGCCGGTGTCGCTCGCGTCTGTCTGTACGACGAACTGAACATCGAATGAGGGTCTGGCGAGGACAGAAGCCGAGGACACCAAGGCTTTTATCTTTTCGAAAGCCTCTTGCTGTGCATCGCCCCATTCATATCGTCGATCCTTCTTCGTTAACGCTGTGAGCGGTTCGGCTATCGTGGCAAAGTCTTTCAAGAACTTTCGGTACCAAGATGCCATTCCCATGAAGCGGCGTAGTTGCTTCAAGTTCTTTGGTACCGGAAAATTTATCATCGGCTCGATCTTATCAGGATCCGGCCGGAATCCGTCCCGGTTGACGAGCACACCGAGGTATTTGACTTCAGTCTTGCCAAACACACTTTTCTCGCGGTTGATCGTCAACCCGGCCTCTTTGACGCGCTTTAGCACGTGCTCGAGCCATTTCAGGTGTTCCTCATACGTCTCTGTCGCGATGATGATATCATCGAGGTACGAGAAGTCGTACGGCTCAAGCTCGGGGCCGATGACTTTGTCCACAAGGCGTTGAAACGTCGCTCCGGCCTGAGATAGGCCGTACGGCATCCTCGTGAACTGATACAGGCCCAATCCGGGCACTGTGAATGCCGTCAGCTCCTTTGATTCCGGCGTCAGTGGAATCTGGTGATACGCCGAGCTTAGGACGAGTGTCGAGATGTACTTCGCGCTCTTCAACTTGCGCAATATTGCGTCCATGTACGGCAGCGGGTACGCATCTGCCTTCGAAACCGTGTTCAATTTACGGAAATCGATGCAGAAACGGTACTTGTCATTGCTTTTCCGTATCATGACGACAGGGCTCGACCACGCGCTCGTAGAGGGCTCGATTACCCCTGATTCGAGCATCTCGATCACCTGGCGGTGCATATCTTCTTCGAGCTTCTTGGACACCGGGTAATAACGCTGCTTTACGGGGCGTGCACTCCCCACTTCGATGTGGTGGCTCGCCCACGTTGGTTTCTCTCTCTCTTTCACTGCGGGCTATTCTCGCGGTAATGGCCGAAACGATACTCCCTGCCTGCTGCTTCGTCGGCACGCGCAAGCATCTCTCGGCCTTGTCCTTCGCGTAAGGTTGAGAGATGTTTACATTTCGGGCATTAGTGCGTGCCGACGCGGTGTGCTGAGACTCGCCTCATGTCTCGTTCGCGCACACCGATACATGCACACTCGCGCACGTACACGCGCAGGCCGTTACATACTATAGAATTATCTACTGAGATTAATTGACTGTTATTTTTTGCTTTATACGTAAAATTTTCTGAGGTATTATTTCTTCCTTTATATTCTGGATAACCATTCTTTTTAAATTTTGTATAATTTGTAAATGATTTAGGAAAATTTTTTTTACATATACTATTATCTTTTATATAACAAGGAGAACTATGTGCATGCGGTCCATGGAGCATATATTTAATTACTAATTTTTGTAAGTTTTCATCTTCATTTTTGTCTGGTATTTCTGCAGATATATATTTATCGTATAAATATTATTATATTTATTGTATAAATATATGATATATTTTCTTTTCTTTTATGTCATCTAATAATGACATTAATTTTGTATGAAATAATCTAACTGCTATATTTGGAATAACATTTGGTGTAGTCCTTACAGGAAATTTTTGCAAAACTTCTTTTAGTTCTTGCCACTTAGGATTACATGTTACTGTTATAAATAAGTCAAGTCTCCCAGTATTTCTCATAATAGCCATTGCATTTGATAATGCTGTTGCATATATCTCGGATTACCAATGTAAGTGGCTAGTAGTATAAAAATATTTCCTAATCTTTCTTTATTTTCAAAGTTATTAAAAATATTAGAAGCATTATTCATTACATGATCTAATAAACCTTGATAACATTCTACTCTTAATTTTTTTTGATTATTTCGAAAAAAATTCATTCTATTACTTTCCATCATAACTTATGCATGTAAAAAAAATTGTTGTGTTAATCTTCCCCAATATAATAATGGACTAAATTTACCATTTGGTCGATAAGCTAATCTATATGAATAATATTGTAGGATAGTAAGATGTTCCTTTTCTGGAGCGCTTGTTCTTTTAGTGTAACCAACATTCCAACCTAAATCTCCTGAAGGAAATAATATCGGGAACACCATAGGATCAATATGATGCGATAATTTATTAATATATGTATTTTTTTGTTCATTATCAGAAAATGTTTTTAGGATATACACATACATCGTAATTTTCTGGAATTTCATTTTTCGATACTATTATTGCTCCACATTCAGATGTTACAGGAGCATTATATCTATGCTTTTGATTATTATTTTTATGGACGAAATACAATTTATAATTTGGGTAATTTTTTAAATTTGATATTTGATATAAATGTTTATAATTTTTTGCGTATGGATTACGGTTTAATATTTTAATTAATATTCGTATATGTTGATCACTTAAGTCTTGATTTTTTTTAACCTTCGTTCAAGTGCTGTTACATTATCATAAATATATAATTGTCCACAACAAGGTTCATCTTTAACGATAGGTAATAAAGTGTTTGACGTAATGTGACAAATTTGTCCTTGAATTTTTAAATTATAAATTCCTTTTTTCTTTTCATGTTTGACATTAGCATTAAACATTGCATAACAAAATAAATTATTATAATATCGTATTAAATATCTGAATGTTTGATCATGCAATAACATTTCTTTCATTGTTTTATCATAATCACTTAAAGGTGAAAGTATTATTGTACCATTATTACAACAATTAGACTTATATTTTTCTTCTTTCCAAAATACTGCTGAACATTTTATTCTACTATCAACGACCTTCAAAATCTGTCTGCTATTAGACCTCTAAAATTGATTAACTTTCAAAAATTGGTCTGCTACCAGCGACCTCCAAAATCGGTATGCCATCAGACCTCCAAAATTGGTTAACTTTCAACAACCTTTATAAAATTAACAAACTGATCTTTTGCTTAACCTTCAAAATCGATCTACTTTCAGAGTTGAACAACGGTTTCGATTTAAGTTTTGGTCTGCTTTCAGCGACCTTCATAATTAATATTTTTAGCGTTATATTTTGAGCGACCTTTGAAATGAATATGAAGTTCAAAAGCTTTGAACGACTTTCAAACTTAAAATTTATGTTAATTAAATAACTATAAAAATGATTAAAAATATAACATATGTTTATTTAATAGATCAAAGTAATACTTGAAAATTTTACATTTTTTTTTTTAACAGAGGAATAGGCCATTTTTTACTAACTTTTTATTATGAAGAAACAATGAAATATTTAATGGAAAATGAATTCAAAGATAGTAAAAAAAGGGAAACCTCTATAAAAAAGCGCGCCTATCTATCTACCTCTTGGGTGGCGTGGAAAAATAGACTTATTTGTGTTAAGAAAAAAGATCAATGGTCCTCATTGTTTGGAGACAATATACAATTTTCCCATATACCTTACAGAAAGTTATTTGTGCTTAATCTTTAATTTCAGGGTCGAAAACGTCACATAACCTCATTCCTAGAAACTGCGAAGCCTACGCTCGTATGTCTATCTTTTTTCCGATGATTAGTGCCGTTTATAATTATTTACGGCCCGAGCGAAGCGAGACTCCCTGGCGTCAATGTGAAAACACAATACTTTACGCGTGGTGTGAGAAAAAAAGATCTTTGTCGCATGTATACCGAGATGATAAATACGATTAAAGAAAACAATGAATATGAGGGGGGGTAAGAGGAGGAGCGACGAGGGGGTGGGCTCAGAGGCTATTTTAATATAAAAAACTCATAGAAATACGCTGATTTTTACGTTATTTTGAGGTGGGCTGAGGGGGGAGGGGGATGAGGGGGGTTGAGGGAGGGGCTGATGTTCAAAAACAACACTAACATCTATATAATATAGGTAGATATATATACCTACTATATAGTTGTAAGCTCAATTAAGATGCTAACCCTCCGCGTCCCTCCGCATTCCTCCGCGTCCCTCCGCATCCCTCTGCATCCCTCCGCGTCCCGCCGCATCCTTCCGCATCCCGCCGCGTCCCTCCGCAAAGTCCCCTCCACAAAATAACGTAATTCACTGTTTTTTTGCGTTATTTGGGGTCTACCTTGTCCCTCCGCATTGTCCCTCCGCATTGAAAACTGCAAAATGAAAACTATTCCTCCGCGATCCTCTGCATCCCTCAGGACCGTCCCTCTGCGTTGTCCCTCCGCAAAATGAAAACTATCCCCCCGTGTTCCTCCGTGTCCTTTCGCGTCCCTGTGACTTAACGTGGTTCCCTGGATAAGAGAGAGACAGACAGCTTTGAGTGAGAGAGATAGAGAGTGCACGCTGGGCGTACATAACCCTTGAAACATATCAAGTCTGCGAAAGCGATATTTTTAAGACGCTCTATTTTAATAATGAAACGATGAATCTACTTCATTCTAGCGTGAAAACATTCCTTATTATATATTCTATGTGTACATAAAATTCAAAGTCTGATTTGAATTTCGTTGCTTAGATATTGTTGTAAACAGATACATAACGCAACAATTTCGATATATATAGATATATGTATATCCGATGTAATCCGTGTAACTTTACACAGCAATTACTTATAAGCCAAACGATAAAATGCTCTGAAATTTGGATATGACATTCGTTATGTCATTAGTGACCTACGTGTGTAATTCCAAGTAGTTAAGACTAAGTACGAAAAAAGGAATTGTATTTTTTCATATTATTAGAAGGGGGATTTTTTTTAACGAAGTCTTCGTTATAGCGGGCAAATAAAAAGCCTGTATCTTTTGATTAATTTTTCTTTTATTTTTGCTTAAGGAGGATAGATACTTCTCAGCGTGCGGGGAAGGAGGAAGGTTTCCCCACTCACCGCGCACCTCCTCTCGCAGTCGACTAACTCGATCATTTTTTGTTTTGCCGCAGTACTCAGTATCGAGGTCTATAAACGTACGAATCGACTTCGTACAAACATTCTCCTGTATATTTGCTATATTGCGAATAGTTTTTTGGATCATTCTTATATTTTGTAAAGAATCGCCTCCTAAGTGTTTTGTGTTTTAGTAAAGGTACTTCCATAAGAACCCGTGTATAAGAGTTGATCTTTTAAGTTCAATAATTTCATAACCGATTTGACAAACGATATGAAAATCCCCACACTTATAGAAAATCAATCAAAGAACAACATACTAAATTTTTGGAATGATCTTATATTATTCATTTTGGTATCGAACCTCCTTAAATAGTGAACATTTGCAACATTTAAATGTAAACACGCGCTATATTCTGCGAGGACACTGCGAAGGAGCAGCAGACGTTCAAAAAAGTAGCAGGAGTTCCAGAAACATCAAATCGACGGCGCTTTGCCATCTACAGGAACGCTTTGCCCTAGGCATAAACAATATTAAATTCGTTATATGTTCGTGTGGACTGTTAGCGGTACAGTATCCTCTTGACATAACCTAATTAGTAAGGAAATATTCGAAGATATGTTTACAAAATTAAATGAAGATCAAAAATTTATTTTCAAACAACTTATAAAAAATATAAATAAAATCAATTTTATAGATGGTCCTGGAGGTTCGAGTGAAACATTTGTATATAAAACTTTAATTTATTATTTTCTATCAAAAGGAAAAAATATTATATCAATGGCTTGCACTGGTATAGCGTCTATTCTCTTACCCAAAGGAATGACTACCCACAGAACCTTTAGATTGCCATTAGATTTAAATAGTATGGAAAATATTTTTTTTTTAATTAGAATCAGATAAAAAGAAATGAAGAGAAACGGAAGTCATAATCTGGGATGAAGCATCTATAATACCCAAAAATGCTTTAGAAATTATTGACAGATCTTTAAGCGATTTATGTACAAACGGTTTATCTTTTGGGAGAAAATTAATAATTTTAGGAGGTGATTTTCACAAATAATCACAGTAATGAAACACGGATTTAGAAGCGCTATAATTGAAGACACTATTAAATATTCTGAACTTTGGCCTTTATTTAAAATTTTCAAATTAAAACACAATATTCGTTCTCAGAATAATGAATTCTCGAAATTATTATAACAAATTGAAGACGGTAATACAAATATTTTTATAATACCTAATAATTGGAGAACTAATGATGTTTGCTTACAAATTTATAAAAATATTAATAAAATAAATTATTATGATAGTGTTATTTTAGCACCTCATAATGAAGAAATTAAATTTATGAATGAAAAAATTTTAATGTTATTAAATGGTGATAAAAAGACTTATTATAGGACAGATTATGCGACTCATAAAGGTGTTGATCAAAGTGATAACAACATTCATATACTTTTTCCAATAGAAACATTAAACAATATTTATGAAGGTTTGCCACCTCATAAATTAGATTTAAAAGTTCATGCTATTGATATGTTAATTAGAAATTTGAGGATACACGAAGGTTTGTGTAACGGTACTATACTTAAAATAACCAAATTAATTAAATATAATATTGAAGCGGAAATATTAACTGGAGAAAAAGTAGGTAATAGAGTTTTTATTCCTAGAATTACATGTGTGTCTTGAATCCGATGGCCAGTTGTCTACCAGGAAATGTTTAAATAAATGAGCACCATTTATTCTTAACCGACGTTTCGGACACTTTTGTCGTGTCCCTCTTCAGGTACTATATATTTAACACAAATCATTTACATAAAAAATTTATACAGTATTTTGAACGTAAGATTTACATTTTTTTCAAAAAAACCGTAGTTTTTACAATCAATTCCAATAATAAATAATTTATATTACATATTTAATAAAACTAATAACTTAATTATTTATCACAATTCGCAAACTCTAAACAAGTTATGTATAACAAGGTACACTTACATTACGTCGGGATGTAATGATAACGGGATACTGTCCGTTTCGTCAATGCTTTTTCTTTACGGCAAACGGTCTATATATACTAATATACTGTAATTGTGTGTGTATATTGTTTGTGTATACGAGTATATAAAACGATGTGAGACAGGTAGGGATAGCGCTGAACGATTCGGAACCGAGGCGAGTTATCAGGAGAGCACGTCATAGTGGAAGTCATCCTAATGACACGATTCTCAAAACATACACGAATATTGTGATGGATATTATATGCTCACCCAACGTGCTCTCCTAATATACCCGTTCGACTTTACAAAGTTTATGTACATAGTAAGAGTTATATTAAGCTAACATTTCGCAGTTATTAATTAATATATTATATTCTTTCGCTAGTTTATTGATTTTAAATTGTTTATTTATATAATTTTTTTGTTGATGAATGAAGAATGCTCTTGAAAAAAGTCTTTTTCCGTTATTTATTTCTGTATCTAAGATTTTAATATTATCAAAATCTATTGTATGATTGTTATTTTCAATGTGCGCAAATAAGGAAGATTTATCATCTTTGTCAAGATATTTTTTTCTATGTTCTTTTATTCGTACATTTAATCGTCTACCTGTCTGTCCCACATACGTTGCTTCGCAATTTTTACAATTGATTTTATACACCACATTGTTTTTATTACATTTTTCTTCTTTATCTTTCCCTAATACTATTACATTACTTAGTTTATTTATGGTACTAAACACAACATTAATGTTAAGTTTTTAAAAAAAATTTTTTGTAAAACATTCTAACTAATTAACAAATGGTAAACATATAATCCCATCGTAGGTTTTTTGTTGTTTGGGGCTATTATCTGAAATTTGTAGCATTTTTAAGCGTTTCTTTATGCGGTGATCAACTAAATTATGTGGATAATTATTGTTTTTTAAAACATATTTGATAAAATCTATATTTTCTTTGTGAAATCTATTGTGCGATAATTTTATTGCTCTATCGAGGAGACAGTATATAATAGCTATTTTGTTGCTTGTCGGGTGATGCGAATTGAAATTGAGATATCTTCCTGAAAAGGTAGGTTTTCGATACCAATTAGTTATTATATTGCTTTCATCGTTTATTATAATTTTTATGTCCAAAAAACTATTGCTATTATTTTCGGAATGTTCAACAGTGAATTGTAAGTTTGTGTCATAAGAGTTGAAAATTTGTAATGTATCGCGTATATTATTTTTCGGTATACAAAGAACAATATCATCCACATAACGGTAATAAAATAGCGGTTTTTCTTGAAGTTTATTGATACATGCGTTTTCTAAATCTTCCATAACTATGTTAGGTAGTATAGGACTTAACGGATTTCCCATAGAGGATCCGAATGTCTGTCTATAAAAATTGCCATTAAATTTAAAATAATCATTGTTTAGGATGAATTTACTTACTTTAAGAAATTCGGTACAGGACATATTTATTCTATTATATATTTGATGCCACCTTCTTTCTATCGCTTCATATACTAGGTATTCAGGGACATTTGTAAAAAGACTTACGACATCGAAACTCACTATTTCATAATTATGTGGTATTTTGATATTTTTTTAAGTTTTTCTTTTAGTTTTAAACTATTATCTACATGTGATGACGGGGTTTTTAAATTATTTTGTAGGAATTGAGCAAAAAACTTTGAAACGTAGTAAGTAGGAGAGTTCACTGTGAATATTATGGGTCTGACTGGAAAACCTGCTTTATGTATTTTAATAAGACCATACGCTTTTGATATACTGAATTTTTGAAGAACCGGGAGTAGTTGTTTCTTAGTACCACTAAAATTTATTTTATTGAGCCATTTCACTATATCATTTGTTTTCCTTTCTAGGCTTGATAAAGGATTTGATTTTATTTTTTCATAATATTTTTGATCGTTAAATAGTGTATCGGCTTTTCTACGTAACATGATTTTTTGATTATCACTGTAGCATTCCCTTTAGCAGCTCTAGTTATTAGAATATCTGAGTTCTGTTTTAGAAATTTTCTTGTTTTTTTGGGGTCTATTTTTAACTTTTTGTTTTTTCGTATGAATTATTTGCTAATTCTCTATTGTATGAAATTTTTATGGTGTTGAGAAAAGAGCTTCTTATTTTAGGAATATCAGCTTTATTATTGTGTTTTTCAATAAAAGTTTCAAAATTCTTAATATATTGCAGTAGTAATTTGTTGTTGAATGTTTCATTAAAATTGAATTTCTCTCCAAGTTTTAATATATCAGTAACGTACGATGGAAGTTCAATGCCCGAAACATTCACACACCAACTATCGTCAGTTTTCGCTGGTTCGATAACCTGTGTGTTATTGTCTCGGACATTAACCTCCACACATCTTCCTTATATCTATCTTTTTCACTTTCTTTCTCATATTTTCTGAAATATATGGTTTCGAGTTTACGTTGTAGTTTTTCTTTTAATTTAACAATAATAAAGTTCAGTTTAGTAGCATAAAAGTCAGCAAATAATTCAATAGTGTTGTTTTCTACACTCGTCTCTAATGATTTTTTACTTTTTATAATTTAATATAAATTTATGAAGCTAATGCCCGATCAAGATTTCATGTAAGTAATGCTGCTAATGGGTAATACGGGCATGTTTTTCGCGAGTGTCCTTTTTAATTAAAGGCCCAATGAAAAAAATTGTCAAAATTACGAAAAACAATAAGTTAATATCTTATTATAGTCAAAGAAATCAATCGAAGTGTTTCGTCCAGGCTACTAGATTGGACTCATCAGTGATGATCTAGTAGCCGTCATCAGACACTTGCCGCTGGGTGGTCACGGCCAAAGCTTTATAGACTGAGTCACCTTTTCCAATCGTGGAAAAGGAGGCTCCATCTATCGGTGTATAATTAACACAAACACCGTATAATATAATATAAATTTATGAAGCTAATGCCCGATCAAGATTTTATGTAAGTAATGCTGCTAATGGGTAATACGGGCAAGTTTTTCGCGAGTGTCCTTTTTAATTAAAGGCCCAATGAAAAAAATTGTCAAAATTACGAAAAACAATGAGTTAATATCTTATTGTAGTTAAAGAAATCAATCGAAGTGTTTCGTCCAGGCTACTAGATTGGACTCATCAGTGATGATTTAGTAGCCGTCATCAGACACTTGCCGCTGGGTGGTCACGGCCAAAGCTTTATCTAAAGCTTTATATATAGCTTCATACAAAGTATATAAAGTATATAGCTTTATATAAAGCTTTATATAAAGTATAAAGCTTTATATAAAGCTTTGGCCGTGACCACCCAGCGGCAAGTGTCTGGTGACGGCTACTAGATCATCACTGATGAGTCCAATCTAGTAGCCTGGACGAAACACCGATTGATTTCTTTGACTACAATAAGATATTAACTTATTGTTTTTCGTAATTTTGACAATTTTTTTCATTGGGCCTTTAATTAAAAAGGACACTAGCGAAAAACTTGCGCGTATTACCCATTAGCAGCATTACTTACATGAAATCTTGATTGGGCATTAGCTTCATAAATTTATATTATCTTATACGGTGTTTGGGTTAATTATACACCGATAGATGGAGCCTCCTTTTCCACTAGTGAAAAAGGTGGCTCAGTCTATAAAGCTTTGGCCGTGACCACCCAGCGGCAAGTGTCTGATAACGGCTACTAGATCATCACTGATGAGTCCAATCTAGTAGCCTGGATGAAACACTTCGATTGATTTCTTTGACTACAATAAGATATTAACTTATTGTTTTTCGTAATTTTGACAATTTTTTTCATTGGGCCTTTAATTAAAAAGGACACTCGCGAAAAACTTGCCCGTATTACTCATTAGCAGCATTACTTACATGAAATCTTGATTGGGCATTAGCTTCATAAATTTATATTATATTATACGGTGTTTGGGTTAATTATATACCGATAGATGGAGCCTCCTTTTCCACTAGTGAAAAAGGTGGCTCAGTCTATAAAGCTTTGGCCGTGACCACCCAGCGGCAAGTGTCTGATGACGACTACTAGATCATCACTGATGAGTTCAATCTAGTAGCCTGGACGAAACACTTCGATTGATTTCTTTGACTATAATAAGATATTAACTTATTGTTTTTCGTAATTTTGACAATTTTTTTCATTGGGCCTTTAATTAAAAAGGACACTCGCGAAAAACTTGCCCGTATTACCCATTAGCAGCATTACTTACATGAAATCTTGATCGGGCATTAGCTTCATAAATTTATATTATATTATACGGTGTTTGGGTTAATTATACATGGATAGATGGAGCCTCCTTTTCCACTAGTGAAAAAGGTGGCTCAGTCTATAAAGCTTTGGCCGTGACCACCCAGCGGCAAGTGTCTGATGACGGCTACTAGATCATCACTGATGAGTCCAATCTAGTAGCCTGGACGAAACACTTCGATTGATTTCTTTGACTACAATAAGATATTAACTTATTGTATTTCGTAATTTTGACAATTTTTTTCATTGGGCCTTTAATTAAAAAGGACACTCGCGAAAAACTTGCCCGTATTACCCATTAGCAGCATTACTTACATTTTTATAATTTCTCTGTTTAACCATGCAATTTTTGTGTGTAAATCTATAATTTTTATGTTTAGAACTTGATTCATGATTTTTTCCGTCAACTTGTTTTGTTTAGTTACGCATTTTTTTCAGAACATGTAGTTATTTTTTAGATTCTTTGTAATGCATTGTAAATGTTTCAGAACAATATTAAAAAATCTACATTTAATTAAAAATTTAAATTGTTCTCTCGATTGTTTTTCCTTGTATAACATTTTAGTTGAATACTGGAATTGTTTTTTCACTTTGAAACCGAAGATTTTGAATATCAAATGTAGAGTTAAATTGACATTAATATCTTGACGGTATTTTAAAAAATTTTTTTATGGTTCTTTGTGTGTCATGTGTTGGTTCAACATACGTAAGCGAATCTCCATTCGTTGTTCCGGATTCGGTGAAAACTCCATGGTGGTCGATGGTGTTTCTTTAACAACGTGTAATTTCGGCCAAACGTTGTGTAGAATTTGATTGGTAAAGGCGCTTATGGTATGATGTGAATCGTATGTGTGTCTTGAATCCGATGGCCAATTGTCTACCAGGAAAGTTTTAAATAAATGTTTGGATACTTTAGTTGATCACCACATAAAGAAACGATTAAAAATGCTACAAATTTCAGATAATAGCCCCAAACAACAAAGAATCTGCGATGGGATTATATGTTTACCGTATGTTAATGAGTTAGAATGTTTTACAAAAATTTTTTTAAAAAACTTAACATTAATGTTGTGTTTAGTACCATAAATGAACTAGTAATGTAATAGTATTAGGGAAAGATAAAGAAGGAAAATGTAATAAAAACAATGTGGTGTATAAAATCAATTGTAAAAATTGCGAAGCAACGTATGTGTGACAGACAGGTAGACGATTAAATGTAAGAATAAAAGAACATAGAAAAAATATTTTGACAACGATGATAAAACTTCCTTATTTGCGCACATTGAAAATAACAATCATACAATAGATTTTGATAATATTAAAATCTTAGATACAGAAATAAATAACGGAAAAAGACTTTTTTCAGAAGCATTCTTCATTCATCAACAAAAAAATTATATAAATAAACAATTTGAAATCAATAAACTAGCGAAAGAATATAATATATTAATTAATAACTGCGAAATTTTAGCTTAATATAACTCTTACTATGTATATAAACTTTGTAAAGTCGAACCGGTATATTAGGGGAGCACGTTGGATGAGCATATAATATCCATCACAATATTCGTGTATGTTTTGAGAATCGTGTCATTAGGATGACTTCCACTATGACGTGCTCTCCTGACAACTCGCCTCGGCTCCGAATCGTTCAGCGCTATCCCTATCTGTCTCACATCGTTTTATATACTCGTATACACAAACAATATACACACAATTACAGTATATTAGTATATATAGAACGTTTGCCGTAAAGAAAAAGCATTGATGAAACGGACAGTATCACGTTATCATTACATCCTGACGTAATGTAAGTGTACCTTGTTATACATAACTTGTTTAGAGTTTGCGAATTGTGATAAATAATTAAGTGATTAGTTTTATTAAATATGTAATATAAATTATTTTTTATTGGAATTGATTGTAAAAACTACGGTTTTTTTGAAAAAATGTAAATCTTACCTTCAACATACTGTATATATTTATTATGTAAATGATTTGTGTTAAATATATAGTACCTCAAGAAGGACATGACAAAAGTGTCCGAAACGTCGGTTAAGAATAAATGGTGCTCATTTTTATAAACCTTTCCTGGTAGACAATTGGCCATCGGATTCAAGACACACATACGATTCACATCCTACCATAAGCGCCTTTACCAACCAAATCCTAGAATTACATTAAATACAGGAGAATCTTCTTCATTACCTTTTATTCTTTATAGAAAAAAGTTTCCATTAACATTAGTATTTTGCATGACCATTAATAAATCTCAGAGACAGTTTTGATTATGTAGGGTTATACATCAAAAGGCAATTATTCTCACACGGTCAATTATATGTTGCTTTATCAAGGTGTAGAAATCCAGATAACATATATATACAAAACAACTTAGAAAATTCATAAGAAATTGAAAATATAGTTTGGGAAGAAATTCTTGATATTTATAAAAAAATTTAGTTATATAAGTAGATATGTGTATACATTGCATATATTTATTAAACATGTTCATATATATTCAAAAACCAAACTTCTCAATATAAAATATACGCAATAACACTATAAAATAAAAGAGACATTATTTCAATGATGTTAAGAGATTTTAATGATTAGCTAAATGAAAATTGTATACAAAATTTAATTAAGTTTCGATTTGATCCATATAAAAATACAAATAAAATCAAAGAAACGATTTTTAAATCAAAATTTTTAACGTGAATATGCTCTTATTCAAAAAGCAAATTTCACAATATAAAATGTACGCAATAGCAGTATAAAATAAAGTAGAAATTGTTCAAATGATGTTATAAGCTCTTAATCAACGACGAAATGAAAATTGTATATGAAATTTATTTAAGTTAGGATCAAATCAAAATTTTTATCGTGAATAATACTCTTATATATTAAAAAAAATTACATAAAAAAAAATATATATAATAGAAGTATTTTAATCATGTTATAAAATATCTTATTCAATACCAAAATAAAAATTATATATGATATTTATTTAAATGTGGATTAGGCCTACTCGGGATACCACTAAAAAAAAGCACATTCATTTATTTACCTCTTGCATTATGTGGAAAAAACAGAACAAATGAGTTGTTACTTAAAATGGGGGTTGACGAGCGGACCGAGTAGGGATACCCTCGTAGTGTATATATATATATATATATATATATATATATATATATATATATATATATATATATATATATATATTGTATTGATATTTCTATAATATACTACAGTAATACGTGTCACGGCCTGCCGTACCGACGTCGATAATGAGTAAGTTCGTGATAGCGGACGCTAGAGGGCGCGTCGATGCAGTATTGGAGCTGCATCGACGAGACAGGGAGCGAGTCGGCGCGAGAGAGCCCGGCTTCAATCTTGTTGTTACCGCTCGTGAGAGATACACGCGTGCGAGTTCGCAGATTTTGTTATCGCGAATTTCCCGAGTGACAATGTTTTTTTGTCACTCGCTCAACCTCAGTAAAGAAGTAGTGTGCTTTACTGAGACCATTTACTCTGCCAGAAAAGTGTGACTTCACGTACTTACGTGGAAAGTACTTACTGGAAAGTACCGGCTTTTTCAAAGCCGGTGAGTGCGCACAACAGGTGCGCACACGTGTAAACCCGCCGTCTACCCTGTCTCTCACACTTATACGTGTGTGCGTCGCGCGGCGATCGCGACTGCTCTCATACTTCGTCGCTTTACTCAGTGAGCGCGCGCGTAGAGTACCGCACACGTGAGGCGTATTATACCTCACGTGCACGGCATAAATTACCGTGAGCGTGACGTCAGTCTCCGAAGCAGCTGACGTCAGAGGTAACGTGCTGGCGCACCGTTTAGATAGGAAATACGCGAATCTAAATTCAATTATTTTATATTTCTGATCTATTATCAAACTACAACTTCTTTTATATAATAAACAATAGTCATTTATTATTAACTTTAACTGCTCGAGTTATTATTTCGCGACCTTGTCATTCCCAGCTCCCCGCCACTTCTGCAGTCGTTACGTAAGAGAAAACGTATCGTTTCATCGGACTTCGAATCACTGGTGAGAAATAAAGCGCGAGTCTTCGACTTGCGTGTTGCACAGTAAGTAACCAGATTAGGTTAACATTGCACGACGTTATAGCGTCTGTTACCTAATCTGGCTATTACATCTCCGGGAGTTGAACCGAGAAATATGGAATTGAACCGCTAAGGTACGGAGGTGAAACGTGCTTTAGCCCGAAAATCCACCCCATGACATACTGTATAAGTAATATTTATAATGATTTAAATTATTTAATACAGAAAGTCAGACATGTTGCGGAAAAAACTTATAGTATCTTTATCGAAGATTCACTAAAAATCATGTTTTATACTACTTTGGATGAAATTAAATTTAAAATTATATTACTGTTAATGAATCAACTCGAACTGGAATTGTGAAACTGGTGATTAACATGCGATAGTACAGGTTTTTAATTCAGTTATAAGATATCAAAATCGATAATTTTTCATATGGTTCTTTTGTATGAAATATTTGAAGTATTTTTGTCCAAGTATTTTTTTTTAATTACCAAAGTTCATATCAATCACATTAATTACACAGCTATTTTAATTTAAGCTTTCAATGTTCTGTTTTGATATGAACTTACACAGCTAAAGAATTTTTCTAATAATTTTGTTTGCATTATTTTGACCCATTATTAACAATTATTTTTCAATACTCTTAGTGCAATTATTTTTATGGAATTTATGCGAAGATTTATGTAAAAATATTAGGTAGATTATATATATCTAAATAAGTGAATAAATAAATAAAAAGTCTTATTTATTTAAAATCATGGTATATTTCAGTATATCGGTAAGAATTTAACTAAGAGATAATGTTTTGAATGTATTCTAAAACAATAAGTAAGCGTTGTCCGCAATATGTCTGATTTTCTGTATCCTACATAGCATGAAAGGTTCCGGAAGAAAGTTCAAGGAAACTTACAGTGGAAGGTTAATGGAACCTTCCAGGAAGCTAACAGAAACTTTCAGGAAGGTTACATTGGAAGATTTCTAAGTAAGCTTCCAGAAAGATTCCAGGAAGGAAACAGAAAAAGTTTCAAATACCTAACTATGAAATATTACATGGAAGTTCCACGGAAACTTCCAAAAAGCTTACATATAAGATTATCGAAAATGAGTACTGGAAGCTTTCGCGGAAGGCTCTTGGAAGCTAACATAAAGCTTCTAGGAAGAACAAAAGTTAAATTACATATAAAGATTACGGGAAGCTTTTTAAATACATTCCAGGAAGCTTCCTATGGAAGTTCCAATTAAACCTTGAGAAAAGCTTTCATAGAAGATTCTAGGATGCATTCAAGCAAGGTTTCTGACATATAAATAAAACCACTGGCCTAAAGTTATAACGAAAGCTTCCGGCTAGATTCCGGAGTAACCTTTTTAGGGAGCTTCCAGAACGCGTTAGGAAAGTCTAACACAAAGGATCCAAAAGTGCTACGGGGAAATGTTACTCAATACTTACGAGTAAGCTTCCATGAACCTTACATAAACGATTACTGAAATGAGCACTGGAAGCTAACATAAAGCTTCTAGGAAGAATAAAAGTTAAATTACATATAAAGATTACGTGAAGCTTTTGAAATCTATTTCAGGAAGGTTCCTCTGGAAGTTCTAATTAAAACTTGAGGAAAGCTTTCATGGAAAATTCTAGGAAGTATTCAAGCCAGGTTCCTGACATATAAATAAAGCCACTGGCCTAAAGTTATAACGGAAGCTTCCGGCTAGATTCCGGAGTAAGCTTTTTAGGGAGCCTCCAGAAAGCGTTAGGAAAGTCTAACAGAAAGGTTCCAAAAGTGCTAACGTGAAATGTTACTCAATACTAACGAGTAAGCTTCCACGAAGCTTACATAAACGATTACTGAAATGAGCACTGGAAGCTTTGCGGAAGGCTCTTGGAAGCTAACATAAAGCTTCTAGCAAGAATAAAAGTTAAATTACATACAAAGATTACGTGACGCTTTTGAAATATATTCCAGGAAGCTTCCTCTGGAAGTTCCAATTAAAACGAAAGCTTTCATGGAAGATTCTAGGAAGTATTCAAGCAAGGTTCCTGACATATAAATAAAGGCACAGGCCTAAAGTTATAACGGAAGCTTCCGGCTAGATTTCGAAGTAACCTTTTTAGGAATCTTACAAAAAACGTTAGGAAAGACTAACAGAAAGGTTCCAAAAGTGCTACGGTGAAATGTTACTAAAAATTTACGAGAAAGTTTCCATGAACCTTACATAAACGATTACTGAAATGAGCACTGCAAGCTTCGCGGAAGGCTCTTAGAAGCTAACATAAAGCTTCTAGGAAGAATAGAAGTTAAATTACAGATAAAGATTACGTAAATATTTTGAAATATATTCCAGGAAGGTTCCTCTGGACGTTCCAATTAAAATTTGAGGAAAGCTTTCATGGAAAATTCTAGGAAGTATTCAAGCAAGGTTCCTGACATATAAATAAAGCCACTGGTCTAAAGTTATAACGGAAGCTTCCGGCTAGATTCCGGAGTAACCTTTTTAGGGAGCTTCCAGAAAGCATTAGGAAAGTCTAACAGCAAGGTTCCAGAAGTACTACCGTGAAATGTTACTCAATACTTACGAGTAAGCTTCCACGAAGCTTACATAAGCGATTACTGAAATGAGCACTGGAAGCTTCGCGGAAGGCTCTTGGAAGCTAACATAAAACTTCTAGGAAGACTAAAAGTTAAATTACATACAAAGATTACGTGAAGCTTTTGAATTATATTCCAGGAAGCTTCCTCTGGAAGTTCCAATTAAAACTTGATGAAAGCTTTAGTGGAAGATTCTAGGAAGTATTCAAGCAGGGTTCCTGACATATAAATAAAGGCACTGGCCTAAAGTTATAACTGAAGCTTCCGGCTAGATTCCGAAGTAACCTTTTTAGGAAGCTTTCAGAAACCGTTACGAAAGTCTAACAGAACGGTTCCAGAAGTGCTACCATGAAATGCTACTCAATACTTACAGGTAAGCTTCCACGAAGCTTACATAAACGATTATTGAAATGAGCACTGGAAGCTTCGCGGAAGGCTCTTGGAAGCTAACATAAAACTTCTAGGAAGAATAAATGTTACATTACATACAAAGATTACGTGAAGCTTTTGAATTATATTCCAGGAAGCTTCCTCTGGAAGTTCCAATTAAAACTTAAGGAAAGCTTTCATGGAAGATTCTAGGAAGTATTTAAGCAAGGTTACTGACATATAAATAAAGGCACTGGCCTAAAGTTATAGCGGAAGCTTCCGGCTAGGTTTCGAAGTAACGTTTTTAGGGAACTTCCAGAAAACGTTACGAAAGTCTAACAGAAAGTTTCCAAAAGTGCTACGGTGAAATGTTACTCAAAATTTACGAGAAAGCTTCCATCCAGCTTACATAAATGATTACTGAAATGAGCACAGGAAGCTTCGCTGAAGGCTCTTGGAAGCTAACATAAAGCTTCTAGGAAGAACAAAACTTAAAATATGTATAAATATTACGGGAAGCTTTTGAAATATATTTCAGGAAGCTTTCTATGGATGTTCCAATTAAACTTTGATGAAACCTTCCATGGAAGATTCTAGGAAGTATTAAAGCAAGGTTCCTGAAATATAATAATACAACTGGCCTAAAGTTATAACAGAAGCTTCCGAATGGACTCCGAAGTAATTTTTTTAGGAAACTTCCAGAAAACATTAGGAAAGACTAACAGAAAGGTTCCAAAAGTGCTAGGGTGAAATGTTACTCAGAATTTACGAGAAAGTTTCCATGAACCTTACATAAACGATTACTGATATGAACACTGGAATCTTCGCAGAAGGCTCTTGAAACCTAACATAAAGGTTCTAGGAATAACAAAAGTTGAATTACATATGAAGATTGCGGGAACTTTTTGAAATACATTCCAGGAAGCTTCCCATGGAAGTTCCAATTCTACCTTGAGGAAAGCTTTCATGGAAGATTCTAGGGAGTATTCAAGCAATGTTCCTGACAATAAAGCAACTGGTCTAAAGTTATACCGAAAGCTTCCGAGTGGATTCAGGAGTAACCTTTTTAGGAAGCTTCATGCCGAAAGCGTTAGGAAAGACTAACAGAAAGGTTCCAAAAGTGCTACGGTGAAATGTTACTCAATACTTACGAGAATATTTCCACGAAGCTTACATAAACCATTACTGAAATCGGCACTGGAAGGTTCGCGGAAGGCTCTTGGAAGCTAACATAAAGCTTCTAGGAAGATCGAAAGTTAAATTACATGTAAATATTGCGGGAAGTTTTTGAAATACAGTCCAGGAAGCTTCCTATGGAAGTTCCAATTCAACCTTGAGGAAAATTTTGATGGAAGACTCCAGGAAGTATTACAAGCAGGGTTCCTAACATAATATAAAAAATAGCTGGCTCTAGGATATAATGGAAGCTTTCAAAAGGGTTCCAAAGTAACATTCCTAAGATGCTAATAGCAAGTTTTAGGGAAGGCTGACTAGAAGGTTCCAAAAGTGTTGCGGTAAAATGCAACTTGAAATTTACGGGGAAGCTTTTAGAAAGCTTCCATAAAAGTTTCCAGAAGATCAGCACTGGAAGTTTCGCGGAGGGTTCCACCTTGGAAGCTTCATAGATTCATAGATCGCCTGATAATCATCTTATTTTGAAAATCGGAAAGTTCAGGCGCGCTGCGCGCGCTCTTCCTTTGCCTTTATTATATTATGCCTGTTACGAAACCAATTTGTAAATCCGTTCGTATTGAAATTCACTTTTATACACACACATATATATACATAAATCATTAGAGATTTTCTTTTAAATAATTTCTTCAAAACTCTGTCTTGGTCTCAAATTACGAGTTACCGACCGCGTGCACGAATTTTCATTCGGGGCCACAGCTGTTTCTCAACCAATTTCTGAAATTGATGAAGAGAGACCACGGGACAGGCGCGAAGAGGCGCACTTGTAGATGTTCTGGTCGGCTGAGATATTCTTTTAAAGTATTACCATAGCAACCGTTTGATTTTAAACATAACAAAAAAAGAACAAAAAAGATTCATTCTATGATTGAAGCTCAATAAGTTCGAATGTATTTCAATCTGTCTATATTACGTTGACTAATAATAAAAAATAAATATTTATCCACTATTCTTTGACTTTATTAATTCTTTTACGAACAATGCCTATGCTATAAATAACCGAAAATTTATTCAATATTATTTATTGAAACTTGGATTGTATTTGTTTGTTTATTTCTACAATACAAAAATTTGGAGGTTATAGTATACAATTAAAGTTTGGAGGTATAATATTTTATGAAAGGTTTCTTCGTAATATTTCTGCAATGTATCGCCTTATCGTTTCAGGTAATATTGTTGGAATATTTTATAAACGTTTCTTGATTTACTAATAAATAATTTTTCGATTTGATGGAGAAGTTTACGTCGCTTTTAGTGAAATATATTATGAAATATTTATCTTTAAGATTTCCGCAATGTATCGCTTTTGTCGTTTCTCGGAATGCTTCCGAAATAATTAAAAAACATTTATAGAATTAGGGAAAAATAGTTCTTCAATATAATTTTGAATATTACGTCATTATTAGTGAAATATTATAATTAAATGAAATGTCTCTGCAATATTTCCGTAATGTATCGCCTTATCAATTCTCGGAATATTTCACGAATGTTTTACAAACGTTTTTTGAATTGTAATATCGATAAGTAGGAATCTTCATTTCTGTCATTTCCATGCAATTTTTCGCCGAGTATATGAGAATATCTCTAGAACTTTTAATGTTCAGTGTTTAAAAAAAACATCATTTTTTTGTTCGAGCACTTACTTATCTATTCAAAGCTTGCTTTACTCGTTTTTTAGTTTTTTTTTTTTTCTAAACGAAAGCAACATAATTCCATTTTACGAGTATATCAAAAATTTTTTTTTATAATATAAATGACGAACTTATTTGGCTTAATCCTATCAAAATTGTATTAAATTTTAAATATATCATTTTGACAATTTAACTACGTTTTTCTAAAATATTAAGTTAGTGATTATAATGATTTTTGGAATATAAAATTCAAAATTCAGCGTGTGCTTACCAAAAATCTATTTTTTTTTTCTTAATGATTTAACGCTTGAGAAGTAATTTTTTGAAGACGCATGACTTTTAAACAATGCGTGGCACACCCACGTGCAACAAATCAAATGATTGTATTTTGAATAAATAATGAAATCTGATAGTCATATTAAGAAAATTCTTTATGTTAAAAGGTGTGGAACAGAATTACTATGAAAATTTTTATTTTTGAGAAATGACTGATACAACTTTCTTGATTCTAGATTTCAAATGTGTTGTAGGCACATCTCTGAAATTAGGTTTTTCTATTTACGCTTTATACGTAACTGGAACGATTGTTTCATACATGGAACATTTAAAAAACATTTATTTTTACCTATTTACTTTGCTGAAAGTATATAAGTAGTTATTGTGGCACCATGGGGCAGACACAACAAACCCCCACCAGCCGACTTTGAGGTCATTGACCCTTTCTGGTGGTGGAGGGTTTATTATGGCTGCCCCATAGTGCCACAATATTCAAAATTTGAAACTATGATTTAAAATCACACACACACACACACACACACACACACACACACACACACACACACACACACACACACGCACACACACACACACACACACACACACGCACACACACACACACACACACACGCACACACACACGTGCACGCACGCACGCACACACACACACACACGAGAGAGAGAGAGAGAGGGAGAGCGAGAGAGAGAGAATTTATTTAAATAAAGCAATATTTATTTAAAAAACAATATTTATTAAAAACAATATTTATTTAAATTAAAAAAATAAACAAATAATATAAAAACTTGCAATTGCTGCAGCTGCTGCTACTGCTACGACTATCGATGCAACTCATAGGAACTTCTATTATTATTGTCTTTTACACTACAATATACACTACTATACACTATTTACAGAGTTTTAATGTTTTAGAAAAGATCCTCTTCATTCTGGCTATGAACAGGATTTTCATTGTAATCTGGGCATCGCCAGAACCCGCATGCATCACAACGCGCCCACTAACGGTTTCTTTGGCACCAAAATCGCTTAGCACAGCCGAAACAAAAATCGAAGTTCCAACGCTGCACATCAACTAATTCTTGGCGGCGTTGTCGACGTGCTGCCTGCTGTACTATCCGTAGCTGCTCACGCATCAACGCTATTTCATTGTTCCGCGCTTTCCTAAACATTGATAGCGCGTCTTAACGCCACTTCATGCATCTGCGCGGGGTATTCTGGCACATACTCGCGATCACCATCACCATCAACATCACCACCATCGTGATTGTTATCGACAGTTTCCATGTCGGAGTCCACAATTTCTTGCTGTTGTTGTTGTTGCACTAATTCTCCGTGCTACTTGATATATCTGACTCGTAGCCAGATTCAACTTCATCCTCGAAGTCGTCTTGCACAGTCTCTTCCTCCTCCGCGTCTTGTAGGAGGTCAGCAAGTGCGGCGTCCTTCTGAATTTGAATATGTCTTTCTTCTTCCATTTGGATGCGTTTGGATTTTGGAGGAACACCTGCATGACCTCCTATCGATTTCGTTATCGATATGTCGATTGATCCAATCGATGATCATTACAACTACTTAAACTCTTTTCGCTGTTTGTTTCTTATGACGAGTATAAGTGCGGCTGCTGTAGTCGCGGTAGAGTGTGAGTATAACGGGGGGGCGGATAGTAAAATCAAAACTGCCACGCGCGCCAGTGTTGCCGCGCCACGCCACGAACGCGCGGGAGCTGGCGCTGCAGAGAGAGACGACGCGCGCCGGCCGGCATTCTCCTCTGAGCCGCGCAAGAGTAGAGAGCGAGCACACGTGCGACAACCTTCTTCTTCCTTTTGTTTTCCGCCGGGTTTTCGTGGTGCGAGAGAGTGTGTGTGAGAGAGTGCCGAGGACGAGCAGCGAAGGTAGCAGCAAGAGCAGCAGCAGCGGCTATCACCGGAGCGTCGGTTTCGGCGAGTGAGAGAGGCACGAGGGACACGCGCAACAGGTAATAGAGCTTGCGAGTATAGTGCGGCGATGGCGAGTAAGCGAGCGCGTGCGAGTGGCTAATAATCGCGATTATTGTGGTCGTGAGTGGTGGTCTCCTTCCCTACGTGGAAGGACGGAAGGAGCTGGGAGGCTTCTGCGGCAGCGTGCCGCGTAGAGGCTGTGCGCGAGTATGAGTTGTGGTCGCCGTCATCCCCGAGACGGCAGGAAAGCGCGAACTTCCCCGCGATGAGAGCGGGAGTCGGAAGCCAGGCAGAGTGTTTGTGTGCGTGCAAGTGAGTGGATTTTTAGCGCCGGGCGCCTTATAAATACAGTGCGGAAATTGAGAGAGTTTGGCTGTGCGCGGTAATTCGCGGCGCGCAAGGGAAGCGTGATTGAGCGAAGAAAAGTACCGTGTCATAAATGGAGCCCAACGTGGGGCTCGTTTTCGGTAAAAGTGCGAGTGAAATAAATATCAAAGAGTTGTATATATGAGAACGCGTAATTGAGCGAAGTGTAGAGGACAGCGCGGGAGACATAAGTCTCTCTCCGCGGCGTTTCTGTAGCGCGCGTCGCGGCGCGCTCGCGAGTTCCAAGAAGCGAGCGTTTGTTGCGCTGAGTATTTCGTGGAATCGAGGCGAGCTGACTGTTTTTGCGAATTGCGAGACAGTACACTACGGAGAGGAGCGCGGATTCGAATAAGTTATATTTGGGAGGGAATTTGAGTGCGTGTTAAATGAATTTTCTTATTTGAAGCTTAATTTAGTTTTTCAATTAAATTCCGATTTCCGTTTTTTTGAATTTTGATTTTGTTGAAGTATTTGGAGTTCGCGTTCTTCTTCGAGTAGGTAGTGAGGCAATTGATCTCGGCCATGGAACGACACCGCGGGATTATGCGATCCCTTTTAGCGTCGCGTGATCGCCGGGAGGAGAAGCGGGATATAAATCGCTTATCATTGAAGGAAGTGCTAGGCGAGTTAGGGTATCGCGAGTGTGCTCTGGATCGGCCAGAAGTCACCCTGCGTGAGCGGCTATTGCGCGCGGTTTTTATAGAGCAGGAGCCGAATAACCATGAAATTCCATGGTACCCGTGGGACAATGTGGTTGTGGAGGACGAAGGGAAGTTCTCGGAGGAGGAATTGTCTAGCAGCCTAGCCGAGAAGGCGGCAGAGGTTGAGCGATATGATCGCGAGCTGGAGGAGGCTGCGTTGGCGCGAGCTGCCGAGCAGCATAGGAATGAGATAGTGCTCGAGAGAGAGGACGTGGTAGTGCATGTGCCGGTTGTTTCGGTGACTACAAGCTCGCCTACGGTCACGCAGTCGGTGACAACAGTTGCAACGAGCGCGTCATCAATCGCGACGGTCGTTACGCCGCTGACGAGTACGAGAATGACGCCGGGGGTGATTCACTCGATTTTCTCAACGCAACCGCCCCTGCGTTTAGTAATGGGCCGAGATTTCCGCGCGCGCGTAGACGGGCGTGATGGGTGGGCGTGTTATTCCGAACATTACGTGCAGGGGGTACACGGAGCGCGAGAAAAGCAAAGCGCGCCAAAGGTAGATGCGCTGACCGAGCCGCAGAGGCCAAAGGCGGTGTCGCATGAGCAGGCGCGCCCGCGATGGTACACTCCAGCGCAAAATTATAACGAAATTCGGAACTATGAGAGTGTCAGCTCGAGTAGCTACAGGGGCTTAGGAACGGACAGCGAAGAGGGCGCTGGGGTTCTTCAGCACCTAGAATCGAGGAAAAAGCAGTGGCGTGATGAGGAATCGGTGCGCGCGCGCAAAG
This sequence comes from Torymus aiolomorphi, assembly GCA_036365515.1. Taxonomy (NCBI): domain Eukaryota; kingdom Metazoa; phylum Arthropoda; class Insecta; order Hymenoptera; family Torymidae; genus Torymus; species Torymus aiolomorphi. The sequence goes on along the minus strand of CM070876.1, from coordinate 124,148,438 downwards.
CCGAGCGTTTGAGGCGAGAGAATGCCGGGGCGGCGGCGGAAAGAGCGGCGGGAGAACGCGAGCATCGGAGGACGGCGAAACGGCTAGCTGAGCCGTGTGCGTCGGGGCGGGCGACAGTTAGCAGTAGTGAGAGTGAGAATAGGCGCGTGCGGAGGCGGAGTATGTCATCGACGTGGCAGGTACATGACAGGAGGCCTAGTAGTTCGGAATCGAGCGTGGAGTCCGATATAACGGGGCGGAAAAGGAGGGGTCCTAAGAAACCGAACAAGACTAAGAGTAGATCGCAACGCGTGAGTAGAGCTTCACGCACTTCAAGTTCTGCGATTGAGTCGGATTCAGGAAATGACGTGCGCGAGAAACGAGGGCGCCGGAGCAAGGAAACGGAGGATGGTATTCGCGCCGGAAAATTAATTAGAAGCTGGGGAATGAAATTTAACGGGAGCGAATCACGAGGCGTCGCGGAGGAGTTCTTCGAGCAGCTGAATGATTGCAGGGTCGAAGGTCACGTGAAGGATCGTGGATTCCTGAGTGCCATGTCGTGCGCGTTTAAAGGTGAGGCGGCGAAGTGGTTTAGGATGGAGAGGGAGCGTATGCGGTCGTGGAAGATGTTTGCGAAAATGTTTAAGGATAGGTACGTAGGAGAGTGCGACCAACATGATCTTTACGATGACTTGCGTCGGCGGACGCAGGGTAAGGGAGAGAAGGTAGAGAGCTTTTTGCTAAACCTTAAGTATATCGTGGCGCGCTTTAAGAAGCCGCCGAGCGAAGATGAGCAGGTTGACTTAGCGTACCGTAACCTTCTACCAGAATACCGTCGTGCAATGTCAGACAAAGTAGTATATCAAGAAGTATGGGAAGCGTTTCGAAAAGCAAAAGGCGATCGACAGACGTTATGTTCCCCAACCCCCAGCCGGGAAGATGCATGTACCGAGCGCCGCGCTCACGGGGGTACAAAGGCGCAAAAAAGTGGCTGCCGCGGAGGAAGAAGCGCCATCGGTGGCAGCGTTAAAGGAGCTGGCGGATACGACGAAAACGAGGTGTAACGTGAAGAAGCGAGAAGGGAAGAGTAGTGGTGGCGAAGTGAGCATAGTTGAGGTGGAGGAGGTAGTAGCAGTGCAACAAGGAGTACTCGGTACGGCGAATCAAGGCGGCACGCGGGGTGAGACATTTGCGGCAGTGACGAGAGGAAATGCACCGCCGAGAGAATCCGCGTATCCGCGGAGGGATGCGCCGGTGAGCGCTAGCACGTCAAACACGGCCGCGCAGCAGGCTCATAGTGCGAATAGAGAGGCAGGTATGAGACAGAGGGACAGGCGTGATGAACAGGGTGAGAATCGCGCGGGCAAGTCTGACCAAGCTCGAGAGGGAAATGCGCGCAGAGGTCCGGGTAGCCCGAGGCCGAAATTTGTGGGACCTTGTTTTGCATGCCAATCAGTGGGGTATAGGGCATCTGAGTGTCCGTACGTGATTTTTTATTGGTGCAGAGAGCGTGGACATGTGGTGAGGGACTGCCTGCAGCGGGCTAATCTTGCTTGCACTAAATGTGGTTCCCCGGGGGTGACGAAGCAGACGTGCGCGCGTTGTGCACCTCCATTGCCGCCGTCGGGAAACGCACAGGGCGCGGAGCAAAAATAAAGCTCGCTTCCCGCGCTAATGAGATATTGTTCGCGAGGGCCGTTATTGTAGAGATAGATCTGCCTTATTTAATTCAATCATTAGAGATGACTAGCAATGAAAAATTTGTAGACGTGAGCACGAAAGAATTAAGCGAGAAGGAGAGTGATAGGGAGGAGATGCGTATGAGTGAGGAGAATAAAATGCGAAATTCGAATGCGCGCGAACGTCAGCCGAGCCGTGCTGACGTCGAAGCGACGAGTAAGAGTGTAACATCGGGAGAGAATATGCGCAGTGGCCAGCAGCCCGGCGTGGAGGATAGCGCGATAGTAAAAGTAGAAGCTGAGAGTGAGGCGTGCGAGCGACGAGAGTGTGAGACCGTGCAGTCGGGGTAGGCGGCGCCGCGGGTAGATGATTGCGAGATCGATCCAGAGCTGGATAAGCAGCTTGAGGCTGCTGCGGAAGAATTGATGCGAGAGCTGCGTGAGGAGTGCGACAGCAAAGAGCGTGTTAGAGCCGGTAGTGGAGGTCTAGCGAGCAGTAGCGAGAATCATGATGAGTGTGTCGAAGACGGGCAGGTAGACGATAGTGGCGTTGCGGGTATGAGAGTGGATAATCGGTACTATTTTTCGGTCGTGTTAGGCGGACGAGAGTACAAAGCGTTGTTCGATCCGGGGGCTACTTTATCGCTCGTGGGGCCGCGCGTAGCTGAGATTGCTAAGAATCGAATGAAGGAGTATAATTCGGTAATTAGATCAGTAAATGGGAAGATAACGCCGGTGATAGGCGTGTTTGATCTGATGCTTGAAGTTAATGGGGAGCCGAAAGTGATTAGTGTGAAAGTAGTGCCTGAATTAGATCATGATTTGATCCTCGGCATGGACTTTTGCAAAGAGTTCGACATTGACGCGAGGCTAGCGAGAGGTGTGTGGCGGTCGAACGATGGAGCGTGGAAGCCTTTTGCGGGAAAAGCAGAGGGCAAGGAAGCAGCGATTTATGCCGAGTGCGCGGGCATCAGTGAGATTGCGACTAGCGAGCGTGAATTAATAGAGCAACTCGTAGGTAGACTTCTTCCTCCCGAGACCGATGTGCCTGGCGTGACGGATTTAGTCGAGCATCAGATCGACATGCAGGGCACCACGCCGGTGAGACAGAAGCCTCGGAGGATGTCGCCGAAGATGTTCGAGTTCGCGAGGGGCGAAGTAGATAAATTGCTTAGAGCAGGGATTATAGAACCGTCAGCGAGCGACTGGCGAAGCGCGCCGGTAATTTCGTGGCGAGATGATAAAGGCCGAATGTGTTTCGACTATCGCGATGTCAACAAGGCTATGAAAAAGGACGCGTACTTAATTCCGAATATGGATGCAATTTTGGATCGTTTGCGAAACGCGAGGTATATATCGAAGGTAGATTTGCGACAGGCCTATTATCAGGTACCGTTAGAGCGCACGAGTAGAAAGTACACGGCTTTCGCATTACCGGGGTCTGGACTGTGGCAATTTATAAGAATGCCATTCGGTTTGGCAAATGCACCGACTACCTTCCAAAGATTAATCGATGCGCTCTTTGGGCCTGAGTGTGAGCCATATGTATTTTGCTATTTGGATGATATTATTGTAGTGACGGAGACGTTTGTCGATCACATGAAATGGCTAGAGATAGTGTTGCGAAGAATTGCGGACGCGGGGTTAGTCATTCAACGTAAGAAATGAGAGTTTTGTTGTGCGCGTGTCACTTATCTCGGCTATTTGCTGGATCGCGAGGGATTGAGACCGGATCCGGAACGAATAGCGCCGGTGCTGAATTATCCGATACCGCGAAACGTTAGCGACGTTAGGACTTTTTTAGGTATGGCCGGATGGTACGCGCGTTTTATTGAAAATTACGCGGAGATGAAGCTACCGATAAATAAGCTCACGTTCAAGGGGCAGAAATGGGAGTGGGGAGAGGAGTAGCAGGTGGCATTTAAGAATATTAAAGATGCTCTGATGAAGGCCTCTGTCCTGGCGCGACCAGACTTTACCAAACCGTTTATTATACAGTGCGACGCGAGCGGCTCTGCGCTAGGCGCGCTTCTCGCGCAGCTGTTCAAAGACGGAGAGCATCCGATTATTTACGCGAGCCGAACGTTAACGCCAGCGGAACGTAATTACTCGACGACTGAGAGGGAATGACTCGCGCTATTATGGTCGATTAAGAAGTTTAGGCCGTACGTAGAGGGATATAAGTTTACAGCGATCACGGATCATAGCGCGCTTAAGTGGTTGAGAAATCTAAAGGAGCCGACAGGGCGATTGGCGCGATAGGCCTTGGAAATGTAACAGTGGGAGTTTGACGTTAAGCATCGCAAAGGCTCGCTGCATCAGTTTCCTGACGCGCTCTCGCGAATGTATGAGCAGGACGAGTTAGAAGCGGCCGCGTTCGAGGAAGTACGTGATCCGTGGTATTTGCGTATGTTGAAAGAGGTGCAAGATACGCCGTTAAAGTATAAAGATTGGATAGTGGACGAGGGAAAATTATATAGGTATCGCGAGGATCCGCTCTTGGATCCGATCGTAAGCCACGAAGAGAAGTTAAAATTAGTGTTGCCAGTTGAAGTAAGAGAACGAGTTATGTTAGATGCGCATTGTGCACCGTTGTCGGGGTACCTCGGCGTGGAGAACACTTATAATCGTATAGCGCGCGAGTATTATTGGAAAGGAATGTACTACGACATAAAGAATTTCGTGAGAGTGTGCGAACAATGCCAGAGGTACAAGATGGTGCAAACGGTGGCGCAAGGACTGATGGGCAGTAGAATCTTGGAGCGACCGTTGGTAGTAGTGGCCGCGGACTTGATGGAATTTCCGCCGAGTAAAAGCCAAATGAAATATTTGATCGTATTTCAAGATTTATTTACGAGGTGGGTAGAATTAAAGCCAATCAGAAAAGCGGACGGAAGATCAGTGGCGCGCGCGTTAGAGGAATTAATTCTGTTTCGATGGAAAACGCCGCAGTACTTATTGACAGACAACGGGCCCGAGTTCGATAATTAAACGCTGCGGAAAGTATTGGAGGAATACGATGTAAGACACGTGACGACACCGCCGTATCATCCGCAGGCGAATCCGGTCGAGAGAAGTAACAGGACCTTAAATACTATGATCGCTGCTTTTGGGGGCCCGGTCATCGTAATTGGGACGCGCACATACATGAATTGCGACACGTGATTAACACCGCGGTTCAAGCAACTACGCGCATATCGCCGGCATTTTTAAATTTTGGGAGACATCCGCGCCCGGTGAAAAGTTTGCGTAGAGAAGTAGAATAGAATAGAATAGTTTTTATTTGTAAATCAAAATAATTAAGTTACAGTCTACCATCCCGCATTCGCCCAGGCTCATGTCTGTGAGACGGGGAAAACCTAATAGGCAAACCACGTGAGATAAATCCTATTAGGAAAACCCGCCTCAGGATGGTTCAAAGTATTGAACATAATTAACATTTGTGTACATTATATCGCAATCGTATAATCATCACAAACATAGTCAATGGCAATCTCCAAGTCACGAAGTATCACATAATTGAACTTAGTTATTCTTCAATCTAGCGATTACAGATTGAATTCATCACATTGCTTTATTCATACGATCTACGTCAGAAGATTAATCACAAAACGATTTTAGTACTGTTATAAAAATAGCAGTACAAGTCTATATTCTATTTACACATATATACAGTCGACATCGCATGACCTTTGCATCAAGTACTTCCTAAACGCCGCTTTGAATTTACTCGCCGAGGTAACATTCTTAATATCGCGAGGAATCGAATTCCACAGTCGCCTACCCTGGGACCAGAAAGAATCCAGCCCTACGTCAGTTCGTGATGACGGAAATATATGTTATCTGCAGTGAGTTCTACTCGACGTTCTATCTTGGCACTTTTGAAATAAGGGAGCTAGGTACACTGGCTGACCCAAATTTATAACTTTGTACATAAGACCGCTGCAAAATATGCCCTTCTCTCCCTTAAGTCAAGCCACTCTAGCTTATTTCTATATGGGCTGATGTGTTCATCTTTCTTAGCACCACTTACATATCTCACACATGAATTTTGCAATATTTGCAGTTTCTTTTGAAGTTCACGCGTCACGTCAAGATACACTAGCGAGCAGTAATCTAAATGAGACAACACGAGAGAGCTTGTGAGCTGCTTACGTAAGATCTCGGTGGTGCAGGATCGAAACCGTCTGAGTCCGTATAGGGCTCTGTTAAATTTTCGGCTAACTGCATCCACTTGCGCTTTCCATGTTAGTTTCGAGTCCATTACAACACCGAGATTAGTTACAGTGTCGACAAAGGGGATGAAAACGTTGTCCTGAATCTCAATGCCAGACAAATGCATACCCCGTAGTATGTTAATATTGTGGTTAGATCCAAAAATAATAGCCTTAGTTTTTCTTACATTGAGACTGAGGGCGTTGTCGACGGTCCATGCCGCCACTGCTCTACCTATAATCGACAAGTGTCGTATCCCTTCATTCAGCTCGTCTATGGTTGTCTGCGTGTAAACTTGTAATTCATCTGCATATAGCAGGTGCCCGACACCACTCGATTGAGAATTATTATTAAAATCCAAAAAAATGTGCTGTAGGTCATTTATATAGAGACTGAACAGAAGGAGTCCCAGAACCGAGCCCTGTGGTACGCCGAGATTGGTTGTGAGCCAATCCGAGTCTCCATTTTGCTTCGTAATCACTTTTTGATTACGACCTGTAATATACGACTTTATCCACAGGACTACCCCCCTGGAAAATCCCATTCTGATCAGTTTATGCAATAATTTAGTTGGCGATATGGTGTCGAACGCCTTGCTGAAATCGAACAATAGGAGAATGGTAAGTAGTTGTTTTTCGTTGTCTATTCCCGCTCTTATATCCTCCGTCAATTTTAGTAGAGTTGTCTGCGTACTGTGACCTGGACTAAATCCAGATTGAAAAGGATCGAGAATTTTCTTTGAAGCTAAAAATGCTGAAATCTGATCATGTACAAGCTTCTCAAGAACTTTGGATAGAAAGCTCAATAGTGCCACTGGACGAAAGTCCGTAACAGTCGATGGGACAGCTGTCTTTTTAAGTGGCACCAAATGAGCTTTCTTCCATGATTCGGGAAAAATTGTCTTCAAGAGGGAAGCATTGAAAATATCAGCTAGGTGATAGCCAATAACTGGAAGAGCTTTTGCTATCACACCTTGTGGTATTCCATCCTCACCCTTAGCCTGCGAGGAGAAATGTGCAACAGCTAGAACCACATCTGAAAAAGTAACTTTACTGAAGGCGAAGCCTTCTTCACTAGCCGTTGCCATAACTTCATTCATATCTTCCTCGCATTCTTCAGCCGAGACTGAGACTCCCGCAAAGTGCGTGTTTAATTCTTTTGGGGAAAACCCGTGAAGTTCCTCCCTAGCTCGATTTTGTGGAAGAAGACCTAAACTTTTCAACTCTTTCCAGATATCTTTCCCGCTATCAAGTGCCTCGAAAATTTTATTCTGAAGAAATGTATCTCGCGCTTCTCTTGAGCGTTGTTCTGCTAATAGTGCTAGCGATTGGCATTCTTCCCAGTGATCATGATTTCGCGTTCGTTGATATCTCCGACGTAAAGCGTCACGGTTAGCGTACAACTCTCTGAACTCCCCGTCAGCCCACGGCGGTTGTTGTTTTCTATTCGGACGAAATTCCTTAATCGGAGCTAATTCATCCAAAGCCTTCGTAATATTTGCATTAAGATGTTCTAAGCGGGTGTCAACGTCTACATCTGCACAATTGACAGTCGACCAGTCGCAATCATTCAAATAAGAAAGCAGCTGTTCTTGACGAATAGCCTTAAAATTACGGTATGTAAACCTTCCAAGTGAAGGTTTTTGAGATACGGGAACGTCAATAACGATATCAATTATATTATGACTATTGCGATAAGTCGCCGTCATATTGTTAGAATCTAGCACTACGTCATCATCGTCCGTGAAGATTACATCGATCCATGTGTGAGATTTGCCGTTTTGGTGATTAGTCGCGCCATGCTCAATAAGGTTTAGGTTAAGTTGACACGCTAGGTGTTTTACGAAAGTCGACTTCTGCTCCGTTACTAACATATTCGCGTTGAGATCTCCCATTACTATTCGATGCGCAAAACCCATGGAGTGTTGTTCGAGAGCTTCAGCCAAATTAGAGTTGATAAGCTCGGCGTCTGGGGGCCTGTAAATGACTGCTACAAACACGGGGGGCGAAGAGCCCTGCTGTATACTACACATGATGTACTCTGGAACTCCCGGCTTTCCTTCGTCCACCATGGTAGCCGATGTACATAAAATTTTAGCTTTCCATAAATTGCTAACATACAGCAGAACTCCTCCTCCATGCGTATTTCTGTCCTGCCTGATTATTGAGTAGCCTTCAATCTCAACGAAGTCATCTCCTATATTAGGCCCGAGTCGCGACTCTGCAATACCGAAGAGATGGTAAGAGGGATAAGAGAGCAGGAATTGACGAAATGTTGTTATGTGCGCTTTCAAAGATGTTGCATTTAAAAATCCTGCTTTCAATCCAACATACCGAACCTCTTTTGCACTATCATTATCTAGTCATGGGCTAAGGTTAGTAATCGTATCCTTTGTAGCCAAATTCGATTTATTATCAAATGTGTCTTTCTCCATACTATTTTTATTACCCGAGCCACTAAGTTTTGCCGTACCGGTTGAAATTGCGATCGCCTGCAGATCCGCCGCAGTCATGATCAGCTGCGACGTTTCACCATCTCGCATCTTGGCTAGGAAACGGCCTCCTCTATGCCAGAAATATTTAAACTGTAATCTGCGAGCAACAGCCTTTAAGCTTCTGTACTGAACGAACTTCTCTCTGCTCAGCATTTCGTTGATGAAAATTTTCCCGTTACTTATGTTGTCAACCGTTTCCTGATCAAGTTCCGAGAAGTTCACGTCGTTTGTGTTAAAGCGTGTAAATCTATGCTTGGCATACATTAATTCTTTAACGAGCTTATGGTCGCGGAGTTTGACTATCCACGGACACCGACGTTTAACGGGTTTAATCTCTGACGAGCCTACTGGGTTTTTTCTATTTGACCGAAGAGAGCGTATAGAAATGATATCATCCCTCCGAATAGTCGGAAGGATGGTAGAAAGGACGACATGGACCACATCTAAATTGTGCTTATTAGAACCTTCAAAAATGTTAGTGACGATGATTTCATGCGAGTAATCCGCACTATCTACTTCATTTCTAGGTGTACACTGCTCGCTTTCGTCAGATAGATCAATCGACCTACTAAATTCAATACGAGGCTTATCGTTACTTTCTGCGGCCTTATTATTTTTCGCAGTGTGCTGAAATCCGATCAACGTTTCTTTCAGTACAGTATTATCCTCGACAAGCAGCTTGCACGTATTACTCATTTCAATAAACATTTTATTTTGATGCGCGATAACTTCTTCAAGGGCTAAAATCCTCGCAACCAGTTCTCCATTGTTTGTAGAGATAGTTTTTGCCGGCGCAGCCGAGACGGTTAGCGGCGCGAAATCCCTAGTGTCACGTGATTTTAAGTCGTCAAGCTGCTTCTCGAGCATATCAAAACGCTGAAATAGAAAACTCAAGGTGCTCACAGGAATTAGCACATTGGTTACCCCTATCAGATCGGCTATAATTTCTTCAGAAATCTTCAACGCTGCAGGAGACACGGAGAAATTCTCCGTGATATCTAGCTGCGGTGAAGATGTCTGCAGCGCCACAGCTTGGATAGTAGAGAGCTCGTCTTATTCATTTACTCCCACCTCCGAAAACTCTGTCTCGATCGTTGTTTCTACGTCTGCATTGGCTGTTGACTTCAGATTTTCATGCAGTTGATTTGGCGAATTAGATGCGACATCGATTAGCGAGGCAGATCCTGAAATAGAGACAGAGACAGAAATGGAGGCAGAAGAGGGAGAAAATTCAGTGTCACTCCTATGCGAGGAGGAATTCTCTAGTTTTTTTTTCTGTAGGAGTGGACGTCCCATTTGGATGTTTCGACGCATTTGTTTTGGTGGGTGTAACGCGTTGTACATAGGGGAGCAGAGGTTGTCTTTTCCTCTCTGTACTTTTAGTATCGCTATTTTTGATTGCTTGGAAGCATTCAGCAGTTGGTTCTGCTGAGTCTGCTGCCGCACATTACGACATAAATCGCAAGGGCTATTTAACTTTTTCCCTGTACATCTAGAGTGACAGGGTTTATTGCATTTTGGGCATATATTTAGTGGCCGTATACAAATATTATCGCACACGACACATTTACTACTATAGCCTTTATCGATGCTTGTTGACATCGTGACAGCACAGGTGTTTACAGCTGTCCCGACTCGAAGCAGGTATCGCGAGTTTGTTTTGGTTTGATCACTTGTACCTGCGTTTAAATTCAATTTGGCTCTGACTGTTACTGGAAAAATCGCATTTGTTGAGTTTTTAATTTAAGCACCAGCTGAAGTGATGAAGTGTGACGTGCGTGCAAGTGTAGTGTTGTGCTCTTCAATGCATGTTCCCTCTCTACACGGCAGTAGCCACATTTCGCACGAATGTCAGCTCCACAGCCTGTCGAATGCGAGCCGTCGTGGTCCGTGCCAGTATTCTCGTTGTTCTGCAGTTTTTCTTGATTACCTCAACGCGGCGGATTAACAGATGGACGAATTTATATCTCAGATTCGCAGAAATTCTATCTTTGTATTTTTGCGCGCTGAGGGGCCGAAGATACGGCCTAAAAAACCAGAGCCGTACAGAGGTACGTCTGCACACTTTGCACCCGTAGAAGGGGAAGTAGAAGGGGCGCGCCCGGTTCTAAAAGTGCCTCCGGAGGTGTGGGTTGACAGAATAAAGCGATTAGACACGTTGCGAGACTTAGTAGCTAGACACATAGATAGCGCGAGGGAAAAACAATCTAAAGAGTATAATAAAGGTAAGCGAGACGTTCAGTTTAGCGAGGGGGACTTAGTTATGCGGCGTAAGCATCCGTTATCTAGCGGAAATAACAAGTTTTCGACGAAGTTAGCACCTAAATATGAGGGGCCGCTTAAAGTAGTCGAAATTACGTCGCCCACGGTCTATATGTTAGAAAACATAGGCGAGGGTAACCGCAGAATCGCGAAAGTGCATGTTTCCGAGTTAAAGCGGTATATTGCTCCTAGGAAGGCGACAAAAGGGTGAACACCTGAACTTACTTTGTATTTGCAGGAATCAAGCTGAGATGAGTGGAGGCCAAGGATCAGGAGGGAACGATGTGAGGCCGCCGCCTCGTAAGGGGCAAGACTGGCCCCGGTTCCCAGTTGAGCCGCACCGCAGCTGGTATGAATTGGTGGTCGAAGAAGAGGAGGAGGAAGCAGAGAGTGAGGCCAGGCGGCAGAGAGCGGTAGACGCGGCGCTACGCTGCATAGAGCAGCGACAGGAGCTAGTGGAGGCCGAAGAAGAGCTCGCCTGCCTGCGCGAACGAGAGCGAGTGCAAGAGGAGAGGCGGCGTCTGGCGGAGGCGGCAGCCTTACAGCGCCTCGCGCAACGCGCCGACGCAGCGCAGCGCGAGGAAGAGGAGGAGGAGCAACGCGCTCTAAGTCCGGCGTCGGGACTAAGTACGTCAGGGTCACATACAGCAGGCGACGACATGCTGTGGCTTGTGGACGAGGACGTGCTGGAGGAGCCGCCAACACCAGCACGGGAGGAATTGCACGAGCCGGACCAGCCACAATCGGTAGAGTGCCAGGTGGTGTGCGTTGTCCCCCGATCGCCGAGCAGGGAACAACCGAGCAACTGGCGTGGCGCCCGGACAGGAGGACAGTTGGGACTCCGACGCGGATTATCATTGGAGGCCGGTCGAAATCCCAATGTTCGGGCAGTCGGCTCAACGACCTGCGGGAGGAGCGATGGGAGTGCCGCCCCCGTGGTTGTCAAGAGGCGTGCGGAGGAGGGCGCGCCGCCGCAATCCCAACCGTCAGCTTCAACGAGAAGATTACGTGTCGAGGCGCGCGTCGGGCATATCTGACGAGGAACCGGGCCCACCGTGCCGTCGGGCGCGCCAGAACGAGCCGCGACCTAGTCGCCGGGAGCCATCGCGGATGGAAAGGCGCGTTGAAGCGCAGGCGGTGGAGCAACGCCGGCAGCTTCCACAACAGCAGCAGGTGTGAGCGCGTGTAAGGCTAGAGGGAATAATCTTCGGCGGGCTGAGGCCGATGCCTACCGACCCCTCTATAGATCCTCCGGCCTTTCACTGTTTTACCTGCTGGCAGCCGGGTCATGGGTCGGGAGTGTGTCTTCGGCCGCGAGCGCGCGTTTATTGTAGGAACTGCGGGCGCCATGGCGTTGACTTGCGAATGTGTCCGCGCTGCAGCGAGGTGCACGCTGACTTTTTGGAGCGAAACTTCGCCCATGAGCGCGCACAGGAGCGCGAGCTGGACCGCCGCAGAAGAGAAACTCTGCGGATTAAGCGCGAACAGGCCAATGCGATGCGCCGCCAACAGGTCATCGCTGAGCATCAGCGGCGCGCCCGGATGGAGGCAGAGGCAGCAGCAGGGGCGGGGGCATGTCAACCGTGCCCGTAACAGGTGGCCATCATACCCCAGGGTCACGCGCGGCCGCGAGCGGGGCCGACCGGAACCCTGGCCGCGGTGGCCGAATTGGTCGAGGGCCTCCGTGTTCTGCCAGAGGGAGCGCGCGACATAGTACTCGATGCAGGAGTCGCTCCTCAGGCGTTAATTCGGTGGCGGACAAATGCGTGTAGGAATTGTGGCCATAGTGATGGCCAATGTCGTAGGCGAGGCCCCTCCGGTGTGGAACGTGGCCCGCGAGAGTCATTGTGGTCGATAGTTATGGCCTAGGGAAGATAGAAGGGAGGCGCGTAGGTGAGGCCCCTTCCAGCGGGAAGTGTTGGCCAAGCCAGAAAATGGTGGCCGGTATCGGTCGTCTCTCTCCCTTCGGGGAGAGATGTGTTGATCAGAGGTGGTTCGGCTGACGTTTCTAGAGGGAAACGAAGCCTAGCGAGGGGAAGTGCGACGATGAAAATGTCGCTAGTTGATTCAGCAGCGCGGCTGCAGTAGTCGCGGTAGAGTGTGAGTATAACGGGGGAGCGGATAGTAAAATCAAAACTGCCGCGCGCGCCAGTGTTGCCGCGCCACGCCACGAACACGTGGGAGCGGGCGCTGCAGAGAGAGACGACGCGCGCCGGCTGACATTCTCCTCTGAGCCGCGCAAGAGTAGAGAGCGAGCACACGTGCGACAACCTTCTTCTTCCTTTTGTTTTCCGCCGGGTTTTCGTGGTGCGAGAGAATGTGTGCGAGAGAGTGCCGAGGACGAGCAGCCAAGGTAGCAGCAGCAGCGGCTATCACCGGAGCGTCGGTTTCGGCGGCTGAGAGAGGCACGAGGGACACGCGCAACAGGTAATAGAACTTGCGAGTATAGTGCGGCGATGGCGAGTAAGCGGGCGCGTGCGAGCGGCTAATAAGCGCGATTATTGTGGTCGTGAGTGGTGGTCTCCTTCCCTGCGGGGAAGGACGGAAGGAGCTGGGGAGCTTTCGCGGCAGCGTGCCGTGTAGAGGCTGTGCGCGAGTATGAGTTCTGGTCGCCGTCGTTCCCGAGACGGCAGAAAAGCGCGAACTTCTCCGCGATGAGAGCGAGAGTCGGAAGCCAGGCAGAGTGATTGTGTGCGTGCAAGTGAGTGGATTTTTAGCGCCGGGAGCCTTATAAATACAGCGCGGAAATCGAGAGAGAGTTTGGTTGTGCGCGGTAATTCGGGGCGCGCAAGGGAAGCGTGATTGAGCGAAGAAAAGTACTGTGTCATATGGTTAGTAGTTCGTCATAATAATCAACTGATCAGATAGTATAATGTCCTACTTATGACTATTATATATGTAACATCTTCTTAGCTTATATGTTCCTGATACGTGCTACGAAAAAACAACAATACAAATTAATTTATTGTTATTATCAATTACGCAAACAACCCTTTACGTAAATCTCAATACAAGATGAGAAAATAGAGGGAGTTTAGTACACTGATCAACGTATTGGCTCGATATTGGCATGATTTTCCACTGGAAATTATAGTCAGATCGATTTGCGGCATTAGACTTTTTTATAAGGTACTATATCTTCTTTTAAATGAAGATGTTTTGGAACCTTATGGGGTGATCGAGTTCGTTATCGATACATTGATCAGTCTAATCGATGGTTATATTAGCTCGCGGTATTATACTTTTTATTACCCACTTTACCCTCTAACAGTTCCGCATATTTATAACTTTCATTAACCAATTAATTTTGTTATTGATTCGGTATTAGTAAGGTATTGGTACTGATATCTTGAAAAATTACATTCACATTAATTCGCGGTATTGTACTTTATTGTTAGGTGCAACATTCTCTTTTTATTGGTGGTATTTTGGAACTTCACAGGGCGATCGATGTACTGATCAACCCAATCAATTTTCATATCAGTTCAGAGTAACATAGTTTTACTACACACATTGTATCCATCTATTTATCGTATTTTATAACTTAGTCGTAGAAATTATTTTATGGAATTTTTTATAATTCTGAGTGTTTTAAAAAAATTTTTCGGTGATTTTTCATTATAATATATTAAGCTGCGATTATGTTTTTAGACTTTTTAAATTCAAAAGTGCCTATTCCTCAAAATTTCGCTGCGTTGCTCTGCATTCTCTTATTCCGTCCCCACCGTAAAATCTGTAGTTTCATGCTCTTTGGTGTGTATATAAGTCGTCTTAAACGATAGTTACACCACAGTTCAGTTTGTCTGCGCCCAGAAACTATCAAAGATTAGTTGAACCAGTACACTGTTACATACTTATAAAAATTTGGTTTGAGTGATCGTAGAAATACACTTCATCATCCAGACGTACTTCTATCGCACGTTAAAGTGACTTGTTCTTAAAGTATTAAATACTACCACTCTCTCTTAAATTGTTAATATTGTAACAAGGCGAATTTTAAAATGAAAAATAACTTGTTAGATGATACCTGATTTCAACATGGTCTTCGATGAAACTCGTACACATATGGCAATTTTAAATGTCATTGCACGAGTCGAAACTCTCGAAGCATATAACGAAGATCATTGGACCAATGAAAATTCATTATTCAATACTGTTGAATCGATAAATAGAGATTTAAAAAATTTAGATGACTTAGAAAAAAGTCACAAATATATAAAACTTATTCTTGACTGTAATGTGCATCATACAGAAAAAGTACTTAGAAAAAAAGATAGTCTATGTAAACAATTAAATAAAATTACAAAACATTTATTATTATTAAATCAAAATTTTGAGCAGAAGTTTGAACAGCAACAGAATCAAATTAATGAATTAAAAAGTGAAATTGAAAAATTGAAGCTGAATAAAAACACATAAAAATAAATACCGTATTTTCTTATAAACCTATGACCTCTTTAACAGTATTTTTAAATATATCTCTTTATGATAATAAATACTTTTTAAAGTTTTGTAAAATACTTGTCGTTTCTTATTTTAAGAATGATTTTTATATGGTTCATGATGTAAAAAAAATACTTAAACTTTCTAAATCATTATACCTATAATTAATTTAATTTAATTTTTAAAATGGTTTACTAACACTCGTAACACCATCCCCTCACACACACACACACACACACACACACACACACACACACACACACACACACACACACACACACACACACACACACACACACACACACACACACACACACACACACACACACACACACACACACACACACACACACACACACACACACACACACACACACACACACACACACACACACACACACGCACGCACGCACGCACGCACGCACGCACGCACGCACGCACGCACGCATACTCAATCTAGAAATGATTACATTCTCAAAGATTAGAAAGGATTGTTAAAGAGTGTTTATGGATACTTTATATATAAAGGGGCTGCTTTAATTATTTGTCATTTCAATCTTGGATCCTGTTAAAGCATGATAATACTGAAAAATGATTGCTCAGAATAGTAATCAAAACTCTAAGTTCCAATGTCGCCAAGTACTATCCATGCTGTATGGATTAAATAAATCGTACTGTAAGAAACTTATAGTTGGTCTGGAATGCCGTGTTATTGGCTGTGGTGATTTCAAACCTGTTGTTCGTCTAAGTGGTCAAAGTATTGCAGGTGTTCCACTTACACATACCGAGTGGATCTGGTTTAAAGAAAGTTTTCCCAGGATTGATGAATTCTTTGAATCAGAAGGAAACGAAATGGTTGATTAAAAAATATATTGTGGTACCAGCTTTAGCATAAGGTTCATGATAAGTTTTTCTGATAAAGCTTTTGAGCTGATATACGAAACACGAGACAAAAATCATACAGGTTGTCCACCAACGAAGAAACGCTTTCAATCAAGATTGGTTTATAATAAAACCATATGATCAGCTCAAACACATCTCTAGAAACGTAGACAATAGGATTAAATATCTGTTATGTGTGTGCAAAGATATAAAATATGTATTTAATGAAATTTGTAACTATACGAAAGAGAAATTCCAAGAAAGAAAACAATTATCACAATACACACAGTTTAAATTTTATGATGTACATTCTATAACAAGCACATTTTATACCCATAATGTTAATAAGTTACATAAAATCTTGAAAAAAAATAATTTAAGTATGCTAATAGATGATGCCTATATTTTGATGCATGAACTTGTATCTTTACACTTGAAGGATATTGATCATGTTATGAACAAAAATATTAATCAATAAATGTATTTAAATATCAATCTCGTTTTTCCTTACCTTTGACACGTAGGGTATATGATCGTAATAAATTAATTATATTTCAATTAAAAAATCTACTTGATTCTTAATTATCTCTATTTTAAAGTAATTAACTTAGCATAAATAAATGTATCGAAAGTGGTGCGACAGTGGCGAAAGGCTCAAGAAGTACATTAAATAGTTTGATATAACACATCAAGCTTTTCGATCCACGTTAGGCTTATTGATTCACATTAAGCTTTTCGACTCACATTAAGCTTTTTGGTACTCGTTGAGCACGTTTATCGTAAGTTTTGTAGCTACAAACTAGGTTGTTACTTCAATTACCTTATCACTTCAAATTAGCTTACCACTTCAAATTAGCTTGTCACTTCAAATTAGCTTGTCACTTCAAATTAGCTTATCGGTTCATCAGCAATCTGATTTCTCGAGCAGCTTGTGACACGCGCACCGCCGCCCCGCGGCCGCCGCAAACCTCAAGAGTTTTTGTCATGGATCCACAGTGGAAACATCCTTGGACATCTATGGTTTGCGGTCCCACATTATGTGGGAAAACCGTGTTTGTTAAAAACTTTTTAAGACATATAGATAGTATGAGTAACGTACACTTTGACCAAATAATAGTTTACTATTCCGAATGGCAATCAACGTATAAAGAACTGAGTGATGATGTCGAATGTCACCAGGGTTTACCAAAAAATTCAGACTTTGTCGACGACCCTAGAGGCCAAAATTGATAATTATAGACGACTTGATGAGGGAGTCTTCGGGTGGTGGTGGTGGTGGTGGCGTTATTGCCAATCTTTTTACTAAGGGTAGTCATCATAATAATTTAAGCGTAATATTCATCACAAAAACCTTTTCCATAAGGGTCAGCGTGAAATCTCGTTAAATTCTAATTATATAGTTATTTTCAAAAACCCTAGAGATAAATCTCAGATACAGTATCTAGCTCGCCAAGTGTGTCCTGAAAATCCATAATTTCTACAAGAGACTTATCTTGATGCAACTAAACAAGCACACTCCTATTTATTATTTGACTTACGCCAAGATACACCTGATAATTGTCGTTTTCGTAGTAATATATTTCCGTTTGATAAATATCACTATGTTTATGTTCCCAAGAAATCTATAAAAGGTAGCGAACTTGGGAATAATATACCAGTCATACGATTGTAATGGGTTCGAGTAGACGCATGCGTCTTGGACAAAAAAATTTAAATACTTTAATATCTCTGCTTCATTTCGATAAAAACCAACGACGTGTTTTATTACGCGAAGCAGATAAAAAACTTGTCATTCTCATTTGCGAATGTGGTTCAAATATTTTACGTGGTAACGTGGTAACGTGGAACCAATCGAAGGTTTTTTCTACGAAGAAGAACTTTCTAGAGTACAAAAAGATTTTTCTTACTCGCCCACCCGAAAGTACGTACTTCCGGCCCGCATCTCCGGGCCGAAAGAGAAACTTTCGCATCCTATTTTAGACCAACCGCGCGCTCTGATTGGCTGCCGAAATTTCCTGACCCGCGGCGCTTGAGCGCTCGCGCGCATGTCCGACGAAAGATGTTTGTGCGGTGGGAAGGTTAGACACGTACGAAATAAACAGAGAAAAGTGCACGGGTGACGAGAAAAAAGAGTTAAATGAAATAAGATGTTTGTGTGGTATGAAGGTTAGACACATACGAAATAGACAGAGGAAAGTACAGAAAAAAGAGTTAGTTGAAATAAAAAGTGGTGTTGTCTTTTTTTAATAAATGTGTTTCTGATGCCCGCCCCGACCAGCAAAACCTCGGCTTCGCCTCGGTCTTGCAAATCTCGGGCGGAAATCAAACCATCTGTGTAACAGCGAAAGTAGCAGACGGCCAAAAAACCAGCTCTCCACGCCGGGTCGAAAGAAAAAATGGTCGATAATATCGACCGAGCTATCCAAAGCAGGCAGTACTATCGAGCGGGACGAAAGAAAAACTAACACTCAAACACAGCTAGCAAACGACAACGCAATTTTATCAATTATTTAACAATTACAGAACGTACTTTCGGCCGGGGAGTAAGAAAAATAGTATACAATACTTGGACCGGAAATTGCATGCCCTGGCCGTGCGTCATGACGCCCTCGGCTTCACCTCGGGCGTCATACCACGCACGGCCCGGAAATCCAATTTCCGGCCCACGTATCGTAATGTACTATGAATACAGAATCATTTCAAATAGATAAGATTCTTAAAACTAAAGGTAAAGGGAAAAACAAAAAATTTTTTTTTCACTTGGAAAGGTTATCCCGACAAAATTTAATACCTGGGTTTCAGCAAACAATTTAAAAAAGATATAATGAGAGAACAATTTTACATAGTATTATCTAGTAACAACAGCATGTATGTGTTTCCTGAATATAAAACAACATATTTTACCACACAGCTACCTCAAAATATTTATTTACACGGTGTGTGGTCTGTAGTTCTATGTGAGATTCAGATACCCCACACATTTCAACATATTTCGCTCGATAACTATGAGGGTATGGTCTGTGTAAAAACAACTGAGTCGTTTTCACCAAATGATTTGAGACAGGAATCAATAGAAAATGATGTTATTGCACACTTATCTACAGGAATTTACACAGATATGGAAAATCTTTTACAAGAAATAAATAATTTACTAACATAAATCGCTTACAATTCAAAGCACAACGTGGAGGGTTTATAGAAATTGAACGAACTTGCCAGGATACTTGTGACACGAGTTTTCATAGTTTAATTTTGTCTGAAAAACTCTTGAGAATTATTGGTTTTGAAAATCATAATCTTGAAAAAATTAGAGATACAGTTACCGGTCAAAGACCTGCCGATCTTATTAGCGGTTTACCATCAATAATAAGAGTGTATAGTGATATTTGTGAATCTTATATTACAGGTGATGTACACACACACCTCTTTTACGCATAGTTCCTCTTAATATGAACGAGTATAAATATGGTAGCATTGAGATTAAAAACTTTATCACGCCAATGTATATTCCATTATTATCTACGTCATTTCAATCGATCACAATAGATATAAAGGACCAAGATGGAAACCCTATAGCATTCGATTCCGGTACATTGACAGTAACACTTCATTTTAAGAGAATCACATAAGATGGGTTATTTTGAAACAATTTATGATAACCAAAGTGCCCACGATCCATTCAATAATTATATTACAATAGATACATCTATGCAAAAAGGAAAAGGTGTTGGAAGTTTTTTAAAAGATGTCTATCGTAGTGTTTTACTGTTTGTAAAAAAAGGTGGTAAGGCTGTAAAAAAAGCTGTTGGTAAAAAGGCTTTACGAGCAGGTGTAAATATTTTAGATGACATTACACATGAAAAACCTTTTAAAGCATCTTTTCGCAATAATATTCAAGAATTAGGAAAGAATCTCAAAAGAAAAGCCGAAGAAAAATTGGATAATCTGATAAGTGGTTCAGGATATAAAACTAAGCGTCGGGCCCAGAAACAACAGTTGACTAAGAACTCTGATTACACCAAAAGTGGAAAACGTTCCAAAGTTAAACCAAATAAAAAATTTGGTATTAAAAAAACACTGTAAAAATAAAAGGAAAACTTTGAAAGAAAAACGTACTGCGCGAGATATTTTTGAAGAATAATGGCTTTTCTACATAGTGGTTCGTGTGCATGTCTTAAATCTGAAGTGAATTTATTTAGTGTACCTCCTACTCAAACAACGATTGAAAATTCAAATTATGTTCAATATAAGCCAATATCTTCGCTAACTGAAGGGTCACCAATAGAGTTTTGTATACCGGAAACTAGTATATATATCGACCTTGCACATACTCTGCTTAGTGTTCGTGTAACTATCGCACAAACAGTAACACCTCTTGAAACCATAGATAAAAATACCTTGAAAAATGTTGGTGCTGTAAATAATTTTATGCACTCGATATTTAATCAAGTTGATGTGTTTTTTAATCAAAAACCTGTTTCCTCGCCAAATAACGCCTACGCTTATCGATCATACATTGAAACTTTATTAAACTATGGGTCTGCAGCTAAAAAATCTCATCTCACCAGTGCACTATGGTACACCGACACTCCTGGAAAAATGGATGTTACAGATGACGAAAACGAGGGTCTTACAAACCGCCGAATCCTTATGGGCGATGAGAAAAACATAGATATGATTGGGTATTTACATTGTGAAGTTTTCAATCAAGACAAATTATTAATTAATGTTGTCGAAGTACGTGTGTGGTTCGTACGATCACGAGATAGTTTTTGTCTTATGGACCCGACAGGAATCTACACCGCTCGAATCACCGAAGCTGCTCTCTTTGTACGACGTGTCAGAGTTAGTCCAAGTATTATATTGGCTTACGAAAAAGCACTTTCGAAAACAGCAGCTAAATATCCCCTCACACGTGTAGAAGTAAAAGCTATTACAATGCATAATGGTATTCATGGAGAAACATTGGATAATGTCATTTTAGGTCAATTACCAAAAAGAATTATTGTTGGCTTTGTAGAAAATAAAGCTTTTAACGGTGATAAGGGTCTCAATCCATTTCATTTTAAAAATTTTAATATAAATTATTTGTGTTTCTACATTGATGGTGTACAAGTACCGTCTAAACCATTACAATCTGATTTTAAAACGAATAATATGTATGTTGATGCATATCATACTTTATTTTCTGGTACAGGTATACATTATTTAAATGAGGGTAATTCCATTTCACGCGAAGCTTATGCCAATGGATATTGTCTTTTTGCTTTCGATTTAACACCTGATTTATCAGCAAATCAAGACACACATTGGAATCTAGTAAAACATGGTAGTGTGAGAATTGATGTTCGTTTTGATGATCCGTTAAGCAGTACAGTAAATTGTATAATTTATGCTGAATATGAAAATATACTTGAGATTGATTCGTCACGTCAAGTTGTCGTGGACTATAGTGGGTGAGATGGTGGGGGAAAGTAGTAGTAGTGGGGGGTAAAGATTAATGGTTTGGAAATGTTTCTGATATTTCAGTCGTTGATTGGACGTTGATTTGTACAAAACTATGAAGATGGATATCGTCGTAGATATACAGTGTGCCAAAGATTATAAAAACCGTCCGGTACCAAAAGAAGTGGCAGTTCTTTCATTAAATCAAAATTTCACAGGACATTGGCTTGTTTCTCCGAATAGATAAATAATTGCACTATGTCAAGAGGCTAGAAAAGAAAACGATTGGTTATCACGAAACCATCACGGCTTGGACTCGATTGATCAAGGTGTTTCCGAAAAAGTCTTGTTCAAAAACCTAGAAGAAATTTGCAAGAGAGCAAACAACATTTATGTTCGTGGTGGCATGAAAGTGGCGATTTTACGAAAAATCACTACACGACACATTATAAATTTAGAGTTTGAGGAAGATTGTCCACCATTTCACAAACTTACAGCGTCTGGTAATTACTGCATGCAACATTCTTTAAAATTCGGTTTTTCAAAGTTTAGTTGTGCTTTGAATAACGTCTCTAAGTTAAAAACGTGGCTGAAAACACGTGGTAAAACTGAAGCTGTTGGTGAAGAGTTTATCTTTGAATCACCTATTAACCTCTGTGATGAACAATGTACAAATTCAACGGATTTTATCTCGAATTCCTACTCACGCTGTGGGGGTCTTTGCGGCAGATCAAATTCCCCTGGTCTGGACGAGACCGACAGCTTTTATTTTCAACACCCAAAGTCACGGTAAAGCTGGCTTGCATTGGGTGGCAATTTACGTCAATAAAAACTGTGATGCCTGGTACTTTGATAGTATTGGTGTACACCCTTACATACCCGATCATATAAACCGTATTCGAAGAAATGTTATAATTTCGATGGAATTCACGACAACTACAAAGTGAAACTTCAGATACATGTGGTTATTTTTGTCTCATGTTTTTACATTACATGTATGTGGGCCTTGGAATTGGACATTTTCTCGAAAACTTTTCTTGTAACTTACACTAAAATGATCAAATTGTTAGAAATTATGTTTCAAAATTGTATAGGGGCACATTTCCCCACGACCATTACCCCCCCCCCCCCCCACTTCTAACACATCCCGCTACTATCCTACCTTTCCAATAGAAAACCCCTCCACCATCCGAATGAATAGTATAAAGAAAGAGCGTCTACCACAACCTATTCATTAGTTCACACGATCACTCCTGCTGAAAATAATACACAAGAATGGCTGGTCAAGGCAAGCGTAAATACAAGGCAATGGCAGGTCAAGATAGTGTTTCCAAATATCATTGTCGTCATCAACTGTTGCCAATGGTGTACGGACTAAACAAATCTTATACTAAGAAAATTACAATTGATCTAGAAAATAAAAAATAATTAGGTATCGCTTATTGTGTAAGCCTAATATTATTGAAAATAGATATTTCTAATGTTCTATTTGATGCTCTAACAAAATTCAGTGGTACGGTCCATGCCATAAGATGTATGAATAATATTCAGTTTCATTAATCATGTTATCAAAAATTGAAATTATGGATTTTTCTTGATATTTCAAAAAATTGTAACTTTTTTCCCTATGCTCGACCAGTATTGATAAAAAAGCATTTTGAAGGGTTTTCGAAGAAGAATACAAAAAAAAATTTGTCGAATAAAGAATATTTGGCCGCAGCCTCAATATCCTTTGATGAAGGTATACTAAGAAGCAGCCAATCAGAGAATTTCAAAAAGGGTCATAAAATAAATACTGGCACATTCTACAGAAAAAATTCAAACCTTTTGCTAATCAATGTACTATACAAAAAGTTTCAAGATTTTCAGTTAAAAAATGAATAAACTTGGATTTTAACCAAAAATTGCAAAAAAATTGAATTTTCAATATCGACCTAAAATTTGAGGAACATTTTTTGTTCATAAAAACTAAAAGAAAACGAGTTTTGAGGGATTTTAAAATTTTGAGCTGCTGACTTCACGTGAAATATCCCATTATACCTGAAACAACAGGAGGGTGTAACAAAATTTGAGACCAAGGGTTGAACTTCAAATGAACCTGAGTATGGTATATAAGTTGATCAGCATTTTAAAATATACACCTTCCATCATATAAACGCATAACTGCAAATTGAACATTTTAACAAAATTTGTATTATTAGAAGTATTGTCATTAATAATTACTTTGCATTATACTTGTCATGCTACTGAATGATTGGCAAAAGTAGAGCTACTATAATTTCATTGAGCTAGGCTCATAAGTTTCTTTAGCTTCTTTTCAAATTTTATGAGTTTTGTTGAAAGAAAATGGAAAAGAATTAATTTTATGTCAAGACATCTAGTTTCTTATAAATAGATAACTAAATAAACTCATGTAATTGTAATTCTTTTCTGTTATAATTAAATATGTTCGCCCATACACCTTTCCTTATAACTAATAATTGTGCGTATTTCGTTTATACGCATTTTTGCATTATAAACAACTGTGCATATTTCGCTTATACATATTTTTGATATTGTAAATAATTGTGCGTATTTCGCTTGTACGAATTTTTTATTATAAATAGTTGTGCGTATTTCGCCTATACGCATTTTTGTATGATAAATAATTGTGCGCATTTCGCATATACGCATTATTTATTATGAATAATTGTGCGTATTTCGCCTATACGCATTTTAATATTTACTATTTTTTTATTACAAACACATGTCAATTTGAACGTAATTACGTTCGAATAAGTATTTATTTATAATCACGATTTTTACTTATAGTATAAAATTACGTGATTAGTAATACTTTAAGTTTTGACATGTCCAACACCTATTAGCCAAAAACTACGGAGCGCACCACCTAAATATCGTCACCGGCTTCCCCGAAGACCTGGACCACGTATTAGATGCGCCCTGATATCCAAACGCAAAAGACTACAAAGCGCACCACCTAGACCTCGTCATCGGCTACCCTGAACACCTGCACTGCGTATTAGATGCGCCCTGATATTTTAATGCAAAAAACCT
This sequence comes from Torymus aiolomorphi, assembly GCA_036365515.1. Taxonomy (NCBI): domain Eukaryota; kingdom Metazoa; phylum Arthropoda; class Insecta; order Hymenoptera; family Torymidae; genus Torymus; species Torymus aiolomorphi. The sequence continues at coordinate 124,123,982 of CM070876.1, read as the reverse complement.
AGACTCCATCATCGGCTACCACAAAGACCTAAACCACGCATTTGATACGTTCCAACATCTAGAGACAAAAAACTACGGAGCGCACGACCTAGACATCATCATCGGATACCCCGAACACTTTGACTACGTATTAGATGCGTCCTGGGATCTAAACGCAAAAAACTTCGGAGCGCATCACCTCGACTCCATCATTGACCACCTCAAAGACCTAGACGACGCATTCGATGCTTTCAATTATCGATAAGTCACACTTCCTTATAATAGTTGTCATTTCCGTATTAGCAGGTAGCAACCGTTACCGCTATAGTATTTCTCCCTTACAATTGAAGGTGGAAGCAATGTATACTAAAATCGTGTGACGCTGTTACGTCGGTATATGCCGCTGATCCAACGATCGTATAATTGTGTAACTGTTGTAGTATGAAAAGCAACATACCGTAAAAGTATGGGTCCCTTACTAAGATTGCTAAAACCACCTTACTTATATAGTAAAGGAACTCCTATACTCCACGAGTAAGCCGTTTTAACTGTAGCAGTAAGAGTTTTCTTTCCGTGTGCACCCGCAGAAAACTGTTACTTTTTGGGGAGATATAATTCGTACCTAAAAATCAGCTGTGCCCTAAATACTGACATTAGTCTAGGCACCAGGGGGGTTTCCGTGGCCGATGGATGTCCACGCCTCCACCAAAGCTTTTCTTACGTATTTTTGTCTGCTGATTCTGAATTTCGAAAGTGGACAGTCGTCAAAATGTTAGTTTTTTGTTATTAACAATTTAATTGTTTAAACTGCGGCCAAATCAATATGATTAATTATAACTGAATCCTAACTGTCTAAAACTGTAGTAAATTGATCTAGAATTATGCACGTTTGCGCTCGAATTCGCGACTTATTGCACTAAATTTGCAATAATTCGGGTTCTAATCAAAATTTTTCAATTCTGAAAAAACGAGCATATTCTAGATCAATTTACTACAGTTTTAGGCAGTTAGGATTCAGTTATAATTAATCATATTGATTTGGCAGCAATTTAAACAATTAAATTGTTAATAAAAAAAAACTAACAGTCTGGCGACGTTCCACCTTCGAAATTCAGAATCAGTAGTCAAAAATACGTAAGAAAAGCTTTGGTGGAAGTGTGGACATCCATCGGCTACGGAAACCCCCCTGGCGCCTAGACTACATCTAGAGTCTGTCGCGGGAGCGCAGACATTCAAGTATACCTTCGTCGTCCCTTCTCCGTCGTGTCCGCCTAGCTGATGTCCTCGGGAAGTGGTAGTTGCGTTGGCTGCCCTCGAGGAGAGTAGAATGATATGAAGACCTGTTGTCTTCTGCAGGAGCTCTTCGCCTAGAGCAAAGCAAAATATATTAATAATGCTTTAGGCAGTGGGGATGAGGAGAGCAGTATCAAACTGCCAGGAACAGAGGAGTAGACAGATGGAAAGTTGGAGACCAGGTTCGGCTGTACTACAAGATAAAGTCCAAATCCGAAGTGAAATACTTACTCGAGTCTGGCACAGGAGATCAAACTATATTTATATACACCTTCGCTCTCACTTTTACGATATGTTTGTCTAGCTGATGTCCACAGGACGTGGTAGTTGTGTTGGCTGCCCTGGAGGAGAGTAGAATTATATGAAGACGTGTTGTCTTCTGCAGGAGCTCTTCGCCTAGGGCAAAATAGAATATATTAATAAAGTGTTAAGCAGTATAGGAATGAGGATAGCAGTATCGACCTGCCAGAAACAGAGGGAGTAGATAGATGGAAAGTTAAGATATCTGTAGAAAATGGAAAGGATCTTTGGAATGAAAAGTCGAAAAAGTGCATGTGCATTTCCAACTAAGACCTCATCACCCTCGCTTAAAGTTTACCAGAATGTTAACACACAATCCAATACATGTTGAGGCATTGTATATTAAATTTTAGATCTTTTCAATCAGCTAGTGTAGGCGAAATAACTTTTTTTCTTGAACATTTCTTAAAAAGAGCATACAAATTGCAATATCTCCTCACTTGCTAATTATTTAGATCTTAAACTTGATAAACAGTCCCTCAGCATGTATTACATAGTGTGTGTAAAGTTTGAAATATTTGTAGGGAATGGAAAGGTATCTTTGAAATGAAAAGTCGAAAAAGCGCGTGTGCATTTCCAATGTAGACCTCCTCACCCTCGCTTAAAGTTTATGAGAATGTTTACACACAATCCAGTACATGCTGAGGCATTGTATATTAGGTTTCAGATCTACTCAATCAGCCAGTTTGGAGGAAATTACTTTTCTTTCTTAAAAATTTCCTGAAAAAGCACAAAAATTGCAATATCTCCAGACTTGCTAATTATGTACATCTGAAACTTGATAAACCGTCCCTCAGCATGTATGCCATTATGTATGGAAAGTTTAAGATACTTGTAGGAAATGGAACGGGATCTTTGGAACGAATTGTCGAAAAGCCGCATGTGCATTTGCGACAAAAACCTCCTCACACTTTCTCATAGTTTACCAGAATGTTCTCACACAATGCAATGCATGCTGAGGCATTGCATATTGAGTTTCAGATATACTCCATCAGCCAGTTTGGAGGAAATCACTTTTCTTTCTTAAAAATTTCCTGAAAAAGCACAAAAATTGCAATATCTCCATATTTGCTATTTATGTAGATCTGAAACTTGATAAACTATCCCTCAGCATGTATTGCACGGTGTGTGTAAAGTTTAAGATATGTTGAGAGAATGGAAAGGGATCTTTGGACTGAAAAGTCGAAAAAGCACAAGTGCATTTCCAACTAAGACCTCCTGACCATTGCTCAAAGCTTACCAGAATATTAACACGCAATCCAATACATGTTAAGGCATTGTATATTAAATTTTAGATCTTTTCAATCAGCCAGTGTACGGGAAATAACTTTTTTTCTTGAACATTTCTTAAAAAGAGCATACAAATTGCAATATCTCCACACTTGCTAATTATTTAGATCTGAAACTTGATAAACAATACCTCAGCATGTGTTACATAGTGTGTGTAAAGTTTGAAATATTTGTAGAGAATGGAAAGGGATCTTTGAAATGAAAAGTCGAAAAAGCGCGTGTGCATTTCCAATGTAGACCTCCTCACCCTCGCTTAAAGTATGTGAGAATGTTTACACACAATCCAGTACATACTGAGGCATTGTATATTAGGTTTCAGATCTATTCAATCAGCCAGTTTGGAAGAAATTACTTTTCTTTCTTAAAAATTTCCTGAAAAAGCACAAAAATTGCAATATCTCCAGACTTACTAATTATGTACATCTGAAACTTGATAAACTGTCCCTCAGCATGTATTCCATTATGTATGGGAAGTTTAAGATACTTGTAGGGAATGGAAAGGGATCTTTGGAACGAAATGTCAAAAAGCCGCATGTGCATTTGCGACAAAAACCTCCTCACTCTTTCTCATAGTTTACTAGAATGTTCTCACACAATGCAATGCATGCTGAGGCACTGTATATTAAATTTAGAACTTTTCAAGCAGCCAGTGTAGGGGAAATAACTTTTTTACTTGAACATTTCTTAAAAAGAGCATACAAATTGCAATATCTCCTCACTTGCAAATTATTTAGATCTTAAACTTGATAAACAGTCCCTCAGCATGTATTACATAGTGTGTGTAAAGTTTGAAATATTTGTAGAGAATGGAAAGGGATCTTTGAAATGAAAAGTCGAAAAAGCGCGTGTGCATTTCCAAGGTAGACCTCCTCATCCTCGCTTAAAGTTTATGAGAATGTTTACACACAATCCAGTACATGCTGAGGCATTGTATATTAGATTTCAGATCTACTCAATCAGCCAGTTTGGGGGAAATGACTTTTCTTGAAAATATTTTGAAAAATACACAGAAAATGCAGTATCTCCACACTTGCTGATTATTTAGATCTGTAATCTTTGGAATGAAAAGTCGAAAAAGCGCATCAAATCTACAGTTGGCCGTTGTTATTTATACGCCAGATTGCTAGATAGGTATACCTATATATACGTAAAACCTAACCTTCAATTTTCTTTAGCCGAAGAATTGACGCTTGATTAAAGAAAAAAATAGGCAAGGATTGACGCTTGACTAAAGAAATAATAGTCCCTTCCATGTCAGACTTTCAAAGCAGTGATTTTTACACGTTTCTAAGTGGGTTATAGGTTATTTGTACGACATATCTGTCGTACAAATAACAACGCCGTAAAATAAATAAATTCTTGAATGACTTACTTTTCTGTCTTACGGCGGGGCCAAGTCCAAGCGGCACGGTCCGTTGGGTGTGCACCCACACGGTGCGGTACGGACGCTACGGTCTGCGAGGTGGGCGGCTGATGCAGCGCTCCAGGATGCGCCGTCTGCGAGCGGTCCAGGCGGCAGGCACACCGATGACACGTCGTTAAGCATCAATGGATAGAGGAGGGCACAGGTGGCGAAGGTGGTGGCGGAGGTGGTGGCGGCAACACGGGACCGCCTCCCGGAGGGCCTAGGCCCAGGCATCGGCGATGGATAGCTCAGCTGTGCTGCAGCCAGCAGCGCATGCGTGTACACACACACGGGCAAGGCCGCGCCGCTGGCCGCTGCCGTCGCTGCCGTCGCCGACTCGCGAATCTCGCGATGCTACATATTACCCATATGGTACAATAATCTATTTTTTTTTTTTAATATTATGCATAATCATGAGTGCATTGCCCTCCGTAATGACATTATGAATCATTCTGCAAAGTTTCACGTCGATATTTTAAGGTATCTGAGAATGGCATTTGAACGAAATTTTCGTTCAAATGCCATTCTTAGACGCTTTTGAATATTGACTTGTCATTTTGCAGAATGATTAATAATGTAATTACGGAGGGTAATGCACTCATTATTTTTCATATATCGTTATATTTTTTTTTTCTATTAAAAACAATATATTTTTTGCTCGGTCGGTAAAAATTGAGTTTACACCCCCTTAATTGAATCTACGATTGACTGTCTTTAAAAAAAATATAGTTGTTAGCAAAGAAGTTTTGAATCATTCTTCATAATTTAGGAATATATAATTAAGTATAAACAATTTAAAACTAACAATAATAAATGATAATAATAAATAGTAATAAACAAAAACATCAAAATGATTTTCAGGCGCATAACAGCAGATAATAAGCTTATTATCATGTGATTATTATTATTATTATTACCTGAAAGTAATGTTGATATTTTCATTTATTAGTAATAATAATTATCATTTTTATTAATGTTAATTAAATTTTTTTTTATATTTAATTTTACATTCCCCAATTATGACAACTAATTAAAAAATTCTTTGCCAGCATGTAACCCGACTGACATTAATTCGTTTCCCCCTAGTTCCATTTTTTTCAAGTGTAATCGGGGCTAAGGCGAGGTTAGGTTAGGTTATTGCATGAGAACGTTGAAGTTTTCATTCAATAACCTAACATAACCTCGCCTTCGCTCCGATTACACTTGAAAAAAATTTAACTATGAAGAAACGAATTAATGTCCGTCGGGTGTACATCATTTTTAATATATTCGAGTTAATTGTAGATTCAAGTAAATGAATTATAATTTATAATAATAAACAATTAGTACATTACAATACTAGTGGCATAAGTCGTACTTTACGGCACAGCGTGTATAAGCGCCCGAGCCTAGCGAGTGCGCTTAATGCCGTGCCATGAACTACTTATGACACGTGTATCGTGCAATATTTTATAGCACTGATTGCATAAATCTGCCATGTCACGCCTATCCATGCCATTAGCAGTCCATTTTTGCGCCGTGCAGTATGGCCCAAGCGTTAGCGAGCACGGTGCAATAATGGACTAGTTATTTCACGAATAGGCGTGACATAAATGCGGATTTATGCCACACAGTGCTATAAAATAATAACTAATAAATAAAAGTATTAACCAGATTCCCAGGTTAAAATCAGTTGATAATCAGCTGAGATTTTGCGTAGAGACGAGTAAAATAAATTTAAAGTTTGTATTCCTTTTGAATATCCTCTTGAGTATTTTATTCTTTTGAATATCCCCTTGATAATTCTCTTGAAAAATCCTCTTAAAAAAATCCTCTTGAAAAATCTATGCACACTAGAACATATACCTTCGTCGTATCGTTGGGCTCGCTCTGTGGCGGTCCGATTAAATTGCAGCTTTTGAGCGGTCTTCTGTATTTCCCGACCAAGAGCTCGACAATCTGCACGACGTGCGATTGAATGTGCACGCTGATAGCATGATACTCGGCTGATTATTTAAGCCTTTCATTCTTGAAAGCTATCTTCGTCTTCAGAAAATTGAAATCTCGTGGGAAATTCTACAGCTGCTGCACCAACAAACTGTTGACATGAGCAGCATCAAGCTCTGAGAAATACTACTTGCTTCATTCTTACAGATCGGGTTTTGACTGGCGTTGACTGCACTCTCAGTACGCTGCTATGGGGAAGAACTATCTAGTATAGTCGTTTGTCCATAATCTAGTTACTGATTTCAGACTTTAAAATGTACCCATGTGGGGTGTGGTCTAGCGCTGCTATAAAAAATAATCAATTTTCTTACAAAAAAGGAAAGTTTGCTATTACATTTTTTCCCGCATATTTTATTTTCATTATCCTCTTGAGTAATTTATTGCCTCCTTGAATATCCTCTTGATTACTTTCTCTACTGCTTACTCTCTCTACTTTCTTACTATCCTACTGCATATTTTACTTTCAATATTTTCTTGAGAATTTTCTATTTATTATCCTCTTGAATATCCTCTTGATTGTCCTATCGAATGTCCTCTTGATTGTCCTATTGAATGTCCTCTTGATTGTCCTATTGAATGTCCTCTTGATTGTCCTCTTGAATGTCCCATTGAATATCCTCTTGAATGTCCCATTGAATATCCTCTTGAATGTCTTCTTGATTGTCCTCTTGAATATCCTCTTGAATATCCTCTTGAATATCCTCTTGAATATCCTCTTGAATGTCCTCTTGAATGTCCTCTTGAATGTCTTCTTGAATGTCTTCTTGAATGTCCTCCTGAATATCCTCTTCCTCTCTCAACTGCACGGGTTTGAATAAAAGTTATTGCTAATAAAGTGTCCCTTCTTTGCACTTTTCATTCATGTACACCCAACGGTAAAAATAACTTTGAAAATTTAAATGGAAGTTGGAACGTTATAAAGTTTAGGTTAACTCTAAAGCGAGGGTACACCCTGCCCTTCGATATTTATCTAACCTAACCTTTACAACCTTTCAAAAGCTGGAATTCCAATTTTCAAAGTTATTTTTACCGTTGGATGTACATCTATAGCCACCTTAAATCTTCTTATTAGACCTACTCGGGTGTCATAAATACGAATCTAAAATAAGAATTGTCATTAGATATATTAAATATATTATTCTTGCAAAACTACAAGGGAAAAGAAATTTTATGATTTTTTTTCCTTCTGTCGTTCCCTCCCCAAATTTCAACTTCTTAAGTAACAGACTCACAGAAATAAAAAAAAAAAAAAACTGACTGATTCTAAACAAAAAGAGAACCAAAAAAGATATCAATGATTTTTTCAGTAATTTTTCAATCTTCAACTATTTTTTAATTTAAAAACTATTAGGTTTACAGAAATAATCATAGATAGTTTTTTTATTCTCTTTTTGTGTAGAATCAGCTCGTATTTCTTTTATTTTTCTTTCTTTTCCTTTAAAAGTTGAAATTTTGGGGTCATTATACTAACGAGGAGAGTGTACTTACTACCTTTGGATACTAGAATTGCATGTCATTGGGCGTAGCCCTTTCTTTCAGCAGACAAGGAAGAGATCCTGAACCCTAGGTTCTAACGCCCAAAAGTTTTTTTGTAGTTGAGCGGGATAGTCTGAAAAATTTGGTAATATTAGCAAATTATACATGCAGCTACAAGGTTCAGAGTATATCCCCTATTTATGTGATGTTAATAGTTAAGCACATATAATTGATATACATAATTTTTAGCATATTTTACAGTAATACACTCTTACTGTTTGTTAACAAAAAGTAAATTGTGTTCTATACTGTGGGATGTTTGAAATTTCATGAACTACGTAGAATTAATGCTTTAAAATATATCCTTTTATTTTATACTTGCTTAATTAGTGGTATGACTATAATATTGCATGATTATTGGATATGATTAACAATTGAATGTTATTTTAAAATTTATATGATGTTAATTTTTTATTTGCGTTTTAACCTTTTATAATACCTATTTTTTCTATTTGATTATCAATATAAGTAATAAAATTAATGTAAATTATAGTAGGAAATATGTACTATAATATTCAATTCTTGATAATTAGATAATTAAGCATGTATAAAATAAAAGGATATATTTTAAAGCATTGATTCTACGTAATTCATGAATTTTGCAAACTTTCCATAGTATAAAACAGAATTTACTTTTTGTTAACAAACAGTAAGAGTATATTACTGTAAAATATGCTAGAAATTATGTATATCAATTATATGTGCTTAACTATTAACATGACATATGCCCGAATTGAGACTGGATGCAATAAAACCCAAGAAACTATCCTTACAGCAGCAGAACCAACAGATTAGGTTACCCATTATAAATGAATTCAGGTTACTTTAAACACTGGCAAAGCTGCAGGTATGCTCCACTTGAAAAACCAGCGCGATATTGCTTTTCTATTTCTCATTATACAATACAATATCAAATTAACTTTTGGAGGTTATAATAGTGGGTTTTCACAACTTTTGCACGCTTCCAGATTCCTTACTCAATCATGCCTTTTTAAAGTTAATATCAAACGCAATTCCAAACATGCTTCCTAGATCTGACAGGTGGCTTGTATATTTTAGGAGCACTAAACACGTACAGAATATGCATTGTGTTTAATATTTACTGTAAGAGGGCTAGGTTGAGTAAAGAATCTTTGGGAACATGCACAAATTATGGAAATCCACTTCCATAACCACAAAAAACCAGTTTTATTGTATAATAAAAAATAGAAAAGAAATATCACTGTACAAGAAAATTTTCTTTTCTATTATTATACAATAAAAATTCCTTTTCTATAAATCTAATCAATTTACAGAAAAGAAAGAACTGACAATAACACACTAAGAATTTCATGTTGTTGTAGTAGAACAATAAGGTTTCGATGGTGTTACCTTCCATCGAAAAAAGTTTTATTAAAGTTAAAAATAATTAACAACAAAAAAACAATCTATATTATTAGAAACTCTAATGATATGACTTTCGAAAACTACATATTGCTTTTTGTTATTAATTATTTTTAAGGTTAAGAAAACTAAAATTTGTTGAAGGTAACACCATAAAAGAACTTTTTATTCTAGTATAAACAATATAAAATTCTTAGCGTATTCATGTCAGCGTTTTCCCTTTTGCAAATTGATTATTGTGATGGAAAATATAAAAAGAAAAAAGTGTGTTGTCATTGCAGATGTTTAGATGATAGACAGCTTTTCTTGAGAATGTGTCCATGATATAAGTACACTTACTCTCTGTTGGTTGATTGTTTACACATTTATTTTTTGTCGAGGATGATGGTATGTCTATTATTTTATAACTTTTTAAATTCAATTTTAATTTATTTTAATTTTAATTATTTTTTCTGAAAGATGTCTTACCTGGCTAAACTATTAAAATTAAAAAAATTCACTAAATTTAAAAATTAAATTAAATTAATAGTGGAATTGAAAAATGAAATAAACTATTTACAGATATACCGTTATACTCCTTATCCTCATAAAAAAATAAATGTGTGAACAGTCAACCAACAGAGCAAGCTTACTTACATCATGGACACATTTTCAAGTAAAACGGTCTGATGTTATCTAAACATCTACAATGACCTTACACTTGATCGGTCCACCTGAGCTCAGGTTGGTACTGCTATTGCTCCCGCTACTTCTTCTGAAAAGAAATAATAAGAGATTAGAATTAGAAACTTGAGTTACTCCTTACCATTCACTAGCATGTACTTATGGCTTAAAATAAACATAAATTGTGTAAAATATAAAAACTCAAGTCAAATAATGCATTAAAAAAATATTGTTATCTGAATGTATTGATATTCAGATTTTGATATAGAGAATTTGTTGTGCTATTGTCTTTATACTGCGTCGTAACGTCAATCTTAAATCAAGTACCAGAGCTTCCTCCTTTTTTCATAAGGGCATTTGTTTCTGGTCTATGAAAATTTAATTTTACATTGAAAATAAAATATTGTTAAAGAATTATTCAACAGAATTGGTGACTGAATACCACATCTAAACAATCCATTTTTATCGACATACTTCTTATTTCGTATCAATATTGCTGCTGTAATTCAAATGAGTTTGTCAAAACTTTTCAAGGAAACTTATTTAATATGTGATGCCTCACTTTTTAGTTACAAATTAGATTCTTTGTGTTATTGATTCTTTTCAGAACATGGAGGATTGACGGTATAATGCAGTATAATGTAAATATACGACAAAACATTGAATACATCTAGATAACAATATTTTTTAATGAATGAAATGCTATTAAAAGCGGAATTAATACAATACAAACATTAATACCACCATAATCACTGCTAAAGTACCACCATAATCACCGCCGAAGGAGCACCAGAAAGTTGCAGCAAGTTGTCAGAGGTATGGTCAGAATTACGTACTCAGATCTCAAAGGTTGAAAACTGACAACTTCTCCCAAACTTTTTTCCTTTTTCTAATGTTCGCTTCAGCGATGTCCTTAGGAAGTAGTAGCTGCATCAGCTGCCGTTGAGGGTTATAAAATGATATGAAGGCATATTGTCATCTGCCGGAGCTCTTCGCCCTAGGCAAAACAAAATTTATTAATAACGTGTCAAGCATTGGGGATGAGGAGAGTAGTATCAAACAGCCAGGAACAAAGAAGCAAGATTTTTTGTATTCTCTTTTTGTAGGTAGCACAAAGGGAGAAGCCATTTTATGATTTTTTTCCTTTTGTCGTACCCCTCCCAAATCTCAACTTTTTAAATAACAGACCCACAGAAATAAAAAAAATACTGGCTGATTCTAAACAAAAAGAGGACCAAAAAAGATGTCAATGACTTTTTTAGTAAATCTAATAGTTTTTAAGAAAAAAAATAAAATTGACTCTTTCAATCTTCAATTATTTTTTAATTCAAAAACTATTAAGTTTACAGAAATAATCATAGATAGTTTCTTTTTATTCTCTTTTTGTATAGAATCAGCTACTATTTATTTTATTTTTCTTTCTTTTATTTTAAAAGTTGAAATTATGGGGTCATTATACTAACAAGGAGAGTGTACTTACTACCTTTAGATCCTAGAATTGCATGTCATTGAGCGTAGCCCTTTCTTTCAGCAGAAAAACCCTATTGAGAGTTATAAAATGATATGATGGCGTGTTGTCATTGGCTGGAGCTCTTCGCCCTAGGCAAAACAAAATTTATTAATAATGTGTCAAGCATTGGGTATGGGGAGAGTAGTATCAAACAGCAAAGAACAAAGGAGCAAGATAGATAGAGCAGTGGATTTAAAGGCTATATTAGACTACACTATAGAATACAGTTCCAGTATCGCAAGCAAAATACTTACTCGAATCGGTCACTCTGGCCTGCATAGTGATAAGGCAAGATGCTTTCTGCTTCTATTGAAGCTTCTGTGTGTGCAAAAACTTTTTCATGTTAACTGAATGAAGAGTGACTTGTGTGTGACAGCTGTCGGATCAGTTTCGACCAGGTTGTCTTGGTACATCATTATTTATATGTACACCACTGAATGCAAATAAGGCTCTGGTTGCATTTGTTGCATGTGCAGTACTGATATCTTGTCATCCTGCATGCGATGCTGTTGTTCCTGTTCATAGCAGGGCCCATGCAGAAGTAAGTAATGGCATGTATAGCTAGAGGCTTTTGGAGCACTGCACTGGTGATCTGCACTTTCTGAGCAGGCGAGAAGACCTCTTCTTTTCTGATCACATAATGTCACTGTTCACTCACGAACATCATTTCACTACTGCTGCTGCTATTGGAGGATGTCGTGTTCTTCAGCATTTACACTGAGACTGAAGAATTTGAGGACTTTTCGAGAGCGTGAATGCTGTGTGACGGACATTGAATTTTTGGAGTTATTCATACACGGCATTGGCTTCTCTATAACTCGATGGCTAAAGCTGTAACTAGTAGCTGCTTGACGTTGTTGGTCTGTCCCAGTTAAGTTATGGAGACTGGCTGCTGCATACCCTCTGTCTGGTAGTCTTTGAATAATATCTGCGAGGACGACATATGTATTGTCACGAGTGACAATACGAGTGGCTAACTGCTGTAGGTTAGGCACGTTCCTCCTGTTGCTGACATACTTAAGGCTGCGGATCGGCGCTGTTGGCGCCTTGGCGGTCGTAGAAAAGGAAGGCAGACAGCTTTTCCTCGTGTTCACTCACCATCACCACGTTTGTTCCACTCGCGATACTCTCGGTAATCAGTCAAAGTTCAGCCCGGCCTCTTTCGCGCAGCCACAGCGTCGCCGAGTCGACTTGTCGTTGTCGGATAGCGCTTGTCGTATTGACTTACGACGACAGACGAGCTGCGGCAAGGCCGCCGGGACGTCGTGCGGCCCATGTCGCTTACGGGTTATGGCTTACGACGACAAACGAGCAGATGAGCTGTAGCGCATGCGCTTAGGCGTAGACGCGCACGCGGGCAACAGTGTCGCCACCATTGTGCCTCTGTGGCGATGCTACACATTACCCATATGATATAATAATCAATTTTTTTTTCGCGAATTATGCAAAACGAAGAGTTCATTACCCTAAGTTTTATAATACTCTACCTTCCTGCAAAGTTTCAAGTCAAAATATCTATTAGTTTTTGCGTAAACTTTGATAAAAATTTTGACATTCACTAAACACCACCTATAATTTTTGTCAAAGTTTACGCAAAAACTAATGGATATTTTACTTGAAACTTGGCAGGAGGATAGAGCATGATAGAAATTAGGGCAATGAACTCTTCATTTTACATAATTCAGTTTATTTCTTTTTTTATAAAGTGAAAACCGTGGAACCGACTCGGTCGGTAAAAATTGAGTATGGCACCCCCTTAAGTAGTTGCAACGTTTCGTCGACGGGTTTGTCGACCTCTTCAGGCTTTATTACAAAAATAATAATATAATTAACAGAACGAGCTCACACTAGTCTTAACTTACAATGGTTAAAAAATTTTTAAAAAATGCGAAACGAATTACCTAAGTTATCGCACAGCAATTCGTCGAGTAATGTGAAAATACATAGCAACATGACTTATGTATATATATATATATATATATATATATATATATATATATTGGCTTCCTACCAAAACGTAAACAATAACAAATTTTGAATTAGATCGAGAATATACTTTACTTTTTATGTAACAGCTTAAAGATAGATTTAATTTAATTTCTACTGAGATTCTGTGTATCTTCTGTTTTGTTTATTGTATTTGATGTACTGTTAATAAATAACATTTCAGAAATAAGTCTTTTATTATAGTTATTTTCAATATCTCTAATTGTTACTGCTTCAAAATCAGATTCATGATTATATTCATTTTTATGTCTATTGACAACCAACTCATCATTATTATTCTTGCGATGTTCGGCAATTTGTTTATTTAGGGCACGTTTTGTCTCGCCTATGTACCGTGCATTGCAATCTTTACAAGGGAACTCATAAACCACATTCATTTGCTCAAGTTTATTGGTTTTATCTTTACCAAGAGCAACTAGTTTTGAGAGTTTATTAACTATATTTGGGATCGTTACAATATAGTGTTTCTGTAAAAATTTTGAACAATTGTTGTAAAATTTTGAATAAAATGGAAGTGATACTTTAATGTTGTGGCGGTTAGTATTTACAGGACTGTTTGTTTTATTTTGAAAACGAATTTTAAATAGTCTAGATCTTATATGTTTGTCAATAAACTCTGGTGGATATGTGTTCTCTTTAAGCATATCTTTAACCCGCAATATATTTCTATTATGAAAACGTTTATCTCATAAAAGGATAGCTCTATCAATCAAGTTAAAAACTATATTCTTTTTTAATGATATCGGATGGTTACTGTAGTAGTTTAAAGTTCTATTAGATGACATCGATTTTGAATACCAGTCAGTAACAATATTACCATCCTGTTTAATGAGAGACACGTCCAAAAAGTTAATATTGTTATTAATTTCAATTTCATAGGTAAACTTAAGGTTGGGATCAAAATTGTTAAAACATTCATACAATATATGAATATCGTCTTTTTTGATAAAACAAATCGAATCATCAACATATCGAAAATAGAACGTAGGTATTATGTTGAATTCAGTTTTTAGTTTCTTCCAACAAGCAATTTCTAAATCTTCCATGACTAGATCAGCAAAAAGCGGAGAGATTGGGGAACCCATAGGTGTCCCAAAAATTTGTTGGTAATATTTGTTATTAAAAGTAAAAAATACATTTTCAAATAAAAATTTGGTACAGGAAATAATATCACCGAACGGTATTTTACAATTGTTGAGAATATACTGCGCTCGTTTTTCCAAACTCTGGATAACAAGGTCTACAGAGATATTTGTAAAAAGTGAAACCACATCTAAAGATATCAGTGTGTTGTTATCTGGAATTTTTATATTCGTAATTTTATTAATTAGATCAAAACTGTTATCTATATGTGATTTAGGAAGAGGGAAACATGTTTTGAGGTTTTCATAAATTATTTTTGCTAAGAAATGTGTAGGGCTGTTCACAGTTGAAATTATCGGTCTAAAGGATAGTTTTGGTTTATGGATTTTTGGTAATCCATAACATTTAGCAAGAGATGTGTTTGTCAGCGTAAGTTGTATATGGCCGAATCCATCTCAAATCAGACAGCCCGCGTATGCCTATTTCACCTATCATGTTGAAATAAAAATATTTATGTTCTACTCGAAAAAATATTTTACACGTGTTTTTTTATTTTTTTGTTTCATCAAAATTTCATGCGTTCAGCGATGCCGAAAAATTCCGAGAAAATTCTTTCATTGAGAAAAAAAATTTTCAATGTGATTTTCCGACTGCTATTGTCTCAGCATCTTTTCGACCTTTTAAACGTGTAACACACACTTTCACTCAGTTTTGAGCCCTCTTTAACGGCCTTAATGTCATTTTCAAAAAAAATAAAAAATCCACGAGCTATGCACTTTTTACTGAAAAATTCATTTTTTAGGGAAGTGCCTTTTTCTCGAAAACCCCATGTTTTTTTTGCACAATTTTTGTTGTCGTGATAGAGGACGGTAATGCCTAGCTAGACGTATTTGTGAGATTCGGTACTTTTTCCCTGGGATAGCGGTCACTAATGAGATAACACACAAACAAATTTTTCACGCCTAATGCTTATATATAGTCAATGATATTAGAGTCAATGTAAAGGTATTTGTCTTTGTGTGTATGTAATATACAGGTACACATAACTATGTATTTATTTGTTATTTGCGTCTTTTTGATTTTTTATTTTTATACCTTTTTTTCATTTGTATACCTATTTTACTACCTTTGTTTTTCTGCTTCATTGTTCTTAATTCAGTAAGCGGACGATCAGCGGTCTTTGCTGTCAAACAATGTATTTTATCGTCACATGTTTTTTAACCCATATATGAGTTTTTGAATTCCAGGATACTTTGGAGTTGTAAGCCAATCAATATTTTTTCTTTTCTGAATTGTTCTATTTCAGCATCTTGTAAATGTATTATTTTAATAGCATCAGTATATTTTTGAACATGTATTGCAAAATCATTTGCGTTTTGAATAGCTTCTTCAAGGGGCTCTCGAAGATTATGCGAAGTAGCATAATGCTTTATAAGTCCACCCACACCATCTACAGCTCCTTTGCCGTGCCCAGTAGCAGAGAACAACCATTTTATATCACACGGTGCTCGTTTTAGTTCATCTAATTGAAAGCGATTTTTAAAGTGACTCGCAGCGCCGTCTGATACGATGGTAATTTTTTAATTGAATCACAACAATTTTCTTTCAAGAATTTTATAATTTTTTGTACTGCTAGCAAAGCATACGCTGAATCATGTTTTCGGTCATCACTTATAACTGCGAAACTTTGTGTCGAATCCCCTTGATAAGAGACTGCTGTGAAAATAGAAATTTGATCATTAACCCAATGATTTCCTTGAACAGCTTTATTATGAATCACAGCCCAGTTTTCAGCGAAGTCTATTTGAAGAACTAAATGATGTGAGTCTTTTTTAGCACTTTCTCTTTCTGTTTTTATAGCTTTGCGTTGTATATTTTTACATACATGTGAGTACTAACCCTCATGGTACAAACCGAAAGTTCATCTTTAAAAGCAGAAATTGATAGTGTCTTTTTAATCAGGTTTCCATTATCCCACAAAGCATATGTAATTTCTTCTGTGCCTTCTACATCTTGCAGTTTTAAAACATGAAACGTAATTCCCTTAATCCCTGGACATAGTTTACATTCTTGTAAATAACATAAATCAGATGGCTCAGAACACATTGTTGCATTTATTATTTGTGACCGACTTTCATCCAACTCTGTGACGTTACTCCCTCTAAAATTAATTAAGCTCGTAAGAAATAAATCATAATTTGCGCAATAGATACAGAGACAAACTTCTTTGATGGTGCTAAGTAAGACATACTTTGGTCGCAAACTATAAAATTTCGATTTTCCAATTCGCAATTCTGGATAATCATTTTTAAATACTTTATACGTCTCTTTTAAACTTCGAGTAAGAAAACGCTTAACTTTTTTCTCTTTTTTATTGTTAACTTTAATTGTAACAACGTCACATTTATTAGGACTTTGTCTTGAACAATTAAAATCATCATTTAAATAATATTCCATAACAATTTTTTCCATGTTTTCATCAATCGGATGGCCTGAATATGCATCTGGTTCTGAATAAATTCCTTTTTCTTTAACAAGATTTCTCGATTTGTTGATCATATACATTGTTATTTCTGGAAATAAAGATAAAATTTCATGTTTTGTAAAGGATGAAGGTAGCAAAGTCAGAATTTTTATTTTTTCTGATACCGTAGAACACTTTTGCAAGGCTAGACCAAGATTTTGTATCCATTCTGTACAATGGCATACAGTTGATTCATTTGCTGTTATAGAAACGTCATAAACATTGTTCAACTTCACATCAAGGGTATTAGACAATGTTGAAAGTATTTTTTTTCTTCTTTGTTACGTAATTTTCAATTGATTTTTCATGTATAAGATTTTTTCTTTTAAGAGGCGATACAGAACCTAAGAAAGATGTACTTATTTCATTATTAAATTCTTCAATGCGTTCTGGAGTACTTGGTAAAAAATCTTCATCTCTATCAACTACGTTATCGGTAACTTCATTATCCGTTATAAATTCATTGTCAGTACTACTCACCAATTCTAAAGCACGATTGTAACAATGTTGACACAGATATGTAGAAGGTGTCAAAGGTAAATGAGGATAGAGGTGCTTCAATGGATGAGCAAGATTCTCAAGTTGTTTTAAACGTACGGAACTAGATTTGTAAATAATTTGTTTGTGTTTGTCTAAAAAGTCTGCACATTTGATTCTCTCTGTTGAGTAATATTGAGACATCGTAGTTGAGTTGATAAGGTGTAAATATGTAATAATTTTCCAAAAGATGATGGTTTTAAATAAGACGAGATGTGTGATATATAGCAGAAACCGAACTTTTCTTTGTAAATGTTAAATCAAACCATATCCATCTAGCGGACAAATGTACTAGTACATATACTCCTATAAGTAGGCGCACGTACATGTATATTACATACGCACAAAGATAAATACCTTTACATTGACTCTAATATCATTGACTATATATAAGCGTTAAGCGTGAAAAATTTGTTTGTGTGTTATCTCATTAGTGATCGCTATCCCAGGGAAAAAGTACCGAATCTCACAAATACGTCTAGCTAGGCATTACCGTCCTCTATCACGACAACAAAAATTGTGCAAAAAAAACATGGGGTTTTCGAGAAAAAGGCACTTCTCTAAAAAATGAATTTTTTAGTAAAAAGTGCATAGCTCGTGGATTTTTTATTTTTTTGAAAATGACATTAAGGCCGTTAAAGAGGGCTCAAAACTGAGTGAAATTATGTGTTACACGTTTAAAAGCTTGAAAAACTGCTGAAACAATAGCAGTCTGAAAATCACATTGAAAATTTTTTTTCTCAATGAAAGAATTTTCTCGGAATTTTTCGGTATCGCTGAACGCATGAAATTTTGATGAAACAAAAAAATAAAAAAACACGTGTAAAATATTTTTTCGAGTAGAACATAAATATTTTTACTTCAACATGATAGGTGAAATAGGCATACGCGGGCTGTCTGATTTGAGATGGATTCGGCCATATTATGATATTTTTGTTTTAGAAAGTTGTTATCACTCAGATTTTTCAGAATCCTATAGATATTATTTTCTAATGTATTTAACGGTTTTATTTTTATTTCTCTGCACACCTTATTATCATTCAATAAACTATTCATTTTTTCTATATAGTCAGATTTCTCTAAGCACACGGTAACATTGCCTTTATCAGATTGTGTAAAGAATATATTTTTATTATCGTTAATAAATTTTTGAGCGGTTTTGATTTTCTTAAGTAAAGATAAGTCACTATGTTTCGTTGGTTGTTTACAATTATTTTGAAACTTTATAGCTTTCACTATGTCTTGTCTAATTTTATTTTTGTCATCGGTATTGAGTTGCGAGGAAATAAACATTGTTTCTACGTTTTTTATGGTGTTAAAAACAATCGATTTCTGTATGTTGTGCTGTGTAAATGCGAAATTGCGACCCAGAGAAACTTAGGTAATTCGTTTCGCATTTTCTTAAAATTTTTTAACCATTGTATGTTAAGACTAGTGTGAGCTCGTTCTGTTAATTATATTATTATTTTTTTAATAAAGCCTGAAGAGGTCGACATACTCGTCGACGAAACGTTGCAACTACTTAACATCGTAGTCTATTTTCTTTCCTGCTCCCAACGGATCTAGTCAGAATTGACCAAAACAATTTTTGCATTTGACAATGGGGAGTAAAATTGTGAATACGATTACAAACTCAATTAAATACTTATATATTTCTTATTAAAAAGATCTAAAAAGTTGCCGTAACGTGAAAATTAAAAGTTCTGGAGATATCCCCATATCTCATGATAGTACTAATAGAATCGCTAAGAAAATTCTGAATATAGTACTTATGTATAGAGAGGACGTGAAAATTGTGTTCCTCGAAAGGAATGTTTGAAAGTTAAATTATTAAATAATTAAATTGGGTTAATTTTGGACTCCACATGGCCAAAAAAGGAATATAATGAAAAATATACAGTATAGTATATTACGATACGTGGGCCGGAAATTGGATTTCCGGGCCGTGCGTGGTATGACGCCCGAGGCGAAACCGAGGGCGTCATGACGCACGGTCAGGGCATCCAATTTCCGGTCCAAGTATTGTATACTATTTTTCTTACTCCCCGGCCGAAAGTACGTTCTGTAATTGTTAAATAATTGATAAAATTGCGTTGTCGTCTGCTAGCTGTGTTTGAGTGCTAGTTTTTCTTTCGGCCCGCTCGATAGTACTGCCTCTGTCGGCCACTTTGGGTAGCTCGGTCGATATTACCGACTGTTTTTCTTTCGGCCCGGCGTGGAGAGCTGGTATTTTGGGCGTCTGCTACTTTCGCTGTTGCACAGATGGTCTGATGCCCGCCCGACATTTGCAAGACCGAGGCGAAGCCGAGGTTTTGCTGGTCGGGGCGGGCATCAGAAACACATTCATTAAAAAAAAGAAAGAAATAAGGTGATGAAATAAGTACAATAAAGTTTGATTTTAATAATTTAAACTTTTTTAATATATTAACATCAAGTATTAATACAATAATTAATACAAGATTTACATTTAAATTAATAAACTTTGGTTTTAACAATTTTAACTTTCAATATATTAATCTCAATATAAAATAAATTTTTGTTTGATTTTTTTTTTCTTTACAAATGATTTTCTTTATCAGATTTGTAATTGTTAATATTCACAATGATATTGCCGTTGATAGTACAATTTTTAAATTTAATATATTTGTTTAAAGTTGAATTTATTTGATCATTCAATGAGTTATTTTGATCTTGATTTTGATTTTTATCTGCATTCAGTGATTTATTTTCATTTTGGTTTTGATTTTCATCTTGAATTCGAGGATTTAAATTTTGAAGAATTCTTTTTGATTCATTGGAGTTGGTTTGCGGTTGAAGAGTTGTCATATTGCTTGTTGTCGTAGTAGGTTTTTGATCTGAAATAAAGTTTGTTACGAATGAAAAGTAGTACAGGTGGCATCGACTCTATACATTAGTATTTTTTATGCTTACCTGAAGTTGAATTGAAATTGTTCGTAGTGATTTCTTCTTCGAAATCTGACCAATTTAAATTGTAATCAGATTCATCTTTGTCGGGTGTAGTATTTGTCAATGGTTTCGAATGAGACATTTCATCTTGAATTTGAGGATTTAAATTTTCAAGAATTCTTTTTTACATGGAGGTGGTTGAGTAGTTACTTTATGTTCGAATCCTAGTTTCACTGGTGTTTTTAAAAGAAATTTTTTGCTGTGGTGGTTTGTCGAGGGTTGATTTTCATTGTTTTCCGGTGTAAGTATTTTCTTATTGCTGGCTGTGGTAAAATTGAGTTGTTGGTCTGAAATAAAGTTTTTTAGGAATGAAAGGTAGTACAGGTGGCATCGAGCAAACTTATTAAGTATATTAATATTTTTTATGCTTACTTGGAATTGGATGGAACTGGTTCGTAGTGAATTCCTGGTTGGAATGTGACCAATTTGAATGGTAGTGGGAGTCAGCTTCATTAGGTGTAGTACTTGTCGATGGTTTTGGATGAGTGTTTGTCGTAGCTGTACGGATAATACCATTGAAAATCATTTGTCTATTATGCAGTGAATTTTCTATATAGCCTTGTGCTATAGCATCTGAACGCCACCTTCCTAGTTGTTTAATCATTTGCATGTTTGCACCGGATTCAGAAAGAAGCGTTGCTGCTGTTCTTCTAAAGCAGTGACCTGTGTACTTTTTTGGATTTTGTAATTTTAAATGAGAAGCAATAGTCTGTGGTACTTCACGTATCTTATTTTTTCCAATGACTTGACGAGTACATTTGCCTTTGTTGTAGTGGATGAAAAATCTGTCTGTAAACTGATCGGTTGGTCTTAAGGAAATGTAATATTTAACCTTGTTATAGAAAAGGTTTCCAATAAGAAACTCGCCAGCGTAGTCGTTTTTGTTATGTTGGATCGATACTAGAAAGGCATCACCCAAATCTTTTAGGTCTTCAAGTTTCATATTAGTTAATTCATCACAGCGGAGTGCACCGCAAATTCCAAATGTAAGTATTACCTGTGAATGTTAAAAATATAGTATAAATTAACCAAATATAAGAGTATTAATTGCGAAGTGAATATATAAATAATGAATTACCTTTGTGGCTAAATACACTTGATCATCGGCTGTTGTCATAAAATTCATAATTTCAGTCCAGGTTAAAGTCTTTGATTTTTTAGGTTTGTAACCTTTACCACAATTTTTTATCATACTTTTTAAAGCGAAGAACTTAGTAATATCAATATTGTCTTTTTTATTTAAAGTATTTCGAAGCATACTCCATATGCTCCATAGAGTTGGCGGTTTCAATTTTAGTTTTAAGGTGTTAAAGTAAACAATTAAATTGTTTTCTTCGGAGTTTGTTGAAAGTGAATTTTTATTTTCTTCTTTCCATTTTTGGTAAGCGTTGTAGACTAGGAGGTAGCGTTCGGAAGACTTCTTTGGTAATGTTTCCGACTCTATAATTATTTTTGCCTCTTGGTCAAAAATTTTTAAGATTTCTTCTTCGTCTTCAGAACCATCGGATGAGGATTCATCTGTGTTTGTTTCTTTGAAAGACATTTTTTATCTCAATCCAAATTGAGAAATTGCACGTAATTTTATTGCTTTCAATCTTGATTTGTTTAGTTAAGCACATTTTAGGTTAGAACGCGGACACTACCACTGCACGTGATCGCAGTATTTATTGCTACATTTCTCGAGAGAATTTGTAGAAAATAACAATTCATTTTTACATTTCTCGAGAGAATTTCTGTCAGAGTGCGTGTCGAGCTATTCATTTTTCTGTAAGATATCGTGCAGACAGAGTACTGGAACTTGCGTAGTGTGTCACTTAATTGTCTCTACACGACTCGAGAGTACGTGTAGAAGACAAGAAAAAAAACAATGACCACGATCAAACAAAACCACTTTTTATTTCAACTAACTCTTATTTCTCGTCACCCGTGCACTTTCCTTTGTTTATTTCGCACGCGTCGACTCGCGCTCGGACGTGCGAGGGAGACAGAGTGGCTCATACGCGCGGGCGCTCAAGCGCAGCGGGTCGGGAAGTTTCGGCAGCCAATCAGAGCGCGCGATTGGTCTAAAATAGGATGCGAAAGTTTCTCTTTCGGCCCGGAGATGCGGGCCGAAAGTACGTACTTTCGGGTGGGCGAGTAAGAAAACATTTTTTTTATTATAGCTTATCAAATTTTCAACTTGAATGGTCTACCTGGAGTCTAAAATCAATCCAATTTCATTATTTGATAAATTAACTTTCAAACATTCATTTAGAAAAACACAATTTTGACGTCCTTCCGATATATATAAATACTATACTCAGAATTTTTTGAGCGATTCTATTCATACTATCATAAGATATACTCGTTGAAAAATTGCATCAAAATGACAAAAAGCAGATTCCTACTTATCGACATTACAATTTTTTTTTAATTAAAAAATTTCTAAACAATTTTTTGGAAAAACACAATTATTAGGCCCACCGTATATATAAATACTAGACTAAGAATTTTTTTTAAACCATTCAATTAGAATTTTCATAAATTATTAATCAACATAATGAAATGCCAAATATAAAAACATGTTTATTCAGAGTAATAATTCCAACACTATAATTTTTTAATTTACTGCATTAAATATATAATTTTTGAAATACATTAATATTTTAAATAAAATAATCAAAATAATAACAATTAAATAATCGTGAAAAGTGTAACTTATTTAGATGAAAATTTCCGAACTCCTTCAAGCGAGCGATAGCGTAACGGATAGCATGCGTGCGTAGTAACCCAAGGATCGTGGGTTCGATTCCCGGTCAGGTCAATAAATTTTTTGTGAAATTTTTTCTGCGATTATAAAATGGCGATTAATATAGGTAGAAATAAGTTCTAAAGAATATGTGCGAATTGTTAATACTTATAGAGAATTTCTAATATTATAGCTTTAAGTTACTCTTTCAAGAACTTGGAAAAAGCTTCCTAGAAGCTTACTGGAAGGTTCCCACAGACTACCGGAAACTTCCAGAGCGATATTTGAAAGCTAACTGAAGCTTACTGCAAAGTTCATAAAGTCTACTTGAAACTTTCGGTAACTTTTTCGAAAGATTTCTGAAAGTTTTCCGGAAGGTTCCCACAGACTACCTGAAGCTTCCAGTAACTTATTTGAAAGCTAACTGAAAGCTTACTGAAAGATTCCGATAGTCTACTTGAAACTTTTAGTAACTTTCACGAAAGATTCCTGAAAGTTTCCTGGAAGATTCCTACATCCTACATGAAACGTACAGTAATTTTTTCGGAGGCTCCCTTAAGTTCCTGAAAGGTTCCTACAAGGATTCTTACACAGTTACTGAAATCTTCCAAGGAAGCTTCTCGTCATGAATTTGACCTAGACATTATGTACTGCCGGGAAGCTTTCATGGAACTTTTCTGGAAGCTTCCATTCTCAAACTGACATAAATCGATTCTGAAGTATTGTAGGAAGTATTTTTTAAAGCTTTGTGTAATCTTTCGGGGAAAACTACTGGAAGATTCCCACAGCCTACATAAAGCTTCCAGGAATTTTTGGAAAGCTTCCTGAAAAGTGTCTGAAACAGTTCCTGCAATCTTCCGAGGAAGCTCTTTGTCATGAATTTGACCCAGACATTAGGTACTTTCAGGAAGCTTTCGTGGAAGCTTTCCTGAAGCATATGAAACTTTCATGAAAGCTTCCAGGAAATTTCTAGTAAGCTTTCATGCTATGTGGGTATTAAATAATTTGAATCATTGTAAAATGTACTTATATAGTATTAGTGTAGCATATTATAGAAATACTTATATAATATTAAGAAAGTAGTGATTCAAATTTAGAATGAATTCTTGATCCAGGTACCTGTAACTCTGATGTCAGTCAGTTATAATATCTATTCAGAAGATTGAAAGTAAAGTTAGAACACATTGCTAAATATATTGTATGAAGTATTCGACAAATCAAATTAGTTTTTTAATGTACATTTACTGCTAATACAAAATTTTGTAGCAAGATAACTGACATGAAGTCTTCAAATGATACTCATAAGCTTACGGTTGCATGATTTAACATTTTTATGGATTTTATTAATTTTCAATGTGCTGTAGAATTTTTTCCTTTGTTTTGATTATAAACTTTTTTTTTAAAATTAAAGTATTTTGTCCAAAGAATTGAAAAAAGTTTGGTGGAGAAATTTGGTACTGGCGTAGTTCTTACTTTTGGTCGATGAAAGTATACCAAAAACCAACCAATCAGAGACTTTCAAAAAGGGTCATAAAAGAAAATACTGGTGTATTCTACAAATAAAATGAAAACTTTTTCCGAATCAATGTTCTATATAAAAAGCTTCAAGATTTTGAGAACAAAATGAATAAGCTTTGATTTTAACAAAAAATTGCAAAAACTGTGAATTTTCAATGTTGTATAACTTCTTTATTTATGCAAATATCGACCTCAAATTTGAGGAACGTGTTTTTTTCATAAAAAACTAAAAGTAAACGAGTATTGAGCGATTTTAAAATTTTGACTCGTTCACTTCACCTGAAACATCCCCCCCCCCCATATATATTATTTTTAATAAAATATGTTTCATATAGTCAAAATATTTTAAGGCAGTCTTACACCTATAGGCCTTTCTGTGCGTATAAAAGAAACCCTGTCACGGTGTTACAAATGCCTCGGCTACGGGCACGGTGCAGCCAACTACAACGGACCCGACAGGTCGGGATGGTGTTGGAAATGCGGGAAAGAGGGGCACCAAGCAAAAGCATGTGACAACACCCCTCACTGCTGCCTCTGCGCGGCTAGCGTTCCAACACCGGATGCAAATCACATACCGGGAAGCAGCAAATGCGCGGCCTATGCGGCCGCGATGAAGAAGAAGAAGAAGGCATAATGGCGGTCATACTCCAAGCCAACCTGAGGAGATCAAGGCTGGCCCAGGATCTGCTTGACCAGTTTGCCCGGGACCAAGGCGCGGATCTACTTGTACTCTGCGAATAACACAGAGACGAGGGAAACCCGTGCTGGTTCTGGGATACCACAGGAGTAGCGGCCATCAAGATCCTGAGCCCGGCAAAGTTCCCAGTAACGGATACAGGGGCTGGGGGTGGCTTTGTCTGGATCAGGTGCGGCCAGCGGATCTGGGTCAGCTGCTACCTGTCGCCGAACGACAGGATGCTGGTCTTCAGGGAGAAACTGGCTTCCATAGAGGACGCCATCACTGGTTTCGGACGGGAGATAGTCGTGGCCGGGGACATTAACTCCAAGGCCGCCGATTGGGTATCCGATCGGACCGATGCCAGGGGAAGAGCATTGATGGAGATGGTTGCAAGACTTGACCTCACTGTGCTCAACATTGGAAGAGTGACGACGTTCCGCCGGGCTCAATCGTGGACGTCACGCTGGCGACCTCATCGGTTGCCCGCTGGGTCCGGGACTGGAGGGTCCTGGAAGATTATACGGCGAGTGATCACCAGTATGTGACGTACACAGTGAGCGAGGGGAGTGTATTGCCGGTCACGGGAAGGGGGACGGTCCGCGGGTGGAACGTTGCGCACCTCGATAAGAAAGCGCTTCGAGACGCCCTGCGGTCCCCATCACCACCAGCCGATTTGACGCTGTGTAACAACAGAGAATCGGTTGAGGTCCTGATCGAGCGGAGTATGCGCCTCATCACTGGATGGTGCGACGCCAGTATGCCGCGCAAGACCACAAGACCGTTCCGATGACCGGCATATTGGTGGATACCTGAATTCGCTGTCCTCCGCGCAGAATGTTTGCGTCGGCGGCGGAGGGCGACCAGAAAGCGTCACCGAGACGATGAGGTGGAGGCGAGCTACAAAGTAGCGCGAAAAAACCTGGTGAGGGCCATCAAAGCAAGCAAAAGGAGGTGCATGGCGGAGTTGAGGGAGGACATCAACAGGGATCCGTGGGGCAAGGGGTACCAGATTGCAACTAAGCGGTTTGGCAAAAGCCCACCGGTTGCCCCCATGGAACCGACAATGATGCGTGAAATCGTCGACTCTCTCTTCTCCGACCATGCAGAGCGAGAAAGACGGCAGCTCAACGTCGAGGAGAACGCCCCCTATTCACCGGGGCGGAATTACTTGGAGCAACGGAGGGACTAGCGTGCAGGAAAGCACCTGGGCCGGACGGGATTCCCAACGAGGTTCTGAAGGTCGTGACGAAGGAAAAACCTAGTGTCCTCCTGGACATGTTCAACGCGTGCTTGTGCCTGGGCATGTTCAGCGAGCGATGAAAAATCCAACGCCTCGTCCTTCTGGACAAAGGAAAGGGATTTCCCGTCACCCCGGCGTCATTCAGGCCACTGTGCATGCTCGACTGCACAGGAAAGATCTTTGAGCGGCTCATTCGTACGAGGCTAAGGGTGGGAGTCGGGTCCGGGATGGGCCTTGTGGACAACCAATATGGATTCCGCGAGAGCCGATCCACGGTGATGGCAGTAGAGGAGGTCGTCAACCAGGCCAAGGATGCATGGAACAAGCCACAGAGAAGGCAGGAGGTCTGTGCCCTCATAACATTGGACGTGCGAAATGCCTTCGACTCGGCGCGGGGGAGGGACATTTTGAGTGCCCTCTACCAACACCAAGTGCCGGAGTACATCGTCAACGTCCTGGAGGACTACCTACGGGACCGTGTACTTCGGTATGATACGACCGACGGAATGAAGGAGAAGCCCATCACCTCCGGGGTCGCACAGGGGTCGGTGATCGGCCCTGACATGTGGAATCTCCTCTACGATGCCCTCCTGCGCCTAGAAATGCCTCGCGGGACGCGGCTAATCGGCTTTGCTGATGACGTCGCTCCGGTCGTCAGAGCCAGGACCGAGGAGGCGCTTAGATGCAGAATCGAATGGGCCGTTCGAAGGGTTCTTCGATGGCTCGAAGGGCACGGGCTCGAGCTGGCGGTCGCTAAGACCGAGATGGTGGTCCTCACCAGGAGGAGGAACTTCGGGGATGGCCTCCAGGTGAGTGTCGGGGGCGCGGCAATCACGAGGAGCCCGAGCGCAAGATACCTCGGGGTATAGATCGACTCCTGGCTCGGCTTCAACGAGCACCTGCGCCGGGCCCAAGACAAGGCACGGAAACTCATGGCTGGGCTCGGCAGGCTAATGCCCAATATCTCTGGGCCGGGGGAGGAAAAGCGGAGGCTACTCGTGGGCGCCGCGAACTCGGTGCCTCTGTACGGAGCGGAGATCTGGGCGGGGGCACTGGAGCGCAAGAGCAACCGGAAGCACCTCACTTCGGTACAACGTATAGGGGCCTTGAGGGTGGCCATGGCCTATCGCACGGTCTCTGCAGAGGCGCTATTAGTCATCGCCGGGGTGATCCCCATAGTACTGCTGGCTAAAGAGAGGCGTCAGCGATACATAGAAAAACGGCGGAACGTTCGACGCGAGGAGGATGACCGCCGGGCAGAAACTGTGCTCAGGTGGCACACAGTGGGCCCAAATGAACATGTCTGGACAAAATAAAATATCTTCTTTTGGAACTGACCGATTGGGATGGGGATACTCTTAAAATGAAGGTTATAATAAGTACTTTGAGGGAAAATTGTAGATAAAATGTTTAAAAAATTTTCAAGGTCAGACCAAGATCAATATATAAAAATTTACTTTTTTTTAATGATCAGAAGAAGCTGGGCTGTTACCCAAACAAGCTGAATAGATTTGTATGGGGTTTTCGGATCGCTGATAGCAAATCAGCTGACAGAATTGTAAAATTCATTTGTTTAAACAATAATTTTCAAATTTTTCTTCTATGAAATGTTAAATTAAAATAATAATAAGTTAAAACACGAATCATATATAAAAATAAAAAAATAATTATTTTTATTCAAAATAATCTCAATAATTTTTGTTATTGTAATATTCCCGTTAATTACCATAATAAAGCGTACAACTTTATGAAAAAAATAGTACAGAATACAACTTGTACATTACATACAAGTTGTATCCATTTTATATATTACAATTATATTGGAATAATAATCCATTTTCATTACGTAAGTGAAAAGAAATTCCTGCGAAAAAATAATTCGTATATAGTTATATATACTTATATATGTTTATATACATTTCTCGAAAGGGGTTTATAAAGCCCGTTTTTCTATATATAGGGGTTTATCGAGCCCGATTTTGATTATGCAGCCCGGGCTTCATAATATTTCTCAATATAGGGGTTTATGTGGCCCGACCTAGAGTCTATAACCCCATGGTCCATTATTTCATTAGTCACTTGCCATAGGGCACTCTGGGCTATAGGTACTAATATACAGTTTTGGGCTACATAAACCCCGATAAATGTGTGTGTGTGTGTGTGTGTGTGCGTGCGTGCGTGCTTGCGTGCGTGCGTGCGTGGGTGTGGGTGTGGGTGTGAGTGTGGGTGTGTGTATGTGTATGTGTGTGTGTGTGTGTGTGTGTGTGTGTGTGTGTGTGTGTATTATGTCTATGTCGCTATGTATAATTAAGTATATTAGTATATACGACTGAATATCATTTTGCACGAGGTCTACAAGAAACTCTACTAAAAAGATAATCTTAGGTCAAATTAATAATTATGCATGGCGATACATGTTCATGTATTATGGTATACATTTTTATATATCAATATATAATTGTATGAATAATACAATCACTAAAAGGTTTATATACAATACGTAATCATATAAAGTTATGCATAATTATATATTGATATATAAAATTGTATACCATAATACATGAACATGTATCGCCATGCATAATTATTAATTTGTCCTAGGATTATCTTTTTAGTTGAATTTCTTGTAGACCCCGTGTAAAATGATATTTAGTCGTATATACTTATATAATTATTTATACATAGTGACATAGAGACATAATATATATATATATATATATATATATATATATATATATATATATATATATATATATATATATATATATATATATATAGTGTTCTGCATATATAAGTATGTGGGTGAACCGGTTTCGAAGAGGTATACTTCTTTTTTTCAGAGTTGCCTATGTTAACGTTACTAAAGAAATATGGACCCTGGGGTTATAGACTCTAGAAAATGGCCGAAAATTCTCCAAAACCAGTCATATATACCTTTTCCCGTTTGAAGAGGCTCTTCAAAACCGGAGAAACTCTTCAAAACCGGTATATAATATCTCGAAAAACTCTCCAAAACCGATAAAAGACATAAATAAGGATATATAAACATATATAAGTATATATAACTATATACGAATTATTTTTTCGCAGGAATCTTTTCACTTATGTAATGAAAATGGATTATTATTCCAATATAATTGTAATATAAAATGGATACAACTTGTATGTAATGTACAAGTTGTATTCTGTACTAATTTTTTCATAAAGTTGTACGCTTTATTATGGTAATTAAAGGGAATATTACAATAACAAAAAATTATTTAGATTAATTTGAATCAAAATAATTATTTTTTTATTTTTATATATGATTCGTGTTTTAACTTATTATTATTTTAATTAAACATTTCATAGAAGAAAAATTTGAAAATTATTGTTTAAACAAATGAATTTTACAATTCTGTCATCTGATTTGCTATCAGCGATCCGAAAACCCCATACAAATCTATTCAGCTTGTTTGGGTAATAGCCCAGCTTCTTCTGATCATTAAAAAAAAGTAAATTTTTATATGTTGATCTTGGTCTGACCTTGAAAATTTTTTAAACATTTTATCTACAATTTTCCCTCAAAGCACTTATTATAAACTTCATTTTAAAAGTATCCCCATCCCAATCGGTCAGTTCCAAAAGAAGATATTTTATTTTGTCCAGACATGTTCCTTTGGGCCCACTGTGTGGCAGGGGGAGTGGGACAAAGGTGATAAAGGACGATGGACACATCGACTGATTCCTTTTTTTTTATTGCGGGTTTTAATCAAATCGGTATCTTCGCTAAAAATTTTTTTTTTTGGAATTGCCACGCCCTCTCCCTAGCTAGCTGCATCGAGATTCGTGGTTCTCGAGCGGCTTGGGACAATTGTGTGTGGTAGTTAGGATTCTAACATTGTAATTTGCGTAACAGACGGCCAATTCGAGAAAGAATCTCAGCAGTTAGTTGCGCACACACACAATTCGTCGCCAAATTTTTGTATAATCGGTCTAGCTTCAGGAGATGGAATCATCGACCTCAGAAGAACTATCCGAATCGATGGAGCAGTGGCGCAAGAATCTAGAGTTGAGCTTCCAAGCTGTAATAGAAGCAAATATAGCTCTAGATTTAAGCAGCGCTGGATATATCGAGCGGGATACTAGGCGAGTCACTCAATGGCTAATGGGAAATTACAACCCGGCCCACTTCACATAGGAAATAAGTGGAAGTGCAATTGAGCAGTTCACAAGGAGACTCGAATTGAGGAATAAGTACGTCAACGGAACGATCCTCAACGCAAGCAGAGCTCCAGAAGCGAACTACAACGAAGATCCCTCGGCCCACAGCCTGTTTCAGTAATTGACGTCGAACGAAGCAGTCGACAACAACTTGCTGAGATCCATGAAGACACATGTATTGCAGATCATGGATCAAAGCGCAGGTAGTCCTCCCGACGTAAGAAACGAGGCTCTCACGTTACAATGGAGCCCTTTAACTCCAGCGGGAGGACCGGGTGAGGTCCAGATGCAACTAAAGTGCAGCACAGCCTGGGGGAGGGGAGATTCCCCGATCTCCCCCCAGTCCGAAGAATCCAAGAACGCGTGTCGCTCGGGGAATGCAGACCGCACATGGATTTCGGACAGCTGTGCCGCAACTTTACCATCGCCAGCAATTTCAGCGTCCATCCACGAAATCGACGTCGGTGTAAGCACAGCCTGGGGGAGGGGAGATCCTCCAAGCTTCCCCCTGTTCGTGAAGTCTGATACTCCCCGTCGCTTGGCGTATACAGAATGCTTGAGGGCACCGAACGGCTGTGCTGAATACTCACAAGCTCACGACGACAGAGCAAATACAGCCTGGGGGAGGGAAGATCCCCAAGCTCCCCCCTGTCCGGAACGTCCGATATAAGCCGCTTGGAGAATATATCGGAAGCGGACGGCTGTATTACCGTCTCTCAGACTTCTGAAGACGAAGAACAGCCAAACTTTCCAAGGAACAGCGAGGGAAAGATTGACAATCTGGTGACGGCACAACTGGTGGACAGCACGCCGATTATCTCGCAACTCTTTGACGCATCAACGCAAACAGAAATTGAGCGTCATTGCGAGTGTAAGTGTAATCGGACGCGAAAATTTGAGGAGGAGAAATTTAGATGCTTAAACGAAGAAGTGAGACGGCTGCACGACGAGCTGCACCAGCTACGAGTGCAAATGTCGTCGCTTCACGATTCAGCTGCGTCTAACAAGATTCGAGTTGCAGGCGCAACCAAACGCTCTGCCAAGTCGCGACCTCTATCGGGCCAAGGGACTAGAGACAACCTCAAGTCGTTCCAAAGCCCGCAAAAGTCCAGCTCGACAGGAAAAAAGGAGGCGTATGCATCGACCACGCAACGACCTCCAAGGTCACCCAAAGGAGACCAACACAAGAAACGCTCGAGCGGACCCGGTTCGAACCAAGAGGTGGGTTCGAATCCGTGGACGACGGTATTTTCTCGACGCCGCAAACGGCGGTCAACTAAGCCAAACTTGGCCACTCGAGAATACCGCTCATCAAGGTCGAGGAACACGCTCGGATCATATAACTCCTCACCACCGAGTCCGACCAGAAAATTGTGTTGGACGTGCCAGTCATCGACACATCTTCACTGGGCCTGTCCGCAGTGGCAACAGCGCCCGAAGAGGAGCGAAGGCGGTCGTCGACTGGAGCCTCAGCGCTATGAGAGCCGACAGCCTCGGGTCCGTCAAGCGTCATATGACGAGTCCCGACCACCGTTGGAGTTCAGCGGACTCACGGTGAAGAGCGTCCCACCGTGCGCATGCGTACGATCTCTCGACGTGGATCAAGTGGTTGCCGCTTTGATGCAAGCGGTAACCAGCGCGTATCCGGGCCTGTCGCTCAGCGCGCCAACGCCGCCGTTGACGTAAAGTCGCGTTGAACGAGAGCCTCGGTATCGAGTTGCTTCTCTCCCGCTACGCAACGTCAAGGAGAGGGGTATAACGGAGTTCCAGGATAAAATACGGAGAAAATAAGAATCTCGGTTCTTCGTATTCTATCGAACTCGTTTGACTCTCGTTCCCGCGAATTCACGGATCTGGAGCGTTTGTTGACATCGCTCGAACGATGTATTCGCGATCTGCGCGCGGGGCTGCGCGACTTTAGCGGTTGCAAAGTCGCGCTCGATTCATTTTTGAATGAGATTCTCTCGGGCTGTCAAACCGCGCGTACGCGAGTTAATTTGATCGTCCGCGAAGAAAACGGTATCGTGCGTCCTTACCGGTGCAGAGCAGCGCCCGTCCACGTACCGTCCACGGAGAGCAGCGCGCGTGAACAATCCGAGCCACTCCTGGGGTCCAAAGCGTCTGTAGGTGAAGGCTGGATGTTAGGACTCGGCCTGAACACTCCGAAGTCGACCGGAGGATAAGGCCTGACGCAGGGGCGGATTCGTGAGCGAGCGACGAGAGGAGTGCACTCCTCTCCCGGTAAGCCTCTTTGTACTTCTCGCGCAGAGATTTATTTGTGTATTTTCGACTCGTAGCGGCGACTGGCCGGTGGTGCATTCACCGGCCCAGCGAAAATAGATACCTTGATCCGCCCGCGCCGAGCGGCCAATCCCGTCTTCTTGTCGGCGCGCAACGCGACGCGTTTTTGATGTAAAGGATTATTTTGAATAGCCCTTGTTGTTGTGCTGTGAAATAATTGAGGATATTCTTCATTTATCGACCTTAACCTAACCTTCTCCCGGATACCGCCGCCTCCGCGGGAAAACGACTCCGCTGGTCGTTTTCATATCTGAGCATAGCCCCGCGCGCTTTATTCTTTGAGCGCGCGCTTTTAACTCAGCGATCCAATTAGTTGGAAAGCGAAGTTCGCGTGCGATCTTCGCGTTGTTTTCGGGATTCCAGGAGCAGATCCCCGGGCAAGTCATTTTAGTCTGACACCCGCGGCACCGTGTTCTAGGGCATCGCCGGCCTGTGGCTTTTTTGGATCTTACCCCAGAAGCCATCCCGTTACAATAAATATTTATTTAAATTAAAACAATATTCATTTAAATTTAATGAATATTTACTCAAATTAAAATTAATTTTTTAATTTAAATGAATATTTTTTAAATTTAAATAAATATTGTTTTAATTTAAATAAATATTAATATAGTAGTATTCAAATAAATATTTATTTGAAAATAGAATTTTTTTTTCAGTGCCGCCTACTTGGGTTTAAAAATTATTTAAATAATCGTTTATCTTATTTTTTCATGACTCCCTTATATGCGTGGATCTCGCGTCCCCCGGCTACTTGGGTTTAAAAATTATTTAAATAATCGTTTGGCTTATTTTTTCATGACTCTCTTATATACGTAAACGCCATATCCCCTGCCTACTTGGGTTTAAAAATTATTTAAATAATCGTTTAGCTTATTTTTGCATGTTTACGTGATTCCCTTATATGCTTGGACTTCATATCCTTCGCCTACTTGGATTTAAAAATTGTTTAAATAATTGTCTTGCTTATTGTTACACGTCAACGTAATTCCCTAATATGCGTAGACCTCGCGCCCCCGGCTTCTTGGTTTTAAAAATTATTTAAATAATCGTTTTGCTTATTTTTTCATGTGACGTAACACGTGACCAGTGCTCTGCAACGATTCTCCGATCCTTCGATACTTTTTTGAAATAATCGATTATTCGGTATCGATAAAATTTCAAAGGCGATTCTAAAGTATCGATACTTTTTAGGAGAATCGCCCATCACTACTTATGACTGTGATAGCTTTCCATATATATGGTGCGTACCAAAATTCACACATATCTGTATACTTACTCATACACGCTCTAACGGCCATTTAAAGCCATAACCAACGTGTTATGAGCCGCGCTCGTGCTACAACAGCGCGATGCACGATTCCGTTCGTTTGTTGTACATAACTAATTTAACTCACCAATATATATATATATATATATATATATATATATATATATATATATATATATATATAGTATAGTTAAGTTACGTTATCTCATTTGCGAGACTTCCCAATTCCTTGCATCCCGAAATTCATGCAAATTTTATCTATGCTCTGACATTACCCAATGCAAGACAGTCGTAGTAGTTCAAGTTCTTTCCAGCTACGCAAGAGAGATTTATGATTCTAGACCTGTGGGCTAGCTGAGCTACCTTAGAGGCCGTGACGTGGGACACTCTACCATAAATGTATCCCGATTTTTGTTCACGCTGCAACTCGAAGCAAACTCTTTCGGCCTGGAGAGGATGTACTCGCTCAAGTCGTCGAGTCACATATTATTAATTGAAAATAATTATGTACTCTATAACACGGTTTTATCTACACATTTCTGAATATCTTCTTAATTCTTTATTATTATTTTTTAATTCAACGTTTAAATCTTAAAAAATTTCGCCGATTTTCAACTAATTGCCTATTATCTTTTTTACTATCTATCATAATTTTGTTATAAGAGGATATGACAACATACATTATGGATATACGGTACATTATGGACAGGGTCTACGACATATGTCCTTTTCTACATAGTTCATTTTTAGGCAATTTTGTTCATTTCATAAGTACAATTTCCTCGTTTCAGTCACGCCATCGTCAATTACAATTAAATTTGATCTGATTTAGCTTATCATAAGCGTCATTTATTAAATAGTTGAGGACGATCTTTGGAGGCAAAAAATTGAAAAGATCTTATTTCTTTATGGCAACGTTTCGTTGGCTTAGTACGCCAACCTCATCAGGCCTTTATTCAAAACACAGAAATAAATCAACATATAAAACTTTTTTTAAAGACAATTAAACAACAAAGTATAAATACAAAAATCAAAATTACCGAAACTATAAACGTACATATCATACGTCGATCAGATGTTATTCTCGACTGAAAACAATAACACGTACACTGCATTTATATACGCTGGACGATGATTACATAAAGAATTATGCAACATCAAGTTCGTTAATGATAGGAAAATACATTGTACGTAGTGTTTGGATATCTTCCTTTTTATTAATACTATTTTGATTGCTTTTTATATAGATCATTTCGGAAATCAGTCTTTTTTTGTAATTGCTTTCAAAATCTAAGACGGATGTATTTTCCCAATCGAACTCATGTTTGTTTTCCAATCGATGTGTATTGACAACAGACTCTTTATTTTTGGTCGTTTTATGTTCATTAATGCGTGTGTGTAACGGTCTTTTAGTTTCTCCTATGTATGTAGCAGAGCAATTTAGGCAATCAAATTTATACATCACATTAGTACGATCCCATTTTTTGGTTATATCTTTGCCTAACGGAATAATCGAAGACAAACTTTTATTCAATAATGGGATTGTAAAAATGTTATAAGATTTTAACATATTAAATAGACTATTAAAACCTTTGTTAAACAGTAAAAACAATTTTGGTGCGTATTATATGTATAACCATACTTAAGTTTTTTATATTTAATTTCGATATGTTTTTCTATAAACCACATAGGATAATCATTGTTACGTAAAATCTTCTTTATGAGTTTTATATTGTCTAAGTGAAAATTAGAATCTGAGAGTAAAAACACCCTATCAACTAGGTTAAAAATAATATTCTTTTTTTGCTGTGTTGGATGATTTGAAAAATAATTGATTACACGTCCCGATGATGTCGATTTTTGGTACCAATTTGTCAAAATTTTATTGTCAGCTCTAATTAATGTCATATCTAAAAAATGAATTTTTTTATTTTCTTCTAGTTCATAAGTAAATTTTAGATTTATGTCATAAGCATTAAAAACTTTAATCACTGTGTTAATATGTTGTTTTTTAACACAAATAAGCGTGTCGTCAACATATCTGTAATAAAAAATAAGGGTACAGTCATAATGTAGTTCTAATTCTCGTAAGCAATTCTTTTCCAAATCATCCATTACAATGTCCGCAAATAATGGTGAGATCGGTGAACCCATCGGGTTCCATCCATAATCACTGTAAGATCCCGCTTGATGAATTAAAAGAATGCACCGCTTTTCTGTTTAATAATACTTTTTTTACTTTTAATGGTCAAGCCTATCAACAAATTTATGGAACCCCGATGGGTTCACTGATCTCACCATTATTTACGGACATTGTAATGGATGATTTGGAAAAGAATTGCTTACGAGAATTAGAACTATATTATGACTGTACCCCTATTTTTTTTATTACAGATATGTTGACGACACGCTTATTTGTGTTAAAAAACAACATATCTACACAGTGATTAAAGTTTTTAATGCTTATGACATAAATCTAAAATTTACTTATGAACTAGAAGAGAATAAAAAATTAACTTTTTAGATATGACATTAATTAGAACTGACAAAATTTTGACAAATTGGTACCAAAAATCGACATCATCGGGACGTGTAATCAATTATTTTTCAAATCAT
This sequence comes from Torymus aiolomorphi, assembly GCA_036365515.1. Taxonomy (NCBI): domain Eukaryota; kingdom Metazoa; phylum Arthropoda; class Insecta; order Hymenoptera; family Torymidae; genus Torymus; species Torymus aiolomorphi. The sequence goes on along the minus strand of CM070876.1, from coordinate 124,086,964 downwards.
CCAACACAGCAAATAAAGCATATTATTTTTAACCTAGTTGATAGGGCGTTTTTACTCTCAGATTCTAATTTTCTCTTAGACAATATAAAACTCATAAAGAAGAATTTACGTAACAATGATTATCCTATGTGGTTTATAGAAAAACATATCGAAATTAGATTTAAAAAACTTAAGGATGGTTGTACATATAATACGCACCAAAATTGCTATGAAAAAGTACCAAAATTGTCTTTACCGTTTAACAAAGATTTTAATAGTCTATCTAATATTTTAAAATCTTATAACATTTGTACAATCCCATTATTGAATAAAAGTTTGTCTTCGATCATTCGGTTAGGCAAAGACATAACCAAAAAATGGGATCGTACTAATGTGGTGTATAAATTTGATTGCCTAAATTACTCTGCTACATACATAGGAGAAACTAAAACATCGTTACACACACGCATTGGTGAACATAAAACAAACAAAAATAAGCCCTGGCAGAAAATAGTTCTATTTTTTTCTGTTTTTTTCTGTTTATTCTTATTTGTTTCGATTTTTAAAAATTTTTTTCTGTTTTATTCTGTCTTCTTCTGTACGAATTGGAACATTGAATATAGAAAATAAACAGAAAAAAACAAAAAAAAAAATAAAAATGAAGAGAAAAAACAATAACATATAAAGAAAAACAAAAATAGATACATAAAAACAACGGGGAAATTTTTTAAAAATTATATGTTTTAAGATATTAAATAGTGGCATATTTTGAATTTTGTTCGTTTCTTATTTTCTTTAAGGAGTCTCTACATAATGTGCCTTGTTCCAAGATACACGATTCAGTAGTTCGGTTTGTGAAATTCCTACTGAACAGGAACATAATATTGTCTGTCACTTTATGATTTATTAGTAGTTGCGCCACACAAGACCGTATACTCTTTCCATATCTATACAAATTGTTATATAGAAGAGATTGGTTGGTTTCGAAAGCATTGCATATGTTTGTTTCGAGAGCCGATAAATAATCTTTAGTCGAACAATTTTCTCCAAAACTGCTGCTTATTACGTTGCTAATTTGAAGTGTTCTTTCGGAGCTCGCGCTGCTTTCTTTCTGCCGCGCCTGGACGTTAGCGCCGCGTAACTGCGCGGCCGTGTGGAGTACTAACGCCGTAGTATCAACGGTCGGAGTTGCCGTGCCTGCGTGCCGTATACATAAACACATGTGTCGTCCGATTCTCGGTGTTGACTGCGTTGTATGCCCTTCTCGGTGATGACAGCTTCGATTGAAGTAAATACGGTATTTCGGCAGGTGTATTTCTCCTCCTCGTGTCTGTTGGCTAGTAGCGATTCGGTGGGGACAGCACAGCAGTGGGGTCAATGACGAGAGCAGACCTGGTAAGCACCTCTGATGTTCCTAACCTCTGATAGGTATGCTGATGGTACTGATGTTTTCTTGAAGGTTACTGGGGCAGCGAGAGGAGCGAACAACCACCACAGCTGTCAGCTGTACTCTCCAGTTGGCAATGTTGTTAGTGTCGATTATTTATTAGCTATATGTGGTTTTTAGGTGCTCTACTCTCTGCGTGGCTCCCAGATGATCAGTTGCTCTGCGATTTGGGCTATGCCAACATCCCTGCTGTTGTTGTCCCAGACAATGATGTGACTTGAAGATCTTTGTCTGTCTTTTCTCCTAGTTGATGTAGCTGATCGCTTAACGGAGAGCTGCTAGCAAATTGATCATCGTAGTGAGCAGGCTGGTGTCCACGAGGTAGAGCCAGCCTGGACCATCCAACCCCACTGGGCTACTTCTGTAGCTTTCTCAATGATCTTCGAGTGTCAGTGCTTTGGAATGTGAGGGGGTAGGTAGAGAAAGCAGGGGGAAACTTAAAAGGTGTAGGGTGTGTGTTTAGAGGTGATGCGGATAGGTAGATTAAACCCATCTCCTAGTTCGTTTTAGTAATTTCTAGTTTTCACCAGGGTATGGGAACTCGCCTCAGGGGATCTGCTGAATAATAATACATTATTGTGTATTCAGCAGACTTCCCAGCGAGACTTGCCTAGCTAAGGTTTTTCTGCCACGCTGTAAGTCTGCCAAAGTCAGCTGGCATTTATTTTCTTTGGGACATGGCCATTTGCCATGTTATAAACCTTTGATTGATTTGATACCAATCTATAGTAATTGGTAACTTCATCAATTTGCAATCGAATGCTGTAGTTGTAAATTTGCTTGATTTTATTTAATACTGTATTGACATAATTTTATTTAATACTGTATTTGCATGATTTTATTTAATATTGATAATTACTTTATCAATTTGCTATCGTAGATTGTATTTATAATTTTGCATGACATTATTTAATCTGCAGCAATTGATGAATTCTTTACTGATCTCCAATATAATATTATTTATGTATTATATTACATTATTTATATAAGTATTTTTGTATTTATCGACTTGCAATCAAATGTCATTATTATAATTTTGCATGATATTATTTATCACCATAGTAATATGGATTCCTTTATGAATCTGCAATGGAAATAATGTTTTTATGATTTTGCATGTTTTAAAAAGTTGCAGTATATGTATACTGCAGCATTACTATCAGTATGTGTATTGCATTACATTGTAGAATGTTTCTATAATCAGTATGTGTATTGCATTACATTATAGAATGTTTCTATAGAGTTTGAAATGTAAAGTTTTGTTTGTAACCAAATTTCCAGTTTTGGGAATTTTAAAAAATATTAATTTTATAAAAAAACAATTATTTTGTATATACTCATTATTCAAAAGAGACTAAGTAGATTTTTCTGCTAGATTCCTGTCTCTGAATAAGTTAATAATCTCCTAATAAATCTAATTACGATTCAATGGTTTCCGCTAACATGATCAATTGCTTACCACTATTAGCAAATCACGATATTAAAGATTAATAATGTTTGATTTATAGGAAATAACAAAATTAATAGTGCATGATTTATAGGAAATAAGAAAATTAATAGTGCATGATTTATAAGATATAAGAAAATTCAGAATGCATGATATTAGAAATAAGAAAATTCAGAATGCATGATATATTATAAATAAGAAAATTCATAATGCATGTTGTAAAACAGTTGTGTCTAATAATACTAGTGCATGTATTGTTGCCTTTTTAGTATTATTATGTATCAAAGAATTACTATTAGTATGCAATTGCAGTACATGATAGAATGTTTCTACACAGTTTGAAATGTATAATGTTGTTTGTAAACAAATTTCCTGTTTGAAAATGGATTTTAAAAAATATCAAGTTTACAAGAAAAGAATCTTGTACAAAAAGCTAAATTACAACTTCTTTTATATTATGCATGCCCTCTGTGACTATTTTTTGGAACTAAAAGTTCCATCTACTGTTCCATATACAATAGTTGGCTTCACCTACATTGTCGACTAAACCCAACATGATTTTTGTGGAGTATCACATGGCCTTAAATACCATTTATTAATGTATTTAAACGTATTCAAGTAACTTTAATAGTTCAAGAATAATTTAATAATTTTAAAAAATTACTATGATTCGTTGGGTGGGTGGAAGAGGCTATTATCTTGGAAAAGCGGTGAGAAGGCTATTATCTCGGGAAACCGGTGAGAAGGCTATTATCTCGGAAAAGTGGTGAGAATGCTATTATCTCGGCCGAGATTTGAAGAGTATATTATATCGAAAAAAATTCTTGTTATTTGAAATAGTTTTTAGGTTGGTAACCACAGCACGATTTTCGAATAAAATTCAAATGTAATTGTGTTATACAAATGGTTATATACAAATACATACATTAGATATGTTTGTATTTAATGTGCATTAACAGTCACTCAATTAGATTAAATTTGAATTTTATTCGAAAATCGTGCAGTGGTTACCAATCTAAAAGCGATTTCAAATAACAAAAATTTTTTTCGAGACAATGTACTCTTCAAATCTCGGCCTTCTCACCACTTTTCCGAGATAATAGCCTTCTCACCGCTTTCCCGAGATAATAGCCTTCTCACCGCTTTTCCGAGATAATAGCATCTTCCACCCACCCGACGGATTGATTAAATTCTACTGATTAATGTATTTAAACATATTTAAGGACTTTGTAAATTTTATTATGAAAATGTTATAAGAATAAAATACTTAGTTTATTTAAAAATGATTTATTTATTTATTTCTAAAAATCCTTAAATATAAAAATATAATTTATTTATTCGAAATAAAATTAACTAACAAAAATTTGTTTCATAAATTATGTGTTATATTTTCCTGTTAGTTTCTATTTTTTATTATTAATTCTCGTTTATTTCTATATGTTAAAATTTTGTTCTATATATATTAAAATTTTTTTCTGTGTATTTTTATTTTTTTCTGTTTATTTTCGTTTTTTTCTATTCCTATTGTCCAATTCGTACTAAAACAAGCAAAAAAAAACATAACTTGGAATAAAACTAAATAGAGAAGAACAACGGTAAACAGAAAGAAAGAGAAAAAAGCAGAAGAAAACAGAAAAAAAAAATTATAAAAAATAGAAAATAACAAAAAAAAGCAGCACTATTTTCCGTTAGGGAAGAGTCTGTTGTCAGTACACATCGATTGGAAAAACAAACATGAGTTCGATTGGGAAAATACATCCGTCTTAGATTTTGAAAGCAATTACAAAAAAAACTGATTTCCGAAATGATCTATATAAAAAGCAATCAAAATAGTATTAATAAAAAGGACGATATCCAAAGACTAAGTACAATATATTTTCCTATCATTAATGAACTTGATGTTGTATAAGTCTTTATGTAAACATCGTCCAGCGTATATAAATACAGTATACGTGTTATTGTTTTCAGTCGAGAGTAACATCTGATCGGCGTAAGATATATGAGGCGTTTCACGTCAACTGTCCTAGCGCGGCGCGCGAGCGCCAAATTGTGCTACATCTAGCTCATGTTTACGGTACTAAAACGTACTTAAAAAAATTTTATGATAAGCATTTCCGACGTATTTTTACCTCAGCTTTCCAATGGTGTAGGCAGTTTTCCCGAAATTTTCCATTTTCGCCTTCAAAAAGTACAAAACGTGTTATATCTTAAAAAGTGTATTTTTAATATTTTTTTTACCCTCTAGATCGAAAGCTGAGCATTTTTTACGTAGGAAAGGATAGTTTCCAAAGAGTGCCCGAAAGATTTTCTGCGAGAAATAGAATTCGAAAGAGTAGACGCATCGCCTTTCCGGCGCGCGGGACTACGCGGTACAGCGCGCGGGCTGCGCTTGCCTCGTTGCCTAATAATAATCTTTTATAATCTTTAATTCTTTACCTGTTTTTTTTTTATTCTTGAATAACGTATGGATAATATTTTATTAATTATTTCATAAAAAAATAAAATTTTTAAATTAACGTTTGTTTTTCAGTGTAGATAATTTTTTTGTTTTTGGTTTTGCAGCGTGCTTAGGGAAGATTTTATACTCAGAACTAAGAGAGGTTTTTTTGAGCTTCAATGTACTTTCATCTATTGGAATAATAGTAACGTGCCTGGTATAGATTTAGCCTTGTTCAGTCTTGGTTTTATTTTCAAAACCGTTTCTTCATACGATTCTTTACTGCTATAAAAAACTTTCGTTTCTTTGCAGTAATCTTTAGCCCAGTTATACAGCTCTTCTGGCGTTAAAATATGATTACTAGAAGAAACTTGTAAACTCGCTCGTTTTGCACCTCTTTTTAGGTTTGCGCCTATACCATCGCTGCACCTTTGCCATGTGCTGTGGCAAGAAAATGTCACTCAGCTGTAACTCCAAAATCTTTCTCGTGAAAAAGAAGATTTTGAAAATTGAATTTATTTTTGAAATGCTGACCTGCTCCATCAGTCAAATAATAAACTTTCTTGACTGTAAAATTAGTTTTAAGATAAGATATTACTATTTTTTGATATTCATAAATGGCTATGGTATCATGATTTAAGTTGTCGGAAATCACAACAAGGCTTACATGTTTGAGTTTATCGTTTTGTTTATAGTACACTACAACTGTAAAAACTGTTGGCTGGTTGTTATTCCAGTGGAAGGATTGTGTAGAATTTTGTATAACGAAAGCATAATTTTCTGCAAAATCGCAACACACGAGAAATTCTCCTTCTTGAAGATTGCTTTTTGCGTTATTTACAAAAAGTGATTGTTTCTTAGCAAAAAAATCGCGAGTTTTTAATTTCATTAATTTCTCCCCCAGTATGTCCATAAATTCGTGCACATTTACAGTTTTGGAAGCTATTGCACACCTATCTGTTTGAAACCACGATTGATACTCGATTTGAAAAATATCATTTTCATCAAAACATTTAAGTAAATGTTTTCGTAATATAGACGTATTGGGGCAATCCAAACAGTCACCCAAATAACATCTATCGTGTGAATCATTACACACAATTGCTTCGATGCAATCGTGATAGTTTTTCAGGGGCCATTGGGTGTCTTTAGTTAAATTTTCTATGTCCATAGCACTTAGCATGTGCTTCACATTTTCGTGATGCCCACACACGCATACATTATGTGTACCACTACTCCCAGCTAAAACACAATTTTAACGTATCCATTTTAATCGTTTATAACAGAAATGGCAAGCTTTTTCTTTGCTATCAACGACAAATTCGAAAAAATTCGAGGAGGAAAAAGATAAAAAGTTATGGTAATTATATACTTTTGACGTTACAATTTGCATACAGAGTAAAAAGTGTGGACGCCCCCTACCGAATGAAAAATAAATGATTCCGTGTCGCACGGCAAACCGCGCTGTACCGCGCGTAGCGTAGACTATGCTTTCGCCCTGCCGTGCATATAATCTTTCGCGTTTTATTTTGCATAGCATAAAACATCTTGGACACTTTTTGGGAAATATCCTTTCCTACCTAAAAAAAGGATAGCTTTCAATATTATGGGTAAAACAAAATACTAAAAATATACTTTTCGAGATATAGCACGTAAAAAAAAAAAAAAATTATCTACACTGAAAAACAAACGTTAGTACAAGAGTTTGCACATATTGCTGTTAACTTTGAAATTTTATTTTTTTATGAAATAGTTAATAAAATATTACTCCATGCGTTATTCAAGAACAAAAAAAACAGGTAAAGAATTAAAGATCATAAAAGATTATTATTAGGCAACGAGGCGAGCGCAGCCCGCGCGCTGTACCGCGTAGTCCCGCGCGCCTGAAAGGCGATGCGTCTACTCTTTCGCATTCTATTTCTCGCAAAAAACCTCTCGGGCACTCTTTGGAAACTATCCTTTTCTACGTAAAAAATGCTCATCTTTCGATCTAGAGGGTAAAAAAAAATATTAAAAATACACTTTTTAAGATATAACACGTTTTGTTCTTTTTGAAGGCGAAAATGGAAAATTTCGGGAAAACTGCCTACATCATTGGAAAGCTGAGGAAAAAATACGTCGGAAATGCTTATCATAAAATTTTTCTAAGTACGTTTTAGTATCGTAAACATGAGTTAGATATAGCACGATTTGGCGCTCGCGCGCCGCGCTGGGACATTTGACGTGAAACGCCTCATATACGTTTATAATTTCGATAATTTTGATTTTTGTATTTACACTTTGTTGTTTAATTGTCTTTAAAACAAGTTTTATATGTTAATTTATTTCTGTGTTTTGAATAAAGGCCTGATGAGGTTGGCGTACTAAGCCAACGAAACGTTGCCATAAAGAAATAAGATCTTTTCAATTTTTTGCCTCCAAAGATCTATTTAATACAAAAATGGATGGCGTCATACCTTCAACATTGAAGCGTCATTTAGGCTTTACTTCTTGCTCATCACTTTTTTATGATAAAATGAGAATAACTTTATACATAGAAGATTGTAACGAATGTTAAATAAAATGTTACTCTTTATAAAGTGGTAATTATTTTGCTTCCTCCTAGAGAAAGCTTCGTAATAGTAAAATTTTAATATTCGTTAAGGGGGTCAGACACCTTTACAATTTTCTTCATAAAATGACATGAAAAAAATTAATTTTCATAATTATAAATATTTAGAAGTAATATCCTAAAAATATATTCAATTTGTGATAAAATGAGACCAACAAAAAAAAATTTGATCGATTTTAACCAAATATATGGCCATTTCAAAATTTTTGCTCTGCCGTCGACTCCAGATTCAGGAACTGCATATATTTTAATGGGAGAGATCCTAAAATTTTGGTATTTTATATGACTATTGACTGAAGAGTTATACGTATCCAATTTATTTGATTAAATAATTTTTTACGGTTAAAAAGTGCTAAAAAATCTTAAATTTAAGTGAAATTCAGATTTTTTATCAATCTTTGACCGTAAAAAATTATTTAATCAAATAAATTGGATACATACAACTCTTCCGTCAATAGACATATAGAATACCAAAATTTTAGGACCTCTCTCATTAAAATATATGCAGTTCCTGAATCTGGAGTCGACGGCAGAGCTCAAAATTTTACATTATGTAGAAAACAGCTTTAAAGATAAAATTACTAAAATACTTCATTATTTCTTCTTCTTTATTTCTTAACTCAATCTCTGCCTTGAAATATAAAAGTATTGCTTTTAGCTCAAAATATTTTACATTTAGAACAAATATTCTGGTACCTCAGTATACGATCTATCAGACTTGTAAGCTATGAGCACACGTAACAGTCATATCCACATCAGTCCGTCAAGTTTGTTAAGTGGTTTAACATGTAGATCCTTTGGTGCTTTTAAGTCCATATGTTTTTAATAATCTTTATCACATATATTAGATTTTTATACATATACTGAGGTAAATAAAGAATGTGTTCAGAAATCCAAAATCCTTCATGCATGTTATGGAGCCAGTATCGCCATAGCCAAATGCTTGAAAAAAATGTTTATAGCAGCAACACTCATATATTGATCTTCTTTTAATGTCTGATAAGGTGAACTTATTTACTTGTCCTTCATTATTCTTTTTCACATATAATATTATTTTCTTCAGCGAGCAGTAGCAGCAGTCGCATTAGTCACACTGTACTAACGTATTATTAGTTCATACTAAGAGTCGTATTGTGAGGAAGCAAGGATTTATTTGTGAGTAGTTACGGGTCGAGGGCTCCTTAATACGGAAGTTATAATTGAGGTTGCGGTAACAGTCCGTGTATCGTCCAGGGGTTGAGTAGTTTTATAGTGAGCAGTCTAGGTGCAGAGTGGCCGGCGAAGCTGAATCGCTCCAGAGTGTTTCGAGAAGGATTTCAACTTTCGAGATTATTGTGTTCGGGTATTTCCTCTCTTTACAGGTTTTCGAAGCAACGAGACGAATTCGGGAGGGGACGCCATCTTGAGTCGGTTAGACCGAGAGGTCTGACTCAGCAGCCCGCAGCCATTTTGGGAGTTTTTTTTCTAATTTATTTTAATAAAGTTATACTCATCTCTAAGTCTTATACTGGTCATTATTTGCGAGTGTGGTTTTGGTGCTGTCCCTCGAGTCTTATTTTCAGGAGTTCAGAAAAAGTATCGCCGTGGGTAGCCAGTAACGCAATACTGTCTTATCGTTGGCGTAACAAGAGTTGTAGTTGTTGCTCACCATTAGAACCCCAAAGGTTGAGATATAAGTCTTAGGTCGGGGTGTGACTCGGTTAGGAGTCACGAAGGTAAGGTGGTTTAGTGCTTGTTTTGGGGTCGTTTTGATAAACGAGCTCAATATAGTGGGTATAACAAAGTACTACGTCACAACTTAATAAAGAGAATACGACTGATATACATATTTATTGCAGTGCATAACTGTTTTTACTTCAGAAAATAAAATGTCAATTATATCATAGTGAGATTCAGACAATTGCTGATAATGGTAGCTTTCTGGCAGAAGCAAAGGTTCAATAACATTTTTCTGCACAATAGCATATCTTTCGCTTCCTTTAACAGTTGATTTAAATCTGTACACTAAATATTTTTTATAATAGTCAGTATAGACTTAATTTTTCTTTAGTATCAATCCCTGTTATTTTAAGTATAAAGTTTCCAATAAAAGCTCAAGTACTAAAAGCTATTTCTAAAACTTTAATTCAACTGTCACACGTATTATTCAAACACTTTTAAAAACTGATTTAAAATATATCTTTACGTATTATAATACACTAAATGTTTACTTCCAAATCCGCTGCAAACAATGAAAATTAAGAACAACACTTTGTATAGAAAAGGTGCTGATGCTGATATCACAGTGTTTATATGAAATGACAGCTGTGCATGTTTACTATGCTTGCGGACTTTTACATAGGTTAAAATTAGCTCTGTTACAATAAAGGAGTGAGTTGTGAGCCTGTGAGAGGCTGTTCTTGATAAGTCAGGTTGTTACGATGCCAACTTAACTGCTATATAAGTTTTAAATTCAAATTTTTATTTTTGTCAAAAATACCGTCCATAAATTATATTATTAATTTTTTATCTTTATATTAATGTTTAAAATATTATTTTTGGATCTTTTAAAGTATATATAGATACTTTAAAAGATATATTAAGAACAGTGAAATGAAAAAAATTAGTAGAAATAATATATGATTATATAAATCCCCTTGTATACAGAAAATATGTATACAATGGGAAAAATGTAATTTGAACAAAAAACAAATGAAAAGCTTTATCAGTGTTTTGTGTACATTCTTAAAACAAAAATAGATAATGCTTTAAAACTAATTGGGACATATTCTAGAAGTGTTTTTAGTAAAATATGTAATAAAAAAAATTGATTTTTCGTCATTTTAAAGGTGTCCAATCCCATTAAATCGCTCTAGAAACACGAATAGAGGTGATACAAGATCGAATCACACGATTTTAGAAAATGTCTGTATGGATGTGTGCATGCGTCTGTGCGTGTGTGTGTGCGTGCGTGCGCATCCGTGCATGCGTTCATTCGTGCGTGCATGTGTCTGTGTGTGTGTGTGTGTGTGTGTGTGTGTACAGGCGATAGCTTTTGAACCGATCGATCGATTTACATCTGAAAAGGTTTATTCTCTACGTTTCGGAGGAGAATAGAGAGAGAATAACCTACTTTTTGATTTTACCGATTTTTTTTATAACCAAAAAACGATTTTGAATTTTGCGTTTTTTTAATTTTTTAATTTGTTTCAGCCAGTATTACTTAATAAACTAAATGTTTATTGAAAGGCCTTTAAATCACCTACAACTTCTCTTTTTTAAATTTAAATTATCTCTAGCCTGTCACTTGTTATTAATGAAAATATGGTTTATATTTCATTAATTAATATCTCAAAAACTTTCTCATTTTTCCACTCAAAATTTTTAGCACTTATTACACTTATCGAGGACAAAATTGTGTTAAAATTTGAAGAGGTTATCTTGATTTGTTTCCGAGAAAAAAATTATTTTTGAAGAAATGCGCGTTTTCTTTCCTTTACGATAACAGGAGTAAATGTCAATGAATTGTTTTGAAATTGGGCAGAGAATTAGCTTTTTTATGTCTAAGGAGTCAGTTCTTTGCCCAATAAAATCTGACCTTTGTGACCAAAGATATTTGAGGTTAAAATTTTTTTATAAATTCTTTATACTTGCATTTTTAAAAAGAATATTCGATTGATTGACACAAAATTTTTACCACTTATTAAACTTATCGAGTACAACATTGTGTTAAAATTTCAAGAGGTTATGTTGGTAAAAATTTTATTTACATATTTCAAATTAGCCCCAAAACATAAATATAAAGTTTTAGAGCAAAATATGCAATAGTTCTATTTAATTTGTATATCATATATTGTTACGTGACAGATAAAGATTTTGCTCTTTTATTTTATTCCGATAGATTATTTTCCTTTCCGTATTCTTTACTTGCCATAACGAATCGAGGAATGCGTTTCTTGAGAGCGTTTCCGACTACGTAAGTAGCGCATTCTTTCGAGCATATCATTTAAGAAATGTAACACCCTCGTCCGGTCGTGCTCGTGGGGGAGGTAGCCGAGCTGCTCGTGCGATGCTGACCACGCAGCAACAGCTAGCGCTGCACGTGTTTGAAAAACCGCTTGATGCGGTCGTAACTTCACTGGGGGCAGCACCTACCAGGCGTAGGCCGGTTACCGACACTCCTGAGCACACGAGTGCGAGAGAGAAGGACGCGCAGGGGAAGCCATGCATTGGCGCTTAACTTCAGCCGCACGGCAGTGCGAGTCGATTCGAAAAGCGAAGAGTACATACTGTATCCGAAGCTCGCATAAGTGCGAAGCCTAATACGTCGTCCAAGTACAATAAGTAGTACAATACAAAAGGAAAAAAATAATAAATATAGTTTATAGGACTAGAAGTGGTGAGTTGATAATATAGTTATAATAATTTCGTGGATGTGTGAAATAAAACAGAAGTGGACAGAAATATAAGCGAACATAGAAAACGAAGGGACAACAAAAGGAAAAATCCCAAGGTATTAATTATAATTCTTATAGCGATAAATAATTCGTTACTGTTAACATAATATGTGAATATATATATATATAAATACATACATCGGTACTATTGGGGTCCTAGAGTTTCTTACTCTGAGAGTTTACATTGGAATACAGGAACAAATACACTTGACTAAAGAAATAATGACCCTAAGGGTACCGTGATTCGCAGGGGGCCTGCGGCGCCCGCTTTTAGTACCGAAATTCCGGAACAAAAGCCCGGAAAAGAACCTAAGATGTATTGTAGACGAAGCCTTATGGACCTCAAAAGTAGCGATAGATGCATCGTATTTTTGAAGCTGGTCCCCAAAAAGGACAAAAGTCCCCAAAAGTAGCAATCTATGGTATATATATACCCCAAAAGTACCAACACATATACCTATATATATATATATATACATATATATATATATATATACACACACATACATATATACTATATACCTTTAATTAATTTCGGTTTTCCATTTTTTCCGTCGACGCTATTTTAGATTAAGCAATAAAAAAAAGAAAAAGTGAAATAAATAAGTTGGGTTTATACTTTTCTGGGTTTTGTCATTTTTGTCAATTTGTATAGGTTGTACGGCGAAATATCGTTAATAAAAAATCGTGTAATTGGGGAATCAATACCATAGAAAAGGAGGGCGAGCACCTTTTTTTTCTATACCAACTATGGATTCTCTGTCTCCCGATTACATATTGTAATTGTTTTGTGAATAGCGATACAAGTTACTATTAAGTATTAGTGATTAAGTATAACCCATCGTGCCATACCCCAGGGAAGTGTGTGCCCCCTAAGCGAATATATAATTTTTCTGTTATTTTTGTGCGACGCGTCTTACGAGGGAATACGTTGTATATGCATATTTCAAACAGCGCCACGTGACGAATACGCGACCGCTGAACAGTCGTTGTAGTTTGGGAGGTCTCTCTCTCCAGAGATTGAACCGGGGTTCGGGCCCCATTATAACTATTGTAAAACCAAGAGCATCGACCGAATCACCGCGCATCTTTGAGGGTCATCTCCCTTCCACTGAGTCTTTCCCTTATCTTCACATCTTCTTCTTTGTTCCCCGTCCGGGTAAAGCGAGTGGCTGAACAGCAAGCACGAGTTATCGGTTTCTCCGTTTTGTGTGGGTCTTCTGCGAAGCCGTTCTCTCTCTCCTATAGGAGTTGCCCCACTATAGCAGCGCGTAAGCAGTTATCGGCCTCTCCGCTTTGTGCAGATCTTCTCACGGCCCGCTCGGCACTACAGCAGCGCGCGGCGAAGCCGGGCCCCTCCACGGAACACTGTCTTATAAGGCTCTCCCGCTCCAAGGCTGTCTAAAAGCTCGCAGGTGCTTCCTTACGTCGGGATTGAAGAGAACGGTAGCTCGCGGCAAAATACCCAAGACATAGTAGACCCGCTCGTGGCCAAGTACAGACGGCCCTTCCCGCACTGGTCCTCATCATTGCAATCCGAGCAACTCTGTCCGTTTCCCATCAAACACAGTCGACCCTTAACGGTGCGAGGTCGCAATCCTCTGCAATCGCGAGCCAAAGTTGTGCCACGGGTACCTGGGGATACCTACTATTGGCGGAGAGACTCAACCAGGCTCTTGGGGTTATCTTTGGCGTTTTTGCTTCGTCTTATTAATACTCGTGAAGGGATTAATTAACTACCTTGTGGCTCTCAAGGGCACGAATCGTACCCTGGCGCTGATTGAAATATCGTGATCACCCAACCTACCTAGTTTATCAGAATATGCGTAGAACTTGATACGCTTAGATTTGTATTGAATAAGACTATAGAAATCAATTACGTTTTGAATTTGCAGGTAGTATCTTTGCTTTCTCCCGACCTCCCGTATATAAAAAGATACCGAAACTAATAATCATAAGAGAGTAAATTTGCCGCACTCTTACTCGTATGGGAGTGTAAGAGTGACCAGAATAGCGGCCAGGTTCCTGCCAGGTAAGGGTGAATTGATACCCTTAGGGGATCAACCGAAATATTTAAAACATTAAACAAGTCGCGTGACAACCTTTATCAGTTGTCACGTAACAAAAACTGGTAGCAGAGCGTGGTTGAAACCTAACCTCAAAGCTATCTTTTCGGCAATTCTCTTTTTCGCGGGTCTGAAAAATTTGCGAATAATCAAAGGATCCCCACGGTTGAATTCTCAACTCTCTGCAACGTTCGGGGTCGTCTGAAGGCGCACACGCTCCCGAAAGGCTTGCATTATATGTTTTTATTACTATTTATATTTTACGTATATATTTTACACGTTTATTTTACCCGTTTCCTATATACTTTACGTTTTGTGTGTGCTTCACCTCCTTTGATAATAACCATAATTGCTCCTATGTGCCTTTAGGTTTAAGGTCTTGTCTTTGCCTGACACTGACAATAATTTCTGTGCATGGTTGACCTTGTGCGCTCTGCATGCGAATAATTTTTATGTTCCCACCTTATTTTCTTATCGTGTACGTGTTCAAATCTTTTTCGTTTTTGTGCCTACTCCATTCTGCCTATCGCCGCCAAAATGGGCTGCCATATGGCGCCTGAATTCGGAGTGGTGTTTAGTGAAACCAGACTTATTAGTAAACTCGAAACGCTCCGAGAGAAGAACGATCAGTTGTCGGAGGAAGTATTAGGATTAAAACAGGAGTTAAAAATCCAACGGGCCCATAACTGTTTACTCGTGAAAGCGAACTTTGGGGTTCGTGAATCCATCAGATCAATAGAACGAACCATCGAATCGTGGACTAGCCAGTCCAGAGGGGAGATTGACGGAATCCTCAGACGCCTAGAAGGAGTCGAGACGGATATCGATTCCCTCTGCGGAGCCCGCAACGATCTTAATTTGCGTGACGAGGCGTAGATTTTTAACTAATTATTGATGTAGCTGGAAGAATAAGACAAAATAAAAAATGCCTGCAAACAATCAAGCGGCCGACGCGGCCGCGGGATCGATGGCCGAATACTCACAGCTGATGATGACCATGGCTCACACTATGGCCATGCAGTCTGCCATTGGAAGCGTTCCACCCTTTGTCCGGACGAACCTTCCCCTTAAATATTTCATCCAAGATGTCCGCAACGCTGCAGCCGACATTACCCCGGAACAACTCCCCTGTTTCCTCAAGAAGGTTTTGGGGAAGTTGAGGGGCTCAGCTCGAAACTCGATTTTCGGTGTGGCGTTCGCCACAGTCGACGATTTGGTACGACATCTTAAACAGCGGTTTGCCCCCGGGAAAACATTCACCTACTAATGCTCGCAATTAAACGATCTTAGAATGAAACAAGGGGACACGGTCGGTGATTTCCGAGATCGATTAAATATTTTGCTCATGGGGCGGAAAATTCCCTCAAAGAAGACAAGGGAGACGCATACGTGGCGGCCATGATGACCCCCATGAACGAGGCTGCCATCGACATCTTCATTAGAGGACTCCCAGGTAATATTAGCGCCGCTGTAGACGCATCTCATCCCGCAGATCTGGAGACTGCCTATAAGGAAGCCGGATTCCCGCCAGTCCGCCCAAATGGGGCATTATGCTGAACAAAGTAAGTTATCACAAAATATGCGACCACGCGCTCGTTTTTATCCTGCCTTCACCCCTAGGGCGGCAGCAAGATCACCATCTCAAGAAGCAGGGCTGTCTCAGGGTCCCGCATTCGTCGATTATTTCGAACCAGAGGCTTCTGTTGACAATCATTTCGACGAAACCGCATTAACTTACTCGGAAGCAGATCCGTCGTTTATTGGATATGTATCTGCAGGAGTGAATTATCAATCTCAGGGACAAAACCCGTCTCAAGATTCCCGTCCATATGCTAATTCGGGATATCCGCCGCGAAGAGGAAGAGGAGGCCGAGGCGGTTATCACGGACAGAATCGGTCTAACGCATACTCCGATCCCCGCCTATACGACCCCCATACCAACACTCATCCCCCTGGTGATCAAGGACGTGGCGTTAATGGCTACGGATCCCTCATTCATGGAGTCGGTAATTTAAACTTGCAGGGGGCTCGCCCAAATCAACCATCGGCGAGCCCCTCCAGGAGCACGAACCTCCCGTTGAACTCGCAGGCAACACCGAACCCGCCAATACACCCTCCGGTGCCGGCCAATCGGGTACTCCTAGCCCGGCCCCAGGAGGGTTTAGGATTACTTCCTGTGGAGCTGCTTGGCTTACGTTCATGATCGACAACGGGGCCACGGTCAATCTAATAAAAATCGGTTCTCTTCACCCACACATCCTTGTCGATACCAACCAAGCGACACCGCTTATTGGGATCAATGACCAAACGGTCGATACCTTGGGAAGTGTGACCATCAACATTCGTGATCGGCCGACTCTTTTCCTTGTAACGTTGAATGATTTTCCGATAGAACAAGACGGTGTCCTAGGGCGAGATTACTTGAAAAAGGAACAAGCCGTCATATCTTATCACTATAATGCCCTTATGATCGGAGGGGAAGTTATGCATCCCCTCCCGTTTATCAATCCTCGTACTGGAAATCCTGTCGAAGTCAATTTGATGGAGGGCGTAGAATCCGGTAAACGGAATGAACAACACATCGTCAAGATAGATAAGCCCGAAGAACCCGCCGACAAGGAGGAAGACGTCCCGTTAGACGCGAACACTTCAGACTCCGGTAACCCGCCGAACACTTCTCCTGCCCGAGTTCATTATGTCATCTCCAAGAGAACTCGGAGCATCATCAAAATCAACATTATTAGCACAGAAATCAGAGATGGATACATACCTCGGGTCGACGTTGGATATGATGACGTGTACGTAGGAGAAGGAATCGTGCGAAATTACAACAACACTTGCCAGGTCATGGCGATAAATACTCGCGACGATGATGTCTCTATAGAGGTCGACCCGCGGGAGATCCTGCCCTTCGAATATGCCAATCTTGACTTCGAACCTGGCTCGGATAAGGATATCCCGGTTTCGGGCGATAACCCCATCGAGGACACGGAGGACAGGGTTCGAAAGCTCAAGGAAATAATACCTACCGAACATCTTAATTACGAAGAGAAAAAGAGCGTGCTGAAATTGATTCGGGATTTTTCGCAGATTTTTCTGTTACCGGGAGATCCAATCCCTTGTACAAATGCGGTTGAACATCATATCCCGACTGAAAATGACCTGCCCGTCAACGCGAAACAATATAGGCACCCACTTATACACAAGGAGTTTATCGCTAAGGACATCCAGAAGAAGCTCGATGATGGAATTATCGAGCCATCCAACAGCCCAAGTAATTCGCCTATCTGGATAGTGTCCAAGCGAGCGGATTCGCAAGGAAACCCCAGGTGGAGAATGGTCGTCGACTATCGCGACCTCAACCAAAGAACCGTAGGGGATGCGTACCCGCTACCTAAAATAGCTGATATCTTGGACCAGTTGGGAGGAGCAATGTATTTCTCGGTATTTGACCTCGCCTCTGGGTTTCATCAGATAAGGATGGCACCGAAATACCAATGGAAAACTGCTTTCTCCACCCCCAATGGCCACTGTGAGTACACTCGAATGCCCATGGGCCTCAAGAACGCCCCCGCCACTTTTCAGCGACATATCGACCAGATAAAGAGGGGATTAAACTGCAAAGAAATGCTTGTCTATATGGATGACGTCATTATCCATGCCAACTCTCTAAGGGAACATGACAAACGGGTACGCAACTTCTTTCACCGGCTTGCTGCAACCCGATTAGTGCTTCAACCCGAAAAGGTACACTTCTTGCGGAAGAAAGTTGCCTTCCTAGGCCACATAATCAGCGAAAAGGGGGTTGAACCAGACCCCGAAAAGGTTAAGGCCGTGTCCGAGTTTCCACTACCTAAAGGTGTTAGGAACGTCCGAGAATTCCTAGGTTTGACTGGGTATTATCGCCGTTTCATCCAAGACTACGCGAAAATCGCCAAACCATTACATGATCTGTTGAAAAAGGACAAGGAGTTTAACTGGGAAGAGGACGAGCACGTCGCCTTTGAAACTCTAAAGGAACGTCTGTGCAAGCACCCCATTTTACTATTCCCCGATTTTGAGAAAACGTTTACTTTAACCACGGACGCCTCCGACACGGCCATCGGAGCTGTCCTCAGCCAGGAATAGGACAAATTTGATCACCCTTTCGCCTACCTCTCGGTCCCTTAATAAGGCCGAGAGAAACTATAGTACTACTGAAAAGGAGTGCCTCGCCGTGCTATACGCGCTCAACCAATTTAGACCATATTTACTGGGACGAAAATTCGTCTTGGTGGCTGACCATGAGCCACTAAATTGGATGTACAGCCGAAAGGACCCCGGACAACGGTTGATGAGATGGATGTTCCGTTTCACCGGGTACGAATACTCATTCAAATATAAACCGGGTAAATTAAATTACAACGCCGACGCCCTGTCACGCAACCCCGTCGATGAACCATCAGAAGACCACATTAATAAAGGATTTGAGGTAATTAAGGCCCATGTGCTGATGATGAAAAGGAAAGACGGGCCTAAACCTACCAAAAGGTCAGAGGATGTCTCAACACCATCAGGGGCGAAGCCGACGCCTTCCCCGGGTGTTGTTCAACCCCGTACTCGGCTGGCTTCGGCACCAGAACCCGTAAGTATGACCAAACCTAAAGCAAAGGGTCGCCCAATCGGTTCCAAAACCCGTAAGATTCCCCCAAGGTTAGATACCAGTGTTATCGCTCACCGGACCCGGATGCAGACAGCGACCAACAAGAAACAAATAGGAGCCTCACCAACAACTATCAACCGCAGCAAAGGTCCCGCGACCTTAGGAGGACCAACCAAAGTTCAAAGCCAGGCCGCAGCCCAGAGCCCCGCTGTAAAATGAATCTCGGGAGAAGGCAGCTCAACAAGTCAGGAGGGAAAAACTTCCATGACTCCCACACACAGTGGCATAGACGTGTCACAAGGACCGCATTTTATGCAACCTTCGAACTCCTTTCTCTCGTCCACAGGGGTTGAAGAAGGCACCGAACCCACCGAGCCGACTCCACCTGCATATGACCCTCGCCGAAGCTGCTTAAGGGAGAACGACTCCGGGGAAGACCCCGCAGAGTCTGTCACCGAAGACCCCGAATCTTGTGACGATCTGCCCGCAGAGCAAGCTGAGGTAAACGTCACACCTGTCTCGTCCTCAGAATCAAGCGACAATCCAGAATCCCAAAATAATACCACTTTAGGTCGTACCACCCTTTCTAAGGGGGAAGTCCTCAAATCAGCAAGAAGGTTCGAAGAGAGCCTCCGACTCCACGAGAGTAAAATGAGGATGGAAGAAGACTTAGATGAAGAATCAAGAATCGAACTCCCTAGCCACTTCTCCGACGGGGACAAGGCCCAAAAGGAAGTGCAAGAGTACTTAAGTGCAATGGACCCCTATGACCCCGAAACGCGAAACGACGACGTTATGGCCCAGCGAGTCCAAGAACTAATAGAAAAAACAGCAGAACTATCTCAATTACAGGTAGACACGGACGGGCCAAACGACCCCGTTTCTGCCACTCCTGGAGTTGGCCTTGGTACGCCCCTCGCGAAAAGCACCCCCGTTGATCCCGTCGGAAGGAGGGAAAGTCTACGATTCTCCAACCTAGACAGGATCCAAGAAGAACAAGAAGAAGCGGACCAGTCTGTCCGGATTAATTATGATCACCCCCCCTTGATACATTCGCTCTTTTCATGTCCATGATGGGACAACAACGCCCTCTAAATCAATATGCGATTTCCTCCTCCACCACGGAAACCGACACCTCGGATGAAGGCGAACCAGCGACGACCGGGCCAAAGGGTCCATTACATCATCCTCCTCCACCCTTTTTTTTATCCCTCAAAAACAATGTTGTCATGTCCAGGGAAGGGTTAACCTACAAAAGGGACAACTTTGTGCATCTTATAGCAAGGGATTGTGAACTCAACACGCCCGTGTCACGATTGCTCTCGGAAATCGGAGCCATTAATAAAGGTTCACTCAAGGCTAAGAAACCCAAGGTTGGCCAAATACTTATAACTCCCTATAAAAATCACAATGTATTTTCCCTGGTGGTTATAGATCATTATCGCTCACCAATCGACATTGCGGTATTAAAGAAGACCTTGGAAAGACTCCGAGACATAATGATTCGGAAAAACCTATACAGTTTTCGGATACCTCGCCGAGGGGATTTTGCCGATAAGTTGGATCCCGGACTTCTGGCCGAACTTGTCGTCGACACCTTCCGAAAGAGCACCATTAAGGTCAACATTTGCTACGGACAAGCATATTTACCGCCCGAGAGAGAGAAACATGAAATTATTGGAACCCTCGATAATAGCTTGATTGGTGGTCACAAGGGAATAAATCAAACATATAGGAAAATACGACAACAATATTACTGACCCGGCATGCGGAACGACATCCTTGATTATGTCAGGAGATGCCCGGAGTGTCAAATGAAAAAGATCGAGAGAATTAGAACTCGGGAGCCTATGATTCTTACGGACACCCCCATAGAAGCCTTCGACAAAGTGTCCATTGACACAATAGGTAAACTCCGCACCACCCCTCGAGGTAACTGTCATTTACTGACCATGCAGTGTAACCTCACCAAATACCTCATCGCAATACCCATACCAAATTTAAAGGCTACCACTATTGCGGACTGTCTAGCAAAATATTTAATTTGCCAATTTGGGGCGCCGAGAGCCATATTATCCGATCGCGGAACTAGTTTTTTATCGGAAGTAGTAGCAGGGTTAATGAGGATGTTTAAAATTCACAGCTGACTACATCCGGATATCGTCCCCAAACTAACGGGTCCCTCGAGCGAAGCCACGCCCCACTTATGGATTTTATCCGTACGTATTCCGAAAAATTCGATGATTGGGATAGCCTAGCACCATTCGCTACATTCGCGTATAACACTAGCGTACACAGTAGCACTAACTTCTCCCCTTTCGAACTTGTATATGGGCGCGTAGCCCGGTTCCCTATGAAAATCCGTAAAGCCGAGCAGTTACGCACATATAACCTCTATCTTCAAGATTTGGCCACCCGCTTCAATGAAATGAAAATCGTCGCGGGAGCAAATCAAATTTTGGCAAAAACACGTGCCGAGGAACGCTATGATAAAAACGCGAAGCCACTGAAGGCAACAATCGGTGACTATGTATGGGTTCTAAATGAACCTAGACGGTCTAAATTTGATAGTTTTTATAATAAACCCTTATGTGTTAAGAAAATCGTAGGTCGAAATAACGTAATCTTAGAACTTCCCAATGGCAAGCGTATCCGCAAGCATATGGATAAACATAAACTCGTTCCCCCCGACCCGACCCAATAATACAATTGCATGCCTTTCAGATTCTCTAGCATGTGCTGCTCGGCTATGCTATCTCTAGCTTACGCTTCCTTCCTCTGCTTCCTTTGGGGGTGCCCCGTCCTTGGCACCCACTATGAGATAACAACTATCACGGTGAATCCGGGTATATATTACGAACGGATGCAACCCGTAAAAATCCGGAAGGGAGGATAGAAAATCATCATTCACATGGACCTCCCCGCCTTCATGAAAACACATGGACCGACTCAGAAGTATGACGAGCACTTGCGCCGGTGCACCTCTCAATTTGATCGCCAATAACGCTATTTGTTTCTAAATACGAACGCTATGGAGCTTAAACTCCGCACCTTAAACGGCATTCACGAGGAAATAAGGCTGATCGCCGACAACATGGATGTAAGAGAACCCGAACCAAATACCCTTCTCGAAGGCATGCGCGGTCGGAGGATGGTCCCGTTGGGTATAATCCGAAGCCTCACCAAAAGCCTTTTTGGCCTAATTACCGAAGACGATGCGGAGTTGATCAACAAAAACATCGACAAACTGTTCCACGACCAATCTGAATTGGTAAAACTTTCCGATGAGAAGGCACACCTCATGACGGCCGGTCTGGAAGAACTCTACAATATAACCGCCTCACATCGTCTCATTCTAAAGAATATGGAAACTCAACTACGAGAGAAAACCAACACCACGACCCTCGAGGCCAATAAAAATCACCTGCTATGGGAATTCAGTATATTCTCTCGCCAAGCCGAGGCCAAGCTAGATCATCTCATCTACAGCAATCGGGAATTACTTAGCATTCTCAACTCACTGATGGATCGCAAACTCCACCCCCGACTGCTACAAAAGAGGACTCTCCACCACATTGCCGCGGACATACGCCAACACGAGACTAACTTAGAACTCCTGATGCCTCTCCATCATCTCCGACCGAAAGAGTTAGTGAAGATTGCAGAAATAGACGCCACTTACCATAACGGAAGGATCTTCGTTAGCCTGACGTTACCTCTGACTGACAGGATGTCATATGAGTTATACAAACTCCATCCGCTGGCCATCCCTCAGACCTTACGAAACAACACATACGGGGCCGCCTATATCATTCCTAGTTGCACGCATATAGCACTCAGCAAGGACCAGCAAAGTTATCTCCCTCTCAATCAAGATCAGGTAGATAAGTGCCTGAGCACTCACTACGGTCGCCTCTGCTCCACAGGAGGAGTCACGTTGACAGCCCAAAAGGGATGCGAGATCGAGATGTTGCTCCACCCCAGCCGAACCGCACTGGACTCCTGCAGCGTAGCCATCAAGAAAAACCTAACGACACAATGGGCTCACTTGGAAGTCGATGGAACATGGCTGTTCACCGCTATTGCTGAGGAGAGGCTCCGTATCTCCTGTCCGGGAGAGATATATGAGAACACCAAGTTACAAGGGGTCGGCATTTTGCGGTTAGCCTCCGGATGCTTGGCGAGGACTGCGTCCGCGACACTAATCGCAAAAGACGTCAGAGTCTCCGCGGTTCAGTATCTCTACGAACCAGAGACCAGCTTAAATGTCAACGACCTATATCCTATATTGGAAGACAATGTAACGCTCAAAGATCTCCCAGAGATCGGCGACACTGGGCCATTGTCGTCCTGGACCTCTCATAAGCAATCGCTGAAAAATATCATAACACAGATGGACGAAATTGGACGGCATAACCGAATCTCCACTTACACCCACAACTTGACGGACGGAGGCCTTACCATCCAAGCCGTTATCATCATAGCGTTTATCATCTTTGTGGGAATTAAGTTGTGTCACCAATCTCGAGGACCGGATGCGAAGGTCCTCACTATCACCTCTGCGAATCCTAGCCCTGGGACGATTAACCTTCCGCACCAGCCCACCTTGTCCATGCATGCCAGCCGAAGTACTCTCTGTCCTGCCCAAACTGCAGAAATGGACTGATCTTACCTCAACTTACAGAGCCTCGCACGACCTTCAGACCCGGTGCCCCTATCCCACCATGTCTCGCGAGGTTATGGTCACTTGCGGAAAGGACCTTACACCAGAAGTCATCGTATCATGTTTCCAACCTGCCGGCACCATTGTCGCTACGCACATACTTTCAGAGATTATCGGCACTCATACGGCCAGAGTTACCTTTGAGACCACCCAACAGGCCGAAAAGGCTGAACGAGAGAAGGAATTGTGGTTGTTACAAGCGACTTTAAAGATAGCATCCTCCGGCCGATCTCATCGGCCATCGCCCCCGCGGATCACATCCGAGGTTCATGTCATCCGACGAACTAGAGAAGTCAACCCGATCGACCCCAGAAGAATTTTCTGCTTGTTACCTTGGACAGGAAGAAAACCCACCATGGCGCTCAAGTTGTTGGCTGAACAGAAGGTTGAGAAAAAGTTCTTCAGACATTTCGCCCGGTTCGGGCGAATCGAATATTGTTACACCGCTCAAGATAACCGCGGGCGGCTGTCTCATGGGTTAGTTAGATACCATCATCGCCGCCATGCGTCTCTCTCCTTACAGAAATGTACCTCCATCAACCAAGCCCGACCCGCCCAGGGGCAATATAAAACCACCACGAGACTCACCAGGAAAAGACATTTGCCCTGCGATTACTCTATTGATGTGAGAAATCGAGAGTTACACCTCACCACCTGCCAGAGACAGCGAGAGATCGAAACCAAGAAATGTTAGAAGACCTTGTAAATTACAACAAACTTTAGTGCTTTAATTTGAATTTCGTTCACCTTCTCCCTTTTGTCCTATCCTTTCATTTTCTCAGTTCACACCTTTTAATTATATGACAAGCTAATATTATTTTTTTTTTGTTCTTTCAGAAATGGATCTCCAACTGGAAATAGTGAATGTTAGGATTACCGCCCCCGCTACCTTGACGATTACCTGCAATGAACGTACGCGTCCAGGCGCCTTGAAACAAACACTATGGGGAGTAGGGGATTTGAAAGGACTCACCGTACTCCGATGCGCCGCAGGACTGATAGACGTCACTGCGATATGCCAAGACGAAGGTGCAGCTGAGGACGCCCATGCTCTGCTATTATCTTTCGTCCCCGAACATAAAGAGAATCCAATGACTCCCCTTTCGGACGTAATAATGATCGAAGAAGACTTCCAACTCCTAGCGATAATTCGAGACGCGCGAAGCAGAAATACCCTCCGCTTGGAATGTCGCTGCACCGATCTCCCTGGACTGCTCCGGTCAATAGGCGAGTTCGGTGAAACGAAACCTAACTGGAAATTGGAAGGGCAGGAGAATTCCCTGCGGCTGGAAGTCGAATATCTGGCCCCGGCTGATTGCCGCCAGGCCTACGACTATTGCAGAGCCAAGTTGGGCGCCGATCATCAGCCCACCAATCTCCTGAAGACAGAGGTACCCGAATCAGTCACGAGCCCGGACCCGTCCCCGGTGGTATGCCGGCACTCCCCAGCGCCCAAGGAGGAAGAGAATGTCGACCTCTGTCGGCTACATATACTAGTTCTCTACGGTCAAAGACTCGAAGACATCAAAGAGGAGTATAGAAGGATTGAAGGAAACCCACATGTGAAAGCGGTCCGCATGAAGACCGGGGGCTATCAAGGATTCGCTCAGTATCAAAACCCAGAGGATGCAAAAAGGGGTCTGCATGCATCCAACCCTACGCATTTCGGCCGCTACGCTAAGATCTTGCACTACCCTACACCGGACCAGGATGACAACCTCAACCCTCGCATCGTTCACATTCTCGTCCCCCGAGGATCCACGGCGAAGGACATCAAGGCTGAATACGGAAGATTTGGGACCATTGAGTATGGGGCCATAAGGATGATGCCAGTACGTTGCTCGCCTCAAACCCAAGCTTTCATCGAATACAACACCCCGGAGGAAGCGAGGAAAGCCTTGGAGAAAGGAGATCGTAAATATCGTGCAAGGTACGGTATGGGAACCGGGGTCGTCAAGGCACCTCTCGAAGCCTATCCGCCGCGCCAATTCTCCCAACCCGAAGGGAAGTTACACCGGTTCTGTGGACAGGCGATCCACCGAGACGACTACGAGGAACATCAACGCATTTGCCACCCATCTAATTGGGATTATAGGGGTGCCCTCCCCTGTGGAGAACGAACCAGTGAATCAGAAAGCATGGAAAGGGACCCCATCTCCTTACTCGAGGAATTCCTCAAGACTAACCCTTAAGAGGACAACCAGCCGAACCTGGTAATAGACCCTGTTAGCTCCCTACTCGACCTCCAGGGATTACAACTATAGGGGATGTCAACACCACCCAAGAACCTTACGCGCTTTGGCGCTCTCTGTAATGGACCTTAGCCCTGGGAGTCTACAACACGCCGCGACTCAACAAGAGACACCATTCGCTCAGCATGACTTCCTTCGCTTCATCAACCCAACCGCTTGTGATTTGTCGAGACGACAACAATTCTAATCGGGGCAGGGTGTTACGTGACAGATTAAAATTTTACTCTTTTATTTTATTTCGATAGATTATTTTCCTTTCCGTATTCTTTACTTGCCATAACGAATCGAGGAATGCGTTCCTTGTGAGCGTTTCCGACTACGTAAGTAGCGCATTCTTTCGAGCATATCATTTAAGAAATGTAACACCCTCGTCCGGTCGTGCTCGTGGGGGAGGTAGCCGAGCTGCTAGTGCGATGCTGACCACGCAGCAACAGCTAGCGCTGCACGTGTTTGAAAAACCGCTTGATGCGGCCGTAACTTCACCGGGGGCAGCACCTACCAGGCGCAGGCCGGTTACCGACACTCCTGAGCACACGAGTGCGAGAGAGAAGGACGCGCAGGGGAAGCCATACATTGGCGCTTAACTTCAGCCGCACGGCAGTGCGAGTCGATTCGAAAAGCGAAGAGTACATACTGTATCCGAAGCTCGCATAAGTGCGAAGCCTAATAAGTGGTCCAAGTACAATAAGTAGTACAATACAAAAGGAAAAAAATAATAAATATAGTGTATAGGACTAGAAGTGTTGAGTTGATAATATAGTTATAATAATTTCGTGGAAGTGTGAAATAAAACAGAAGTGGACAGAAATATAAGCGCACATAGAAAACGAAGGGACAACAAAAGGAGAAATCCCAAGGGATTAATTATAATTCTTATAGCGATAAATAATTCGTTACTGTTAACATAATATGTGAATATATATATATATATATATATATGGGTCGTTCCTGTACTTTTTTTTAAAAGTGTGCGCGGGGGGGTCGTCGATTTCGTCGACGATTTTTTTTTTATGAAAGTACATATAAAAAAAATAGCTTGTGCAAAATTTTAGCCCCTTATCTCATTCCTGATTCCTGCTGGAATTTTTTTAAACCCTGATTTTGACCTGTTTTTAGCCAGTTTTCAAAAAATTCTAAAAGGCTGAAATTTTAACAAAATGAGGTCGGTGAGGTCTCATTTTTTTTGTCTTTCTTCAAATTTTAAGAAAAAAAAATACACTGATATGAAATGATGATTTAGGTTTTATTGGCGATCTGTGATATGGCCATTGCATTTCATCATTTTTAGATCATCTTTAAACCTCTATATCTCGTAACTGGTTCCACATTTTTGTGCTCACTAGGTCTCATTTTTTTTTTGTCTCAACGAAACCTTTAATTTCTTTTTTTGAGGATCTAAATTGATTGAATAGACTTCAAGATACAGCCTTTTGAAGGTGACGTTTTTATCAAAAATCGCGAAAATCAACCGTGTTCATGGTCACAGTGTCAACCGAATTTTAATTAAAAATCATTAACAAAAGTATTTTTCATTAGAATATGATGTTATCTAACTATACTCTTTTCCTATCATAGGAAAAAGTCAAAAAATAATTTTTTGTCGAGCATTATAATATCTAATTTTTCGATACCTAAAATAATCAAAAATGGCTCTGTACTGACATGAATTCTACCATCTTATAATTATTTTTGACACGTATACGTAACATAGATACAAAGGTGATTCCTAGATCTTTAAAATCCGTAGTCGCCGATTTTTCTAGGACCACTAGAGCCAAAGTTATAGCCGTTTTTATAAAAAAATATTTTTGAAACTCCGTGCGAGAAGTTCGATTTCTCGCACGCTGCGTTAAACGATGCGTGCAAAAATCTCACTTCTCGCACGTCGTGTCAAAAAATACGGTTCGATACTTGTGTGAGAAGTTGATTTTCTCCTCGTGTGATCTTTTACTATTTTCAAGTGGTAAAATTAGAGCTTGTGAAATATAGGAAAAGTTTTATTTACAAGATCAACCATAAGTTTGGCATAATTGTCCTAAAGAAAGTGCTGAGGCTGCATATTTTGAAGATCTTAGGCCGTGTCTACACTATGCGAGAAGCACGTGCGATCAGCCCAAGCGATGCGAGCAAGCCATGCGCGCATGCGACGCGAGCAAGCGATAGTAATGGCTTTAGGTTGATTAAATTACCTATGCAGACTTTATAGATAATTAAAGTTGAAAATAAGAATTTAAGTAAAATTTTTTTTGTAATATTCATTTTATTTTAACTATTTTATAATCATTATCAAACGAAGTAAGTTTTGCTTCTAATGTTGAATCATAAATGGGTATAAAGCAGTGATATTTTCTTGTATTCTGTATAGTTCGGGTCAATTTAAAACGGCATTCTAGTACTTTACGCCTTTTGTCAATTGTTTCTTGACTCACCCAAATAGATCTAAAAACCAAATATTCTATATTTTTATAACACATAATGATTTATTATTCAAATACTTAATCAAATAATATAGTCAAAAAATCTAAATTATGTTATTTTTACCTTATTCCATCAATATTTTCACTAACGTAATCATACATGTCTTTTGGATTTAAAATTGGTTTTTCTGATGTTCTTTGTAAGGATGCCCTGCGTACTGTTCGTTTAACCACTGCTCCACATCCATCACACGGACTTTTCCCATGGCTAGTAGAAAAAAAGTTGTGCGACTTAACTTTTAAGCCAAAATCCTCCTCATGATGGCAGATATTAATGAAATTGTTCCTACAGTAAATAAATACTATCTTGAAGGTAAAAATTATAAAAAATAAAATAAATCTGTTTAATATTGTGTACATAATAATACAAATTATTTGAACTTGCATCGTAGAAGTTGTTGCTTTTTTTAAATTTGATATACAGAAAAAATAAAGAACTGTTTTTTTATCTTTAAAGCTGTTTTCTACATAATTTAAAATTTTAACTCGGGTGTAACCTGCAGGTCTAGGATCTTTATGGATTTTGATGTTCTGGGTCTCAAAATAGTTTTTCACAAAAATTAAATATACTTTCAGAATATTACTTTGACATATTCTTAATAATTAAAATTAAATTTTTTCAGGTCATTTAATGAACAAAAATCTAAAGGTGTCTATTTTGTTCATATAATACGTATTAATATACTACAATAAACGTACTCTTACTTGTTTTTGTATTGGGTAGGTGCTCCATCTGACATATAATGTACATTCTCAATAAACGGAAAATCTCGTTTTAGAAGTGCAATGAGTTGCCCTTGAGAAGTGTTAACTGCACAAGCATCATGTTTTAAACAATCACTAATAACACATACAGATAAGGTTTGTAATTTGTCGTTATTGTCTTCTTTATAATACACTACAAACGGGTGTACAGTTGCTTGTGTATTATTAAAATAAAATGCTTGGATCGCGTCTTGACAAACAAATAAGAAATTTTCGGCAAAATCTTGAAGTATAATACATGTATCTGGAGTAATAATTGTTTTGCAATGTTTTAAATAACATTTTTGCATTTCAGTCACATAATGATGCTTTGTTAACTCCCATAAGTCATTGGCTAAATTTATAATAAAATTTCTTGTAGGTTCTTTCACCATAATAAGACTGACTCTATTATTAGATTGTGATTCAGCATTATTTACCCAATTATGATATTCAATCTCTGAAACATCTTCGCATGAGCTTGATTCCAATATTTTCAGAATTTCTGCTTTACCAGGACAGTTTTCACAAACATGTAGCATACAATCGCTCCAATCTGTTGAACAAACACAATCATTTAAAATTACTCGGTAGGCTAAATTTTTGTTGATGGCAGACAATTTTAATTTGACATTTTGGTGTATAGGATATACACAAATTGTATGTGTACCAGGTGCTCCAGCACTAATACATTTTTTTGGTGTTAAAGAAGCAAATATACTGAAACCTGGTTTGCGCTGATCTTTAAAATGCTGTTCATATTCTTCTTCCACCCAATTGTTGTATAGATCCTTCAAATCATACATCAACAGTCTTTTTTGTAACTTCTCTGTGATATTAGTAATAGGATTTTTAACACTGATGCAATCTTTAATGCCGCTACATATTCTACTATTGTTTTCATCTGTATAATACTGAGTTACAGATTCTCTAACTTCATTAGAATGAATGCTGTACACTTTACGCATAATAGTTCCTAAGACACCTGGAAAAATATATTTTGAAATTAATTTCAAATAGTGTATACTTAATCACAAAATAAAATCATAATAACAATATTATTTTTTTTAATTTAACGATTATCAAGACAATAAAATTTAGCTCAATGTTTATTCTATTTTAATTACTATGACTTGTTATATTGGAAGAAAAGAAATAGTTTAGAATTAATTTATTTTTTTTATTTTTTTTTTTATATTAAATTTAATAGTTCTTTTAAAATCCAATAATTACTTTATTATTTTTTATCTAATAATGAATAACGAAGGGTACCCCATGTTAAGATAGGCAAAATGCCACTATTAATGAAAGCGAAAAATGACAGTGATTTCATAGAAGTATACTAAAAAAAGAATTTTCTACGATTTTTCCGGGGACCTATCTCCCCTCCTTATACCAGTAAGGCCTAAAAATCGCATTTTTTGGAAATTATTTTTTTCTCCCGTTCCTCAATGTTAAAAAATAAAAAAAAGAAAATATGAGATTACAGCTTGTAAACAGAGAGAATATTGAGATTTCTCAAATATAGATTCTTTCTAATTAAATCGGATTTCATTTAAATGTTTAAATTACAATTCATGTATTATTTTACTTAATCCGTAAACAATACTTAAGCAATACGTAAGCAATACGTAAGTAATACATAAATAATAATACTCAAATAATAATACATGAGTAATATAAATAAATAATTATGAGGATTTTAAATTAAATATTTTATAGGGGTACCCTTTATCATTATAGTTGCTTGAACAAAAATTACATAGATTTTAATAAATTAACTAAAATTTTCTATTAATAATTCTCAATTGTAATATAATATATGTAACCTAATGTATAAAGGATTATCGATTCTATATGTTTACACTATGTCTATAATCAAGATATTAAGAATTTATTACAACCCATTTTTTAACTTACCTACAGTAATTTTAAGTTCTTTTGCTTTATTAAACATATAACGTGAACATTGGAAATAATGTTTTGCTTGTTCAAATTTCCAATGATTTGGAAGTAATGTCAATAACGATATTTTTTTACCAAAATTAGTTTCTTCATTATAATACTTAATTATGTTTCCAATCATTCCGTGAAATGACATACTATCCTCTTGTAGCTGTTTAAGATTTCATTGAGTAGGCAAATTAAGATTCAATGTTTCATTAACTGTTGTACAAAATTTCGTATTCATTGATTCTAAAACACTGTATGTTTTATTTTCCAAGCGATAATCACTAAGTTTCTCTCGTTTAAGAAGAGGTTCATCAAATCCATCGAGCATTTTATTTAAACGTTGAAATCCTTGGCTCAATAATATATCTTTTGAACTTTCTGATGTACACACTTGGCTACTTGAAGAAACTTGACTACTTGAAGAAAGCTGCTCATTATTATTTACGTTTAAACCATCATTCCCAGTGTTTTCATCTTTTTCTGCATTTTTTGTTATTATTGATGTAATTTTGAACTCACAGTTTTTACAGTACTTATTACCTGGATCTAAATTTATATTACAAATGTTACGAAATTTATCACATTTATCAGCACTAATCATTACTAAATTATTCTCAATTGATTTTGAATGATTATTAAAACAATTGCAACACTTCCTTTGTCTACTTGTATATCGAGTATCATATTTATGAAGATGATGGTCGCAAATAAATTTATTTTCTACATTAATATCAAAATTTTTAATCCTAAATGATAAATACAGCTTTAATTCATTACCAAGATTACCAATTAGATTAAGAGATTTATTTCTTGTTTAATGCTATAAATGACATTTATCATCCTCATGCAATTCACCAATATAGCACATCATTTTCTTTCAATTCCTGAGAAGATAACACTTACAAAACACAATTGTACAATTTATGAAACTCAACCGAACCAATACTGATATACTTGGTAATAGTTCTGCTCAACTACCTTCACAATTCTACTTAGAAATATTCATTTCATTTTTTATTGTAACTTGTACTCATTGTTTAAGGACATTCCGTGCCGTGTGCCGTGTAACGGATGACGGGTTCACGGGTGTCTCGCACAGAAAAATGGATGTCTGTCATCTATTAACTTACGTCAACACAGGTTAAATGAAACTATCTATGTATGTTTCATTTAACCTGAGCTTATACGTATAACGCACGTAAAACTATAGAAAACCTGCATTTAAGACCATGTCTATACTAGGTATGCGAGAAGCGCAACCGGTGCGCGCATGCGACAAGCCATACGTTTTGCACAATGTACTTGAAATACTTAAAATGATAAATAATATCGTTGTATACGATTGAACGTAAACCTGAGTTTATATTATTAGGGTTTGTCAGCGAGAAGAAATAAACGGAAAAATTAGACTTCAAGAGTCTATGCAACCAACTCTACTCGAAAGTGAAAGTTGATTGCAGAAAATGTATGAACGCTTATGCGTACGTGTAAACAGGCAATAAGGCATTGTATAGGTAACACGGAAAGTGGTAAGGTAACAGGAATGTGCATAAAGCACGTAGCGACTAGTCGCCGCAGGACTCTATTTAAGCCCGCTGGGTGATGTTTTTCATAGTGGGAGCGCATCGGACGATTGCCATCTAGCGGGCACTTTGGATACTTCAATCCCGAACAATCGTAGTAGATCAGTTAGTAGATCTATATTTAGCGATAAATAATATCGTCAGTAATATCGTAGTGAAATGATATTATTTATCATTTTAAGTATTTCAAATATTTTGTTCAACACGCATTGCTTGCTCGCATCGCTTGGGCTGATCGCACGTGCTTCTCGCATAGTGTAGACACGGCCTAAGATCTTCAAAATATGCAGCCTCAGCACTTTTTTTAGGACAATTATGACAAACTTATGGTTGATCTTGTAAATAAAACTCTTCCTATATTTCACAAGCTCTAATTTTACCACTTGAAAAATATTTTTTTATAAAAACGGCTATAACTTTGGCTCTAGTGGTCCTAGAAAAATCAGCGACTACGGATTTTAAAGGTCTAGGAACCACCTTTGTATCTATGTTACGTATACGTGTCAAAAATAATTATAAGATGGTAGAATTCATGTCAGTAGAGAGCCATTTTTGATTATTTTAGGTATCGAATAATTAGATATTATAATGCTCGACAAAAAATTATTTTTTGACTTTTTCCTATGATAGGAAAAGAGTATAGTTAGATAACATCATATTCTAATGAAAAATACTTTTGTTAATGATTTTTAATTAAAATTCGGTTGACACTGTGACCATGAACACGGTTGATTTTCACGATTTTTGATAAAAACGTCAATTTCAAAAGGCTGTATCTTGAAGTCTATTCAATCAACTTAGGTCCTCAAAAAAAGAAATTAAAGGTCTCGTTAAGACAAAAAAAATGAGACCTAGTGAGCTCAAAAATGTGGAACCAGTTACGAGATATAGAGGTTTAAAGATGATCTAAAAATGATGAAATGCAATGGCCATATCACAGATCGCCAATAAAACCTAAATCATCATTTCATATCAGTGTATTTTTTTTTCTTAAAATTTGAAAAAAGACAAAAAAAATGAGACCTCACCGACCTCATTTTGTTAAAATTTCAGCCTTTTAGAATTTTTTGAAAACTGGCTAAAAACAGGTCAAAATCAGGGTTTAAAAAAATTCCAGCAGCAATTAGGAATGAGATAAGGGGCTGAAATTTTGCATAAGCTATTTTTTTTATATGTACTTTCATAAAAAAAATCGTCGACAAAATCGACGACCCCCCCGCGCACACTTTTTAAAAAAAGTACAGGAACGACCCATATATATATACATATAAAATATATGCCTTTAATTAATTTCGGTTTTCCATTTTTTTCCTTCGACGCTATTATAGATTAAGCAATAATAAAAAAAAGAGAAATAAATAAGTTGGGTTTACACTTTTCTGGGTTTTGTCATTTTTGTCAATTTGTATAGGTTGTACGGCGAAATATCGTTAATAAAAAATCGTGTAATTGGGGAATCAATACCATAGAAAAGGGGGGCGAGCACCTTTTTTTCTATACCAACTAAGGATTCTCTGTCTCCCGATTACATATTGTAATTGTTTTGTGAATAGCGATACAAGTTACTATTAAGTATTAGTGATTAAGTATAACCCATCGTGCCATACCCCAGGGAAGTGTGTGCGCCCTAAGCGAATATATAATTTTTCTGTTATTTTTCTGCGACGCGTCTTACGAGGGAATACATTGTATATGCATAGTTCAAACAGCGCCACGTGACGAATACGCGACCGCTGAATAGTCCTTGTAGTTTGGGAGGTCTCTCTCTCCAGAGATTGAACCGGGATTCGGGCCCCATTATAACTATTGTAAAACCAAGAGCACCGACCGAATCACCGCGCATCTTTGAGGGTCATGTCCCTTCCATTGAGTCTTTCCTTTATCTTCACATCTTCTTCTTTCTTCCCCGTCCGGGTAAAGTGAGTGGCTGAACAACAAGCACGAGTTATCGGTCTCTCCGTTTTGTGCGGGTCTTCTGCGGAGCCGCTCCTCTCTCCTATAGGAGTTGCGCCACTATTGTAGCGCGCAAGCAGTTATCGGCCTCTCCGCTTTGTGCGGATCTTCGCACGGCCCGCTCGCTACTACAGCAGCGCGCGGCGAAGCCGGGCCCCTCCACGGAACACTATCTTATAAGGCTCTCCCGCCCCAAGGCTGTCTAAAAGCTCGCAGGCGCTTCCTTACGTTGGGATTGAAGAGAACGGTGGCTCGCGGCAAAATACCCAAGACATAGTAGACCCGCTCGTGGCCAAGTACGGATGGCCCTTCCCGCACTGGTCCTCATGATTGCAATCCGAGCAACTCCGTCCGTTTCCCATCAAACACAGTCGACCCATAACGGTGCGAGGTCGCAATCCTCTGCAATCGCGAGCCAAAGTTGTGCCACGGGTACCCGGGGATACCTACTATTGGCGGAGAGACACTCCCAGGCTCTCGGGCTTATCTTTGACGTTCTTCCTTCTTCTTATTAATGCTCGTGAAGGGATTAATTAACTACCTTGTGGGTCTCAAGAGCACGAATCGTACCCTGGCGCTGATTGAAATATCGTGATCACCCAACCTACCTAGTTTATCAGAATATGCGTAGAACTAGATACGCTTCGATTTGTATTGAATAAGACTATAGAAATAAATTATGTTTTGAATTTGAAGGTAGTATATTTGCTTTCTCCCCACCTCCCGTATATAAAAAGATACCGAAACTAATAATCATAAGAGAGTAGATCTGCCGCACTCTTACTCGTATGGGAAGTGTAAGTGACCAGGATAGCGGCCAGGTTCCTGCCAGGTAAGGGTGAATTGATACCCTTAGGGGATCAACCGAAATATTTAAAACATTAAACAAGTCGCGTGACAACGTTTATCAGTTATCACGTAACATATATAAATAAAATAATTATTGTGTGATAATAATCGACTTTCAAAATATGAATTTCGTAAAAATTTCATAAAAATATTTCATAAAAATATCGATTCTTAAATATGAAAAAAACTACCTTTCTGATAAATTTCAAAACGATTCATTGTCTTTTGTTAAGAAGTATAACTTAGTTATTATATTTGTATGATTGTGGCAATGATGGATTAACTTTAAACCACTAAGTCCAGCAGGATAGTAGTTAAATCCCTATTTCAAAACAAATATTTATTAGATTATTGCCAATACATACTTATCGTTCTCAAACTAATGTATTTCTTTAAAATTTTTTATAACAATAATTAATTGTTTGTATAGGATATATAAATGAAAAAACAAAAAAGATATTTTTTATATTCAGTCAAATTGTTTAGGAAACAACAAAGATCCACAAAGAAAACAGTTTTATTTATTAATAAAGTTTGTTGTGAAAAATTTACTTTTGTTTTTTACATTTAAAAAACCGCTGCCAATTCATTGGCACGTAGCTTCCTCAAAATAATTTATTGATTCCTTTTATTAAATTAAAATTCAAAAAATAAATTTTTGACGAAAAAATTTGAAAAATTTTATGGAAAATATTAACTTGTAATTTTTTCATGACTATTCATTGCTGTTCCATTTGTAATTTATTTTTTTGTGATTGAAATTCTTGTATGGAATGGAAAACAATCGCAAATACAAACTCTGATGAAGTACTATTCTTCATCAACCTTTTCTTCAAGTCCACTATCAGCGGCATCTCGTCGTACATTGGGTAGAAATAAAAAAAAAAATCTAAAATTGTGCTTTGATTGTATTTACAATGAAAATTATTGTATGGGAGACATAACGCATGTGTGTTTAAAGCAATTTTATTCTTTATTATATTTCTATAAGAATTATAATATAATTATATTTATTGGTTTACCAAATAAAGACAGTATATCTTGCTATGCTAATGCAACGGTACAATCATTGTTACATTGTAATACATTCAGAAAACACATGATTAATTTTAAAGAAAATGACTATTTGAAAGAAATATTTGCGTTATACAAATCAAACAGTTTTGATGTATTGAAATGTTGGAGTTGGTGGATAGGTGTAGTAAAAATACTCTGGGTTATACTTAAAGAAATGACTAGTTTATTAGGTAGTGTGAATATAAAGAGGCGCTTGCCTACGCCATGCGCGAGATGCTACATGCTGGGCGTCCGAGACTAGAGAGAGTATATCGCGTCGCTCGCTGTCGCTCGACGCACCTTCATAGTCGCAGACACACTAGGGAGGGGAGACTTACATGTGTGTATACGTGTGTCGCGCTGTTTATGTCTCATAGCTACGCTCATATACAGAAGGCGAAATATTCACAATATTCAACACGCCTCCTTGAATTTTCGACTTTTATTTATAATCTTCTATAATAATTTCAGCGCGTTTCTATTTTTAATAAATTTATCCTTACATAGACTCTTAGTGAATATGTCCGCTATATTTTTTTCACTTTCTATCTTTACAATATCGATAACACCTTTTTCGTAATTCTCATTTACATAATGACATTGTACTTCAATGTGCTTAGAATTTTTTGTTAAGTTACCGAATTTACCTATTGCTACTGCGCCTGAGTTATCCTCGTATATTTTGACAGGACTTTTAAATGTCGTATTGAAGGCGTCTTTCAAGAGATTAATTATAAATAATATTTCTGTTGTCGCTTCAGACAATGCAATGTATTCAGCAAATGTTGAATTTTTAGTCACAGTTTTTTGTTTCTGTGCTTTCCAATATATTATATTTCCATACATTCTTATAACAAATCCGGTGGTTGATTTTCTATCAATGTTATCACCTGCAAAGTCTGAATCGACCATACAATCGAGTTTATCCTTATTTAAGTTACAACCATAAGTTAATTTTAAATTTTTTGTTTTGTATAGATATTTTAATATTCGCATCACGTATTTAAAATGTGTTGAATCGTAGCAACTCTGAAATCTACTTAAGTAGTTCACGCTGTAAGTTATGTCAGGTCTTGTACCTGTGCTGATATATAATAATTCACCTATTAAATTTCGATATTTTATTGTTTCATCTGCTTTATTAGCCTGTTCGAGTTTTAAATTTGTCTCCATCGGAGTATCATAAAGTTTCGCATTTTCTAAGTTGTACTTCACAGCCAATGATTCTATATATCTTTGTTGACTTAAGGTCATTATACCTTTCTCGTTATTATAATCAATGTCGATTCCTATATATGATTTAATTTTTCCTAGATCTTTCATTACAAATCTTTTCATTAAAGCAGATTTAACTTCATTGATTCTATCTTTATTTTTACAGCATATTAAGAGATCGTCTACGAATACTAACATGTATATAGTATCATCGTCTGTGTTGTTTACATATAAACAGTAATCGTAATTGCTTCTTATGAACCCAAGTTCACTCACGCATTTATCAAATGTCTCATACCAAGCCTTTGGGCTTTCTCTCAATCCGTATAGTGCTTTTAATAATTTGCAAACTTTATTTTTGCCGGTTTCATAACCTTGTGGTTCATGAATATAAACTTCTGATTTTACTTTTCCATTAAGAAATGCTGTTTCTACATCCATTTGTTCTATGAACAGTTTATTTGCGCAACAATAACTTAACAAAATTTTTAACGTTTCCATTTTCCCTACTGGCGAATAAACATTTTCCTGACATTCTCTTTGTTGGAAACCTCTAACAACTAACCTAGCCTTCAGAGAGTCATCGCTTTTTCTTTTATAGACCCACTTTACATCAATAATCTTTTTATTTTGAGGTTTATCAACTACAACCCATGTATTATTTTTCTTTAGACATTTAATTTCAGAATTCATAGCTTTTTGCCATTCTTTGAATTCACTGGAGTTTAACGCCTCCTCAAATGTATTCGGTACATTTGCGTTTACATAATGTATATAAATATAATGTGTTACAGGGTTTCCGTATCTTTGTACCGGACTTTCGTTTCTGTCTGATGTTCTTTTAACTTTTAAATTTTCATTTGAACGATTGAAAGCATTATCGATGTTCTCATTCTCATTTTCAATATTTTCAATTTCATCGTTATTATTAATTAAATTTTCATTGTCATAATTATTTTCAATAATACTGCTTGTATCACTACTTGAATCGTTTGATTCGTCTATATTGAATTCAATAATATTTTCATCGTTAACCTTTTCCAAACAGATTATTTCGGTGCCGTCTTCGACAATGTGTACATGTCTGGCATTTATTACTTTGTTATTCAACAAGACTCTATAACCATTGTGCGTATATCCTACTAATATACCTAATTCAGCTTTATCATCCCATTTTCCTTTTCCAAAACTTCTGGTTTTCTAACGAAGACATTACTTCCGTAAATTTTTAAGTTTTGTACATTAGGTTTATTTCCAAAAAAGTATTTCAAAAGGGGTTTTATTTTCGTTTGAGTTAGCTATTGTACGGTTTTTCAAATAAGAGACTGTTTTAACAATTTCTGGCCAATATTTTAATGGTATTTTGGCCTCTCTTAACAGACATCTTCCTGTATCCATAGCTGATCTGTTGAATCTTTCCGCTACTCCATTTAATTGATGAACGTAGGGTGGGCAAGGTAATAATTCTATTCCTTTCTCATTTATAAATTGATAAATTTCCTTATTCAAGTACTCTTTGCCATTATCACAATTTAATTTTTTAACTCTTTTATTAAATTTGTTTTCAACTAAATTTACATATTCTTTAAAACAAATTGCAGTCTCTGATTTGCTTTTAATACAATATACTTTACTACATTTACTGTAATCATCAATGAAACTTAAAAAAAACTTTTCTCCACCAGAACCTGTTGTTCTGTGTGGATCATTTACATCAGTGTGAATTAACTCTAAAATTTCTGAAGTTTTACTTCTCTCATTTTTAAACGGTACATTAGCCATTTTACTTTGAATACAATTTGCGCATTTCATTTCATTATTTTCTAATTTATCTGGTAAACCATCTACCAATTTATCTTTTACTAATTTGTTTAAATATTGAAAGTTGACATGGCCTAATGCTCTATGCCACTTTTCTTTTTCAGTTAATTTGACAGAGTTTACGTATAAATCATTTTCAAAATCCTTATATATGTTACTTTTCATGACATACAAATCATTTATTTTGTTTGCTACCGCAACTAATTCTCTGTTATTGTTATATATCTTTGCATTTTCATTTTTATAAACAATAGTACTGTTTCTTGTAATTTTTGAAACGCTTAATAGATTTTTATTAATTCCTTTTACAAAATAAACATTTTTTAAGTCTATTAATTTTTCATTATAATAATTTTTGAAATATGTTTTTATATTGCCTACTTTTGTGGCCTTTAAATTTTTACCATCTGGTAACTTTTCTTCAATTGGATTTTTTAATACAATAAATTTTTCATACATTCTCTCATCATTCACAACATGATTAGTGCATCCGCTATCTAATAACCAACTGATTTCTTTGAATTTACCATTCTTTTCGCAACTATAATTATAAACATTCGTTATTCTATTTTTATTACCACAATCTTCGCCGAAGCTTGGATTGTGATAATGATAATGCTTAGATTCTACTTCACTATAGAACACATCACTCACAATTTCACTTTTCACTTCGTCGTGTTTGACCTCGATCATCCAGGTCTCAGCTGCTGGGTCTTCGCTGGGTTGACTGGAGTCTTCTTGCCTCTGCTGGGTTGCTCCTCTGCCACGACCACGTCCTCTGGAACTGCCTCGTTGATATCCTCGCTGGGATCCTCGTTGACCTCGACCTCTGCTCTGGGATGCTCCTCTGCTTTGGAATGCTCCTCTATTCTGGCTGGTCTGTAGTGGTCTCCAACAGTCCTTCTTGAAATGACCTTCCCGGCCACAGTTATAACACTGTCCCTTTGTCTTGACGTTGAATGTACTTACATTTTTCCTTTTTTCGTTGTCAGGCACTGTCATTATTTTTCTTGAATTTTGGACTTAACATAGTCTACTGTTTGTTGAGCTTCTGGGACGAGATCAATGAAACTCCCAATAAAGCTGTAGCTTACTGGTAGTGCTCTAATTAAATACCTCATTTTTTCCTTTTCTGGTAATGTGCCTCCAGCTGCTTTAAATTTGTTGCAGGCTTGTTCGAAATCTACAAAAAATTCTTCAACTTTCTCATAATTTTTGAGTTTAATGTCTTCTAGTTGACCTCTGCATACTATTTGCAGCGCTGTAGATTTAGTAGAGTACATGCTCTTGAATTTTTCCATCATTTTGTAAGCTGTATCGCATTCACAAACATATTCTAATTGCTTGTCTGAAATAGTGCTTATTAATATATTTCTTGCTTTTAAATCCTTTTTCTTCCATTCATCTGGTTTATCTGTCTCAGCCCGTTCTCTTTCAGTTTGCTCTTTGCACTCTTTATACTCTAATAGAGTCATTAAGCGAAATTTCCAACTTGTATAGTTTGCACCATCAAAAATGGGAATTACTATATCTTCGAATTTTGCTTGCTTAGCCATCTCGACTTCTTTTAATTTAATATCTTCATTCACTTTTATTTCTTCTTCTT
The DNA here is from genome assembly GCA_036365515.1 of Torymus aiolomorphi. Classification (NCBI taxonomy): domain Eukaryota; kingdom Metazoa; phylum Arthropoda; class Insecta; order Hymenoptera; family Torymidae; genus Torymus; species Torymus aiolomorphi. Next base: position 124,045,667 of record CM070876.1, on the reverse strand, counting down.
TGGTTTTCACTTGTCCTTTAGTGTCCATTTCTCACGTGTATAACCTCAAATTCTGCCACGTGCTCTATTCTTGCACCGTGCAGCGTGCTTCACACAAGAAATTTAATCTGCTCGCATCGGCTTGAATTTTCGTAATTTTCCAAAAATTCTTTCTTTTATCACTTGAAGATATGTTTTATTCTTTATTCACACTTGTATTTTTCTTACTTTTGCACTTTCCCTTCAATATTTTTCACTGTCAATTTTCCGCGAGCCATGTGCTTGATTCTGCCACAATACTTGCCGAAGCTTGTATTGAGTCAGTCTTTTTCTTTTTACTTACCAACCACGGACCTCTGCTACCATGTTGGAGTTGGTGGATAGGTGTAGTAAAAATACTCTGGGTTATACTTAAAGAAATGACTAGTTTATTAGGTAGTGTGAATATAAAGAGGCGCTTGCCTACGCCATGCGCGAGATGCTACATGCTGGGCGTCCGAGACTAGAGAGAGTATATCGCGTCGCTCGCTGTCGCTCGACGCACCTTCATAGTCGCAGACACACTAGGGAGGGGAGACTTACATGTGTGTATACGTGTGTCGCGCTGTTTATGTCTCATAGCTACGCTCATATACAGAAGGCGAAATATTCACAATATTCAACATGAAATTTAGGAAAACTATAAAGAAAGACTATGCATTACCTGTACAACAAGATGTAGCTGAATTTATCATGGATATTTGCAAAAAATCTAAATTATTGATAAGTGTTATAGAATATGAACATACAACTGAAATATTCTGTCCAAATTGTAAAAAAATACAAGAAGAAACTACCAATAATATTATAATTACATTAAATATACCTCCAATGTAACAAATTTTTACTTTACAGGAAATTATCAATGATAATATCAATAATTACAAAAACTTAAACATAAATTGTAATGATTGTCAAATGAAATTACAAAACAAAACAAAAGTATTTATTGTAAGGAATAAAATCGTTATTTTACAAATGGTGTTATTTTGTGTGGATGAATAAAAAAAAAATAACAAAACTGACACAATGTAAAATAGAAAATATTTCTAGATCCAACATATACATAGATAACAAAATTTACAAAGTCACTAACGCTATATTTCATCATGGCTCTAACATTGATTCAGGACATTACACAACCATGATAAAACAAAATAATACATGGTACACAGTAGACGATTCAAAGATAAGTAATAGCAAATGGCCAAAATGTAGTAAAGATATATATATAATATTTTTAGAAGAAATAACATAACTACATTCTAATGGTATGAAATATGTATATATTATAAACTTAAAATATTTCGCTATCTTTGTGAGAAGCAAGGGGACTCACAATAATAAAGCACCTCGATTATTAAATCTATAATATTTTACTAAGGTTGATTTTTTAATTTTAAATTTATACATAAATAATATCTAGACATATAGATCCTGTACATTTCTAAATTTCAAAAGAGATATTCGTGAACATAAATATAAAGTAAATCCAATAATTTATTACTTCATTACTTAATTTATTAAATTAATATATAAAGTTGGCACCATTGTTCGGCCACTCCCTAGTAGTCGGTCATTTTTGTCGATATTTACTTAAAAATAAGATTTGCTATATTAATAAATCTCCTATCCTAAATCATAATTTATTGATTTCGCAATTCCTGTGTTAACATTCAAAATTATTAATTTTTTTTAATCATCAATCGTAGAATAAAAATTGTCCGACAACTAACCTTATGTGTCCGATCATTGGCGGCGTTACCCTATATTAGCTTTAATATTTATTATCAAATTTAATTTATTGCCGATGATATTTTTATTAATCCGTTGTAGATCCAAGAGATAACATTTTTATTAATGAACGAAAATATTACCGATAATAGAGAATGCATTACGTATAAACGAGATGCTGAATATCCAAATACATCCTACTTAATCAACAAAAATATTATATCTGGTAACATATATAAATTATAACTATTACACCCTCGAACTCTTTAAAAATCAAAATTTATATGTACAATTTTCATTTTAATTTCAAGTACGCAGTCACGCAAAAATGCTTTCATACTTACCAGCGCTCGGATTACGTTGACTTTTATCTGTGTCACATTTCCGCATCATCTGCCGATTTTTTATTGAGTACTTTAAAGTAAGTGTAATATATTAAATCCATAATAATATTTTTAAACTCAAAAATAAGTTCATGCGAAATACGAAACTCTTACAAATATGTATCTAATATTTTTATAAGAAATTCAGTACCTATAACCATGTTAAGTCCGGAAATAAGTGGAAATAAGTAGTAATTGGTTTTATGTAGGTTTATTATATAAAATACAATAATTTATTACCAATACAATCTGCTGGCTTCTGGTAGATCGATGCGTTGTAATTTCAATTACAATTCTTTTCTATAACACTTGCTTTTATAAATTTACTATAAATAACTTATACTATCTGCTTACTAGATGTGTAAGGCTTACGGTTTCAACTTCTCGATGTCGTAGAGGTACACGGAGTTCGCCAGGTTTCTTGTACGCTGTGACTGATTCGCGTGACACACATCACTTCTTTTATAATACAAAATAATTAGGCTAAAGATGAGCCCGGTGACGTATCGAATTCATCTTTTGACAACTTATGTATTACAAGTTTTCTGGGTCGTCGTACTTGCGAAATGCTGAGCATTGCAAAGTGTGGCCTTTCGACTGCCGCGGAGTTCGGTGGCTTGGATTCTAGCTCGGCCGTATGTTAAAAACTGCATCCGTTGTCTTCCTGAGTGGGTGACTCTATACGTCACAAGGTCGCATAAGCAGAACGCTGCGTAGTATTAAGTTGCATTCTCGCTTTTATGTGTCAGAAAATATCTGATACTAATTATGCTTTTTCTTTAAAATGAGAATACGTCTCCGGACGTAACAACCAAATGATGTCAAAAATCTATATTGTGAAACAATAGTAAAAGGATTGTTGATTTACTCATATATTCTAAAATTCTGACACGGTTATTCTGACACATTGCTCCCAAGTGATAGGACATATTTATAAATAAATTACTTACTTATATCTACATGTTTGAGTTTCGCTTGCAAATATAAATATGGTCTATCATCAGAATAACCCATAGACGTTTCAACTTAAAAATTTTTTTTTATCTCGAAATTTAAGTAGCAAAAAAATCTTACTATATTCACTTTTTAGATAGCTAGCAATTATTAAAAAAATGAATTTAAACACAAATATAATTCAATTTCATTATTTCTTACTTTCCCAGAAACTACATCCAAACATTGTATACCCCGAAAAAGTATATAATATGCTAAACGTACACTCCTATCCTTCGAAGACGGTATTCAAAGAACATCACGATTGCAACATCAACGAGCAAACCAATGTGACAAACAACTAACAGTATACAGACGAAGAGCAGAACGGCATAGAGCAGCTGTAGTTATTGATACAAAAAGTAAAAAAAAAACGAGAAAAAGATTAGATAAAATGTACACTCTGAAATGTATATATCACGCCTATTACAGGCTTTGTTTAAATAAAAGAAACTAGTCTTTAACTGCATGTATATAGTTACAATTTATCTTCTGCGTCTTAAAAAAATACATTTAGTGACAATTTATTACAAGCTAACCAATCACCACCATATTAAAGATAGAAAATTTTTTGACATCATTGGATGCTATTTCAACTAAATTGAGAGTCTGTAATAATAACTATATTCTTTCTGGAATTGTTAAATTCGTCTCCCCTCTTACTTCTGGGATGATGGGCCATTACACTGCGATATGCCGATCCACTAATAATAGGTGGAGTGAACGAAATGATTTAGTAATATGAAAAAAAAAACGATATGAAACAAAAGTTTTAACCTCAAGTATCTCTGAAATTTATGTATCAATCATTTTGCCTAAAGAACTCAGCCGAGGGCTACTCAATATCTATCACCACAAGAAATTTTAAAGCAATTAAGACAATTTAACTCCCGCAATCGTTGGATATACAAAACTCATTTTCTTCATTTTTCAAGCTTTACGTTTTGGCTAATAACAAAAGAACCGTGATAGCTACAAATAAATTCTTTTTAGGAAATGTAGGTATTTTAATTCTCTTTCGAATGGCACCCATCCGATTCAGATACATGAAGCCGTTCTCGAGATATTACGATTTAAAAAAAAGGTTAAAAAAATTTTAACCTCAAATATCTTCGAAATTTATGGTCCAATCATTTTGCCCAACGAACTTAGCCGAGAGCTATACAAAATCTACCTCTACGGGAAATTTTGAAGCGATTAAGTCAATTTTACTCCAGTTATCGAGAGACAACAAAAACTAATTTTTTTCATTTTTCAATTTTTTTCTCAAAAACTAACTAAAAGAATTGATCCAAATGTTTACAGATTATAGCTATTTATATTCTGCATTATCATGATTTTTCTCCAAAAAATTGACCGTTTAAATTGGGAGTTATGATCTTTTTTAAAAAAATCATGTTTTTGTTAATAACAAAAGAACCGTGATAGCTAGAGATTTTTTTTTTTAATATATAGGTTTTTTATGCTCTTTCGAATGCTACCCACCCGGCTCAAAAATTTAAATCAAATCATTCCAAAAATCAAAAATAATTTTTTCGAAAATCAAAAATTCGACATAAAACAAAAAGGACTCGGTGAATCATAAAAAATAATTTTCTTCCCAAATTCGGAATAAAAAAACAAAAAAAGTGAGCCCCACCCGGTTAAAATCGACCATGTGGGTCCCGAGATAAAGCGGCACACACACACACACATACACACACGCACACGCACACGCACACGCGCGCACACACACACACACACACACACACACACACATCCATACAGACATTTTCTAAAATCATGTGATACAAACTTCTAATACCTTTAATCATGTTTCTAGAGAAATTTAACGAAACTTAAAATTTTACTATTACGAAGCTTCCTCTAGGAGGAAGCAAAATGGAATCATTAAATTAGTTTGAGGAAGCATCTTGCCAATGAATTGGCAGTGTTTTTTTTATTATGATGGTGTAAGAAATGCTAAAATCAACTATCAACCATATTTTATTGAAAATAAAAGAAGAGAATGACGAAAATTATAACGGATCATTAGAAAAATAAAAATTTGAAGTATAATTTAAATTTTTATAATATTTACACAATTATTTATAGTTAAGATGCACAATTATTGAATAGTAATGTATTTATAATGTAAAAAATGGAGTTATTATATATGATTTTGAAAATGTAAGTAAGTTGATCTCTGGGTAGATAGCAATTTTTAATTTTATATTTTAAAATATTACGTTTTTTAAAATAAAATAAGTGTCAAATAACAACTAGTTTCAATAATAAGAAAAAAATATGCAATTTTTTAAATATTAATGAATTATTAAATTATTGAAAAAAAGTATAATGAATAAAAATATTTTATATTTAAAATATATACTATACACGTGGGAACGATACATTAATTTGGAGGAAGCCACGTGCCAATGAATTGGCAGCGGTTTTATACTTTCGCAGAAAGTTTTATATTAACAATATTATGATGTGTACGGTCATAAAAAAAATTATTACCATTTCTAGAGAGTTCTTATTGAATAGATAAGATTCAAAGAAATAAAAGGACTAGACAAATTGTGTTGTTAAAACGTACTTAAAATTTTTTTTTTTTTTGTTTTCTTAAAGAGGAAGCTTTGTAACGGTGAAAAAAATTTTTGAAACAAAAAATGTTCAAAAACATATTTTAAGAATTTTGGCGCTAAAATCCGTTGTTTTTGATAAAAAAAATTTTCGTATGTGTATGTGTGTTTGTGTGTGTATGTGTGTGTGTGTGTGTGCGTGCGTGCGTGCGTGCGTGTGCGTGTGTGTGTGTATGTGTGTATACAGGCGATAACTTTTGAACCGATCGACCGATTTACATCGGACAAATCTTACTCTCTTGGTTTCGGAGGAGAATAGCGAGAGCATAATCTACTTTTCTATTTTATCAAGTTTCTTTATTTTTATAACCGAAAAACAAATTTGAATTTTTCGTTTTTTTGTTTTTTTTTAATTTGTTACAGCCAGTATTACTTAAAAAAATAAATTTTTCTTAAAGGATCGTTAAATTACTTGCAATTTCTTTTTTTTAAATTGAAATTATCTTTAGCCTGCCGTTTGTTATTAATGAAATTATGGTTTATAATTCTTTAATTAATATCTCAAATACTTTCTCATTTATACACTCAAAATTTTTACCACTTATTACACTTATCGAGTACAACATTGTGTTAAACTTTGAAGAGATTATGTTGATTTGTTTCCAAGAAAAAAATTATTTTTAAAAACAAGTGCGTTTCCTTTCGTTTTCGATAAACGCTGAGAGAAGATCGGCGCGTGCACTACCCTCTGAGCTGAGCGACAGCAGCGCCCATCAAACGGCGCTGCCAGAGCGCCGAAAACGCGCAGTTGTTGTGCAGTTCACACGCGCAGCAGTCACTCCCACGATTCGGCGCGTGGTCTATACTTTTTTCGGAGTACTGGCTACTCTTTTTTTGTAGTGCTGTAGCGCCTGTAGCTACTCTTTTACGGTGCAGTGGGTATACTTTTTCTTGTAGCAACTTTGTTTCATGAAAAGATGCACCCTTTTTAGCAAACTATTTGTATACACAAAAGTTATTAACAAAATATCTTGGGAGAAATATACTGTTAATATCTTAGAGAAAATAGAAATAAAACAAAAACTATTCTTTACTTACAAAGTGTATAAACTTTTATGGCAAAACAATGATGTTCTGAATATTATTAAAATATTTTTAAGAAATTGTTTTAGAAATTTTGTTTTATTTTTAAAATTTGTCCTTTTTTTAAAAAATGATAAGTAAAAGTCGGGGTTGGGTACTAAGTACGGTAAAGGGCCCTATTATAGAACACATCTTGAGGTTCAATGAGGTTTCCTATTTAATTTTAACTGAAATAAAGATAATAGATTAAATTCTTTTGTATTAGCTTGTTATTTTATCTTTACGAATGCAATTAAAATTTTTTAAAGGTAAAATTCGGCTAAATTCATAATTATAAGTAAGTATAAAAAGAGGATCATCAACACGGTCGTATGTATCGTACAGCGTTGGAACGAATGGCCCGGTGTTCCATCAGTTTTTTTCCAATTATAAAACAATCTTTTCCAGACTATTTATTGAAAAAAACCTTTGTTGTAAACTTTTTAAGCCTAATAATGGTGCAATATCTGTTACTTCGCTTTTCTTTTACCAATCAGGCCTTGCAAACGAATATAAACGTTAATTAAAGTCTTAATTAAAAATTATAAAACATAACCTCAAAAGATTGACATGATTGACTTTGATCCCTCGGTGTAGCAGATTCCAAATCCAGTTGTTCGATAAGTGATTTATGGGCTAGATTACTAACCGTAGGAAATACTTGGACTCAATGGACCACATAACTTTAATTTGACATGATCCTTTGGATTTGTAATGTTACATTTTTGTAAGAACATCCATTCCCTTTCATTTTAGATTAATTATTTTTTAAAATCAATTGTATTTTCTTTTAAAACCCTTTTCTGAAAATGTAGTTTATATAATCATTATAAATCCAAAGAATCATGTCAAATATGAAGTTATGTGGTCCATTTAGTCTAAATATTTCCTGCGGTGAAGTCATCTAGCTCATAAATCACTTATTAAACAACTGGATTTGGGATCTGGTATACGAGGGATCAAAATCAATCATGTTAGTCTTTCGAGGTTATGTTTTATGATTTTTAATTAAGGTTTAAGGTTTATAATCATTTTTCAGGTCTGATTGATTAAAATAGAGTTGAGGAACAAAGATCGCTCCATTATTAGCTTCAAAACATTATCCAAATTTATATATTTATGCATTTAATACTCATGCTTATGAATATCATTTTTGTATGATTGTTTCGCAATATAATTATATCCAAAATTAAATTTTTTCTTTGGTGTTCCATAATAGCGGACACTATATCATAATAGGGCCTTATACACAAAGGCAGCACATAACCTCAAACTACAATCACTCAAAAAACGAAGTTATTGATACAAATTAATTCTGTAGTTCAGTTATTTATTGAATAAACTTATACTTGCAAGGAATTAATCCTTGACGTCATTGCATAAAATTATAGGACAATACTTAACAAAAAAACTATCCATTTCCGCATAGAACCAGTACTTCATTTAAAAAGTATAATGGTTACTCTGAAATAGAGGTTGCCTATCGCACAGACAGGTTGGCGCTGCGTCTATGCCGAATCGGTGTAGCTAGCGCGCTGATCGGAGTAGCTAGCGCGCTGATTGGCGATACAGCCACTAACGGGGTAAATCGGAGCGTCATATAGACCTAAAGAGTAGATGGAGCGCCGATATACTCTCAGTGCAGGAATAAAAGTCAATGAATTGGTTTGAAATTTGGCAGAGAATTAGCTTTTCTATATCTAAGGTTCAGTTCTTTGCCCAAAATAATTTGACTGCTACGACTAAAGATATTTGAGTTTAAAGATTTTTATAAATTTCTTATATTTGCATTTTTAAAAAGAATATTTGATTGATTGACTCAAAATTTTTACCACTTATTACACTTATCGAGCATAAAATTGTGTTCAAATTTCAAGAGATTTCTTGATTTTTTTCTTGAGAAAAATATTATTTTTGAAAACAAGTGCGTTTTCTTTTGTTTACGTTAACAGGAGTAAAAGTCAATGAATCGTTTTGAAATTTGACAGAGAATTAGGTTTTTTATATCTAAGAAGTCAGTTCTTTGCTCAAAAAAATCTGACTGTTCTGACCAAAGATATTTGAGGATAAAATTTTGTTATAAATTTCTTATATTTGCATTTTCAAAAAGAATATTCGATTGATTGGCTCAAAATATTTACCACTTATTACACTTATCCAGCACAACATTGTGTTAAAATTTCAAGAGGTTATTTTGATTTGATTTTATCCTCGTGTGGACATTTGCGCCCTAGCGAAGGGGGGGGGGGGAAGGCCATACAAGGACAAAATTACTTTCTCACTCGTGTATTGAACACTATTTTTTGACACGACGCGTGAGAAGCTTGATTTAGGGCATGCTTTTATATTAGAGCGTGTACGAAATGGAGTGTTACGCACGGAGTGTTAAAAAGTTCGTTTCCGAACGGCAACGCGTTCGGAATAGTATATTACACAACAAGGGCGGTAAAGAGTTGGCCAGTCCAGAGCAGGTGTAAATTGCCAGGCGAGCCGAAGGCGAGGGTGGCAAACACGTGCTCTGGGGTGGCCCTCTTTACCACCATGTTGTGTATACGATTTTTCATCATACCCGAGCCAAAAATACCACATTCGCGTTTCGGAGCCGGGAGCGAAAGTGGTACTTTCAACCAGGGTATGGTGAAAAAACGAACTTTCCGCACGCCGTGGGGTATATATTTCTTTGCACTTTGCAATAATTATATTAATAAAATTGGGAATAAGAAAAGGTTTTTTTCTTAATTCCAGAAGCAAATGCTAAAAATTACCCTTTTTCAAATGCTAGCCAATTCGGCAGGAAAAATAATACAAAAATAAAAAAAAGAGATTTAAACTCGAATTAAACTAGAAAGCGAGATCTTTAATTTGCTTTTTATTATTCCTTTAAAAGTTACGTGAGTTTGAAGATATGTTTAAGATACACTAAAAATGTTAAAAAACGCTAAAAGCGATATCTCCAAACTCATATAACTTTACAAGAAATTAACATTTTTTATTTTTACAAAAAAGTAAATGAAAGCTCTCGCTATCTAGTTTAATTATCTTTTTTGCCTTAAAAACAAGAGCTACTTTTTTGTAGATTTTCTCATATATATATGTGTGTGTGTGTGTGTGGGTGGGTGGGTGGGTGGGTGTGTGTGTGTGTGTGTGTGTGTATTTGTGTGTGTATGTGTGTGTGTGTGTGTGTGTTATAAAATCAATATAGTATTGTATAAAAAAATCGTTAACAAAAAAAAAACAAATATTAATTTAACTATCGCCCCGCATTTGTATAGTTAACTTAAAAAATTGTACACTATTATCATATAACATATTTCTGAAATTAAATAAAGAAAATGTTGACAGTGTTGCCAATTTCAATTAGAGTAAAAAAAATTTACGCGCGAGATAACGCCTTCTTCAGGTTCATTCCAAGATAACGCCTTTTTCAGGCCGATTTCTAGATAACGTCTTTTTCAGGACGATTTCTAGATAACGCCATTTTCAGATTGATTACAAGATAACGCCTTCTTCAGGTCGATTTCCAAATAACGCCTTTTTCAGGCCGATTTTTAAATAACGCCTTTTAACCGGGAAGCGACGATATGAGGCGTTTCACGTCAGCTCTCCAGGCGCGGCGCGCGAGGGCGAAATCATGCTGTTTTCAGCTTGTGTTTGAAGGGCTAAGATGTATCCAAAAAAAATAATCCCCAAGTGATTTCGATGTATTTTTTCCTCAGCTTTCCGATGGTGCTATTAGTTTCTCAAAATTTTTCAATTCTAAGTATTTCTTGAATAATATCTCGAAAAAATCAAAAAAACCCTATGTAGAAAAAGGCCACATTCATGTAAAATTTCCTCCTCTTTCGATCTAGCAGGTCAAAAAAAATATTAAAAATATAGTTTTTGAGATATAACACGTTTTATGTTTTTTTGAGGTTAGAATTGAAAAATTTTGAGAAACTAATAGCACCATCGGAAAGCTGAGGAAAAAATACATCGAAATCACTTGGAGATTATTTTTTTTAGATACATCTTAGCCCTTCAAACACAAGCTGAACACAGCATGATTTCGCGCTCGCGCGCCGCGCCTGGAGAGCTGACGTGAAACGCCTCATATATGTTATCTGGATTTCTACATCGTGGTAAAGCAACATATAATTGACCGTGTGAGAATAATTGCCTTTTGATGTATAACCCTACATAATCAAAGTTTGTCCCTGAGATTTATTAATGGTCATGCAAAATGCTAATGTTAATGGAAACTGTTTTTTATAAAGAATAAACGGTAATGAAGAAGATTATCCTGTATTTAATGTAATTCTTGGAATAAAAAATCTATTACCTAATTTTTCTCCTGTTAATATTTCTGCTTCAATATTATATCTAAATAATTTAGTTATTTTAAGTCTAGTACCGTTACACAAACCTTCGTGTATACTCATATTTCTAATTAACATAACAATAGCATTAACTTTGAAATCTAATTTATGAGGTGGCAAACCTTCATAAATATTGTTTAATGTTTCTATTGGAAAAAGTAGATGAATGTTGTCATCACTTTGATCAACACCTTTATGAGTCGCATAATCTGTACTATAATAAGTCTTCTTATCACCATTTAATAAAATTAAAATTTTTTTATTCAAAAATTTAATGTCTTCATTGTGAGGTGCTAAAATAACACGATCATAATCATTTATTTTATTAATATTTTTATAAATTTGTAAGCAAACATCGTTAGTTCTTCAATTATTAGGTATTATAAAAGGATTTATATTACCGTCTCCAATTTGTAATAATAATTTTGAGAATTCATTATTCTGAGAACGAATATTGTGTTTTAATTTGAAAATTTTAAATAAATGCCAAAGTTCAGAGTATTTAATAGTGTCTTCAATTATAGCACTTCTAAATCCGTTTTTCATTACTGGGAGTATTTGTCGAAAATCATCTCCTAAAATTATTAATTTTCCCCCAAAAGGTAAATCGTTTGTACATAAATTTCTTAAAGTTCTGTCAATAATTTCTAAAGCTTTTTTGGGCATCATAGATGCTTCATCCCAAATTATGACTTCTGTTTCTCTTAATTTCTTTTTATCTGATTCTAATTTTAAAAAAGAATTTTCAATACTATTTAAATCTAATGGTAATCTAAAGGTTCTATGAGTAGTCATTCGTTTGGGTAATAGAATAGACGCTATACCAGTCCAAGCCATTCATATAATATTTTTTCCTTTTGATAAAAAATAATAAATTAAAGTTGTATATAAAAATGTTTTACCCGAACCAGGACCGTCTATAAAATTTATTTTATTTATATTTTATATAAGTTGTTTGAAAATAAATTTTTGATCTTCATTTAATTTTGTAAACATATCTTCGAATATTTCCTTAGTAATTGAAATTATTTTACTATCGTATTTTATATCATTTATGATGAGATCAGGTTCAGGTAATCCAAAATCTGTACAAGATAAATCTTCCAATAATAATAATTTATTTATATGATCTAAAGCTAAGTTATCTTTATTTTCATGAAAATCTTCACTAAAGTATTTTTAAATATTTTCCCAAATAATATTGGCTTGAATATTTTCTGTTAGTAGAAACGAAGTAAAAAATTTACGTAATTGAAAAGGTAACATGATACGACATGCTTCTTCAAAAATTTTTAAAATTTGTAAATCGTTTTATATTAAATCCATTGCAGTCGCAGCTTCTTTATGAGTATACGTTCCATTTTTATATGTACGTAAATCTTTAAAGGAAGTAGCGCCTTTTATACGACTTAATATTAATTTTAAAGCGAATCTTTCAGAATCTTTTGGAGATACTATATTTAAACGTCCAATAGCATAATATTTTTGTTCACGTTCACGTTTTACCCAAACTTTTTTTGCGTTAAATATATAATAATGCGGTATATTAACGTATTTTATATTATTTGCAAATTTATCATTTTTATTCAAGTCAAACCACGCTGTTAAAGTTGTTTTTCAATTATCAAGAGCATCTATTTCATAATTTTCTTCAAAAACAATTTTTTGTTGATTTTCTGTATGAACTGCTAAACGGATAACAGTATGACTCCTTCCACATAAGGGAAATTTTTGTAACCGCCATGCTGCTTCCATTGGGCTTAAGTACCGGCCCTCAATATATTCAGTAATTTCATCATATATTCCATTTCTTTTGTCATCATTTTTTTTAATGTACAAAAAGCTCTATCACTACCTTTATGTATATAATCAAAGATATATTTGATGCTTTGAATTGAAGCACAATATTCAACATTAATATGACATTTATATTTTTCTAATAAAAATTTATTGTAAGGAACTACCATTGAATTATCTACTGGAATAATTTTTTTACTTCTTTTAAGTCGACTAGCTACTTTTAGCGCGCTTCGCGCGTATCATTTATCTCTTTGTTTTTTTGTTTTTGAGGTTATGAACATGATCAAGTTTCATTTTAAAAGTTGTTTTAAATAGTTTAAATTATACGATAATAACGTAAGTCTCATAAATAAAATCATGAAATTTTTCTTATACTATTCAGTTTTAAATATTCAAAGTCAAGAATCCAATCTTCAAAATTCAAACATACTCGATTTTGGCGCTTATTCTATGTAGGCCAATCAAAGGAACCAGCAACAACTAATCAAAACAGTCTTATTGTGATGACAGATTTCCTCCATCACTTTTTTAAGAGAGAATATGTGTAATTATCAGAAGAATTATTTGTTCATTTATATTGAGGATAACCATTTTTTTTAAATGTTGTTGACGATTGAAAAGGTTTAGGAAAATTATTTTTACAAACGTCTTTACATTTATCGTAACACGGAGAATTTTCACTATGTGGTCCATGTAACATATGTTTTATAACTAATTTTTGTAATTTTTTATCATTATTAGAAGGTATCTCAGCAGAAATGTGTTTATTAATAGCTTCTGGTGTCATTAATTTATTTTTATGATCTAATGTTACTACAATATGTGCATACGGTAATCCTCTTTTCTGAAATTCAACAGTATACACATAAGCTAAAGCCTTTCCAAAAATTTTATGGTTTTCTAAATCATTAAGTAAACACTTAAATTTTGTATAAAATAATCTAACTGTAATATTTGGTATATCATTGGGCGTAGTTCCGATAGGAAATGTCGTTCATACATTTTTTAATTCTTTCTACTTAGGATTACAAGTCATAGTTATAAATAAATTAGGTCGACCAATATTTCTTACTATTGCCATTGCATCTTGATAATGTTGCTGCATATATCTAGGGCTACCTATATAAGTTGCTGGTAGTACAAAAATATTTCCTACTCTTTCTTTTTTTCAAAATTTTCTGATATATTTAATGCACTATTTATAACATGATCCCTCAAACCTTGACAACATTCAGTACGTAATTTTTTTTGTTTCTGCCTAAAATAATTAATTCTATTGATTTCTATCATAATATAGGCATGTAAAAAGAATTGTTGGGTTAGTCTCCCTCCAAATAAAAGTGGATTGAAATTTTCTGAATTTGGTCTGTAAGCTAATCTATAAGAATAGTGCTGTAATATTGTTAGAAGGTTTTCTTTTGAATCATATGGCTTTTTAGTATAACCAATACTCCAGCCTAAATGTCCTGAAGGAAAAAATAATGGAAATACTATTGGGTCAACATGATGTGATAATTTACTTAAATATGTGTATTCTTTTTCATTAGAACTATTTTTCGGATAAACGCATAGATCATAATTATGAGGGATTCCTGATTTGGAAATAATTATAGCTGCACATTCCGACGTTAATGGTTTAGTATAATTATGTTTTTGATTATTATTCTTACGAACAAAATATAATTTATAATTGAAAGTTTCTCTGTATTAGTTATTTCGTGTAAATATTTATACTGTTTAGCATAAGGATTTAAAACTTCAGTCAATAATTTTAAATGTTCTTGAGTTAAATCTTTATGACTATTTTCATTTCAATTGCAGTATTGTCATCATATACGTATAACGCGTGCGCGAGGTAGATAATTCGAGATTTGAATTACCCGCGCCGAGCAGGCATGCTCACCGGGAGCGCGAGCGCGCGAGCATCCTGATCGGATTAGAACGGTCTCACGACGCGTAATATGCCCGTCGCGTACCCGCGAAGCTGCTACGGCTTTAGGCGAGTCACGGCAGCCATCTTCGTGTCTGCCATCGCGCGTGAAACATCTCCTCCGTGTTTCTCGAGAGTTAAATTGTCCGCGCCGTCCTATCGGTTTGTTAGACCCCGCGAGTGTAGTGGAGGGGCCGCACATAGTGTATGCGCACGCAAGAGAGACAGAGAGAGAGAGAGCGATCCCGAGCCGCGTGAGCCACAGAGACAGCGAGCGAGGAGCCGGCAGCCAGCCCGCCTGCCGACCCAATACAGCGAGCAAGAGAGAGAGAAAGAGAGCGCAACTGCTGTGCGAGCGACAGGGAGCGAGAGAGAGTCGAGTGCACCGGCTGCTCCTTCCTAACGTAAGTTTTCTACTCTCCTCTCGCGGGTTTATTGTAAAGGCTCGCACGGAAATCGCCCCGTGCAAGCTTTCTGTGCCGTGTACGTGCGGGTGTGTGTCAGCCCGCCGTACTTTAACACCGCGCGCGAAAATAGCAGCTTCGCCGCGCGCCGTATCGTTCGCGCGTTTAAATCTTAACGGCCGCGCGCGAACTAACTCATTGGTTCTAATCAGCACGTGCGTTGTGCTTGTAGTTATTAGTGATTTTAATACACTGTGATATCTAGTTACTCGTCGCGTTGTTCATTACAACCTGTCCTCCCGGATACCGCCGCCTCCGCGGGAAAACGACTTCGCCGGTCGTTTTCATATTTGAGTATAGCGGCCGCGCGCTTTACTCTTCGAGCGCGCGCTTTTCACTCAGCGATCAAATTAGTTGGAAAGCGAAGTTCGTGTGCGATCTTCGCGTTGTTTTCGGGATTCCAGGAGCAGATCCCCGGGCAAGTCATTTTAGTCTGACACCCGCGGCACCGTGTTCTAGGGCATCGCTGGCCTGTGGCTTGTTGGGATTTTCCCCCACTAGCCATCCCGTTACAATATATAATTGACCACACGAAGGTTCTGCATTTTTTTTGGTAATAAAGTATTTGGCCTTATATGACAAACTTGTCTTTGAATTTTTAAATAATAAATAGCTTTTTTCTTTTCGTATTACGTTTGCACTAAATATAGCAAAACAAAATAAGTTATTATAATATCTGATTAAAGTTCGAAAATTGTTATCATATAATAATAGATTCTTTAGTGTTTTATTATATATACTTAACGGAGCCAAAATTATTTTACCCTTACTACAACAAATTGATTTATTATTTTCTTCTTTCCAATATACTGCCGAACAAAATTTACAAACATAACTCATATTACCAAAATATGATTCATACTCTAAATTTTTATTTTTACTACATTTCTGTTTATTTACTTTTCACGTAGAAAAGGATGATGACGCGAGATGTTCGAGGACGAGCTCGGCAACGCCTCTCCTACTCTATATATATATAAGAGAAAGAGAGAGAAGAAGAGAGAGATAGAGAGAGGGGGAGTGAAAGAACTAACGAAGGCACTCAATCCATCTCTCGCCGTTTTCTCATGCTCTGTTTGCAGTTGCTGCACTTTTCTTTGGGAAGAAAAAATACAGACAGCGTTCGACTTGTAATTGGACTGTCAAATGAATGCGCATACGCCGCGCTGCACTCGCGTGAGTTTGGCGTTCTCCTTGATTTGAATAATTAAGAAGTTTCCTTTCAAAAAGTTGCTCTGTAATTAATAGGTGTCGTTAATTGCGGAGAAAAGGCGCGCATTATAATAAATGCGCAAACGCGCTTCTTGCGCTGATGGCAGGGGAGTGGCATAGTTTGTTTTCAGAAAGCAGCCTGTTATTTGTATATCCAGGTGAAGAACTGACAACGGAGCGATGCAATGTTGTCGACAGAAGTGTCTTCTGCATAACAGATAGTTGTCATTGGAGGGATAATGCGGAGGGACAGTGCGGTGGGACTCGGAGGGACGCGGAGGGATGCGGAGGGACAAGACCCTTTTTGCGGAGGGACGCGGAGGAACGCGGAGGGACATGCGGAGGGACAACGCAGATCCCAAATAACGCAAAAAACAGTGAATTTTACGTTATTTTGTGGAGGGTACTTTGCGGAGGGAGGCGGCGGGACGCGGAGGGACGCGGAGGGACGCGGAGGGTTAACGACTCAATTCAGCTTACAACTATATATATATATAATTATCCCCCCATCCGTTTATGGAGCCCATCCGTGTATATTAGTACCTACAGCCCAGAGATCCCTATGGCAAGTGACTAAAGAAATAATGGACCCTGGGGTTATAGACTCTAGGTCGGGCTCCATAAACGCCCGAGAAAAATATTTTATGAGACCCGGGCTCCATAAAAGAAAACGGGCTCCATAAATATGCTCATGTGTATAAAAGGGCTCCATAAATCTGTTAAAACAAATGTATATATATATAAACTTGTTGTTAGAATATAAGGTACATTTATGTCGACGTATGAGAGAGAATGAATACGTAGCGCCATCTCGCGTATAGCGAGGCGCAAGCTAGCGAGAGCGAGCGGCCGAAGCGGGAGCTCTCTCGTCCGCCGTCCTCTGCCAGGAGCAGTTGTAAAGAGAGAGAGCTGTACTCAAGTTAATAAAGTTCACCGTTGTTACTGTTCACAAGAGAGTGGCTTATTTGAAGAAGCCCTGTGTCCAATCCACTACTCATTTCCAAGCATGGTAGCAGTGTTCGTGGTTGTTTGATTCTGACTCAATACAAACCTCGGTGAGTATTGTGGCAGCTTGCCGCAAGAACAAAGGAAGACGCATGAGCGTAAAAGAAGAATCTAAGGTAAAGTGTGAACACGTAAGTGAAACTAAAAGTGAAGAAGAGTTTTTCGAAATTGAGACTAAAGAGACTGAAAAGAAAGAAAACATGCAGGAAGTAAAAATACCGATTTTTGATGGACAAGAATACAAAAATTGGAAGAAACGCATATTAATGTTTCTAAAAATGAAAAAGTGTGAGATTGTAGTTACACGTGCAAAAGTGGAAGCAGACAAAGTTGATTGGGACGAAAAAGATGTGCAAGCTATTAATTATATTTATAGTGCGATTTCAAATAATCAAATGGAATTGATAAGTGACAAAGAAACGGCGTTTGATATTATGAGAAAATTTGATAGCACATATTTGAAAAAATCGACAGCTCTCCAGATAATGTGTAGAAATAAATTGGAAAATTTGAAGTTAAAAGATTTTAAAAACTCAACAGATTTCTTTAATGAATTTGAAAAATCAGTGAACGAATTGAAAGAAGCTGGTGCAAATGTGACAGAGAAAGAAAATATGAATTACATGTTGAGGACATTGCCGGATTCGATGAGTCATATAGGAGATTTAATAGATGTAATAAAAGAAGAAGAACAAAACGTAGATTATGTGAAAAACAAAATTAAGATGGCTGAACAAAAACAATAAAGTACAAGTGAAAATTCAAGATCAAACGCGTTTATGCTTGAAAAGGATAAATACCAAGAAAACAAAAAGACATGTTATGTATGTGGTGGTGTCGGACACATACAGTATGAGTGCCCAACCAAAAACAATTCGTGGAATCGAGGGACGCCCCAGCGACGAAGCGGACAGAGTCGCGCGCCACAGAGAGGAGGGGGCAACGGCAGAGCCTACTCGCAACAGCGAGGAGGCGCGAGCGGGCGCGGAGCCTACCAACAGCGAGGATCGAGTTACAACCGGCGCGGCAGTGGCAGCTACGGACAGCGCGGCCGAGGCGCGCGAGGCAGTGATGACAACAGCAGCGGTCATCAAAATACCGAGAAGAGAGAAGTGTTGAGTACTTCAGTAGAAATAAGGTCTGCGAATACTGAGAACGGTAATGTAAATGAAAGGGAAATAGAATGGATTTTAGACAGTGGTTGTACAGACCATGTCATAAATGATGACTATTATTTTAGTAAAGCGATTGTTTTAAAAGAACCGATTAATGTCAAAGTAGGAGATGGAAGAATTTTAAAAGCAACTAAAATCGGATATGTGAATAGTAAATTTAAAACTTTTAATGATAATGTGACATATATTGAATTGAAGAATGTTTTCTATGTTAAAGATATGGATAAGAATTTAATTAGTTTTGCTAAAGTAACTGATAAGTATAAAGTAGTATCTATCGGAGATAGTTCTAAAATTTACAATGATGATAATAAAGTAATTGCAATAGCTTGGAAAAACAATAGAGTCTATAAAATGACAAGTTATTTAGTAAAGAATATAGAGTCAAATGTAGTAAGAAAAGATAATAGTAAAATGACATTAAAGGAAAAATGGCATAGAACTTTGGGACACGTTAATTTTAACTATTTGAATACGATGTGTAAAAATCATGTTTTACAGGGTTTGCCAAGTGAAATAGAATCAGATTATTTTAAATGTGCTACGTGTATTGAGAATAAAATGCACAACATTCCATTTGAAAACAAAAGAAAAAGAGCACAAGACATATTAGAAATAGTGCATACAGACTTAAATGGGCCACATTCTGAAGGTTATAAAGGGGAAAAATATTTTCTAACGTTTATTGATGATTTTAGCAAATTAGCCAAAGTTTATCCGATTAAGTCAAAAAGTGAAGTATATGACAAATTTATTGAGTATATTAATTTAGTTGAGAATAAAACTGGAAAGAATATTAAAAAATTAAGATGTGACAATGGTACTGAATATTTAAATAAAGATATGTATAGATTATTTAGAGAAAAGGGAATTGAATTAGAAACATGTCCACCGTATGTACATGAGCTGAACGGTACCGCTGAAAGGTACAATAGGACGATTATGGATAGTGCTAGGTGTTTATTAGCTGAGTCTAAGGTGGAAAGAAGATTTTGGCCAGAAGTAGTCTGCGCCGCAGCATATTTAAAGAACAGGACAATAGCAAACACGTTAGAAAGGAATAAATCTCCTTATGAGATATTTTTTGTTGAAAAGCCAGATACTAAATATTTGAAATTGTACGGAAGTAAAGTATTTGTGAGAGTACCTGAAAGCAAAAGAAATTCGAAATGGGATAGAAAAGCAGATTTAGGAATTTTGATAGGTTATGATGTAACAGGGTATAGAGTGTTGATAGGAAATAGAGTTATTGTAGCTAGACACGTTGATGTTATAGAAGAAGATATAAAATGCATTGGGTTTAATGATATTGATGAAAGAAATGAAAACGATAATGACTTAATCCCTTCACCTACTTCGACCCTCGGGGAGAGTAGGGGAAGTAAAACTGATTTAGAAAATTTAAATGAAAATATAAATAACAATGGAAATGCTGATAATGAAGTAGAAGAAGTACCTGAAATAAGAAGGTCACAAAGAACGATTACAAGACCTAGTAGATTTGATGATAATTATGTATATAGTGGATGTATTTATGTAAATTATTGTAGTGCAGATAGTCCTGTAAGCTTTAAAGAGGCTATTGAAAGTGATGAGTCTAATTTTTGGATAGATGCTATGAACAAAGAAATGAATAGTTTAAAGAAAAATAAAACTTGGGAATTAGTCGAAAAACCAAAGAATGAAAAAGTGATAGATTTAAAATGGATTTATACTAAGAAAAGCGAAAACGTATATAAAGCTAGAATTGTTGTAAGAGGTTATCAACAGAAAGATGTGCTGGATGATATTTATTCTCCAGTAGCGAAAACGCAAACGTTGAAAGTATTATTATCATATTGTTGTCAAAATAGACTTTTAATTGAACAGATGGATGTAGAGACAGCGTTTTTAAATGGTAAAGTTAAGTCGAGAGTATTTGTTAAACAACCTGAAGGTTATGAGGATGGAACTGAAAGAGTGTGTATGTTGAATAAAGCATTGTATGGTCTGCGTGAGAGTCCGAGAGCGTGGTACGAGTGTTTGGATGATTATTTAAAATCATTAGGATTCGCGAGAAGCAAAAATGATTATTGTTTGTATACTTTGAAACAAAAGGATGAGATTATATATTTGATTATATTTGTAGACGATCTTTTGATTTGCTGTAAAAATAGACACAATTTAGATTTGATAAAAGGTTTACTCAAAGAAAGATTTCAGATGAAAGATTTAGGAAAAGTGAGTATGTATTTAGGAATTAATATTGAATATGATGAAAAGAAAAATGAGATGTCTTTAGATCAAGAAAAGTATATTGAATCACTAGCTAGAAAATATCAGATTGAAGAAGCTAAATTATATGAGACTCCTATGGAACAAAATTTGAAACTAGAACCTGCTCAAGAAATAAATGAGAATTTAAAATATAGAAATTTAATAGGAGCACTTTTGTATATTAGTTCAGGAACTAGATTAGATGTGAGTTACAGTGTTAATTATTTAAGTAGATTCCAAAGCTGTTACGATGAAACTCATTATAAATATGCATTAAGAATTTTAAAATATTTGTATTTGACTAAAGATTTAAAATTAAGTTACAAGAAAAATGATAAAGCAGATGTTCTTGAATGTTATGTTGATGCCGATTGGGCAGGAAAGTGTAATGATAGAAAGTCAACGACTGGATATGTTATAAAGTTATTTGGTAATGTGATTCATTGGAAATCAAGGAAACAAGGAAGTGTAACGAAGTCTTCAACAGCTGCAGAGTATGTTGCACTGTCGGAAGCAGTAAGTGAAATTTTATTAATAAGAGATTTGTTAAATAGCTTTAATGTAGAAATTGAGAAACCAGTAAATGTTTATGAGGATAATTCAGGCGCTGTGATTATTGCCAAGTACGGTAATTTTACTAAAAAATCTAAGTACATCGAAGTACATTATCATTTTGTAAACGAGAATTATGAGAAAGGTTTAATTGATATTGTTAAGGTTAGTACAGAGAAAAATGTTGCAGATATTTTGACAAAGGCTCTTGGACGAGTAAGATTTGAAAATTTGAGAAGTTTATTGAATTTAATTTCAAGACTATTGTAATTGCGAGAAACATAAATGTAAGGAGGCGTGTTAGAATATAAGGTACATTTATGTCGACGTATGAGAGAGAATGAATACGTAGCGCCATCTCGCGTATAGCGAGGCGCAAGCTAGCGAGAGCGAGCGGCCGAAGCGGGAGCTCTCTCGTCCGCCGTCCTCTGCCAGGAGCAGTTGTAAAGAGAGAGAGCTGTACTCAAGTTAATAAAGTTCACCGTTGTTACTGTTCACAAGAGAGTGGCTTATTTGAAGAAGCCCTGTGTCCCATCCACTACTCATTTCCAAACACTTGTATAACGTTAGTTCCCAGGACCCCATGTTACTGTATACCTATACGTGACTAAAGAAATAATGTCTCTTATGAGGGCCGATGTCCTCAAAACTGACGTTAAATATATGTAGATTCAGGGACTGTCCCCAAAACTAACAAATGTCCCCGAAACCAACGTTAAACATCTGGAATGTCCTGGAAACTAACATAAAACATATATATATATATATATATATATATTAAATTATAATTTATAAAAAAAAAATTGAAATTAAATTTTTAATAAAATATTTTTATAACGAATATACATAAATATAAATATTTATAAAGTTTATATTATCGTGGATTATCAATTATAGAACAGATTCCTCGAAATAGATTAAAATACCGCCAAATATTTTAAATTTACACACACACACACACACACACACACACACACACACACACACACACACACACACACACACACACACACACACACACACACACACACACACACACACACACACACACGCACACACACACACACACACACGCGCACGCACGCACGCACACACATACGCACACGCACACACACACACACACACACACACACACGCGCACACACGCACGCACACACATACGCACGCACGCACGCACGCACGTATGTAAACTCAAGGGTTAATTACGCTCGAATGCGAGCGATCTTGCCTCTGCGCGCTCAACGACACAATCATAGCTTCGCTAGCGAGCGCAGATGACTTTACTGTATATAACGTATACTTATATTATACTTATAGTCAACACCGACGAACTATATGATCGCCTGAACAGTCAGTATAACTTGCATTCAAATACTGCGCCGGAACTGGATAATTGCGACTTAAGTAGTATCTTCGAAGAAGTGCAAAATATTGTATTGGACAAAAGTATACCTACATATGATAATTTTAACAATAAAATAAATACTTATTTATTTTAATTTATATTATTCAAAAATTTTATATAAATTTTATATGTTTATTTCATGCAGAATATCATGACGACGACAGTGATTCCGAAAACTGGAGTGACTCGGATTGCAGTTGCAGCGATAGTGAGGTGGACGAACCTGCGTTTAGAAATTCTTATACGCCTTTGGACGATCAACTCTATTCTGGAGCATCGATGACAGTTCGGGAATTCATTTTATGCGTCAGTCTTTTCAAATCAGACACCATACAACCAGATAAACACACATGCCTTATGCTGAAACTATTTGCCAAAGTTCTTCCGAAATTCAACAAGTTTCCTACAAGTTATTACAAACTTAAAAAGTATTTTAATGATTGCGATGACACAATACTTAAAAAACACTTTTATTGTTCGAACTGTACTTTCACAACGAAAAACTCTGATCATAATATAAATAATGACGAATCAGTTGATATAGAAGAAATTACAGACGCCGTCATACCGTGTGAGTGTAACGATGAAAAACAAAATTATTTTATTGAGGGTTTTTTAAAAAGACAATTGCAAGCAGTTTATCGTCGTCCTGACTTTTATAATAAACTAAATCACGAAAATAGAAATTTGAACAATGGAAACGAAAGTGTAAAAAAAGGTATTTATGATGGCAGAATTTATCAAGAACAATTATCAACTAATAATATATTATCAGATCATAACAATATATCTTTTATGTGGTACACGGACGGCGTCAAAATTTTTAGATCGTCAAAATTACACGTTTGGGGCTTCTTTCTGATAATACTTGAATTACCATATGAAGAGAGATACAAGCTTGAAAATATTTTATTATAGCTTTATGGTTCGGTGATATTAAGCCTGTCCCAAATTTATTTCTCGAACCACTAAAAGAAACACTACGAGACTTATACAAAGGTATTGACTTTTATGTGAAAGACCTTAACTCATCTATCACTGTACGAGGCCTAATTTTATGTAGAACAGCTGATCTTCCTGCGAAAGCATTATTTTTGTCGATGAATCAATGTAATGGTCGATTCGGCCGCCAAATATGTGTTCAAGAAGGCCGGACAGTGGGCAGAACTCTGACATATCCTTTTACAGAAAACATAATTTTGCGTACGGAAGAAGAGGTCATACAGTGTTCTCTACAAGCGTTTGATCTCGGAAAGCCTGTTTGCGGAGTAAAAGGTCCATCAATGCTATCGAAAATTTGTCCGAAATTTATCATTTCTACTGCAGTTGATGCTATGCACTGCGTTTTTGAAGGCATTAGTAAAAAATTAGGAGAGCTATGGTTCTATAAAAAATATAGTAATGAAGATTTTAATGTATCAAATTTAATCGAAGTTATTGATAATAAGCTTTGTGCTATAAAGCCACTATCCTATATTTCAAGAAGACCAAGGCCAATACAATCACACTTCGCATACTGGAAAGCTTCCGAACAAAAAAATTGGTTTTTCTATTACTCTCTACCAATGTTAAATGGAATACTACCAGAAGATTATTTAAATCATTATCAATATTTAGTTCAAGCGGTGTACTTATTGTTTAAAGAAAAAATTTCGAATGAAATGATTAACCTTGCCGATAATTTAATCTTTGAATTTTTAAGTCGATTTCAATTATTGTACGGTGAAAAACATATGACGTGTAATGTACACAGCATTAGACATTTAGCAGAGATAGTACGACGCTGAGGCCCACTATGGACGACTTCCTGCTTTCCGTTAGAAAGCATAAATAGAAAAATGAAAGCCTTAGTTCACGGTAGTAAAAAACCCGAGTTGCAAATTATGTTCAATTTAAATATACATATAAAAGTGCACACTCTAAAATACGAGTGGATTAGGGAAAATAGTGAGGCATATGACTTTTGTAAGAAACTATCGTCGTCCCGAAACAGAATGAGGCTTAAAAAATTGAAACCAATATATATGTCGTTGGCACTGCAAAAAAACTTAAAACGCTTGATTCCGAACAAATTATAATGAGAAACAATTTATCAGAAACAAACTTATTTAGCTTTAAAAAACTTTATAAGAATAAAACATTGTATACATCAGAATTAGCTCAAATTGATAAGAAAAATGAATCCTTTTATGTAACATTTACGAATGGATCAAGTGTAAAAGTAGGAAAAATTAAAAAATACTTACGCGCTACACACTGTACTTGCACTAATCTTTGCAACTGCCTCGGAAAAAACTACGCTTGCATTACAATATTTAATACGATAAACCCTTTTTCTGTAAATATACCGGGAGGTATAATAAAACACATCCATGAATGTATAAAATTAGGCGATTCAACGATAATGGTTGATGTAAAAAATTTGTTAGATGTATGTGTACATATAGAAATTCAAAATGATAAGCGTTACTTATGTGAACCTGTAAATAATGTCGAATTCGAATAAATATATATATATATATATGTGTGTGTGTGTGTGTGTGTGCAATAATTATCTCTTTGTTCCATGGGTAGACTACACTTATTCAATAGAATAAAATAAAATAATACTTATAAAATAATGAGCAGTTTTATAAAATCAATGTATTAAAAATATTAAATACATAAAATTTGCAATCTCTTGGCAATATATTTGAGAAGTATTGCCAAAGATAAAATTTGCAATATATTTGCAATATGTCGGGGAAAGCTTAGGTTATGTTCATTTGCAGAAATATTGCCACTATATTGCACAATCAATTATGCACTATATTGCTAATATAGTGCTAATGTAAATATGCAATATAGTTGCCATGAGTTGCCAATTGTTTCGATTTTTACGCGGGAGTATTAATTGATCACTATTATTTATGACGTTAACTATGTAGTCACTTCGTTATTGTGTTTATTTATTTCTCAAATTAAGGAATTACAAGATACAACTTTCTTGAGGTTATGTTTCAGAAGTGAGCATGGCGAAAATTTTGTCCCACTCTAGATGCCTCTTAATTCCCATACCGCAGTAGTGGTATACGTTTAAAAAGTATTGTCCCACTACTGGGTCCGAACGGCATCCCACAACTGGTTCTAAATAAGTTACCGTGTCCCACTACACCAGTCGATAGTTACTTTCTTTTAATGTGATTATTTTAATACACCTGCAAGAAAAGAAAGCCTTTTTTCTTAAAATATACATTGAGATACGAGCTATCTGCTGAAGTAATTAGTTTTTATGTATTATGGTTAGATTTGGCAATAGAAAAGATTTAAAAAAAAGTATGGTCAAAACTGTCCCACTACTTTATCTTATATTGGAAATATATTGGAAATATATGGGAAATACATTGGTAATATATTGGGAATATATTCGGAATATATTGGGAATATATTGGGAATATATTTGGAATATATTTGGAATATATTGGCAATATATTAGGAATGTATTGGCAATGTATTAGCAATATCATGACAATATATTGTGAGTAAAAACTCGATCCTATTTTTGTAATTGCAATTCTGGCTTAGGGGAGAAGCGGCTTGGTTGGCGCGGCGGTTTCGATGGCGCACCTGATTATTAGAAGTATTATTCAGATTTTCGGTATGCAAGCTAGTTTTTCTTAATTAAAAATACAAAATTAATAAATACGCACAAAACCATTAATATTGGAGCATGTTCTGATAAAATATTAAGAAAAGTATTTTTGAGTCACTTTTCATATGATTAGTATCATGTTCGAAATCGATCAATTGACAAATCTGAAATGCTATGATAATAAAAACAAATACGCCATAACATAGTTTAATTTATTTACTTTCATATAGTAAAACTTGATTATTACACTTATTTATTTATAATTAGGAAATAAGTTTGCAGCACATTAGTTTGCGCAAGAGATCTAAAGCTATATACGTTCGTTCGCCCGATGTTCATCCAATAAGTATTAAATAAATATTTATTTATTATTTTATTTGTACATTTTGAATATTAATTTTTTAGTCTGAAATTTTTTATGAAATAAACTATTTACAATATTTTCAACTGTAATAGTTAACTTGCAAATGTTCTGTTAGCAACAAAGTACTTTTCCAATATAAAACTTTTCAAAAAAATTAGCGAGTCTCTACTCATGACAGATAGTAACATAAAATTTTATTCGCAACTTTGCTTATACATAAACAGTTTCAGCCCAATAGATACTTTATTTATTTTGTAGTAAGTGTACAAGTGTTTCTTGCCTTAAATATAAATTTGTTTGACTGTTTATTTGACTCTATGAAACTCAAATCTTGCTATCAAGATTAAGTATATAGCAAACCAAAAGTTTTTATCCACGTTTAGAAAATAAAAAATTATCAATAAAATCAAGTTATTATGATTTACACACTTCATAATAACAAAGTAAAAATGGTTTCTATAAAAAGAACAAAATGCATACTTAAAGTTCTAAGAAAAGCAGCCAAACTTAATTTTGTTTTTAAATGATGAATCAATTGGTGCAACTTTGGTTTCTACCGGACTCCTTTTTCAAATCCTGAGGAGCCTAGTGAGAAGCGCTTTACGTAACGTAAATCTCGGTGAATAGGTATGTGTACATAAAAATTCATATGAAGTTTTGGTAAATTTCGCGCCATAGCCGCATTACCATACGTAATTATCAATACCTGCATAATTAATCAATACTGAGTTTAAACGATGAGACACTATCGTGTACTGCGTGTAAGCGAGCGCAGTGATGCGCAAAATGTGCAAGTGTCATGTGGCCTCATAGATAAATGCAGTGAAAAATATATGTCAGTAATCTTGAGAATGAATGAATAAAGCTCATTTGGCTTTTTCCACGATGTTGTCCTCTGTATTAAGGGGGCTAGACACCTTTTTTCTCTGAAATAAGAAGCCACATTTTAATACATAAATGTAAACTAATTATTTCATACTTTTTACATATAAAAGTGGGTATATTTACCTTACGTTAAAACTTTCTCCGATGGGCCTTTTATATGGTCCAGAACCATAGTCATCGATGAAACAAGTTTTTTCACTAACCGTAAGCTTTGAAATTTTCCTGTGGATGGATTGACTCCAGATTTGAAGTAAATTACTCCTGAATAGTATAATTCTCATATGAGTGTAGGGATTTTTGATCTAATGAGAAAAAAAAAATTGTGCTGTTTTTCAAGAGTTTTTTTTAATTTTTTTAAATTTTTTATATTTTTTCATAATTTTTCTGATGTAAAAATTTTTCCCGACATTTAATCCTAAATCCCTACACTCATATGAGAATTATACTATTCAGGAGTAATTTACTTCAAATCTGGAGTCAATCCATCCACAGGAAAATTTCAAAGCTTACGGTTAGTGAAAAAACTTGTTTCATCGATGACTATGGTTCTGGACCATATAAAAGGCCCATCGGAGAAAGTTTTAAGGTAAGGTAAATATACCCACTTTTATATGTAAAAAGTATGAAATAATTAGTTTACATTTATGTATTAAAATGTGATTTCTTATTTCAGAGAAAAAAGGTGTCTAGCCCCCTTAACGCTGTAACGGTGAGCTGACTACGGCAAGGCGAAATTTTGAAATTTAAGTAGTTTTTATTGGCATTTAGAAATATCTACATAGCCATGACTCATGTAAACGACTTAAATTACGTAAGTAAATTGCATAATAATAATACATTTAAAAATATTCTTCTTAAAATAATTAATTATAGTTGTCTTGTCTTTTGTAGCAATGTTTTTCTTTGTGTCCAAATGTCTATTTTAGATGTAGAAATAAATTCTGCTATTATTTTAATCACAGAAATTTCTAGTTTTAATATTAAAGAATATATGGAAAATGGACCATACAGCTTTTGTTTGTTTAATTTATTAATCATAAACGGCAAGGCAATAGTACGTGCACGACAGAGGCGCCATCTGTTGGGCATTTCGCGAACCGACAGCATTTGTAAACATTACCACTGTCGTAACCCGTAACATACCCCATAGTTTGGTGAATAAATTACACACCGGTGAATAGAAATATAATGCCATTCATTACATCAAGCAAACTTTAAGGGTTTAATGAAATTTCGTGAATATTCCGTAAGCTAGAAGTAGCTATATCTATGCCAGAAGAGCGCCCGTCGCGTCATGAAGTTGCCGCTTGCTAGCTAGAGTCCGTTTATTCAAACGACTCCGTTCTCTTAATTCCCGTTCCTCGAACGTCTGACAATTCGCCTGCCTGGCCGAAAAAGCAGATTTTTAATATTCAATTAAAAATTGTTGGTATGGTCTTTAAACGTAATGAATTTCGATAATTAAACATAAAAACCAAACCTTACATATTTTTGGAAAAGATAATTTTGCTATCCTTTTTACTTGTTGTGCTACGGCCTTTCCAACCTATTCGCAATTTCTCGAGGAGAAAATCCCATGTCGGGATAGTTTGGATCACGTGTATTCAGCTAGACCTCAAGCCGGACTTGGAGCCAGAATTCAAGCCGGACTTCAAGCAAAACTTCTAGCCAAACTTTGAGTCAAATATCGAGCGTTATACAAAGTTCATACACAGTTTAGATAATGTTTAGTTAAAGTTTAGACAAAGTTTAGACAAAGTTTGGATAAAATTTAGACAAAGTTTAGACGAAGTTTATAAAAAGTCTGAAGGTCTTGATCAAAGTCTCGCTTAAAGTGTCGCTCGACGTCTGTCTTGAAGTATGGCTCGAAGTCTGGCTCCAAGTCTGGCTTAAAGTCTAGCTTGAAGTTTAGCTGAATATTTTAGTCTTTGAACGAGGTTTTGAGCGAGACTTCGAACGTAACGTCGGGCGAGACATCGAGCGAGACTTCAAGCCAGATTTTAAGCCAGACTTCGAGCGAAACTTCCAGCGAGACTTCGTGCGAGACTTCGTGCGATACTATAAGCGAGACTTTCATCAAGACCTTCAGACTTTCTATAAACTTCGTCTAAACTTTGTATAAACTTTACGTAAACTTTATCTAAACTTTATCTAAACTTTGTCTAAACTTTGACTGAACTTTATCTAAACTGTGTATAAACTGTGTACAACGCTCGAAGTCTGGCTTAAAGTCTAGCTGAATATGCGAGTCTTTGATTTTGAGCGAAATTTCGAGCGAGACGTTGAGCGAGACTTCAAGTCAGACTTTAAGCGAGATTTCAAGCAAGACCTCGAGCTAGATTTCGAGACAGACTTCAAGCAAGACGTTAAACAAGACTTTCATCAAGACCTTGGGACTTTCTATAAAGTACGTCTAAACTTTGTCTACATTTCATTTAAACTTTGTGTAACACTCAAAGGCTGACTTAAAGTCTGGTTTAAAGTCTCGCTTTGTTTGGAGAAAGCTTATCAAAGTTTAGCAAACGTTTACGATAACTTTTCCAATGTATCTCTAACATCTAGACAAATTATTGCAACCTTTAGCGACCGTTTCGGAAAACTTTTGCAATGTTGCGATACAGTTAGAGAAAAGTATAGCAATCTTTGGCAAACGTTGGAAGAAACTTCACCAAAGTTTAGCGAAACGTTGCAAAAGTTTTCCTGAACGTTCGCTGAACTTCGGTAAAGTTTCCCTAAATGTTTACTAAACTTCGTAAGGTTTTCCCAAACGTTCGCCAAAGTTTGCAATAGTTTGTTTAGATGTTAGCGAAAGATTAGAAAAGTCGTCCTAAGCGTTCGCCAAAGATTGCAATAATTTTCTGTAATGTTATCGCAACATTGCACAATTTTTCCCAAACGATCGCTAAAGTTTGCAATAATTTGTGTAGATGTTAGAGAAACATTTGAAAAGTTTTCCCTAACATTCGCTAATCTTTGGTAATGTTTTCCCAAATGTTCGCAAAAATTTAGTCAACTTTTTCTAAACGTTTGCTAAACTTTGGTAAGCTTTTTCCAAACGTTTGCTGAACTTTGGTAAAGGTTTCCTTAACGTTGGCTGAACTTTGATAAAGCTTTCCGAAACGTTTACAAAACTTTGGAAACAGGTAAAGTTGTCCGAAATATTCGCTAAAGTTTGCAATAGTTTTTATTGATGTTAACGAAACATTGGAAAAGTTTTCCTAAATGTATGCTGAACTTTGGTAAAGGTTTCCTAAACGTTTGCTGAATTTTCGTCAACTTCTTCTAAACGTTTGCTAAACTTTGGTAAGCTTTTTCCAAATATTTGCTGAACTTTGGTAAAGGTTTTCTTAACGTAGTTTGGTGAAGTTTTCCAAAACGTTTGCTAAAGTTTTCAATAATTTGTCTACATGTTAGAGAAACATTGGAAAAGTTTTCCTGAACGTTGGCTAAACTTTGGTAAGGTTTTTCTAAACGTTTGCTAAACTTTTGTAAACTTTTTATAAACGTTTACTGAACTTTGATTAAGTTTTTTCCAACATTCGCAAAACTTTGCAATAGGAAACTCAGCGTTACCGCAAGTTTGGTAATTAAGTATTCGCAAACCATCGCTAAAGTTTGCGATAGTTTGTCTAGATTTTAGCGAATCATTGGAAAAGTTTTCCTAAACGTTTGCTGAACTCCGGTAAAGTGTTTCTAAACTTTCGCAAAAGTTTGCAAGCCGTTTTCAGAATTAACGAAAAAGTACTGGCGATGTGACTTCAGTGAACATAGCACAGCCGAGCCCAAGACGAAAAGAAGCGTGGAAGTCGCCTTGGTGCTTCTGCACTGTAGTGGCTTTATGGGTGTGTACCCTAAACTATATATCTTAAAGTATGCTTGAAAGTATAGCTAAAGTATGGCTATAATTATGGCTGAAAGTATGGCTGAAAGTATGACAGGAGTATACAAGAACCTCTTTTCTTACTCAACCGATTTTAGTTTTGATGGTCTCCCTTGTTCCTCAATTAATTTCATGGGGACTTGCCAGAGAAAAAATTTAAAATTCAACATTCAGGAAGTTATAGCCAGTTATTCATGAATGTGTACCGGGTTAAGGAAATATATTTTTAACATTCCGTGCGCAAAGCTCGATTTCGCACATGCTCGAATAAGAAAGCATGCGCTAAATCAAGCTTTGTACGTCTTATCAAATAATACGGTTCACGAGAAGGTAACTTAAACCTCGTGTGAACTTTTCACCCTCGCTTCGCTCGGGTGCAATGTCCACACGAGGATAAAATCAGTTTCACGCATTAATATCGAAATGTACTATGTTTAATTGGCTATAACTTTGTAAGTTTTCGATAATTTTTAATTTTTGCTTCGGCAAGTTGCCATGAGAATGTTGCATTGTTGCATAACCACCCTGTATTACATGCCACCATCGCGTCTCCACGGCGATGAAAGATGAGCGGTGATTGAATGATTGCGGTCGATTTGAATAATTTATTACAACTACTTTCGTGGAGATTGAATTTTTTTGGCACTTTTCTCTCTGGCGATTAATGTTTGTTACAATTTTATCTGGGTACTTATCTTCCCGGAAGTCTTGCTTAAATTTTCGCTCAATCTCTAGCTAAAAGTCAGGCTTAAAGTCTGGTCTAAAGTCTGGCGTAAAGTCTGGCCTAAAGTTGTACGTAAAGTCTGGTTTAAATTCTGGCTTAATGTCTCGCAAATGTCTTGCCTAAAATCCCGCAAAATATTATGCTGAAAGTCTCGCTGAAAGCCCGGCAAAAATGTCTTCCGCTGTGTTATTATGAAAACCAAAATAAATAGTGATATTTTTAAAATATTTTTTAATAACAATATAAAATTAACATAAAAAAATATAAAATATAACACAACAGAACAAAATATTAAAATACAATATTAAAAAAATCTATAAATGTTCAAAAACACCTCTATTTTCTTCTATGTAAGCCCTAGCACGACGAACAACATCGTGAGTCGCTCATTGAATCGTATGAGGCTGTATGGTGTCCGCATGGTCCTGAATCTTAATCCTCAGCTCTTCCACCGTCTCGGGAGCACCTCCGTGGTGAACCACCTCTTTGCTGTGCCCCCAAAAGTAAAAGTCCAAAGGATTAAGATCCGGGGACCGCGGTGACCAAGGAACGTTTCCACCTCTCCCGATCCATTCGCCCAAAAACTGTTGATCGAGATGGTGACGAACGTTGACTGCAAAATGAGCTGGGACACCGTCGTTCATGAAGATCACATTCTCTTGTTGATCCCGCGTTAACACCTGGTCTAAAAGATCAGGGAGATCATTTTGTAAGAACTTTAAGTAGCTCTCACCATTTAAATATAGTGGGAGCTCCCAAGGTCCAACTAAATGATCTCCGATTAATCCAGCCCACATGTTGACACTAAATCAATTTTGAAAACAGCTAAAATAAATAAGTTAATAAGAGAAATTATTACAAAAGTAACTCGTGTAAAACTTCATCGATATCTTCTATTAAATTTTAGTACCAAATAAATAGATACCCTAGTATGGGAATATCAAAACGTATTACAGTTATGACATATGTTGTAACAGGATGGCTAGTGGGGGAAAATCCCAACAAGCCACAGGCCAGCGATGCCCTAGAACACGGTGCCGCGGGTGTTAGACTAAAATGACTTGCCCGGGGATCTGCTCCTGGAATCCCGAAAACAACGCGAAGATCGCACACGAACTTCGCTTTCCAACTAATTGGATCGCTGAGTGAAAAGCGCGAGCTCGAAGAGTAAAGCGCGCGGCCGCTATGCTCAGATATGAAAACGACCGGCGGAGTCGTTTTCCCGCGGAGGCGGCGGTATCCGGGAGAAGGACAGGTTGTAATGAACAACGCGACGAGTAACTAGATATCACAATATATTTACAATTAATAATCTCTACAAGCACAACGCGCGTGCTGATTAGAACAAAGAGTTAGTTCGCGCGCGACCGTTAATATTCAAACGCGCGAACTACACGGCGCGCGGCGAAGCTGCTATGCTCGAGCGCAGTGTTAAGTACGGCGAGCTGACACACACTCGCACGTACACGGCACAGAAAGCTTGCACGGGCAGTGTGGCCAGGTAAACAATATATATCGTAATACTACGCATGTAAAAGTGGCGATTTATCGCCACAACCTGGTCACACTGTGCACGGGGCGATTTCCGTGCAAGCCTTTTACATGAAATACTCGAGAGGAGAATATAACTTACCGATCTAAGGAGCAGCCGGTGCACTCGACTCTCTCTCTCGCTCTCTCGGCAGTTGCGCGCTCGCTCTCTCTCTCTCGCTCTCGCTTATAAGGGTGGCAGTCTGGCTCGCTGCCGTCTCTCGCTCGCGGCACAAGCTGCACGGACTTGCACTCTCTCTTGCTCTCTCGCTCTCTTGCAGGTCGGCGCCTCCACTCTACACTCGCGATAATAAAACTAAATAGCACGGCGCGGACACTAAAATCTGAGAGATGGCAAGCTGATGATGTGCACAGCACGAGAGTATACACGAAGATGGCTCCCTTTTCTCGCGGGAACCAGTTAGCAGCTTCGCGACGGATGACGGGCATTTTACGCGTCGCGAGACCGATTCGCTACGCGCGGCGCGCCTCGATTCGGCTGCGCAGGAGTTGCGCGCGCGCGCTCACTACCTTCGCGCGGTAGATTAGAATCGCGGCTAGACACGCGTTACAATGTATATGATATCTTTAGAAAAATAGAACAGTCGTTCGCACTCTGTATATGAGGCGTTTCACGTCAACTATCCCAGCGCGGCGCGCGAATGCCAAATCGCGCGGTTTCCAACTCATGTTTATGATACTCAAATACACCTAAAAAATATTCTAATAAGCGTTTCCGACGTATTTCTTCCTCACCTTTCCAATGATGTTGGCACTTCTTTAGAAATTTTTTATTTTCACCTTGAAAAACTACGAAACATCTTATATTTCGAAAAGTATATTTTTAATATTTTTTTTTACCATTTAGATCAAAAGCTATACCGTTTTTACGTAGGAAATGATATTTTCCAAAAAGAGCTTAAGACATTTTCAGTGAGAAATAGAACGCAAAAAAGGAGACTCAACGGCAATCCTGCTCGCGGTACCGCGCGATACGTCTCACGATACCGCATGATTCATTTTTCATTCAATAGGAGACTTTCATATCAGAATTTTCAATCTGTATGTGAATCCTCACATCAAGAGTATATTTTTTTATAAAGTAACCAATAGAATATTATTCATACATTACAGAGAATTCGAAAGAACAAGTAAAGATTCTAAAAGTTTTTTTCACGCGTCGTACCGCGCGACACCGCGTGCAGTAATGGCGTTGTGTCTACTTTTTCACTTTTTGCAAAATATAATTTCCTATGTAAAAAATGGTATAGCTTCCTAAAATATACTTTTTAAAATATAAGATGTTTTCTAGTTTACAAGGTGAAAATGGAAAATTTCTAAAAGAAAATGCCAATATCGATGTAAAGCTGAGAAAAAATACGCCGGAATAGTTATATTTAAATATTATAAATATGAGTTGGAAATAGCAGGATTTGGCGTTTGTGCGCTGCGCTGGGGTAGTTGACGTGAAACGCTTCATATATTATTTAGTTAACTTACAAAATATTAGCTAATTCTATTAACGTTTCACAGAGAATACGTTGAAAAACTAATTTCATTAGTTCTGTTAAGGATCCACTCTATACAGAATGATAGCCGGATGTTGTGAGGCATTTAAAGATTGATTTTGATTGGTTTGTAAAGAATAGGCGCGAACAACTGCTACTACCGCTACATTTGAATTTTTTAAATTGAATTGTTATTCTTAACTATTTAAAACGATTAAAAACTAAATCATTAAATCAAAATATAATGAAAAGATTAATTTATTGAATAAATAAACTCCTTCTTCTTGACCCAACGAACCAAATCTTTATTTAACTTAACCCAACGTTTCGGACATGCATTATGTCCCTTTTCAAGGCTACATAGAAATTTACAAGTTTTAATTTACAAGAAAATTTTTTTACACTTTTAAATGAATAACGATTTACACTGCTCACCTCTATCAATAAATTAATAGGTTTATAAAACCATCGTTAAAAAGTACGTAATAATGTCTCACAGAGACGAGAGTACATGTCGCAGATGGTTTCGAAAATTTAAAGACGGAGATTTTGACTTGACCGACAAACCACGCTGTGGTAGGCCTCAAAAGATGAGTGATGAGAAATTGTAGAATCTACTGGATGAAGACTCGGCAAAAACGCAACATCAGCTCGCTGAAAAATTAGGCAACAAGCTATTTCGGAGAGGTTACGTGCGTTGAGAAAAATTCAAAAACGTGGCAAATGGGTACCTCATGAAATGACCGTGGAGCAACGTGAAAGGCGAGTCGGGACGTGTTTCTCATTGCTTTCAAGACAAAAAAAGAAGAGCTTCCTGTGGAAAGTAGTGACTGATGATGAAAAGTGGATCTATTACGAGAATACTAAACGTCAAAAACATTGGGTAGATTCAGGACAGCCCACAACATCCACACCAAAACGCAATGTTTTTGGAAAAGAGTTGCTGCTCGGTATTTGATGGGAAGAATAGGGCGTGCTATATTACGAAGTTCTACAGAAGTTCTACGGTCGGTCATACCATAGAAGAATTACAATGGGAAATTTTACCGCATCCGGCGTATTCTCCTGATATGTCACCATGCGATTACTACATTTTTCGCTCATTACAAAACAGCTTAGCAGAACAGCATTTTCAGAATGAAGATGAAGTACGAAAAATGGTTGATGATTTCATAAAGTCAAAAGATGAAGCCTTTTTTCGCCACGGAATACATCAGCTGCCTAGGCGTTGGCAAAGCGTAGTAAAACCGACGGTACCTATATTGATTAAACTTTGTGTTTTGTTTGAGCTTCTTAAATAAAAAAAAAGTTGCTGAAAACGGGTAGAATTTATTTGCACCACTAATATATTTTGATATTTAAATATCTTATTCACTGGCTTTCAAATTAAATCTGAAACACAATAAAAATCACATTTAAGGAAAGATTTAATTTTCAGTTTTTAATAAATCCTACATGAAAAACAGAATGATTGTTGTTTTATTTCATTTAGGCGTCTGCAACGATTCACGGTGTAACGTCCGGAGATGTATCATTAGTAGAGGAGCTACCTCACTTCTGGCTCACTTACCCTCTGAGCTGGCGCTCGGTCGGTAAGGTAGAGCGCTACATTTCCAACGGTTTGTAATTGCAGAGTGGTTGAAAACCCAACATTACGAGCGGATGATAATCCAAATCTACCTTACCAACAGAGCAGAATACTATATAGACTGTTAACCCAATTTAAAAAATTTGAATTTCCCGCCGAGAGTGTAGTTCCGGGATAATCTAAATCTACCTTCCCAACAGAGCAGAATACTATGTAGGCTGTTAACCTGAGCGCTGTCGGTAGGGTAGCCCAATAGTCGATAACCCAACTCTACCTTAGCTGCAGTCAATAACCCAACCTTACAGGCAGAGCACTCTACCAACAGTCTAAATTTTTATTTTAATCTTTTATAATTGTCATGTTAAGGCATAGAATTGGTATTCGTGGAATACTTTTGAGAATATTTCTTCCATTTTGAATCCTCTTTTGTGTCCTGTTCAATAAGAGGAGCGTTTAAAGTTGAGCTTTGACTCATCTTGTACGATGCCTGGGATACGAATGAAGCATCTACTCCTAATCCATTGATTTCTTGCAATTTTCGTAGAATTTGTTCAGAAGTTTGACGTTACGAAGTGCGCAGTTGGTTTTGTAGGCATCCTCGTGGTGTGGACAAACTGTCATAAGCTTGATCTTGTTCAGCGGTAGAAAACCTATCTCAGTTACATCATGAACGTTGAATTTGAAACGTACGAGCCATTTTTTCTTGATGGAGCCCATAACGAGTACTTGAGTAGCATCGTGTAGATATTCTCGAAGAACACTTCCGATGTCGGTGTAGAGACGGTCTCCTGAATTCCAAGAAATACCACGACAGAAATGCTTCAACCAAGTATTTTTGCCCTTATACTTATCGGTGAGCCGTTTCCAAGGAAAAGGTTCCTTGAAGAGAAAGATCAGAGGTGGGTCGTCATCATCCAACGGAACTATTGCCAATTCTTTTAAAACGAAATCATTACCGGGCTGTTTGAAGCCCTGAATATCGACGATGTACTTCATTTTTAGCTTCTTTACACCACCACTGTCGGGACTATACGGAATGTCGTATTCTCGGAAATTTAGACGAGTTTCTTCACGTCTCCGCTAACAGGATTATACTGGACAATGCGATCATGCAAAATGAGACAGTACGCCGATGTTACAGAGGAAAAATTATCTCTCGCTTCGAATTCCAAACGAACGTCGACGCGATTGAGTACAATTTTGAATTGTTCGTATACTTGCGCCATATGTGTTTGCTTAACGGCATTCAATTCATTCTTCGACCTGGTGAGTATGAGCTCATGCTTCGTGTTGACCACTATTTTGCGATAGTTTTCGGTAAAACCTATAATCATACTCAGAGGGATGGACACATCAAAGTAGCCATCATCGTTACACATTTTCAACGTTTCCTCAACGTCCAGCCAACCAGCATTCTCCATTATCCAATTTTGACAGGGATTGAGTGATACCAAACCTTTCATGAGACTCGTTATGCCTACATTTTTACAACTATCGATTTCGATGGCATTGATCTTATAGCGAATTTCTTCGAACAAGTGACAGATGGCGTTGTTAACAAGCTTTGTTCTTTGTACAACACTTCCATCAGTTTTAGTCAGTCTTCCACATACCTGTAGCGAGCTGTGAGACGGTAGAAGGCACAAATGTTGATGTTGAATAGATTTACGTACTTTATCGCTGTTGTTGAAAGCGGAAGACGTGTAGGGTTGATGCGCATGAATTTCATAGTGCGCCACCGATTCGTCAAATTCAACGGCTGTCTGAATGTTCAAAACTTCTTCCATTATTCTTTCGCATACAACAGAAAAATACACACGTTATCCTCCACCAGAATCGCAGATTTTTAATTCCAAGTTTTCTAGGAATTGAAGGCTTTGACGTGTTAGAGCTTTGACTGCTCGTTGACGAGTGATCGTTGGCCGCCATGATGGCCTGCTTATATACCCTCTTCCCACCTTACTTCTATAAACAACACCCATCAAGCTTGCTTGACGTGAATCCTAAACAATTTCTCCTCGAAAATTCACCAAATTTCCGTCTTCATCAACTATACGCACTTGCAAATGGTCAATGGTCTTGACTGTGATTGGCAGATAGTGCTGGAAAGAATTCGTGTATCGTGTCACTCTTCGTTCGTTTATACAGGCGCCAGCTGTCACGTTGCACTCCAATCTCAAAGCATTAATTTTGAGAATGCTCACAGGTAGATCGGAACTGTGAGTGATGGTTCGAGAATGCGTTGAGCGAAACCCAACAACTTACCTATGGAATCCTGCAGTCGAAAATCAACTTGATGAATACACTTGATTCACGGCGTAGTGTGTTATTATTTGGCTTTATACTGATTAGTATGTCCTTGGGTGAAAGAAATTCATGTAAATTGTTCTCTATATCCTCGATTTCATAACTACCAGTAGGCAAAATAACTATTTCTTTATCCACGTAAAACCTATTATTATCCTCATGAATGGTGGGTATGGAGTTGAAAGATAGAAGTTCTACCGGACCGAGAACATAGCTCTCATTTCGTGAGAGTTCAATTGGAAGAAAGTATTGCGCTTCGAGTAGCGTCGAAGTGCCCGAAAGACTCAAAGTCAGTGAATCAGTCATGATATAGAGAATGCGCAGTTTTCCCTCACCTCTTATATACGTTTGAGACTGTTACACAGAAACTGCAAACACAAATGTCCACAATTGTAAGCGTCGAAATCCTGATATCTCTAGTGATTGTACTTGACTCTGTCAAGTCCGAGATACAACATCAAATCGAGAGGAGGTTGAAGATCTCCAAAGCTATCAAAGTATACAACGTCTTTACCTCATTTTCGATAAGCTACACAATCAGTTCCGGGGCCGCTTACATCATCAAGATTGATTATGGCTGACTCGCGATAATGTGGACCAGTAGATGGCAGTGCCTTTCGCATAAACACGCCATGAAAATTTGGAATTTCTAATAGCTTTGAATACTTGAGCAAATTATGATCGGTAAGAGCACGATTGGGTAGTTTTATTTCGAAGTTTTTTTTTTTTAACTCCTGTAAGGCTGAATACCCAGCCCCGGCTTGTGTGGTTTTAGATACAATCCATTACCTCCATTCTCCATAACTCTATTGTGTCTCTGCGTCTCCTCTAACTGCGACTTTGCAGCTTGGGAATCGTTAACAGCTTTCGCGATTCCAGCAGCCCCACCTGCAAGAGCGCTAGCAGTTCTCAAACCGGCAAACAGAGGAATGAGAAATGGTAGAAACCCACCTACTTTTGTGGGCACTGGTAGTATTCGTGGAGTAATGATGTTCTGCTTACCCCGAGCTTTCTTGACTGCCTCGCGAGCACCCTTTAGAGCAGATCTGATGACCTTCTTAGCACATTTTCCCGTGACCATAGATTTCTTGGCCATCTTGACTATGTTTTTCAGAGAAATAGATGGATTCTTACTACCCATGCCGAATTTTCTCTTCAACTACATGACGTTGGTGATAGCATATGCGGTCATTTCTTCACCTACTCCAGCGTCTCCAGCGGTCACTCTTCCTCAAGCTTTGTTCGCAAGAACTTTGTCTGCAGGGTTTCTAACTTCGATATTTTCTCGATTCTGCGAGTATGCTATATCGTGCTCCTTACAAGCTGTGTCGAGAGAGTTAATTCCTGTATCTCCTCTAGCCAAACGTTTAGCTAATTTGGTTTCTGGTCCACAGTACTGATAACCCAGGATGTGAAGTTCAACTGGAAGGCTGTTGAGAAGCTTATTCACGAGACCACGACCGGTCTTTCGTCTATGTATGATCATCACACGTCGGTGGTTATCTAACGACTGAGGTTGTCTAACGACCTGTGAGGGGTATATAAGCCCCTATTTATACCCCAGAGAGTTAGTTGCTATCCAGACAGCACACATGAACTTTCAAACGCAAGCTCTCAAGCTTCCGGTGGTGAACTTTGACGCCATTGTGGAGGAGGAGAAGAAAACAAAGAGACATGGTGAGTTGCTTCCTGGTAGCATACGTGCAGTATTCTGCGATCCATCTAATTGTGGTAAGACCAACAGTTTGCTCACACTCATAACGCATCCTAATGTCCTGAGATTCGAGAAAATTTACGTTTACTCGAAATCACTGAATCAGTCCAAGTACAGATTTTTAAAGAAACTTCTACAACCGATAAATGACGTTCAATACTTTCACTTCAATGAATACGACGAGGTCGTTGCACCTGACAATGCACTGCCGAATTCCATTATTGTATTCGATGACATAGCATGTGGGAAGCAAGACAATGTCAGAGCGTTTTTCTGCATGGGCAGACACAAGAATATGGATTGTTTCTATCTCTGTCAGTCGTACGCTCACATACCAAAGCATCTGGTACGAGATAATGTTAATTTGTTGGCAATATTTCGACAAGACAACATGAATCTCAAACATGTGTACGAGCATCAGGTGAATTCAGATATGAGTTTTACACGATTCAAAGATTTGTGCTCAAAGTACTAGGGAGATGGCGGGCATGGATGTCTCGTGATGGGCAAAGACAGGCGCATGAACGGTGGGAGGTATAGAAGGGTTTCGACGGTTTTGCTATAAATACGGGATGGATGTAGATGTCTACAGTCACTCGTTGAACGTTGAACTGTCAACATGTCTGAATTTTGACGAGAGAAGAATGTCCTCCACCAGCTTGTTAAAGCTAGGGATGCTATTCGACACAAATAATATTTGTTGAAGCTTTAAAAAGATAATGTGAAGCAAGTGTAGGGAGAAACTTTTCGATCAATCGTTGAGCCGCTTGAAAAGCTCGTAGTCAAACAAACATTGAGTACAGCTGTTAAACACGATGAAAAATGCGATGAAAAGTATATCAAACGTGATGAAGAGTATGGTGATATGCAAGATGATACATTGCAAGCAGCTGACACGTCTTTTGTATCGGCTACGAGCAATGAGGAAAGCAATAATAGATACATCAAAATGCTCAGTCAAGATCGATACGTAAACAAAATTTATGGTGTACGCAAAGAGAATGGATGATTCATGATTGGAAATTCCCCTATAGACTTGGAGGATAGGTATATCGA
The DNA here is from genome assembly GCA_036365515.1 of Torymus aiolomorphi. Lineage (NCBI taxonomy): Eukaryota > Metazoa > Arthropoda > Insecta > Hymenoptera > Torymidae > Torymus > Torymus aiolomorphi. Next base: position 124,003,506 of record CM070876.1, on the reverse strand, counting down.
TGTGAACAGGGCGAAGTATGTGAAAACTGATGGATTACTCGAATTACTCATTACAAAGTAGCCCACCGAAAGTCAGATTACTAATACTGATATAGAGAATTATCGAAAAATACTTAAAGCATCGTCAGCACACAAGAAATGCTACGATAGTAACGAAAAGATACGTTTTCATAACAGCAACAAATTCAAATACATCATTGCTCCCATGTTTGAGAAAAAAGGTGCAGGTCTACCGCGGTATAAGTTGCTAAGAATGAATACGACTATGGACTATGTGTACTGGGATGATTCGAACGAGTTGGTGGAACGTTTGAGATTACTCATAGCTTAAGGGGGCTAGACACCTTTTTTCTCTGAAATAAGAAGTCACATTTTAATACATAAATGCAAACTAATTATTTCATACTTTTTACATATAAAAGTGGGTATATTTACCTTACCTTAAAACTTTCTCCGATGGGCCTTTTATATGGTCCAGAACCATAGTCATCGATGAAACAAGTTTTTTCACTAACCGTAAGCGCTGAAATGTTCCTGTGGATGGATTGACTCCAGATTTGAACTAAATTACTCCTGAATAGTATAATTCTCATATGAGTGTAGGGATTTTTGATCTAATGAGAAAAACAAATTGTACTGTTTTTCAAGAGTTTTTTTTTTAATTTTTTTAAATTTTTTATATTTTTTCATAATTTTTCTGATGTAAAAATTTTTTCCGACATTTAATCCTAAATCCCTACACTCATATGAGAATTATACTATTCAGGAGTAATTTAGTTCAAGTCTGGAGTCAATCCATCCACAGGAAAATTTCAAAGCTTACGGTTAGTGAAAAAACTTGTTTCATCGATGACTATGGTTCTGGACCATATAAAAGGCCCATCGGAGAAAGTTTTAAGGTAAGATAAATATACCTACTTTTATATGTAAAAAGTATGAAATAATTAGTTTACATTTATGTATTAAAATGTGACTTCTTATTTCAGACAGAAAAGGTGTCTAGCCCCCTTAAGAATCAGCTGGCAATCCCAGTCATGTGAACGAGATTCACTCGATAATTGAGGAATTGCGTGAGGGAGGGTATATATATTAGACGAACCTTCTCTCTCTTCTCAGTATCACAATGAGTGTCGATGTATTCGGTCGTAAACTGGAGCAAAGCTGCAGTAGAGGCCCACCTGAGGTAGGTTACAAAGTCACCGCCGATGGTTAATACGACGTTGATAGCAAACGACTCTGCAACGTAGCACAACCGAAACAGTTAAATGACGCAGTCAATTTGGACACTTTGCAAATGGAATTACGCAGTGTACACGAAGTTACTGCTCGTTTACGTAGCGATCTTGATGTCTTAGAGTCAGTCATTGACACTCACAGAGCCGATATCGATAAGAAGCTGCAAGAACTATTCGCGGACGTTCAAGCTATAAAAGAGGCAATATACGAGCCGTGGAGTACCGAATGAAACGATATTCGAACTATGGAGCAAAAAATGAAAGTAGTGGTGGATGAGTTGCACAAGCCCGCTCATCGGAACTATTTACGTCGAAAATTCGATATTCGTGGCATGGACGAGACGTGGCAAGCTGATCTAGTGGAAATGCATTGATATGCGCGAAAAAAGAAAGGTTACAGGTACATGCTGACTGTCATCGAGCCATTTTCCAAATACTCATAGGCAATAAACATGGCTCGAGCATCCTCGAAGAATGTTGTTGCGTCCAGATGTTGATGGTTGCTGATAACTCCTGTCTTTATACGGCTATCAAAGGCCGAGTTGACGTCATCCCAGCTGACTCTTGCCAAGCCTGCACCACGTATCGCAGAGAATGCTTTGTCGTAAGCTGTAAAGTACAGCAATGGTCGACTCGCATTTTTGCTTCTCGTGCACGTTCATACCTCGGGTGTGGAGAAGTCTCTCGTACGTCTCGATGTGGTCAACGATTATGACGTTGGCCCATCTTCCAGCCATATCGCTGCTCACATTACCACCTGTCATCAGCTCCAATGCTTGCTGCATGAGCAAGATGGATTCACGACTATCCAATGCCATTCTAAGGAAAAAATGTATTGGTAATCGAGCGATAATAACAAAAAATACGTTGTAGAATACTCACTTGACACTTTATCGTAGTAGCTGTCTAGGAGAGCTACTTGAGGGGTATCCTGGAGAAAACTCACAGGAGAGCTCGGATCCTAGAAGTCGCAGCAATGGTCTTCCTCGACTGGGATTCTACTCTCGTAGTAGATGTCTAAGAGGTATCCTGGAGAAAACTCACAGCGATGATCTGGCACCTCGTAGGAGAACTACTTGAGGGTACCCTGAAGAAAACTCACAGGAGATCTTGGATCCTAGAAGTCGCAGCAATGGCCTTCCTCGACAGAGATTCTACTCTCGTAGAATATGTCTAGGAGAGCTACTTGAGGGTATCATGGAGTATCATCTCAGGAGAGCTTCTTACGTATCCTGGGCTAATAACACAGTGATAAGAATACTTTCAATGCACCTGGACCTCTTGTACTGGTTCTTGTTGCTTGCGCACACTGAACTGGAATGAGCTCCTCGGCCGGCGTCTCACCTTTTATAGGGATCGTGGCGTATGCGCTCAACCAATCAGAGAGCTCCATGCCATTTTTCCAAGAATTCTATGGAGGTTTGAAATTGCGTCAGCCAATCAGAGAGCTCCGTGCAGGTCACAACCTATTGAAAACGTTTTTCCAAGAATTCTATGCAAGTTTGAAATTGCGTCAGACAATCAGTGAGCTTCATGGTGGTGTTGCGATGCTCAAGGCGGAACGCTCTGTAAAGAGCGCTCGCGCGCGGTGGTGGGAGAAGGCCCGTGAGGGTATAATAAGCGGTGCATCGACTCGAGGAGCTCATTCGCTCTCATCATGGAGTACGTGGTGAACGTCCAGTGATTCAAAGCCGCTGACAACGAGTTCGTCTTCAAGAAGGTGGCCATCGCTACCATCGAGGATGACTCTATACCGTCGGTGCATAGCTTCAAATCTCAACACCGGTGGGACGATCTATCAAGTGAGTGCTAGAGCAGGAATCGCTGGTTGGAGTTGAACTATCACGGTATACCCTGGAGCTCTGGAGAAATTCCGTTCACGAAGCTGGTGGAGAGTGTACATGTTTGGAAATTATCAATGTTTTGAATTTCCCGCAGTTGAGCGACTGAGGAATAACTCAGCAGGCGGCCGCGCGACGGCAGCACTCATCAGCTGCTCTCTGCGGAACAGCTGAATCGCTACACTGATTAGCCGAGTATGGCAAAAATCATACTGTCTCTCTCACTTTTACACATGTAAATGAGAGAGACGCTGATTTGACTCACTCCTTGGTAGCAATGACGCGAGGAAGAAGACGGAAGTGCTCACTCATTCAGTCTAGTTAGTCTGGACAGCGTGCTCGCCACGAGGCCGCATGGCCGACTTACACGGCATTCTTGCTTACTCTAGTCTACTCAACTCTCTCTCCGTCTGGACGGCGTACTCGCCACGAGGCCGCATGGCCGACTCACACGGCATTCTTACTCACTCTAATCAAATTCTCTCTCTGAAACGGTCGGCCTCGTGGAGACAGTCAGTGTGCACGTTCGGCAATTCTCACACGGAATCTCTCATGCAGCAGTGTCTCTTACACGGAACTTCTCGAACGGCGGTGACGCCCATGCGGCATCTCCTCGTGTAGCAGTGGTGGTCGCTCGGCGTCTCATTACATGGCATTTCTCACCGGCTCGCTGCATCTAGTTGGCCACGGGGAGGCGGCGGCACCTCTCAACAACCACTACGCAACACTCAACTGCTGCTTTCTCAACTATGGATTTTATCTGGCTTCTCTCGTCGGCTGCTTCGCATCCTCGCACTCATCTCAACGGCTTTCTCATTTCGATCATCACGCTGATCTTACGGCGCTTCTCAACTGCTCATCGTCGTTGCGGACTAATCATCACTGGACCAACTCATCAGCGTAGACGATTAATATAATCGTTACGTACGAGAAGGTAATTACTCAATTACATGCGGCCATTTTATACAGACGTGCGCTGCTATACGGAAAGCATAACCACGCGGTATAATTAGGAATACTCAGTCATGATTAGATCAATAATATCTAATCGTGTCGTCTCATTGAAAACTCAAACACAGTCAAATCAATAATACTTGATTCTGTTGTTTATTGCATGATTACTCTCATCAGTGATTCGTAACGTGCCGCAGAAAAACTCATCCACACTCACACCGAAAAACTCATACACTCAAATTGTACAACTCATATACACTTACACAGAATTTTGTAATACTCATACACTCAAACAATTATGTAACAGGCATACACTAAACCAATTTATTATAACAGTTACACACACGTTTTTTTCAATCTTTATAATACCTTTTGTAGACATTTGTAATAGTTATTTAAGGGGGCTAGACACCTTTTTTCTCTGAAATAAGAAGCCACATTTTAATACATATATGTAAACTAATTATTTCATACTTTTTACATATAAAAGTGGGTATATTTACCTTACCTTTAAACTTTCTCTGATGGGCCTTTTATATGGTCCAGAACCATAGTCATCGATGAAACAAGTTTTTTCACTATCCGTAAGCTTTGAAATTTTCCTGTGGATGGATTGACTTCAGATTTGAACTAAATTACTCCTGAATAGTATAATTCTCATATGAGTGTAGGGATTTTTGATCTAATGAGAAAAAAAAATTGTGCTGTTTTTCAAGAGTTTTTTTTAATTTTTTTAAATTTTTTATATTTTTTCATAATTTTTCTGATGTAAAAATTTTTTCCGACATTTAATCCTAAATCCCTACACTCATATGAGAATTATACTATTCAGGAGTAATTTAGTTCAAATCTGGAGTCAATCCATCCACAGGAAAATTTCAAAGCTTACGGATAGTGAAAAAACTTTTTTCATCGATGACTATGGTTCTGGACCATATAAAAGGCCCATCGGAGAAAGTTTTAAGGTAAGGTAAATATACCCACTTTTATATGTAAAAAGTATGAAATAATTAGTTTACATTTATGTATTAAAATGTGACTTCTTATTTCAGAGAAAAAAGGTGTCTAGTCCCCTTAATGTAATCGACATTTTCAATATATTTTATAGTTTAATTTACTAAAGTGTTCGGCTCTCAATTTATTTTGTAAACACCCACATTATGTCCTCATTATAAATTATGACATTCTCAAACAGTACAGTATGGTTTGATAGATCGAAGAAGGTGTACATCAAGGGGCTGGAGAAGAAGAGGTGGTTGCAGGATATATTGTTAAATATGTAAGTATACATATCTCATGCATAATCTTTGTTTACTTTATCAAACATAATTTTGTAGAACCATATGCAACGTCGAGGATATGGGCTGTCCTTCGCTGCAGATGCTAAACCAAGAGGAGCCATACATATGTATAGTGTACGCATCATACCTTGGGAGATGAACATTGCAATTGCGCCGTCTAGAATGTGTTCGCATTGAAAAAGTAGGTACTTGACAGTAGCAGCAGCCGACTAGAGTCATCGATTGACAGCGGCTATGTGAGCACCGTCGACAACGCCGTAGGTGAAGTGGATTTAAATCAATTTAAAACTTTACACGTAATGTTAAGTGGAATATATAATTAATTATTGTAATAATGGAGAGGTAATTGTATGTGGTTGTACCTCATAGGTGGGAGCGATGGCTTGGACTCCCACTATTTAAAAAAATAAAAATATTGTTACTCCATGAATTTTGAATTCCCGCCAGCCTCTGTCTGATAGATGGAAAATTGAACGGCGAAACGGACAAAATTTTAGGAGTTGTGATATGACTTTATTAGAAAATGAAAAAAATGAAATAAATGATAAAATGAAAAATAATAATAATTAATTAATTAACTATTTAACAAAATACCATCCGCCCTCACACGATGTGTGAGTGTAGGTTGTTGTCAAGTGTTGGAACACAGCCTGACTTACAGCCAGCATAGCGCCGACTTAATGGTGGACAGCGCGACGACTGCGGCTCGCCGGCTAGTGGAGCGCGCGGAACTTACGGCGGCGGGAAATTCAAATTTTTAAAGTTAAGCAGCATTCAGATGGGTGACAGCGCAGGAATTCGGATATAGTATATAGTATATAGTATATATAGTATATTATAGTATTTGGATTTTCAACTTCCAGTAGACTGCTCTGCCGGTAAGGTTGGGTTATTGACTGCAGGTAAGGTAGAGTTATCGACTGTTGGTAACGTTGGGCGATCCTGTCGACAGCGCTCGGGTTAACAACCTACATAGTATTCTACTCTATTGGTAAGGCAGATTTGGATTATCGCCGAATGACACTCTCCGCGCGAAATTCAAATTTTTTAAATTGGGTTAACAGCCTATACAGCATTCTGCTCTGTTGGTAAGGTAGATTTAGGTTATCGACTGTGGGTAATCTTGGGTTACAACCACCCTGCAATTACCATCCACCAGTAAGATAGCGCACTACCTTACCAACCAAGTGCCAGCTCAGAGAATAAGTGGGCCAAAAGTGAGGTAGCTCCTCTACTATCATTTAATAGTATATTATGTACAAAGGGCGTAAAGTGGGTCTCTTTAGACCGAGTGTGGAGTTTGCAGTACGAGTCAAAGGCGAACAGCAGCAGGAAGGCGAGTGCGTTTTATAAGATGATTTTTTTCAAAATAATTAGCTGAGTATTTAAAAAAAAAAAATAATTTGTAAAAATCAAGTTTTTAATATAGACTCTTATGGTAGAGTAAAAAAAGCAGAAAAAAGTTAAGAAAAACCTTTTGATTTGATATAAAAATAATGAAAGAATAAAAACCCAGAGGGATCTTGGTAAGTTTAAATACAATTTTTACCACTTATTACACTTATCGAGTACAACATTGTGTTAAAATTTCAAGAGGTTATGTTGATTTTTTTCTGAAAAAAAAATTATTTTTGAAAACAAGTGCGTTTTCTTTCCTTTACGATAACAGGAGTAAAAGTCAATGAATCGTTTTGAAATTTGTCAGAGAATTGACTTTTTTTATGTCTAAGGAGTCAGTTCTTTGCCCAAAAAAATCTGACCGTTGTGACCAAAAATATTTGAGGTTAAATTTTTTTTATAAATTTCTTGTATTTGCATTTTTAAAAAGAATATTCGATTGATTGATTCAAAATATTTACCACTTATTACACTTATTGAGTAAAAAATTATGTTAAAATTTCAAGAAGTTATGTTGGTCAAAATTTTTTTACTCTTTCCAAATTAGCCCCAAAACACAAATATAACGTTTTAGAGCAAAATATACAATAGTTCTATTTAATTTCTATATCATAAATAAAATAATTATTGTGTACTCGGGCATATCCCCGAGAAAGTAATTTCAGATTGAGTCTCGCGGCAACGTGTACTAGGGCAACGATAATAATTGACTTTCAAAATATGAATTTCGTAAAAATTTCATAAAAATATTTTATAAAAATATCGATTCTTAAATATGAAAAAACCTACCTCTCTGTTAAATTTCAAAACGATTCATTGTCTTTTGTTATAAGAAGTATAACTAAGTTATTATATTTGTATGATTGTTACAATGATGGATTAACTTTAAACCACTAAGTCGAGCAGGATAGTAGTTAAATACCTGTTTCAAATATTTCTTAGATTATCGCCAATACATACTTTTCTTCATCAAACTAATGTTTTCTTTAAAATTTTTTATAACAATAATTAATTGTTTCTATAGCATACATAAATGAAAAAACAAAAAAGATATTTTTTATATTCAGTCAAATTGTTTAACAAACAACAAGAAACCACAAAGAAAACAGTTTTATTTATTAATAAATTTTTGTTGTGAAAAACTTACTTTTGTTTTTAAATTTAAAAAATCGAATCGATAAATGAGTTTGAGGAAGCATCTTGCCAATGAATTGCCAGCGGTTTTTTTTTTATACTTTCTTATGGTGCTATTATTTTTTCTGAGAGACGCTTTCATCTAGTCGAAAACTTTTTTTCAAAATACCGTTCAAAAGTTTCATTGATAAGCGATGGATAGGTTATAGATACTTTGTGTGTAAGCTTTATTTTTTGCACTTTTCAACAAACAAACGAGCAGTTAATTAACTAACAGTAAGTAAAACAATTAATTAACAGTAAGTAAAACGGTGATTTGACATTGGGAACTCTTTTTGTTCTCGCTTTGCGTGCAAAAACAGGCATACCATAGAGTAAGGTAGGGCCGAATCACGCCAGCGAGAGAGTGACCGAAGGTACGCCATCGGGCTGCACCCCTTTCTCTCTGTTCTCCCCTCACCCCGTCGTGTTGGTTGCCTTGTGTGTATGAGCGAATGACGTATGAAATTCCTAATTCTTCTTATCCCTGTAATACCTTATGTTGGGGAACTAGATCCTAATGTCTAACCGCCAACATCGACGCCGATCAGGCTCAGCCACCGCCCACGCGCCCTCCCCCGAGTTCCAGCCGGGCCGGGATCAGGTCATCCCAACGCCCGAAACAATCCGGCAGCTCCGAGCCATGCTGAGCGAGCCCAGCACGGCCAAATCCCGTGCGGTCCTGGAGCACTGGACGGACCAGCTGGGGGCCCGGCTGGACGAGAGAGAGGCGAGGGAAAGAGAAGGTGCCGCCGACAGGCCGGGGGAGGCCGGAGGAGCCACCGCGGAGAGAGAGGGAGAGAAGGAGAAGGGAGAAGAAACCCTCGAGGAAAAAGAGGGGGAGAGGAGGGAGGAAGCCACCGGAGAGAGAGACAGAGAGAGAGAGAGAGATAGATAGATAGTTAATTTATTCGCCTTTATGGCAAAATTAAATACAATTATACAATATACAGTATAAAATGTAAAATATAAAATATAAAATATAAAATATAAAATATAAAATATAAAATATAAAATATAAAATATAAAATATAAAATCAAAAATTTTTTGCTCTGTCGACGAAGACCTTAATACCTTCTTCATTTAGTAATACATGTCACAGCTGTAGTCACGACTAGTGATAAAAATAAAATAAAATAATACTATAACACACAAAAAAATCACATTTGAAATTGCAATGTATATCGTCATGACTAGAATACAAATAATAAATAAATACTGTATACACTTAAATATAACATTTGCAATTGCAGTACTAAGTCTTATCACAGTCGTTTTGTTATAAATACGGATAAATTAAAATAAGTGATCCGGTTAATTCCGGCGTGTCCGCTAATTAACTAAGGTATCAGGTCTTCAAGACTGGCAGCTGGTACCCAATATGAGAGGCTAAGCATCCCGATCGAATAAGTGCTGTCTCACCGCCCTCCTAAAAGAATAGTATGATGGTAAATTGCGTAGGGAGGGGGGGAGAGAGTTCCAGAAGCGAGCACCTTGTACCTGAAAGGACTTGGTAGGAGCTTCGTAGGTAACGAAGGAAGGTACAAGCTCCGGCTGTATGCCTCTGTTTGTGGGCTTGGGCCGATGCTTCACAAAAAAAGCAGCTAGGTAACTGGGCTCTTGCATACGTAAGATCTTGTATAATAGTAGAGCTGCAAAATAAAGCCTACGAGAGTCCGGGTGAAGCCAACCCAAGCGTCTCCTGTATGGAGTGATGTGAGCATCCCTTCTAACCCCATATATATATCTAACACATGAATTGCTTAATCTTTCCAGTCTTTGTCGCTGTGTGTCAGTCGCGTCCAAGTATACCACCGAACAATAGTCAATATGTGGCTGGACTAAACTCTCGACTAATCTTTTACGGAGTGTCTCGGTGGTACATGCCCTTATAAACCGCAGACTATACAGGGCTTTGTTGACTTTCTTTGTGATTTGATCTACATGCAGTTTCCATGTTAACTTACTGTCAAGTGTCACACCTAGACTCACAACTTCACTGCTAAATGGGATGAGCACCCCAGTCCCCATTCCAACCCCCGGCAAGTTCATCAAGTTGATGGAATTCACTCTCTTATTGGTGCCAAAGACAATAGCTTTGGTCTTGCCTGCATTGAGATGGAGACCGGAGCTCTCCGCCCACTCAGACACCAGCTGCGCCGCATTCGATAGCCGAGAGATGCCCAAGTATATTATCTTTGGTGGTGTGAAGATATATCTGAAGGTCGTCCGCACAAAAAATATGTTTGGTCGTACGTCCGTCAAGTCATGCAGGTCATTGACATAAAGGCAGAATAGTAAAGGGCCCAGGACGGAACCCTGTGAAACCCCCATATTTGTTTCCAACCAATCTGAATTACCATTTTTGTTCGTATGGACCATCTGAGTACGACCTTGCAAATATGATTTATTCCACATAAGTGCCGACCCGGAAAACCCTAAACTATGGAGCTTTCTCAGAAGCTTGGATGGAGAAATCGTATCGAACGCCTTACTGAAATCAAAAAGCAGCTGTAGCGTTACCTTTTTCTTATCAATGGCCATGCGGATGTCGTCAGTCAATTTAATCAATGCAGTCTGCGTGCTATTGTATTTGCGGAATCCAGTCTGGAGGGGATCAAGTAAGTTATTCTTATTTAGGTACTCCATGATCTGGTCATGAGCTATCCTTTCAAGAACCTTCGAGAGAAAACACAGCAGCGCTATAGGACGAAAGTCCGAGACTGTCGACGGAGCAGCATTCTTTTTGAGCGCAATAATCTGTGCTCTCTTCCAGGCACTCGGAAAAATACCCTGAGCGAAAGAGGCATTGAAGATGTTTGTGAGGAAATTTCCAATTACCGGCAATGATTTCGCAATCACCCCTTGAGGGATCCCATCTGCCCCCTTTGCCTGCGAGGAGAAATGCGAGACTGCCAATACAACATCACTTAACTCAATAGGGCGAAATGAAAAGCCCTCCTCACAGGCAGGTAGGATGAATTCCATAGTATCTTCGATATTTTCTAAAGGAGACAGCGAGATCTCAGCAAAGTGCGAATTTAATTTCGAAGGTGTAAAGCCGTGTAGGTTTTCCTCACTTCGCTTTGGCAAGAGGCCGAGGTTACGCATTTCCTTCCAAATATCCTTATCTGCATCAAGAGCATCAGTTAGTTGTTGATGGAGAAAGGAATTCCGCTCTTGAGTAGTACGCACCTCAACCTCATTGCTGAGTCGAAGAAACTCATCAAGAAGCACAGCACGCCCCGTACGCTTGTAGCGCCTGTGAGTCGCGTCTGGCCTGTCAACGAGTTGCCTCAACTCAGGACCAAACCATGGAGCATATTTTTTCTTTGGTTTTATAATCTTCAAAGGAGCTAATTTATCAATGACAGAGTTTAAATTGTTGTTCAAATTTTCTAAAGCTCCCTCCAGATTGGATTCAATAGAACTCATGTCCACCCAGTCACAGCAGGCCAGTAACTCACTCAACGTATGAGGAGAGATGTTTTTGAACTTCCTGCAAGGAAAAGTTTCTCTTGTAGGTTTCAGAACAAAATAGTCAATAGTGACATGTTTTCTGAAAATGGGCAAGCAATTATTCTCGTACGCAAGCACTTTGTCATTTTCGTCTGTAAGGATCAAGTCAATCCACGTGTGAGATGTTGATGTCTTATGGTGGGTTGGACCATGCTGAATAATTTGTAAGGCCAGATCTTTCACGAGATTCCTAACTGTAGACGCATCCGCGTCTGTCATCGACGACAGATCGGCATTCAAATCCCCCATAATAAATTTATGACTGTAATCACTGGCAAGATCACGCAAAACATCAAAAAGATCAGTGTCCTTTTGCATGGCTATATGCGGGGGCCTATAGATGACACCAATCAAAATCGGTGCAGAGTCACCCCTCTGTGCTTGACAAAGTAGGTACTCGGGAACAGATGGTCTTCCCTGTACCTGGGTATTAGAGCTAGCTAATATTTTGATGTTAAAGTTACTCCGCACAAACAGAGCAACCCCACCTCCATGTATGTTGCGATCCTGCCTGATTACAGAGTAGCCGTTTATTTGAATGACGGCGTCATCGACGACTGGACCCAGCCAGGACTCCGCGATACCAAAGAAGTGATAGGAAGGATCCTCAGATAAATACATACGAAGATTATTTAGCCGCGATCGAAGCGAATTAATATTCGGAAAACCCGCTCTAAGAAAGCTCCCACCCCTTCTCCCATTAACAGGTGGCCGCCCTAGTCATGAAGTCTGTGCCGATGCAGTACCCATGTCTGCTCCCTGTTTATTATCTATTTTTCCATTACTGGAATTTGTGCCCTTCCTTTCTCTGTCTTTCAGTTGATTGGGAGCAGACTGGTCGCCGTGTGAATGGCCTGCAAGTCAGCAGCTGTGACGAACGAATACGCACGCTCACCCACCTTGTACCTGACCAGGAATCTGCCGCCGGAGTGCCAAACATTTGAATCCCATTTTTTGTGCTATACATCTCAGACTTATGAAGGTCTGAAATCTGTCATTTGGCAATTTGTCATTGATAAATATTTTATGAGTCGGCAGACAGACGGCCGATGCCGGGCCAAGTAGATCGGGATTGATGTCATTAGTCCCAAAAGGACTATTGGTGAGTGCGCGCTTCGCCCTCAGGACATTCCTGACCAGGTCGGAGCTGCTAAGTTTAACCACGCAGGACGGTGGTACACTAGATCGCGATTCCAAGCCTCCCCCTGAGCCACCACCATTCATCGCTGTCGGGTCACGAGCCCGCAAGACACGTGCCTCAAGGACGTTATCCCTGTCAAAAGTGGGAGATATAGTTCCGAGCACTGCCGAGGCAACAATTTTTAAATCATCATCAGTAATTTTACAGTCCTTTAAAATGCCATTTATAATTAATTCACAGGACTCAGAACCACAATCCACCCCGACCGCATCAGCTGACTCCAGGCCCGACCGCAATAAACGTGTTTCACTATCTGAACTATTGTTATCAGCATGGGCACAGCTACCAGTTACAATACTATTACCGTTAAAATTCTTCATAGAGGAAGCGTCGGTGCTGTTTATTCGATCCCGCAGAGCATTCATGTCAATACTAAAAGTTCTAATTTGCTCCTTCATGATCTTATTTTCTTCCAAGAGCAGTTGACGATCTACTCGCAGTTCCTCCAGCTGGGAAGACTGCTTGGTTACAAGTTCCTGCAGAGCCGAAATACGTGACCCCAGGTCCCTGTTCATCACTTCAGTTGCTGGTTCAAGTGAAGAGCAGTCGCCGGCAGCCACATGGTTTCAACTCATGTAGGACTTGATCTCATCAAACTGCCCTTGGAGCATATTGAAGTGCTGAAAAAATAAATCTAAGGTACTCTGCGGGATGATTACATTGTTATTTACAATAGGCATTGTTGCCAGTGATCCATTGTTCTTTCCATTGGTAGAGTCGAACAGTGTAATATCCTCCGCGCGATTCAAAATTCCCGCCGGAGAAGCCCCGTTACCTCTAGGCGTATGGCGCGCCGATGAGACAGTCGTAAGGAGCGGCGAGCGTAAGCGGGGCGTCTCTACTTCGACAGTCGCTGTCGCTTGTGGGAGCGCGGAGGGCGGTGTAAGCCCGTTGCTCGTGCTCTGCTTCATTGCGTTGGTGGGGACTTGCTGTTTCCCTCTCTCTCGGTCACCGCTCAAAAGCGGGGAGGGGAGCCTTCGGTGCGAGCTCGCGCGCTTGATGGTGTTGGCGCGTACACTCCCGTTTTGCAGGGAGAGGGCTCTCGTCTTGAGCTGCTTTTCTGCTGCGCGGCACCCGTCACATGGTGCGTTCTTTTTCTTTCCCGCACATTTCGTATGGCACGGGCGATTACATACTGAGCATAAGTTTAATGCACGTGGGGGCATGGGTTCACCACACACAATGCAATTGGAACTCATCTTCGGACGTACCTTCTACTAATTGCTGCGACGATCTGAGACGATGGCAAGTGTCGGAACGGTAGGAGTACAGCAGTACGGCAGGTGGCGCGATGGGCACGTAAATATTCACCTGCAACGGCTATATTTGAATGCTGCTGACTCTACTTTAGAAGAAGGTGCAACTAATCTTCGCCCGGGTGCATGGATGAGCGGCGGTGATATTTGGAGAATAAGACACGGTGGAAGATCAAAGCAGCCAAGACGTCGGGGCCCAGTGCAGACGTTGAAGTGTGTTGCTGACGATGCCACTGTGTGTTGCTGCCAGTGTAGTTGTGCAGTGCTTACGGTACTTACGGAAAATAGTTTCAGGCTCATAGAGTTGCATCGCATTGCATGCAATCTTAGGCTGGTAGCTTGAGAGCCGATCGGGGCTATTTTCGATTGCTCGATAGGTGGCGCGGAGTGTACGGACGTGCGCTGGTTCGGCTCCCACTTTTTTGGGATTTTGAATGGTGGCTTGCAGGTATTTTTTATAAAAAGTGGTGTATTGTTTGTGCTGGAGGTGCTGCATCGGTGTGAGAGTTATTCAACTGTGAAGGTAACTGTGAAAGTGGAAAGAGCCGGTTTGATATCGGTTCGTTGTCATCGGCCGCTGATTTGTATTCGGCTTCACTTCGCCCTGCACCCCGCCGTAACGTCACTCCGTCTATCACAATCAACACAGACATCGTGGTCCTGCATGTTTTGCCGCCAAAATCAGAGTATCATCATCGGCGGAACTCCTACTATTCAAAAGGTTCACCAACGATCGGAGCAGAGGTCAAGGACCCGCACTTTACTCGCGCGCGTCACCTGTCTCGTGAGTCAGCCAGCTACTATAGCGTACTCACGCACACATTTCCACGAAACCAAAACAAACGGAGCTGGCTGCTTACGTACAAGTTTGATATTCAAGCTGAATTTATCCATCACACTTGATATCTTATTTTCTCACCATTGGATTTTGAAATGGCACCGAAATCCTGCAGTATTTGCAAGAAAGTGGACAGGAAGGAAGCCAAAATTCGGAACTGCTGCATATGCAAAAAATCCTTCCATGACGTATGCCAGCCCATGTTCATAGTGGAACAAAGCAATTCTTCCGCTACCACATACATATGCAAGGTGTGCAAAATTATAAAACCGGGGACAACTACAGGAGAGAAGAAGACTGATCAACATAAGAATGCGTTAAAATCATAGGAGCTACAAACGAAAACGAACACGTCCCTGCTGGTTTCAACTCAAATCCAGCCGGTTGCCGCTATTAAGGCGCAGACCGCTGTAAAGCGGGTTGCAGCGATGAAGGCTGCGGCACACAAAAACAACAACATTGGCGATAATAGCAACAACAATAAGAACAGCAACAACAGTAGTAACAACGACAGCAACAACGGCAGCAACAACATCAACAACAGCTGCGATAACTCGCATCAGAATGCGAAGTCGGACAAAGAGCAGTTCGACAAAACATCGTATTTGCTGCCGTGCTCAAACCTCACCACGTTTGTGCCAAGTCCTGTGTATTCGGCAAAGAAGTCTAGCAGCAAGTCATTCAACACCTCATCCCCGTCATCGACTTCAATCTTCGCCAGTTCGTTGAGAAGAAGCTCCGCCCAATTCGATTCTTCCGTACTCAAGAATGGCACCATCATCTCCAGCATGGTAACGTACGCTAATTTCATCCGCGATACAGTATAGGAAGCTATCACCTCCCAACAGGAAGCTATTGCGTCCAAGCTTGTGGAGATTGCCGCTTCTCTGAGTGTACTAACCAATATCACTCAGAAAATCGATAATCTCGAATCAAAGGTGGCCTCTTTAGAAGCCTTGTTGGTCGAGAAAACTGAGCAACTGAAAACATCTGCGAGAGAATGTGAATTGCTTCGCGAACAAATTGACAAGCAAACCGATTGCTTCGATGCGAAATTTATTACGCTTGAAAAAACACTAGCGTTCTCGGCAAGATCGATCGATAATAATGACAAATCCGTGTCTGCAGTATTGTCTGCTCCCCCTCCGTCCTCTGAAGGTAACACGCCCATTGCATTATCATCCATCGAAAATTCCGAGCTTCTCATTACCGGGTTTATAGACAAGAAGGACTATAATTTTAAAAACGCTGCTTTCGCAGCACTCCATGCTGTTTCCAACTCGATTTTGATGGATGATATTGTTTCTTGTCGACCATCGGCTGTTAGAGAGCAACAAAGCAGCTCTGTCAGACCAACTGCTAAGCGCCCAACATCTTTCTTTGTCCAACTGCGTTCGGCTAAAACTGTACACGACATGTTGAATGCGAAGCGTAACTTCACCTTGCTTCATACACGGGATCTGGATCTATCGCACCTTGACCTTGATGATCGTTCTCATGTTATCGAAACAAATATATATTTTAACGAAGTTCTCCATAAAAATAAGTACAAGCATTTTCAAAATCTTAAATCAATAGCTAAAAAACTCGGATTCAAGTATGTATGGCACCGTAAAGGATCGTTCTTGGTCAAGTGGCGCGATGGTGAAAGTTCCTATGTTATTAATTCAGCAGCAGACATTAGCGTTATCGCGAACACATATGCTTCGCAACCAATAGGGCAGACATTATGTGTCTCAAATGGGACTGCGTGACTACCTTAGAGGTCCGGGAGCACGCGAATGCACTCGGGGAAGAGGCTAAGGGCAGCCTTCCTCAATGCCTGCTCTCTCAAAGCTCATATTGAGGAAGTCCGGCAGTACCTTCGCGACAATCCGGATTACGACGTAGTAGCGGTGGCGGAGACTCGTTTTCATCCTATGCTTGACGATTCGACGGTAATGATCAATGGATACTCGCTTGTGAGACAAGACCGAAATACACAAGGAGGTGGCGTGGCTCTGTACTTTCGGAATATTTTCAAATTTACTGAGCTCGCAACCTCGGACACCACTGGTCCCGGTAAACCTGGACTTATAGAGTACATCATGGGGTCCCTGAATGTTGGCACGGGTGATCCCGTTTTTGTCTCTGTAGTATACCGACCCCCTGATGTCTCTTTAACTAACAATAAGTATTTCACTGATAACCTCAAACTCTACTCTGGAGGTGACTACAGTACGAGAATACTTATGGGGGACTAACGCTATTTAATTAACGCTAACCTTCTCACAATATCTGTAGACGAGACGTACTTACGCGACATCACTAGCGAGTTAGCCTTGAAGGTAGTCGAGCATGGTGCTACGAACTTCAAAACCCTACCTGGGACATGGATTGATGCTATCTTCGTTGACAGCAATGATTCAATAATAGACATCGAAAATCGTCCGGCGCCATATAACAACACCCACAACCTCATTTCCGTAACACTGGACAGACCTACGCCATCAGTACCCCATGAGTACTTTACTTACAGGCCGTTTGACAAAATAGATCCAGACGAACTTAACACTGTACTGAGAGGTTACGATTGGTCGTCGTTCGATTCTCCCTCGCCGGATCTGACGGACATGATACTGAAACTAACAGACAACTTGACTCTTGCGGTTGACTTGCTGGCTCCTCTGAGGACCGTCATTCCCAAAAACCGGCACCCGCCATGGGTGGATGATGAGTTGCGTGTCCTATACCGCAAACGTGACGCCGCCTTGCGGCGACATAAGCGGACAGGCGATCGCAAACTGCTAGAGGAGTTCATCAGATTACGTAGAGAAACGACGGACGCGACTAAACAAGCAAGGACCAAATACATACGTAACCGACTGAAAAGGACACTGGACGATAAAGGTAACTTTTGGAAGGAATTGCGTAGCCTCGGTCTTCTCCCTAAGTCGGCCGATGGACTGCATGGCTTCTCACTTAACGATCTCAACGAACACTTTGCGTCTGTGTCGCGTTCTCCCTTGGAATCGCATGATGAAGCGATCAGAGCAATTAATTCTGTACCTGAAGAGGGTTTTTTCTTCCAACATGTGACGCTACATGATGTTATACTTGCGGTAGCTCACTTTACCTCACAGGCCAAGGGAGAGGAAGGCATTCCGCCGAGTGTTATTGCAAAAGCCCTTCCTACCATCGGACCACTTCTAGTCACACTATTTAATTCGTCGCTTAGCTATAATGTTTTTCCAGGAACTTGGAAAAAAGCACAGCTGATACCATTAAAAAAGAAATCTTCTCCTTCATCTCCCTCGGACTTTCGACCGATTGCACTGCTCTGCTTTCTTTCCAAGGTCTTGGAAAAGCTTGCTCATGATCAACTGTTAGATTATATAACCAAAAAGGGTATTCTTGACCCTCTTTAATCCGGCTTCCGACGACACCATAGCACGACCACCGCACTTCTCAAACTGACGGACGATATCAGATCCGGCCTTGACAAAAAACTCGTTACTGTCGCGTTGCTATTTGATTTTAGCAAAGCATTCGATACTATTTCACCAACGGCACTGATGCGCAAGCTGAGCAGTATGGGGCTATCACGCTCCGTCCTCTGTTGGATGCACTCGTATTTATTGGATAGAAGGCAAAAAGTTTTTAATAAGAATGAAACCTCTGATTGGGTAGTAACCAATCTCGGTGTTCCACAGGGGTCGGTGCTGGGGCCTCTGCTGTTCTGTTTGTACATTAACGACATACAGCAACTTTTTCTCAATAACAACATAGGACATATACTTTACGCAGACGATTTGCAAATTTATGTACAAGTGCCGTACAATCAGTTGGAGGAGAGGGGACTGCCCAAACTATCAGCAGCGGCTCGAGCTGTGTCGGACTGGGCTGCGCAGTCTGGTCTTAGACTCAATCCAGGCAAAACTCAAGCCATTTTCTTTGCTTCGCAGTACATGATAAATCATATCGATAAGCTGAGATTGCCTGGAGTCGATCTGGGATCGGGGGTCACTGTTCCCTTCACCGATACGGTGACAAGCCTTGGGGTTGTGCTAGATCGGACACTTTCTTGGAAATCGTATTTTAACCACCTCACGGTAAAGGTGAATCGAGTGCTGTATGCATTACGGTTTGTCCGATCATGCACCACCGAATTGCTTCGTCAGCATATGGTACGGGCATTAATCTTCCCTCTTCTCGATTACTGTTCCGAGATAACACTCGACGCTACGAACGTACAGAAATCTCGACTACAAAGACTGCAAAATGCATGTATCAGGTACATCTTCGGAGTGAAACGGACTGATCATGTGACCCCTCTTCGGTACAAGCTGGGCTGGTTGCGGACGGATACGAGACGGCAGTATTTCACTGCTGTTCTATTGTATAAAATTATAAATTTACGTTCTCCGTCTTATTTATTTGATATGTTTGAGAAGCGCCAGTTAGGCCGACCCGCTAGGGGAGCCACAAGGGACATTAAGATTCCAAAGGTGCAAACCGAGTTTGGCTTACTATCTTTCAGGGCCCGAGGTGTGCAACTGTGGAATTCCCTCCCCGAGTGCATAAAATATCTACCTAGTCTTAGTCGCTTCAAACACGCTCTCCATGAGCATTTGTTCGAACTTGATTGACATTATTTTAAATGACTGTGATATCTTTTTATATCATTCGATAAATTCTTGACTGAACTAAATTCTTGACTGACTATTATAGTCTATATGTATATAGCGTTGACACATGATACCTACAGATATTATAGATCATTACATATTTTTATTGTAATTAACTCAAATGATCAATCTAGCATTTTAAGTGTAAAACTCTGTGATATCTGTATTTTTTAATTGTAATTCTATCTTGATTAGCGACTATGTTTATATTGTTATCATTTTCTCGGTATATGATACTAGCGTGACTTGAAGCTCAGCTCTCGAATCAACTGTTGTTCTTACCTCTGTACTATTTCTTTTTTGGCCATGATCGAAAATAAAGTATTATTATTATTATTATTATTATTATTTTCCTGAAAAAGATTCACTCGGAGGAGTGACGTAGGACTTAGTAACAAGCACAATAACACGGAGCTGAAACAAAGTCGACCACACTTACCGAGAGAGAGAGAGAGAGAGAGAGAGAGAGAGAGAGAGAGAGAGAGAGAGAGAGAGAGAGAGGAGGGGAAGGGAGGAGAAACCCTCGAAGAAAAAGAGGGGGAGAAGAGGGAAGAAGCCACCGCGGAGAGAAAGAGAGAGAAGAAAGAAGCCACCGACGCAGAGGACAAGCCGGAGGCAGGGCGGTACCCGGAACCTCTCCGCACCATCCTGCGGCGCCCACGAGCTCCCGCCCCGGTGGAGGTAGCCACCCTGGAGCTGGCCGTAGGGGGAGAGAGAGAAGCAGTCACCACTGCCCGGAGTGAGGAGGCAGAAGTGGAGCTGGCGGAGTGCCTGGCGCAGTTGGAGGAGCCGCAGCCACCATCGGAGCGGCCTCCCCTCGCCCAGGCTACCCCGGCCCCCACTCCCCATACCCATGAGGGGCGAGATCCGGCTACGCCACGACACGGGGTTCAAGCGTCGAGCGTATAACCCCCGGAGGCAACTGCAACTCGACGATTATGAGTCGCAGCACCTCTGGAGGCGCCCGCCGCGGTCCCCATCCCCCGCGGGAAGGCCTGTGACGCCGCCGCGCAGGAGCAGGACACCGAACACCGCCACCATCGCCTCTACCCATCGCCACCGATCCCGCCCGGGATCCGCCCCCGGGGCACTGCTTCAACTGCTGGCAACAGGGTCACAGTCGCCGCCAGTGCCCCCGCCCCCTACGCCGCGGGTTCTGCATGAACTGCGGCCGCCGGGGAGAGGAAATTGGACAGTGTCCCCGGTGCGGGGACCGGCACAGGGCTCGCTAACGGAAGTGGGAGGAGCGGAACAACAGGAGAGAGGGAAAGAGCGGAGGAGAGACCCAGCCGGGGCGCAGCTGACCTAGGGAGAGAGAGGGGAGTACTCACCACCCCCCGGTGTCCGATCCGGACCCGGGGCACGCCCGCCCCCGCGAGCCATCACGAGGGGCCCCACCAAGGCCGCCAACACCCGCAGGCGAGGCCCCGGAACCACTACGTTGCCTGGCGCAGCTACTAAGGGACACCCGTGACCTAGAGCCCGGGATGAGGCACCGGATCCTCGCGGCGGCTCTCAGGGAGGAGCCGGACGTCGCCTGCGATGCGCGGTCACCGCCAGCACGGCGGCGTTGAGCCGCGCGACCGGCACCACCGTAGAGAGAGAGAGAGAGTAGAGCAACAACACCATCGAGAGAGCGAGAGGAGAAACCATCGTTAGAGAGAACGAGAAGAGAGCCACCGACGAGCGAGAAAGAGGGAGTTACCCCAACCAGGGAACACGACAGCATGCCGTCCTTAAGCATCGCGCCTCGGGAAGAGTAGTAAGTATCCCACCCGAAGAACCTGTATGACGACGTATGAGTGAGATTCTTGCAGGTTCCAGTCGAGGGAGTGGCCATGCAGCACGGCGCAACCAATAACACATTTCTCTATTATTTTCAGGTATGGAGGGGTGAGTCGACTCGACCAAACTACGGATGTCCATGTAGAATGGATAAGCCAAATTAGGTTAAGGATTCCCATGTGTGCGCATAGTGAGGTGTCGGGGGGAGGTAACCGCCCATCCGCCACCGAGTTAGTATGGTTAGCAAACCGGCAGTAACACGAGGTGTTCCCGGTTTAGGGAGGGGGTGTAACGATGTGCGTTTTCTGCACCTCCGTGAGGAAAGTAAAAACGCGATTAACTGTTTGAACGCGAAATGTGGCGGAGGGTGACACGCGAGACCTCGAACTGAGCTATGTGTACACGGTTGTACACATAGCTAATCTCGGGATTTTTATTTTGTCGAGGTACACCAACACATTCACGAGGCGTGAGCAGAAGACAATAACCGACAGCACTCGCACCGCCCTGGAGTCAGCATCAACGGCGAAGAGCAGCAACTGAGAGAGAGAGACAGGTCGAGATGAGGCGTGATGAACGCCGAGCCACCTTGATGTAGGCGTGAGCACTAGGGGACGTTGGTGAGCGCTCTTACACGAAGGATCGGCTCGCAGGGCGATGTCGAGTCTGCCGACACCTCTTCTGACTGGTGTTTCTGTCAGGTAGGAAAGCACACGGACGCCTGTTCGGGCGTTGACGTGCTGTGCCGGCGTCGTGCGCCCGGTCACAGCGGGAGTCGAGGGAGAGCGTGCTCGTTCAACGCGCCGAGGGAGGAGCGCAAGAAGGCGCTCAGGGTGAGGGCCAAGGCAGGCCGAACGCTCTAAGAGAGGCGTGGTGGGCGCTGCTGTCCTTGGGGCGCTGCGAGCACCGTAAGTGCGAGCAGCCGGAGGACGCGCTCTAGCGGTGTAGCGGGACGCGAGGTGTTCAACACCACAACGTCGGATGTGTTCTCCGATGAGCGAGCGGGGCGCTGTAAGCGCTCGTAGAGTGCAAACGTCGGCGTCAACGGGAGACGGGGAGCAGAAAGGCCTGCCGTTCCCGCGGTGCCAGTCGCTGGGTCTGTTGTCCACCCGTCGAGGCTTCTACGTTGCGTGAAGAGCGGACACAGCACGGACCTCTCCACGTCGACTCTTTGGAGCAGAGTCTAGGTGATAGGGCGAGACCACCTGGCTCAGTGTTGGCAAGCACCACTCTGCTTCAAGACTTATTTTTGGGTTCGATTAAATTGGGAGTCAGTTCCAAACGGGAACTGACTCGCCAAAACTAAAAGGAGCGCGCGAGCGCGGCTCTTAGACCGTGAGTTCGATGGCGGTCTCCAAGAGAGAGGCCGTCCCCTGCGCCACCTGGCGCTTCACCGCCGTCCTGCCCGGTTCAGCGGGCTGCGTCCTCTTCCGAACGGCGGGTTCATCCCTAGGAGCGGGAGATGGTCCGGAGTACTTCCGCTTCGGGACGTTGGCGGTGAGCGGAAGCTCCACCAGAGCGGCGCACTTGGGAGCCGGAGGTGCCTTTGCGGCAATACGTCGGATGACGAGCTCCAGTGGGGGGCGCTTCTGGCCGGTGGACGGTTGGTCGACGAACTGGTACATTCGGGAGACCGCCTGAAGCTGCGGGGAAGCGGCGGTGGGAGGCGCTGGCTTCTGCTGCTGTTGCGGCTGCTCCTGGAGCGCCCTTATCTCCGCTCGGCTCTGCTCCCGCAGTTGCCGGAGCGCTCGCTCATGGTCCGCCTGTAGTCGGGCCAGGTCCTTGGCCCACTTCTGGGCCTGCTCCTCGAGTTCCGCCTGGTGTTGCCGTTTTCCCTGAGGAGGCGACGCTCGAGGACCTGCTCCCGGAGGACGCTGCCCAGCCAGATGCGCAGGAGCTCCTTCTCGGCCTCGAGGGCTCGGAATTTACCAGAGGGCATAAGCCCGAGGAGAGGTGTAATGGGGAAGGAAAGGGAGGAGGGAAAGGAATGAGCCGGGAGAGGGCCAATAACCAAAAACGAGACAAGTCTCGTAAAATAAAACACAAAGGTTCTATTATATCAAACGTTGCTTTATTTCACCCGAACTTATCTCTGCGAGTGCTGAGACCATCCTACTACGTAGGGAGGTGTCGGGGAATCAAGGCTCTCGAGGCGTCGGCGCGGCCGCCTTATATGCCCTAGAGCGCGCTTACTTGCTTTGGCGAGCGAGAAAATAGGGCCGTCGCCGCCTAGCGGCGGCGCCGCGAACTGGCCTCCGGCCGGTCGGCGCGCGGCGCGGGAAAATTCAAATGCGCAGTGTACAATTTAAATGTTGACCGGCGCGAAGAGTCTATTAATTAACAATAATCAGTCCTTTGTTAATTAAACAATTAGTATAATTTATTTATAACTAAATAATAAATAATTTGCGTTTGCTGTGCGCGTAACAATCTGTTCGCGCGGTCGCAAACGACGCACGCGGTAATTAACACTGTGCGCCGAATGTGAGCGTGCCCACATGTGCTCGGCCGCCATGATGCTCCACAGCAGCAGCTGAGGAGTCACGCCAGCACCGCCGCACACCCACTACACTACACGCACATCACGACACCGGCACTAACACACCTGAGCCGCGAAAAATTTACTTTTGTTTTTTACATTTAAAAAATGGAATAGATAAATGAGTTTGAGAAAGCATCTTGCCAATGAATTGACAGCGGTTTTTAAAATGTTTTGATTGTACTAAAAAAATTTTTGAAGCTCTCGTCAAATCTCTATTAGTTTAAACATTATGTTTTTGATGTATATTTTAATTGTTTGAAAAAAATATTTAAATTCTGTTACGATTTATTAATCGCATACAATAAATAAATGGAGCAGGACTCGATAAAAAAACGGCATGGCGTGACTCGGCGGGGAATCGAACCCCGGACCTTTCGTTTTCGCGACAAGTGCTCTAACCACTGAGCTACCGATACCGGTGCAGGTCTTTCCTCGAGTCGTCCTCATGTTGCTGCTTTATGCAACCCGATCCGCCTCGTCACGTTGTGCATACTATGCACACGTAACAATTCTTATTAAAAAATATTTCTTATAATTAATGTTTTTCGAAATGAAACTTTACAGTAGAAATATACACTAAATTTAACATATTACATTCTATATTACAATTGATACATTTACAAAATTCTAATTAGGAGTTGACGAGCGGAGCGAGTAGGGGATACCCCTCTAGTAAATATATATTGTTCTCTTTCATCATGATTTAGTGTCTCCATGGTACCATCAGATTCGAAAGCAGTATTTCTTACTGAAATATCTGCATGATCTGCAATCGCATTTTCTGAATTACTTAAACATTTTAGAGCTTTACCAGTTCTGGATCTGAAGTGACTCTTCTTTCCGTGTTACACACCGTATTTTTTTAACGAGTGTATTAGTGGGTTTTTTTATATGCATGACAGTTTGGTAGTGGATCGTGTATTGAGAGTCGTGTACAACCCAGTAACAAATGATTGCATTTTTAGTTGTTATTTATAATAACAGGTTATTTATAATAACCTAGTTATTCCAAATATGTGCGCCTTTAAAACTTTAAAAGTTATATATATTCACCTAAACAGGCCAAAAACCCATAAAATGTATGAATTTGAGAGTAAGAGAACGAATTCACAAAGTTTCTTTGTAGCAGGGAAAAATTTTTTTCCCTCCCTAAACTGCGAGAAAAATAGTACATTACGATACGTGTGACTTAAGTGGCCCATTATTGCACGGCATGAGGTTAGCGCCCGAGCGAAGTGGTGGCATTATCACGTCGTGTGATGGTCCACTCAAGTCATAAGTATCGCCTTCTGTCAAAAAGTACCCGGAAAAGTTTTTTTAAATCTCCCGCGTTATAGATATTTGAAATATTTTTTTGTTGTATGTTGGCATCACTGTACCAAATTATGATGCCAAGTTTAAGCGCGTTCCATCAAGCAGTTTGTTTACGCCAGCTGTTATAGTCAGTTAAGCTCAGTAGTGTGTCATGATTCTCACAATGAATACAATGAATAAATATTGAACAAAGAGTTTACCTCAAATTTTGTGTTACCAACGAAATTTCGTGCGCGGAATCTTTGAAAATGTTGGAAAAGACTTATGGGGAATCAGTTTTATCAAAAACACAAATTTACGATTGGCACAAAGCATTCAAGGAAGGTCGAGAAGTGTGTGTAGATTTGCCTCGGTCCGGACGGCCATCGATAGCATCCACCGAGGAGAACATTAAAAAAGTGAAACAAATCGTATTGGAAAATCGCGATTCAGGCTTAAGAGAGATAGCACAAGAGCTAAACATCTCCCATGAGTCAGTTCGTACGATTTTGGTGGATGTTTCGGGCATGAAACGCGTCGCCGCTTGACTTGTTCCAAAAGAGCTGAATTTTCTTCAAAAAGAGTACCGCAGACAGATCTCTTTGGACATGCTGGATCGTGCTAATTCCGATCCTACATTCATGGAACGCATTATAACTAGAGATGAGACATGGGTCTACGAGTTTGACATGCAAACAAGTCAACAGGTATCTCAATGGCAAACAAAAGACGAGCCAAAACCGAAAAAACCACATCAAAATCGATCAAAAGTGAAAGCCATGCTGACTATTTTCTTTGATATTCATGGTTTGGTGCATCATGAATTTTTTATTTGAGCGTTTTGAAGCGTTTGCGTGAAAAAATCCGTCAAAAACGGCCAGAATTGTGGAAGAACAATTCGTGAATTTTACACGACGATAATGCACCAGCGCATAGAGCCGCAGTTGTAATCGAATTTAAGATCAAAAACTCAATAAATACAATCGAGCAACCACCGTATTCACCAGATTTGACCCCATGTGACTTTTCTCTGTTCCCGAAACTAAAATTACCTCTCCGTGGAAAACGTTTTAAAAATTTCAGGTAGTTTTTTGACATATAGTATATTATTTTATAGCACGTTTACCTAAGTCCGCTGTCACGTCTATTCGTGCCTTAAGCAGTCCATTTTTGCACCGCGAGCGCAGCGAGTGCGATAAATACGGTGCAATAATCGACTACTTAAGTCACGGATAGGCGTGACCTATGTGCGGGCTTAGGTCACACCGTGCTATAAAATTTTTTTATACCACTCTAACCTCAAAATCACAACTTTGGTATGATTTTTCGGCGCTCGTGGTATAAAATACCGTTCGAAACGAAACTCGCTTCGCTCGTGCGAAAAACGTCACATGAAGTAAATCATCACCTTCCGCACCAGTGTCGAAATGTAGTATTACATGCTTGAGCAGAGAAAAACCTTTTTCCCGCTGAACTGTGAAAAAATGAATTTTTTTTCAATACGAGCACGAAAAAGGCCCTTTTCCTGCATAGTATGGTGAATGAAAATTTGAGCATTTCGAGCGTCTAGTGAGCAGCGGGAGGAAAAGTACTTTTCTCCCGCTACGACGGCGCGAAGAGAACATAGTCCAGTTATGACTATTCGATATGCCCCATCCACCATTCATGCAAAAAAAGGTCATACTCCTGCACTGATTAAAAAAAGTACTATGTGCAACTAGGGTGGAAAGTTGATTTTTTCTAGTGAGGATGTTTATTGCACACAAGTGACTCGCCAGGGTGCCTTGGGCGCTCGAGTGATACATGAGTGAACAATAGCATCATCAGAGTTCGAAAAAGTCAATTGCAAAATACGCTATTTTTCATTCTTCCTCAAATCACGCTTGGAATGCGAAATTATGCACTTTTCTGCTCGACTTTTGGGCATGAAAATGGCCCGTTTCATGCACGAGTTAAACAAAAAATTTATTTTACGTTTATGACATAAAAACTTTGTTTGTGCTCAAGGTGTAAGTTTTAATTGAATTGAACCGCAATTGTAAATTCGAAATTCAATACAGCCATTGAGTAATGGTAGTTCTGTATTAACGAAATCTGAAGATCTCTAAATCTGTCTGTTAAATTTATTTACATATATTTTATTTTATTTGACAGTGCGAATCATCTGATATTCAACAGTTTTGTCAGTTTCAATCTGTCTCAACGGATTTTAATGAGCCCAATTGTGCAATAACATATACTTGGAGCAGCATCAATGTATATTATAATGAAAAAAATAATAGCTTGTGGAAACAAATATTTAGTAAAGCGAAAAACGATAATTCAAGAAAACATCTTTTGAAAAATGGTAAGTTGAAATAATGATTTATATTTTCAATCAAGTTATTTTTAGTATAAACTCAATACTTAAATTTTACTTATTAATTTAATTGTATTCTTTAAGACTAAGCAATTGTTTATTTTTACCGATCAGCCGTATTACACAGTTTTTAATTGACTAAAATATTGGGCGAACAACGCGCACCTCTATTGTTTCTGTATTCGATTTAACAGTGTATTAAGGAGGTTCAGTCATCACATCAAAATGAAGGCATTTGGGAAAGAAGTAGGTGAAAACGTAAACAAAACGCCGAGTTCGTTGGCTGCGCGAGGGGGTGCGCGGTGAGCGGGGAGTGCCCGCGGGGAAAGAGGGGACGTCCCTAGCCTCACCCCGCAGCATGACACCCCTGAACCTCCTTAAGTGAGTCAGACACCTCTAAAACGATGAAAAATCGATTTTTTTACATTTTCACTAGAAAAGTGCTTGTAGAATATGTCCCAATTTATTTTAAAGCATTATCTGTTTTTGTTTAAAGAATGTATACAAAACACTGATAAAGCTTTTCATTTGTTTTTTGTTCAAATTACATTTTTCCCCTTGATACATATTTATATAATCGTATACTGATTTCTACTATTTTTTTCATTTCTCTGTTCTTAATATATTCAAAATTCTCACTCTACTTATCTATATATGAGTTATTTTCAGAAAATGTCAACTTTTATGTCCCTACGCAGTAATTACAAAGGATTTTCAAATTAAATATTTAATCTAATTATAGTCATAAGTAAAACTATATTTGTCAATTATGCACTGTGACGGTAACGTCTGGAGGGTAAATAAGTGTGAGAGTGTAAAAGTGTGCGAGGGATAAAAGCCTGCGATCATGAGCACCAGAACCGCAGTAGCGCTAGGTGTCGCAGGAGAGGGCACGGGAAGAGCCAACTTGCGAGAGAGCGAGGTGCTCTCTTATCGCCAACTTTGGAAGGAGAAAGGACACGTCCGATGCCGCCCAGTGTGGAAAAAGTAAAAATTTCATTTCAAAATAAAATATCTCCTTATAGGATCAATCAAAAAGAATCTCCAAGGGCTTAAAATTGTTGTCTTGCAATGTAGAATATAGGAAAAATGTCCCCAATACTAACATTTTAATTCTTTGTTGGCTAAATCAATGTGAAATTCTGTTTACCCATTTATCGAAGAATGTTAAGTTTTATAAGATAACTAACTCTCCTTTGGAGCCTTTACACAAAAAATAGAATATATAAGACACACCTAACTCATATGGTTTAGGTGCCCCGCCAGGTGACGGATAGGGGAAAACTTGTCACATATGAAGGGCATCGGGGAAATAAAACACCCGGGGCGGACCAAAAATAGCTAGAGAAAGGCACCCCGAATAATAAACCAACTGAAACGGCCCTAAAATTAAGAACAAATTTTAGTTTCAATAAAATCATGTTTATTTTATTAAACATTTATTGAATAGTTAGTTAAATGTTGAATTTCCGATAGTCAATATATAAATTGTAAATTTCCACACGTAGTAATATTGAAATAAATAAAACTAAATAATATTTCAAATCAATATATAATAATCGAAAATTACGATTAGAGAACTAGTTTTATTTCTTTTATATACGCGAATTAAGAAAGATAGAATCGAGGAAAGCGACACACATACGGAGGCAACGGCCGCGAATCAAAACAATGCGTATATGCGTGTGTGTGAGGCCGATTTAAAGGACCCCGAACCATTAACATTGGAAAAGTGACTGAGGTGAAATCGCTTAAAAATTTGGTGACAGGTAGTTCAAGACTTTCTAAACTAAAAATGTCCTATGAACTAGAGGTCTGGATGCCCGAAAAAAAAGTTACGGATACCTGAAGTTTGAGAAAAATGGTCCATGCTTGACTTATAACTGATTATGAAGATATATTGTAATACACACGTACACGCATACTTGTATACATACATATATATTATAACGGTAAGATACATATATATTATAACGGTGTACTTACGTCGGACCAGGTACACAGTGTCATGTAGAATTCTCGCCAACAATGATGAATATCAATATTTAGTTAACCATGCAAATATATGTGTTCGTATTTTCAATGAATTATAAACGCAAGGAGATGGACAAGTAAAGGTCTTTAAATCATCAATCGCTGCAATTAGCAGTAAAACTTGAACATTCATTTATTGAAATAAGAATAAAAAGAGAATATATAAATTAGCGAGGTATAATTAAGAATAATGTTGAGCGCCAGCTGGGTTGTTCCCAGCGATCTAACTAATCCTACGTTTCGACAAATATACAACGCGATGCAATGACTGAACGGTTTCTGTAGGGCGGGACGCAAATTCAAGCGCGAGCTCGCGAGAACTTATAAAAAGTTTCAGTAGGTTCCGAGACAAAAATGCGGTACGCGGACTACACGAGGAGGCTACAATTCTGCCCGGCTTTAGGTGACGACTAGAGTCTGTGCACGCGATGCAAGAGAGAGACTCCAATATAGGGTGGCCGTGGCCTACGGCACTTACCAGCTCGAAGCTGGGGCTACGGCGTTCGTCGGTGGCGTCTCATCATTGAGCGGCGGCGACGGCTGAGGTGCTATGCGTCTCCCTGGTGGTTGTGGCTGTTGGCTTCAGGTGGCCGCGTGGCTTGAAGAGGCAGCGTAGCCTTAAAACGGCGGCGTGGCTGCGGAGAGGCTGCATGGCCTTAAAAGGGCTATGTGGCTACGACGAGGCTGCAGGCTTCTCGGCTGATCATCGCGAAAAATGGGGCCAGTGGGCCAGTACGATTTCTCGCGCACAACAACTACAGCGAAAAAAGTGATAGACGGTGGCAAGTGGCTTTCAACGCCTGCTATGGTCCACAATGGAGTGGCCGAGCAGTGCACGCCGACGGACGAACGAGCCCCTCAAAGTCCCCGAGAGCGAGCGCCACCACTCATTTTTGTTCGGATACTAGGCTCTTCCTCTCTCTCTCTCTCTCTCACTCTCCCATGATACACGTAGCGGCGGCGCGCAGCCGGTTGTTTATGTGCGCGCATGCCCCGGTGTTCTGCACGACGACGACGACAACGTGATTTTCCAACGGAGGTGCTGGTGCATCGCAAAGGAGAGACAGGTGAAGGTACTCACAGGGCATGCGGGGCCTTCGACAGCTGTGCTCTCCGCCTTTACGAGTCTCTGGTCCATCATTGGAGGAGGTTAGGTTCATCTACTCCACCTGATCAAGAGTATAAGTGCATCCAAGTAGGATCAGTAGTTTACTCTTCTAACTTTGTGTTCTTCTATTTATTTTTAGTCTTGTTTTGTTGCAGGGTATCAGTAGACGAGCAGTGAGGACTGACATGCAGAAACTTTCTCCACAGATGCAGCTGTTCACCGATGAATATGTTTCTCCAGTGCAGCACCGCCTTTTTCTTGAGTAACAGCATTCATGTACATTTCTCCACCGCACAAATGTAGCTTCAGTTCCTCCTTATTCTCTATTATGCACTTACTTCATTCCCTTTGTTTATTTGCAGGTGTGGGCAACAGAGTCACAGAAGCAGAGTCGAGAGCGCGGCCAGTGGCGCTCCTGCGCCACATCTTCTTAGCATCTAATGTATTCCCAATACTAAGTCCTCTTTATACTGCTTGTTCTGTTTCGATAATGCTCATCTTCTTCTTTCACTAACACTATATTCATCCTACAGGTTCACATCAGAGCTGCCACCTTCACCTGCCAAGGCGACTCAAGAGGAGAGTGAGCCCAGCTCACTCGCATCGCAGCAGCATTGTTTAGTATAAGGGATGGCAGGAGCTACGTCATCTTCAGCAGGAGCGGGGCATGGTTGCAGCACGAGGAGCCCGCAGTGCTCCTCCACAAGAGTGCTGCCTTCACTTCTAGTGTAGTTTACAGGTAACAGTGTACATTAGGGGGTTGCAAGGGTTGCTTGGGCCCTCTTCTGCCAAACATTCCTTTTCTCGAACTAGGTTTTTCTGTTCTGGATGCTTAGCCAGAAAAGAACCCTTACAGCCATGGCTGGGGTTTTTCTAATTTTCCTCACTTAATTGTAATGCTCAAAAAGTGAGCGTTACAATATATATATATATATATATATATATATATATATATATATATATATATATATATATATATATATATATATATATATATATATATATATATATATAGAGAGGATATGCAATAAAAAAATGTCCGAAACGTCGATTAAAGAAAATATATATATATATAATAAGTGTAGTTGATCCTAATGGCCATATCTACCAAGTCGTGTGTTGTTTGTTATGTCAAAGGTTGCAATACAACACAACACATTTATATATTTTCTTTAATCGACGTTTCGGACATTTTTTTATTGCATGTCCCTCTTATATATATATATATATATATATATATATATATAATCATATAAACATGGACTTATGCTGACACCAATGTATAAGACCACGTGACCTGTCTGCATAAGTGTAGTACCGTTTATACACGTGTCTGCACAAGTCTAGCGTGACTAAAGAAATAATCTCTCTACTTATGCTGACGTCTGCATAAGTCGGTCTCTGTCTGCATAAGTCTATTTAAATTTCGGAAAGTGTCTGCATAACTAGCGTTTCATATATTTATATATATATATATATATATATATATATATATATATATATATATATATATATATATATATATATTGTAACGCTCACTTTTTTATATATATATATATATTGTATTTATATTATTATATATATATTTATATATATAATAAGTGTAGTTGATCCTAATGGCCATATCTACCAAGTGGTGTGTTGTTTGTTATGTCAAAGGTTGCAATAAAACACAACACATCTATATATTTTCTTTAATCGACGTTTCGGACATTTTTTTATTGCATGTCCCTCTTCAGGAGCTAATTTTAACAAATTATTTTAGAAATCAATACACATGTATGCTTTTTTAACAATAACTTCGATTACAACATATTACAATATACAACTTACATAAAAACTTAGTCAACGGACGTACATCACAAGGAGAGACCCCACTTGTCAATGCTTAATGATTAAAAATTTTGGCCTTATATACTGAGTGTATATGTTTGTGTAAGTCAGGAGTATATAACAGACAATACCAATACAAAGTGACTATAGTACTGGTGGGGGACTCAATTTTCAGCGGTAGCGACAGGCGCGAGGTAGTGGGGAGACATGTACTCGTAGAGGTGGGAATTCGGCCAATGCTGGTCCTAGATGTACGTAAGCCTACAGACCGCTTAATGAACCTCTCACCAACATGCGATCCTAATACTTTCTCAACGCAGAGACACAGTAATAATATCATTTTGAAATCAGAAAATTACAAATTACAAGTTTTTATAAAGGAATTATATTCGTTAGGTAGTCTATTTATCTCATATTGTTTATTCATATAATTTTTCTGTGTATGTATAAACAAAGCTTCAGAAAATGGCATGGTGTGGTTTGTGCACATAAGAATTATGCACATATTTATTGTGAACTTTAGCATTGGAGTATACACATAGATATAGATATACACCAATGCTAAAGTGTGCACAATAAATATGTGCATAATTCTTATGTGCACAAACCACACCATGCCCAGAAAATAGTCTCTTTCCATTATTTTTTTCAATGTCTAATATCTTTATGTTGTTGAAATCAATAGAATTATTATTTTCTATCGTATGTGAAAATAATCCGGAATTAAGATCCTTATCTCTATCTTTTTTTGTGTGTTCTTTGGTTCTGATAATCAACCGCCTACTTGTCTGTCAAATATACGACGCATTACAATCCTTACATTTAATTGGTATACTACATTCGCACTATTACATTTTTCATTTTTGTCCTTTCCAAGTTTAATAATATTATTTAATTTATTTTTCGCACTATATACTACTTGTGTACTATATTTTTTAAAAAAATTTGTTGTGTAACATTCTAATTCTTTGACATAAGGTAGACTAATAAAACCTTTATTATTAACTATGTTGGTTTGTGCTGATATTTTTGTGCATCTTATCTTTTTTATGCGTTTTCTTACATGAAAATCTATTAATTCATGGGGATAATCATTTTTTTTGTAAAACCTGTTTTATGAAGTAGATATTTTTTTCATGGAATCTTTTGTGCGATAATTTTATAGCTCTGTCTACAAGGCAGTAAATGATGGCTATTTTATTACTAAGAGGGTGGTGCGAATTGAAATTTAAATAACGTCCTGAAAAAGTTGGTTTTCGGTGCCAATTTGTTATTATATGTCTCTGATTATTTATTATAATTTTTAAGTCTAAAAAACTAATGCTTTTATTTTGAGCCAATTCAACTGTAAATTGTAAATGTTTATCATATTCATTAAAAGTTTTTAACGTATAATCTATGGAAATTTTCGGTATACATAATATAATATCATCAACGTAACGAAAATAAAACACTGGTTTGACATTCAACTTATCAATACACTCTGTCTCCAAATCCTCCATGACAATGTCTGATAAAATCGGGCTTATTGGATTGCCCATAGCTGAGCCAAATATTTCCCTATAAACCTTTTTATTAAATTGAAAATAATTATTATTTAGAATAAATTTGATAACTTCCAAAATTCAGTACAACGTATGTTAATTTTGTTATGTAATTGGGTCCATCTTTTTTCTATAGCTTTACAAACTAAATATTCCGGTACGTTTGTAAAAAGACTGACCACGTCGAAACTAATGATGTCATAGTCATGGGGGATTTTTATATCTTTGATTTTTTCTTTTAATTTTAAACTATTATCAATATGTGAAGCTGGAAGTTTTAAATTATTCTGAAGGAATTTTCAAAAAACTTTGAGACGTTGTATACGGGAGAATTAACAGTAGATATTATAGGTCTAACAGGGAAACAATTTTTATGAATTTTTATTAAGCCATAGGCTTTTAAAATGCTAAATTTTTGCAAGACCGGAGGCAACTTTGTACGGTTTCCAGTAAAATCTATTTTATTAAGCCATTTTATTAATTCATTAGTTTCTCGTTCTAAACCTGGTAATGGATTTGTTTTTGTTTCTATATAATATTTTGTGTCTTTAAATAAAGTTTCTGTTTTCTCTATGTAAGTGGATTTACTTATTATGGCTGTGGCATTACCTTTATCCGCCCTTGTAATTAGAATGTCAGGATTGTTTTTTATAAAGGCTTTCGTTTTTTCTAAATCTATTTTGAATTTTTTGTCAGTATGTGTAAGATTGGATAATTCTTTATTATAATATTTTTTTATTATGTTCAAGAAAGAACATCTTACTTTTGGGGCTATTTCATCATCGATATAATTATTCGTGAACGTCTCAAAGTTCTTTAAATATTGTAAAGTTAGCTGTTTGACAAATGTATTATTAAAGTTGAATTTTTCACCAAGTCTTAGAGTGTCAATGACATATGTCGGGAGTTGAACGTCCGACACGTTTACAAGCCACTTTTCATATTTATTATCTATCGTTTGGGGTTCATTACCCTGTATGTTATGATTCGGGTGGTTGACCCTAAACTTGTTATTAGTGTGTATTTCCATATATCTATCTTTTTCGATCGATTTCTTATATTTTTTAACGTAGATATTATTCAATTTCCTTTCCAATTTTTTGCGTAGTGGAATAATAATAAAGGTCAATTTTTTGCTATAGTATTCTACAAACAGTGACATAATCCTTTTTTCTACTATATTTTCAAATATATTAATCATCTTATTTATATCTTTTTTTATATGTGATAGACGAGTGTGTAAATCAATAATTTTAATATTCAATAATTGCGACATTAGTATTTTCATCAGACTATTTTGTTTTGTTTTACAATTTTTTGAGAACATGTGATTTTGTTTTACATTATTTGTTATAAATTTTAGGTGGTTAAGAAACACTCGATAAAATCTGCACTTTGTTAAAATTTTTTTTCGTTCATTATAGCATTTTTTTTTTTATATAATTAGTTTCCTAATTTTTGGAATTGTTTTTTTGTGTCATAACCGAAGTTTCTAAATATTAAATATAATGCTAAACCTAAGTTTATGTCTTTTCTATATTCTAAATAATAACACAATAATTGTTTTTCAGTATTGTGTTGGTATAACATACGTGTATGAGTATTTACTTCTCGCGCCTGCGCAGAGCTGCGACGCGTGGATTGGCCAGCGCAGACGAGCACTTACGCGCGTAATACAAAGTAGTACTCGAACTACGTCGCGCGCCGATGTAAATAATGTTGAATTAAATAATATTCCTAAGCCTAACACAAATTAATTGAAAATTATTTTGCATCTATTGAGGGATGCAAAGGGGAATAGTTTCAAATTTAGAAATACGTTCTATGTTCTCCATAAATGGTTAGCATTACGTATTTACATATGCACTCGCTTGATTGATGAACTGATGCCAAAACTATAAAATTACATGGTTCATCAATTAAATTATAAGAATGTTTATTTATAAAACTGGTTTTATACTTTATTATCGTATGTGATATTAACTGTATTGTATTTCTATCCGTTTTTTTCTAAATAAATAAATAAATAAATAAATAAATGTAATTGTTAACAATTAATTAATATAATAATGCGTTTGTAATTCTAATATGGGACCGTCCAG
Source organism: Torymus aiolomorphi (assembly GCA_036365515.1). NCBI lineage: Eukaryota > Metazoa > Arthropoda > Insecta > Hymenoptera > Torymidae > Torymus > Torymus aiolomorphi. The sequence goes on along the minus strand of CM070876.1, from coordinate 123,967,522 downwards.
CAGAAACGGGCCACCGAGCGCGCGCGGTGCCTTTTTTCGCGTAAAAGGCGCTCTGTTTAACTCGCTCATAATCGTATGCTGCGTCTTTGAAAAAAAACCAAGGACCTATATCGATAGATTTTTTTCTGCTCTTTCCAATTGCGCCATCGTTTTTATTGCGAAACGCGTTCTTCCGGACGAAAACTCGAGTTGAATATTGAAAGCCATTTTTTTCAAAGTATATCATGTTTTTTTTCAAAATAAACTACACTATTGGAAAGTACAACTCTTAAGCTTCAAAACCCTATCTTGGAGAAGTTGGAGAAATAAAGGGTTTAAAAGTAACAACATGAAAAAGACAGCGCCGAGGGTCCGCGCGAGCCCCTCGCGCCCGTGCGTACGGCACGTTTAAGTGCACGCTCTATTCAATTCGCTAATAATCGTGTACCCAGTGTCTCAAAAAGAACTAAGGACATATATCGATAGATTTTTTCCTGCTCTTTCCAATGGCGCTATTATTTTTATTCCGAAATGCTTCCTTCTAGTTGAAAATTCCATTTGAATGTTTAAACTCTATTTTTTCAATAAAATATCAGTCTTTTCTTCAAAATGAATTATATTCTTCAAAAGTACAAGTCTTAAACTATAACATATTATATTTTTAAGTTGAAACATGAAAAGTTCAAAAATAGTAAGATCAAAAAGACAGGGGCTGCCCGAACTTTTTACGCTATGCTCAAGGGCGGATTAATACACGCGATGTGCTATTTCGCCCTTTCTTTTTTGTAAATATAAAATGTTTTGTAAGTTACAATGCCAATGCGTGGACATAATTTTGTGGATCTAGTTGTAACAGTTAGTATAATATTACAATGAACTTTGTTCATTTATATAACAAAATTTGAAAAACATAATATATTAAACATAAAAATATCCATGAATGCACTGAAAGCAGTGAAACAAAAATTTAAAATAACCTTATAGATTGTTTAATCTGGCATAACAATATTACCTTTTCCTTTAAATTCTAATTTTTTCACATTTTTTTGATTTTATAAGAATTGTCCTTTTTGCGACATCCACTTCTTTCTTTGTTTGAGTTTTAAGTACTTTTTCTTTTTTGATCGGTGGATATAATTGAGAATCTTCTGACGCTGAAAATCTTTTAAGTTCTAACTTTTTGGCATCATTTAATAATTTAATACAATGAACAATTGAGTTCCAGGTATTGTCTTAGCTGAGGCTAGCCTGTTTTGTAGCTTTTCTGTAGCCTTTAAGTAAACGTGTTTTGATGAAAAAAAGCACTCAATATTTTTGAAATACTCCGTTGCCCATTTGTATAAATCTTGGGGCGTCAATATATAATTGTCGGATACTTTCCGTAAACTTTGTCGTCTGGTATTGCTTTTCACGGAAGCACCTATTCCCTCACATGCATTTGTTGTTTTCATTGTTTTTCATTGAAGGTAGCGCGCTTGGTGCTTGCCATCTAGCGGGCACTTCGGGTACTAATCCCGAACAGAAGCATTTCGGAATAAAAATAATAGCACCATTGGAAAGAGTAGGAAAGAATATATCGATATATGTCCTTAGTTCTTTTTTCAAAGACTTGGTACACGATTATTAGCGAATTGAATAGAGCGTGCACTTAAACGTGCCGTACGCACGGGCGCGAGGGGCTCGCGCGGACCCTCGGCGCTGTCTTTTTCATGTTGTTACTTTTAAATCCTTTATTTCTCCAACTTCTCCAAGATAGGGTTTTGAAGCTTAAGAGTTGTACTTTCCAATGGTGTAGTTTATTTGGAAAAAAACATGATATACTTTGAAAAAAATGGCTTTCAATATTCAACTCGAGTTTTCGTCCGGAAGAACGCGTTTCGCAATAAAAACAATGGCGCAATTGGAAAGAGCAGAAAAAAATCTATCGATATAGCTCCTTGGTTTTTTTTCAAAGACGCAGCATACGATTATGAGCGAGTTAAACAGAGCACCTTTTACGCGAAAAAAGGCACCGCGCGCGCTCGGTGGGCCGTTTCTGCTGGACGCTCCCATATATCATATTAAATTCGATTACAAGAGTGCTGCGTAGGAAAGGATTCAAGAGTTATCTTTTTTATTGAGGCAAAATAAAACTACAGAGTCAAAGTGTATAAGCAAGAATTTGTGATTGAGTAAGCAATTGATATAAATGAGTTAATTTATAGACATAAAATTATATACGTTAAATTTAACATTTAATTAGTAAAGCTATAAGTAAAAAGTATTGAGATATAGCTCTTAAGAATGTATTAATAAGTTTTAGTAGGTAAAACGTTAATCATGAACGGTCTTTAGAATTAATTAAATTTCTATAAATTGTAATGAATTTGAAAAATTAATTTTTAATAGGGACTGTTACGTGAGAGGTTAGAATTCTCACACGTAAGGGCAGAACTATAAATTTATTTTGGATGTCACCCAAGGACATCTATCATTCCTTTACCCGTGAATAATAACTCGCTATGCTTTCGGGAACTAGAGCGGAATCGAACTAAAAAACTAGCTAGGGGGGAGGGGCTAGTTCTAAACCGAGAACAGAGGAAAACCTAAATGGTAATAAAAGGGCTAAACTCTCCTTCTTCGTGTCGTACTACTCCGTCTGCTAGCGTAGCTGTTGTTTCGTCGAACGAGTGTTAGTCCTAGAGCTGGACGGATCGTACACTCCAATCTTCAGTAGTTTTGCCGATTCATGCTACAATGAATCGACCCAGCTACCTACTGCATGGAGGAAATCCAGATTAGGAATTAGTAAAATTTTCAGAGTTAAAGGTTAGTTATTATTAGGAATTATAACAAATATAATAGTTATATCGGTATAAAATTATGAGTAGTTATATATATATATATATATATATATATATATATATATATATATATATATATATATATATACCCTTTATTTCTGGGACTCCACGTTATTTCTGGGACGTCCCAGATTTACACCCCCTGTTTTTGCGTTATTTCTGGGACCCCGCTACAGTGTCGGTACTAAGAGAGGGATTATTTCTTTAGTCACTTGTATGGCGCAACTCTGAGAAAACGGACTATATAACACTGTATAATCCCAGAAATAACGCTTAAAAACATTTATATATATATATATATATACCGGGTGCCCCATTTTAAAACCACCAGGCAAATATCTCGAAAACTAAGGGAGATGGAAAAAAACATTTAATACAAAAGTTGTAGGGTTCAGAGGGGCCCAACTGATTGTGACCTTGGTTATGACCTTGAGATGAACGATCAAGGTCATTTGAAGGTCAAATCGATTTTTTCAAATGGGAAGCCCCACTTTTGACCTCGTAAATGGAAAGAGCAGAAAATTTTACGTTCAGATATGTCCTTGAGTCAAGGTCATGGTCATGGTCATGGTTAAAATCAAAATCAATCAACCCATCAAAACATTCTCATAATTAGGCATACGAGACAAATTGTTAAATACAAAAGTTATAGGGTTCAGAGGGGCCCAACTGATTGTGACCTTGGTTATGACCTTGAGGTCAATGATCAAGGTCATTTGAAGGTCAAACCGATTTTTTCAAATGGGAACCCCCATTTTTGACCTCGTAAATGGAAAGAGCGGAAAATTTTACGTTCAGATATGTCCTTGAGTCAAGGCCATGGTCATGGTCATGGTCATGTTTAAAATCAAAATCAATCAACGCATCCAAACATTCCCATAATTACGCATACGAGTGTTAAATACAGAAGTTGTAGCGTTTGGAGCGGCCCAACTGATCGTGACCTTGGTTATGACCTTGAGGTCAATGATCAAGGTCATTTGAAGGTCAAATCGATTTTTTCAAATGGGAACCCCTATTTTTGACCTCGTAAATGGAAAGAGCGGAAAATTTTACTATTTTTACTATTATCAATATTTACCAGGGTTAACCACTTATATCAAATAATAATAAAAGTTAATAAGTGTTGACCACCTGTATCCAATAGTGACCGGTAGTATTCAGCATTGATCGGTAATAGTCAATAATTATTACTGTTTACATCAAATTGTTTTCAAATTGAGCACACTTATATTGGCACAGAAAATTAAACTTTTTCGTTTTAAAATATTGTATAGTATAATAACATATTATTTCTTTTGTGGTGTGTTTTGATAAATAATTGCATTTACAACTAAAAAAGAATGCCTGACCATTCTGCTAATGAAATAGTTGACATTCTTCTTATTTTAGGAGAATGTCGACGAAACTATCGAGAGGCAAGCAGATTGTATCGTGCTCGGTTCCCTCAACGACAACATCCTGATCATACGGTAATACGTGACATTAAACTGCGCGGTCGACAAGGAAACTTCGTTCGAAGAAGGAGGACACTGAATGAACACGATTATGAAAATAATCCTCGTTTTCTTGCTGTTCTAGCGATGGTACATTTAAATGTTCATGTCAGTTTACGCGAAATCGAGTTAACAATGGGTATTCCAAGATCTACGGCCAGTAGATATTTACGATATGTGCGTTACCATCCTTACCACATTACTCTAAATCAAGCTTTAACTGTGGAAGATTATCGACGGAGAATAATATTTTGCCAATAGGCAACACAACAAATTACTGATGATGAAAATTTCTTTAACAATGTTCTTTTTAGCGACGAGGCTACATTTCAGAGTACTGGTATGTTGAATCGCCATAATTGCCACTACTGGTCTCCTGTTAATCCTCATTGGATGCGAGAAGTTGATCATCAGCATCGCTGGAATGTAACGGTATAGTGTGGTATTATTAACGGATGTCTGATTGGAACTTATTTTTTTGAAGGTCACGTAACTCAACATACTTATTTACAGTTGCTGAGAGGCGAGCTGCCACTCTTTCTAGAAAACGTTGATCTCCATACAAGGGCCAGAATGTGGCTACAACAAGATGGTGCTCCTCCACATTATGCCAGAATTGTCAGAGATTTTCTTAATGAAAGGTTTAAGTCGATGGATCTGACATCTCCAGATTTTTATTTATGGGGCTTCCTAAAAAATACAGTCTACCGCAACAGGCCAACTACAAGAGATGATATGATTTAAAGGATTACATAAATCTGCTTAAGTATTCCACGTCAAGTATTATTAAATACTTTTAGAAACTTTAAAAGGAGAATAGAATGTTGTCAACAAGTAAATGGTGCAACTTTTGAGCATCTTCTTCAGTAAATGGTGACCGAAATACTTGGATCCTATGACTAAATACACATGAACGTGGAATTTTCCAATGAATTTTTAGCTGGCCTGATCATCCCCGACCTTGCCTTAACTGGCCTGATCATCCCCGACCTTGCCTTAACTGACGGGGTCATCTCCGACCTTGCCTTAACTGGCCGGGTCATCTCCGACCTTGCCTTAACTGGCCGGGTAATCTCCGACCTTGCCTTAGGTGACTGGGTCATCTCCGACTTTGCTCTTAACTGCACGGAAACTGACCATAACTTTGACCATGACCTTGACCCAAGGTCATATCAGAATTTTTCGGTTTTTCTATTTACGAGGTCAAAAGTGAGTGTTGCCGTTAAACAAAATTGATTTAACCTTCAAACGACATCATCCTTGACCTCAAGTTCATGGTCAAGGTCACGATCAGTTGGGCCCCTCCAAACACTACAACTTCTGTATTTAACACTCGTATGCGTAATTATGGGAATGTTTGGATGCGTTGATTGATTTTGATTTTAAACATGACCATGACCATGACCATGGCCTTGACTCAAGGACATATCTAAACGTAAAATTTTCCGTTCTTTCCATTTACGAGGTCAAAAGTGGGGGTTCCCATTTGAAAAAATCGATTTGACCTTCAAATGACCTTGATCATTGACCTCAAGGTCATAACCAAGGTTACGATCAGTTGGGCCCCTCTGAATCCTACAACTTTTGTATTTAACAATTTGTCTCGTATACCTAATTATGGGAATGTTTTGATGCGTTTATTGATTTTGATTTTAAACATGACCATGACCATGACCATGACCTTGACTCAAGGACATATCTGAACGTAGAATTTTCTGCTCTTTCCATTTACGAGGTCAAAAGTGGGGATTCCCATTTGAAAAAATCGATTTAACCTTCAAATGAACTTGATCATTGACCTCAAGGTCATAACCAAGGTCACGATCAGTTGGGTCCCTCTGAACCCTACAACTTTTTTAATAAAAGTTTTTTTCCATCTCCCTTAGTTTTCGAGATATTTGCCTGGTGGTTTTAAAATGGGACACCCGGTATATATATATATATATATATATATATATATATATATATATATATATATATATATATATATATATATATATATATATATATATATATATATATATATATATATATATATATATATATATCTATATATATATATTTGTTTATTATTATTAGTTATCGAATCAACGCGCGCGAATGTAACCATAAAATTAGTTACAATGGCAACATTTATACTAATAAATTATTGAAAACGACAAGAGGATACTAAGTAATTCGACGAAACCCGTACGACTACCTCCCCGTACATATGGCCGGACTCACGGAAATCCTATACAATTACGCGGTGGAGAATAGAAATCAAATTACGATTAACCGATAGATACGGATACGAGCATATAGGACAATTATGAAAAGTTTAATGAACACCCCCGGACGCGAGTAAATAGTACGCGAATAAATTACCGATAATAAATAAAGATTTTTACCTTATTGTGGATCGATGATCTCCTCGTATAGTATGATAATATATAATAATTGAATTCCAGGTACTGGTGGAGTCAGAAATAAAATACTCGTTAAAGGTTCAGTAATTTCTTACATGAAAATCTATTAATTCATGGGGATAATCATTTTTTTTGTAAAACCTGTTTTATGAAGTAGATATTTTTTTCATGGAATCTTTTGTGCGATAATTTTATAGCTCTGTCTACAAGGCAGTAAATGATGGCTATTTTATTACTAAGAGGGTGGTGCGAATTGAAATTTAAATAACGTCCTGAAAAAGTTGGTTTTCGGTGCCAATTTGTTATTATATGTCTCTGATTATTTATTATAATTTTTAAGTCTAAAAAACTAATGCTTTTATTTTGAGCCAATTCAACTGTAAATTGTAAATGTTTATCATATTCATTAAAAGTTTTTAACGTATAATCTATGGAAATTTTCGGTATACATAATATAATATCATCAACGTAACGAAAATAAAACACTGGTTTGACATTCAACTTATCAATACACTCTGTCTCCAAATCCTCCATGACAATGTCTGATAAAATCGGGCTTATTGGATTGCCCATAGCTGAGCCAAATATTTCCCTATAAACCTTTTTATTAAATTGAAAATAATTATTATTTAGAATAAATTTGATAACTTCCAAAATTCAGTACAACGTATGTTAATTTTGTTATGTAATTGGGTCCATCTTTTTTCTATAGCTTTACAAACTAAATATTCCGGTACGTTTGTAAAAAGACTGACCACGTCGAAACTAATGATGTCATAATCATGGGAGATTTTTATATCTTTGATTTTTTCTTTTAATTTTAAACTATTATCAATATGTGAAGCTGGAAGTTTTAAATTATTCTGAAGGAATTTTCAAAAAACTTTGAGACGTTGTATACGGGAGAATTAACAGTAGATATTATAGGTCTAACAGGGAAACAATTTTTATGAATTTTTATTAAGCCATAGGCTTTTAAAATGCTAAATTTTTGCAAGACCGGAGGCAACTTTGTACGGTTTCCAGTAAAATCTATTTTATTAAGCCATTTTATTAATTCATTAGTTTTTCGTTCTAAACCTGGTAATGGATTTGTTTTTGTTTCTATATAATATTTTGTGTCTTTAAATAAAGTTTCTGTTTTCTCTATGTAAGTGGATTTACTTATTATGGCTGTGGCATTACCTTTATCCGCCCTTGTAATTAGAATGTCAGGATTGTTTTTTATAAAGGCTTTCGTTTTTTCTAAATCTATTTTGAATTTTTTGTCAGTATGTGTAAGATTGGATAATTCTTTATTATAATATTTTTTTATTATGTTCAAGAAAGAACATCTTACTTTTGGGGCTATTTCATCATCGATATAATTATTCGTGAACGTCTCAAAGTTCTTTAAATATTGTAAAGTTAGCTGTTTGACAAATGTATTATTAAAGTTGAATTTTTCACCAAGTCTTAGAGTGTCAATGACATATGTCGGGAGTTGAACGTCCGACACGTTTACAAGCCACTTTTCATATTTATTATCTATCGTTTGGGGTTCATTACCCTGTATGTTATGATTCGGGTGGTTGACCCTAAACTTGTTATTAGTGTGTATTTCCATATATCTATCTTTTTCGATCGATTTCTTATATTTTTTAACGTAGATATTATTCAATTTCCTTTCCAATTTTTTGCGTAGTGGAATAATAATAAAGGTCAATTTTTTGCTATAGTATTCTACAAACAGTGACATAATCCTTTTTTCTACTATATTTTCAAATATATTAATCATCTTATTTATATCTTTTTTTATATGTGATAGACGAGTGTGTAAATCAATAATTTTAATATTCAATAATTGCGACATTAGTATTTTCATCAGACTATTTTGTTTTGTTTTACAATTTTTTGAGAACATGTGATTTTGTTTTACATTATTTGTTATAAATTTTAGGTGGTTAAGAAACACTCGATAAAATCTGCACTTTGTTAAAATTTTTTTTCGTTCATTATAGCATTTTTTTTTTTTATATAATTAGTTTCCTAATTTTTGGAATTGTTTTTTTGTGTCATAACCGAAGTTTCTAAATATTAAATATAATGCTAAACCTAAGTTTATGTCTTTTCTATATTCTAAATAATAACACAATAATTGTTTATTTATATATATATATATATATATATATATATATATATATATATATATATATATATATATATATATATATATATATATATATATATATATATATATATATCTATATATATATATTTGTTTATTATTATTAGTTATCGAATCAACGCGCGCGAATGTAACCATAAAATTAGTTACAATGGCAACATTTATACTAATAAATTATTGAAAACGACAAGAGGATACTAAGTAATTCGACGAAACCCGTACGACTACCTCCCCGTACATATGGCCGGACTCACGGAAATCCTATACAATTACGCGGTGGAGAATAGAAATCAAATTACGATTAACCGATAGATACGGATACGAGCATATAGGACAATTATGAAAAGTTTAATGAACACCCCCGGACGCGAGTAAATAGTACGCGAATAAATTACCGATAATAAATAAAGATTTTTACCTTATTGTGGATCGATGATCTCCTCGTATAGTATGATAATATATAATAATTGAATTCCAGGTACTGGTGGAGTCAGAAATAAAATACTCGTTAAAGGTTCAGTAATTCTTTCCTTTTATTTTCCTTCTTAATTGAAGTCCAGTGGTCCAGTTTAACAAAGGGCAGATATAACAAATTTTCGCACGACACAGAAATATTCTAACACTTGAAATTAAATTACAAGAACTTATAAAAATTATTAACGAAGTATATATATATTCCCGATGATTTATTAATTGACTATCTTCAACGATTAATTATTCTCGACTCTACCCTATTGAAAATTAAATCGCAACTGTCGTGGCAACGAATTTTCGCACGCCCTCACACCTGGATCCGCGAAAATTCCCTCCCACTACAATCTTTCGCTGTCTCTCTCGCTCCCGTAGCTTCTATCGGCGCAGGTAAGGCAGGAAGCGCGAGAGATGCCCGGGAGGTGTTGCCACCAATTCAGCGCAGCGCCTGTTGTCTTCGTGTTGTATGCGTTTCCTCACGGCCGTTGCGCTGGATTAAGACCGGTGCCCGCTTGCGCAGCGATTTCTGGTCATCGCGCAATTCTTATTTCTTAATTGGTTTTGCGCAAAAGCAAGCTACCCGGTTTTAACAAATAATTGAACCATTTAAAAATTAATAAATTAATAAGACAAATGTTGGCACATAACATCACCCCCCTCTTATTTTACTTGTCGTCCCGGCAAGTGTTTTGTATAAAAGGTTACAATAATATGATTACAAATAGAATTTCCGCTAATTTTTGACGTAATGTGAGTCCTTGTCCGGTTGTTATTAAGAGCTAGTATGGAGATAGAAGGTCGCTATTAAGATTAAAGAGGTACATGCGATCTTGGAAGAGTCCGTCGATTGAGGGTATTCCACGTATATGGATAGCCGGGTTTACAAAAGCGCTGTTAATCTCTTAGTATGTAGGTAATTGTGAATCACAGATTCGACTGAGATAACTATATGCTTCCTAGATCGCCTGATATCTTAATTTATATATTTAATTGATTGGCGGATCATATCCAGAGGAATTATCCTTAGTTCGGTTAGAAGCCTCAATTTGGACTGGCCATATTCCAGGTATGGTATATTTATACCGCGGCTACCTCTTGTGGTTTGTCTCTCAGATTATTAGGTTACCCTTCCATACCTTCGAAGCTGACTCTCAATAGCCTCCATCTTTGATAGCCATTTTTCTGGAACAAAAGGAAGAAAAGGAGCGAAGGGGAAGATGTTAAATGAGATTATTAGCGAGGTAATGGCCTAGGGTAATATAATATCAATGGGAAATAAGGGAATTCTAAGGGTGTAGAGACGTCCGGATGTCCATGAGTTCTACGGTAATTTGTTGCTCAGTCGTAGACGGGCAAAAGATGAGGTCAAATCATTGATTTTTTCCTCCACATTATTGACTCGGCAGTCAGGAGCAGTTAGCCGTTTGAGGGTTGAATTGGTGAGCTGGCCTAGATGCTGCCAGACTTTGACCGATTTAGCAAGCACTTTATGCATTGTGATATTCATCACGGTTCGTTCTATGAATAGTACACCAAGAATCATGACGTTTTTTTTTAACTTTTCCTCATGTTCCTTCACCTGATCCGCCGGGTGACTTATTGTTGCCCATTGATCTTCGTGGACGGCCCTTAGTCTCACCAATTCTTGCTCCAATTCTATGACTCTATAAGTTAGTCGACTTTCTGCGAAAACAGGATGACTGTCCGGTATCATTTTGGCTTGAAACAAAAGAAAGGTCCGGGGTCCTTAGTCCTTTTTTTTTTTAGGTTTTCGGGGGGGGGGGGGGGGGAGGAAATTTCGGGATCGTCCAAGGGAAATGAATTTCAAAGGCCAGGAAGGGAGGCTTTTCGTCCTAATGCTCGTTGTCGATGACACGTCTTTTCGTGTAGTCCAAAATTTCGATGCTCGATTTCAATTCCACATTCCTGGTGTTTAATCTTTATATTATAGATAGATTTGGAGTACTGCGGTCGCGCAGGTATCGCTCGGTATCGGATGTCGCTTCTCTGTAGAGCTCTTTGTGCGGATTCCTCCTCCAGGTATTTGACAAAACCATGAGAAAGCCGATCTTGGTTGTCTTTTATTGTATGGACATATTCTAGAATTCCAAAATGGGCAAAATGGTAAAAAAACTCTTCTTCTAATTGTTCCTGCGTCCTTCCCTGATCTTTTGGCCAGGGTATTTGGCAAAAGATACGGGTCTTCTCTTTGGTTCCGGGTTCGGGTGAATGGGTTAGTTTCCTTGCTTTTCATGGTAGAATAGGCATCCTTTCATTCTCGAAGGTCAAAGTGGTTTCCAATAGCCAAAGGTCCTTAGATTTTTCTGCTACTGTGGCGTCCTTTTGATTCTTGAATGTGATCTTAGTCGTTTGGGTAGTTAAACTTTCCGATATGACTTCCACCATAAATAGGTCCGGCCTGTTTGAAGCAGGCTATAAGTCCGTCGAGTCCCAGGTCCGTTTGATAAGTCACGGTGATGAAATGAGGAGGGTTTGTTGAAAAGTCCATTCCTCTTCCTTTCCTGTCTGAAAAGGAAGGTACATATGATTTTAATCGAGTTCCGCCAACTGAGGTGGGAGAGTGGGTGGCATTAGGATGGGTGTGGATACTGAGCGGGTGGCAACAGGCTGGATAGCTACATAGGTTAACGGTTCCTACAGTTGCGGTGTCTCTTTTCCCAGTATATCGCGATGAGGGTTGGGGTCGTTTCCCTATTGTCCTTCTGTAGAGGAAAAACAAGATTACACCAAGTATAATTGTTATACCTTGGAAAGTTATCCCTCCATATATTAGAGATCGAGTGAACGAAGTGTCTCTTTTATGTTCCCCTATCTCTTTCATACGGGAGACAATATTCGTGAGACGCTCCATCCTTGGTGTAAAGACTATGTCCGGTGACGGTTGTCCTATTTCTAAAGGGGTGGACTCGTTCATGTGTTGCCATAGCTCTGGATGTACGACCGTAATATTTAGGCCTACGTCTGGAGCGTAGATATATTGAGACTTGGCAGTCTGATCCTGGTTATCAGGTAGTTCCACTGTATGAGTTCTGGCGGAGCAATCAGTGGCCAACCTCAACAGGCCCGTGCCCTTAATAGTCGGTGTGTAATAGATCTCCCCTGGGCATGTGATTCGGACCGTTTCTTCCTTGATTATGGAGTATAGTCAACTATCAGGTAGTTCTAATTAACGCCATTGGGTCAAGGAGGATGAGGATATCATTATATCACACGACTTGAGGACGTCAGGATGCGGATTGAGTAAGAGTTCCATTTCGCATTCCTTTCGTTCGGAGATGGTAAATAAAGGGCCTTTAGGTGGGCAATGCGTCCATAATGAGTCGGGATACATTCTTGTAGATGTTGTTAGGTGAGTTTCAAATACACCTGCAAGTCCCTTTTCAAGGCCAAATAAGGGTAGGATGGAGAAATATGGACAACCCTGAAACTTTGGTTTTTCAATTCTTGAGGAATCCTTACGGGGTGAAGTCTGTATAACTCGTAGGTTGATCTTTCCGTAAGAGGTATGGTTAGACTTATTAAAACTCTCCCTTCATGGAAGGTGGCATCCATCTTTGCAATTTCCTCTAGCCGCAGGTGGTGCAATGGCATCGGTAGTATTCGGCTCTCCCCTGTTTGTTGGATATCTATGGCCATTTGGTGGAGTACATCATGTCGCAAAAGCTTAGGGTGCAACTTCCTCTCGATCTGTGTATTGAGGATCGTTAGGATCTCTCTATTACAGTGTATCAGATGGTCTAATTTTGTTTCAATTTGCCGAGCAAATGTAGAAAGTTCCCATGCTAGATGGTTTTCGTTAGCTTCGACTAAGAGAGTATTAAGTTTACTATTCAAAGTTTCACCCATCGTCTTCATAGTCTCTCGATGCAGTGTCGTGATGTTATACAGCTCTTCGAGATTGGCCGAGATGAGGTGTGTCTTATCAACTGAGAGTTTCACGATTTTCTTTTGATCTCTAAACAGCTGATCGATGTCCTTGTGAATAGCATCCGCGTCGTCCGTTGTGATGAGGCCGAACAAGCTTTTGCTTACACTTCCTATGATACCAAGAGGGGCCATTCTGCGCGCTCGGATATCCTTAATTGATGAAGGGTCGTCAATAGGCTGAGTGTCCACAGACATGGCTGCCTGTTTTATATCCCCATGTACGTGACTAAGGGTCGTCAGTTTCACCTCCATGAGGTCTTTATTTAGGGCGGCATTGCAGTGGTCAATTCCTAGGTGGGTTATGCATTTGGTCAATTGTTCATTGTACGTTCGAGTAGGGCCGTGTTCCTTAAGAAAACCATGCAAATCTAGATGAATAATGACTTTCCAATTTCCTCTCTGGATCCGGATTGATGGTAGTTTTTCATAATAAATCCCAGGGTTGATATTAATAGGGGTTATTTCATAATGGGTCGGCGACAACCTTGTTCGTGGAATCGCTATAAAGAGTGTTATCATCCTAATGTAAACTGCAAGCATCTGAAATCAGATACAGGAGTTTGTGATGAAATTTGATTTGCTACGCACTCCCTTCTTATTTTACTTGTCGACCCGACAAGTGAATATAAATTTTGTTAATCAGTATCGCTATCGGAGGGAAGAACAATTTTCAATTTATCCGTGTGTTTTCGGATTGTTTTACCATTTGGTAATTCTAACAGGACTTTGTTCCTACCTAGTATTGCTTTGATTTTAAGGGGTTTCTTATAGAAACTGTCAAATTTCGAGGCGTGCGGCTCCACTTTTACCCAAGCGTAACTACCAACAGTTCCCTCCAATGGTTTCACTTGCCGATCATATCTTTTTTTTGACTTTTTTTTCGCTTTGATTTGGGTGTCGGTGGCTTGGATCTTCAATTCATCTAATCTGGTAATTAGGACCTGCAAGTACAAATTATAGGTCCTCAATTGATCCGCGGCTGGCATTCGAGTAGGGAATCTTGCCAATCGGCCGTAGACTAGTTGAAATGGCGTGAAATTCGTGCTTGTGTGGACACTGGTGTTATAGGTTAATGTGGCGAACGGAGCCAAGTTATCCCAGTCATCATACTTCTCAGAATAAGTCCTCACGAAATCCATTAGAAATCCATTGTGGCTGCGTTCCAAGGATTCATTCGTCTGGGGATGGTAAGCTGAAGTCGTGAGATGATGGATCCGGAACAGTCGCAACGTCCCTCAACGATTTCAGAGAGAAAACTGGTTCCTCTGTCAGATAGGATGGCCCTCGGTGCTCCAAATTGGCGTATGAGATGTCTGGCCAGGGCGCCCGCGATAGTAGAGGCTTTTAGGTTGGATATGGGGATGGCGATGAGATATTTTGTCAAGTTACATTGCATAGTCAGCAAATGGCAATTTCCTCTGGGGGTAGTCATAGATAAAATAATCCTAATGCTTCCTCGGAGGGATGATCGAACTGTAGGTCGATCGGTGATTCCTCCCCTGTCTTGTTACCTTCCTCACGGATTCCTTTCAAGTTTGGGAAATGGATAGATCGACGTTGTGGTGCATGACCCCTAGGGGTGCTTTTGGCCATAGGAGTGGTAGGTTCTATGGAAGACAATCGGGAGGTGGAGAGTTTATTGCCATTTTCCGGGGCACTAGATTCCTCGTCCGATTCGTCTGAGTCCTGTTGGCTGCACTCATTGAGCGTTCGTCTGACTAAATTCTGGATTCTCTCGGCCATGACGGAATCGTCTTTCGTCAGAGGATCTATAGGATCTATGTCGTCCAAGATGGTTTGCATTTGTTCACGTACCCTATCTCCATCGGAGAAATGTGACGGGAAGTTAACGATTTCTTCTTCTTCGTCGGGTGCTATGAGCGATTTTTCCTGGTGCACTCGGATGCTTTCTTCGAAGCGGTGGAAGGACTTTCGCAGCTCCTCCTGGGTGAGGGTTGTATGGAGGTCCTCCTTTTCCTGGTCTGTTTCGCTTACCAGGACAGCTGATACCTCGACTTCGGTTTGGTTTGACACGAATGGTTCATCGGTATAGGCTTCGTTCTCTCCTTTTTCTTTGGAAGAAGGTTTGCCCTTGGCTGGAATCCTGATCTTTGGGTATAGTATCAGATTCCGTTGTCTTTGATTCCTTCTGTTAAGGAGTGGTATCCGGATCCGGGGCGTCCACTTTGGCCTTTCCTCTTATGCGCTGTGCTATTGTACTGTGGTCTAGGGCGGGGGCTACTTTGCGGGTCTTGGATCCAATGGGTCTTCCGAGTTCCCTGGGATTATTAGTAGTAGAGAGCTCTGGGGCCGAGGGCGTGAAAGGAGCCCTCGGAAACCGGGCCACCGGGGTCGCAACCTCTGTCCACTGGTGTTTGTCGGGGTCGGAACTCTATTTGGGTTTCTACTTGAACCTTGCACCGCAGAACGTCCTGGGGCCGTTGGCATGAGCTTCTTTTCCTTGAGAACTAAATTTTGATCCCTGGTAAAGCAAGATTGATATCTTGCTCAGTAGGTTCTTCCACCGGATTTCTGGAAAGGGCATCGGCATTGCAATTAAGTTTCCCTGGCTTGTACCCAAAGGTATACTCATAGCCAGTAAATTTAAACATCCATCGCATGAGCCTTTGGCCAGGGTCCTTTCTACTGTGCATCCAGTTTAGGGGTTCGTGATCTGCAACTAAGGTGAACTTCCGACCTAGTAGGTAAGGCCGGAAATGGTTAAGGGCGTATAGCACTGCTACGCATTCCTTTTCAGTCGTGCTATAGTTTCTTTCAGCTTTATTGAGGGTTCTCGATAAGTATGAGGCTAGGTGGTCCTCATCCTCTTGAATTTGACTTAGCACGGCTCCAATGGCTTCATTGGACGCATCCATTGTCAGGGTAAAAGGTTTCGAAAAATCAGGCAGGGTCAAAATGGGCCGGCTGCATAACCGTTCGCTAAGGATATTAAACGCTTCTTCTTGCCTTTCTCCCCAGTTGAACTCTACCCCCTTTTGGATAAGGTCGTACAGGGGTTTAGCTATCTTTGAGTAATCCTTGATAAAGCGCCTATAGAAACCCGTGAGTCCGAGAAACTCCCTTACATTTCGTACTCCTTTTGGACAAGGAAATTCCTTGACAGCTTTCACCTTCCCGGGATCGGGTTCGACTCCGCGTTCACTTACTATGTGTCCCAGGAGCGTTACCTCTTTTCGGAGAAAATGGACCTTATCCGGCTGTAGGACTAGATTGGTCTGAGCGAGGCGAGAGAAGAATTGCCTTACCCTTTTGTCATGTTCGGCCAGGGTATTGGCATGAATGGTCACATCATCCATGTAGACCAGGGTTTCTTTGCAATATAGTCCTCTCTTTATCTGATCCATGAGTCGTTGAAAGGTAGCCGGGGCATTTTTAAGTCCCATAGGCATTCGTTTGTACTCATAGTGCCCTCCCGGGGTCGAGAATGCGGTCTTCCATTGATCTTCCGGGGCCATTTTGATTTGATGAAATCCTGAAGCAAGGTCGAAAACTGAGAAATACATAGCACCACCCAATTGGTCTAAGATATCTGTGATATTCGGAAGTGGGTAGGCATCTCCGATCGTCCTTTGATTGAGATCTCGAAAATCAACTACCATTCTCCAGCGCGGATTGCCCTGGGAATCCTGTTTCTTGGGGACGATCCAGATTGGTGAGTTGCTGGGACTATTTGAGGGTGTAATGATTCCATCCCTAAGTTTCCCTTGGATATCCTTTTCGATGAACTCCTTGTGCATCACGGGGTGGCGATATTGTTTGGCATTGACTGGCATGTTGTTTTCAAGAGGAATATGGTGTTCTACTGCGTTGGTACAAGGTAATGGGTCTCCTGGTAGCAAAAATACGTCGGGAAATCTTTCAATAGCTTGTTTATATGCGTTCTCTCTTCCTCGTTGAGATGCTTGACCTCAATAAGCTCCTTCAAGCGAAGGATGCGGTTTCCTTTGTCGGTGATCGGGTTGTTTGCAGCCACTAGAATGTCTTCTTCTGCTCCAGGTTCGAAATCTAGAGATGCATATTCGAACGGTATAAGTTCCTTTGCATCCACTTCAAATGACACGTCTTCATCCCTAGTATTGATTGCCATGACATAACATCCTCCGTCGTCTTGGACCTTTACTAAGCCCTCGCCGAGGTAAACGTCGTCATACCCTAAATCAATCCGCGGCAGGTATCCTTCCTCTTGAGATTTGTTGATCACGTTTATTCTTACCACCTGTCAGGTTCTGCGTGGTAGTGTATACATCACCTTAGCGGATGGTGCTGGTGGATTATCTGGGAGTTCGACAAAGTCAAGTTCCCTTGGGTATATAGCGTCCTGCTTAACAGATACCGCACCAATGCTCTGACCTGAGTGCGGGTCAATAAATGGAAGCGGGTCTATAACGTCACCACTAATCATAAGAGCATTGTAATGATAAGATATTACCGCCTGTTCCCGTTTCAGATAATCTCGTCCGAGTATCCCATCTTGTCCAATGGGGAAATCATCTTTCACGACGACGAAAGTGACCGGACGGTCCCTCAAATGTAACGTGACCGGACGGTCCCTCAAATGTAACGTAACCGTGCCATAGGTGTCGATAGACTGGTCGCTTATCCCGGCTAAAGGGACTGCTTGATCGGTGTCCACTAGAACATCCGTATGCAAGGATCCAATCGTAATGATGTTGACCGCAGCTCCGTTATCAATCATAAATTGAAGCCATGGATGATGTCCTTCGGGGACTCGCAACCGTACTACAGTGGGATCATCTTCTCGTCCGTCGGTTCCCTTAGCTGGTCCACAGGAAGCAATCCTGTGCGCTGGTTTCGCTGCAGCACATAAACTCTTGGCGTTTGGTTCGGTTGAGCACTGCTCGTTGATGCGATGGGCTGGCTCACCTCCTGGGTTGCGGGGCGACCCTCCTTCGAGTTTAAATGACCGATCTGGTTAGATTGCGTGGATGGATTGCCGGTTGATGGCAGAGGATACCGGGGTAGTGGCTCTAGTGGTGGTCCAGCGGGATAGTATAGTCTTTGATCCCTTCGATCGAATTCTCTACGGTCCCTTGGTGGAAATCTTGAATTCTGAAAGCCTCTTTGATATTGGTTTGCTTGGTTGGTTTGATACTGGTTCGAAGAGAAGCGAGGACTGGTGTTGTAGTTTCCATGTGGCCCTTGATAACCGTTTGCCCCTTGATAGTTATTATTGCGAGGATAGGGTTTATCCGCTTGTGGATACATTTCTCCTTGGTCCCTACCATACGGCTCCCCGTGATTCAGAATGGTGTATCCAATGAATGGAGGTTCACTCCTTACTACTCCAGGACTGCCAGGCCGCTCCTCGTAATACGCGATCGGAGCCGAAGCTTGGCTATCGGGCTGGTCCATATATCCTATAAATGCAGGCAGCGATGATTGCTGATTCCGACCATCAGCCGAACGACCCTGAGGATAATGACTGTTGTATTGGCCATTATAGTGGCACTGATTGTTATAATATCGCGTGTTATTTCTTGCGACATTGGCTGATATTTCATCGTCCTCGTATAAGTGTGACTGGTAGTGACTTGATCTTGATTCGGGCAATATTTTCGATCGGATCCTTGATTCAAACCTGACGGCTTCCTTAAATGCAGCATCTAGATCAATAGGATGTACTGCATCTACTGCAGTGCTGAGGTGACTGGGTAGACCCCGGATAAAAATATCTACAGCGGCTCCTCTTACTGGAACCATCATGTCCCCGGAATAGGCCTCACCTCTATCTTCCTTAAGGGCATTTTCTGCTCCCATAAGTAAAATATTCAATCTATCCTGAAAATCACCGACCGTTTCGCCTTGTTTCATGCGAAGGTCATTCAATTGAGCATAGTAGTAGGTGAATGTTTTTCCGGGTGCAAATCGTTGCTTTAAGTGACGTACGAAATCATCTACGGAGTTAAGAGCTACACAAAATGTCGAATTCCTGGCGGCTTCTTGCAATCTGCTCAACACCTTCTTAAGGGAGTTCTATGGTAACGTAGTAAGTCAATGCAGGGCTAACGTTGACGCTTGACCTTCGCAGTAGTAGCTCTGGCAACGTCGTGTTTCACGTATATATATATATATATATATATATATGTGTGTGTGTGTGTATATTTAAGAGTCTGATGATCGCACAGCATGTAACTGCTCCAGAATAGAAGAGAAACGTGATAAACAAGAAAGATTCTTTTTCAAAGGGAAAAGAGTAACAGAAAAGGTGTACAAAAAAAGATGTTTGGATCAAAAGTTAGGAAAAAATATAAGAAACATTTATGGTACAAAGAGCGGCAAATATAACAATAAAAAATGTAACCTCAAAAGTGATCCAAATTGTGTAGCAACTGTTGACGAAGGACGAAGAATTATCCACATGAAAACGCTTGGAGATCAATTGATCTGTTCAAAGTGTAAATCTATACTCTCTTTGCAGAATATTGTATCAGAGAAACGATACGGGCTAGCTTCTGAATTTGATATCAAGTGTCGAAAATGTAAGAAGATTTGTAAAGTTAGTACGGATAAACTACACGCGATTGCTATGGATAAACAACCCACGATTTCTATGGATAAACAACATGACACTTCCAACGAACACAACTCTACTATGAAGCATAAACATTATGATACTAATACGAAGGCTGTTATAGGTTAGTATCTACAGTAATATGTTACATGGATTATACGTATAGAAATAGTTTCAAAAATAATTATTATATTTACAGGTACACTAAATGCAGGCATTGGAAATACACATTTTAACAAAATATTGTCTTCACTCAATATTCCAGAGATGAATTGGGCAGCATATAAAGATTATGAGAAGGATGTGGGACCAGTGATTGAGACAATGGCATATGAAAGTTGCCTTCGGGCAGCTAATGAAGAAAGGAATAAAACTATACAAAATAAAGAAGAAATTGCCAAGTTATTATTGTAAGCTTTAGTATTGCTCGATTTGACAAATTCTTAACTTTAGTTAATGTTTTTTTTCTTTTATAATTTTTATTCTATTATTTTAATTTTACATTTTGATCAACTGTATTTACCATTGATTTTTTAATTCTTATGGATGTTTTCTAACTTCTTTATAATTTTCATGAGAAATATTTTATACTTTTAATGATAAAGTACATAAAAAAAATTGTAGATTGAATTTAAATATAACATAAGTTACTAATTAAGTTCGACGCTAGATATAATGGTGTATAAGCTAGTTGTAATTCATTTATAATAAGAATCATATTCATTTTCGACAACAAAAACTGATTTATACAAATAAATAAAAGAAATCAAAACAAAAAATGCATTTTAATTGTATAGTTAATATTTCCTATTGTTTTTCATTTCAGGCTTAGTCATTTAGATAAAAATTTCATTCTTCCAGATATGCATGAGAATAAAAAAAATTATGCAAAAAGCAATATAGTGCGTATTCATCCTTCGATATGGGTTGGACAACTAGAGGTACTGGTCGAACATATGATAGCCTTACAGGCACCGGTGCTTTAATAGGTTACTTTTTTTAAAAAGTGTTATCTTATATTACACTAAATAGAAAATGTAAGATGTGTGACATTGGACATTCACCTAATGATCATGATTGTCGGATGAACTTTAAAGGTTCTGCGAAAGCTATGGAACCTCATGCTGCTACTAAACTTGTAAATAATGTAATTTTAAAAGAGTGTAATATTCAAGTGGGAATTCTAATTGCAGATAATGACAGCAGTTCCATTTGTGCTGTTCGCAATGCTTGTTCTCATGAGGTTGTCAAGCAATCCGACAAAAACCACACAAGTAAAGGAGTTGTGAACGCTCTATACAAAATTAAAAATAACTTTAAAGAACTTACTGGACCGTCAATTAAGTATTTGCAAAGATGTTTTAATTTTTGTATTTCGCAGAACATTGGAAATAATGCTGACATGGCTGCTGCCATTAAGAATATCCCATATCATTGTTTTAATGACCATAGAAATTGTGGTACCTGGTGCGATTATACAAAGAATCCGGATACTTATAGACATTCAGTGATTAAAGAGGGTTTTATAAATCCTAATTTGTTACAAAAATTAAATGAAATATTTAATACTTTAGCAAACAAAACTAGCTCATTTTCAGCAGGTGCTTCAAGCAATGCTAATGAAAGCTTAAATGCTGTAATTTCTAGTAACGCACCAAAAAGTAGAATTTATGGCACGTCTCCTTCTGGTGATATCAGAGTAGCATGTGCGATCAACAAAAAATGACGGAGAGAAGTACATCGTATGCTTAGCTGAAAAACTATCATTATCACCAAGAAAATATGCAAAGAAATCTGCTCTCAAAAAAGATTTCAATTCCAAGAAAAGATATGCATATTCGTTAACGAAAACTTTAAAAAGCGACGTTTGTTTTTAAAAAAACGAAAGACTGAATTAAGACATAAGAAAGAGCTTTCAGAAGGATCTACATATGAACCTGACGTAGGGCTTCTGGATTTAGATGTTGTTCTTTCTATTGCAAATATAGATGATAAGAAAGAACCTATTGTTGTGCTGTTTGATTTGGAAACGGGCGGTCTCAGCAAGAGGGAGGATATTTTACAAATATCAGCCAAATTTCAGGACTTTATATTTTCCGCGTATATTAAACCTGCTCAAAAAATTAATGAAGAAGCTAGTTTAATTACTGGTTTACGGTACGATGATGGATATTTAACGTTGCATGGAAATATAATTGAGACAGTTTCCTTAATAGAAGCAATGATTGCATTTTATGAGTTTTTGTATTTGTTTAAAAAAAAGTGTGTGCTAACAGCACACAATATCAACTTCGATTATCCACGTCTATTACAAGCAATAAAAACAACATTTATGGAAAAACATTATAGATCAGTCATTTTAGGGATTGCCGATATATTACCCTTGATAAAAAAATGCACTAACAAGAAAGGTAAAGGACAGAATAAATTGGAAACGGTTGCACAATCTATGAATATTGACACAAGTCAAGCACATAATTCTCTTGATGATGTCCTGATATTGGACAAAGTATTACAAAATTTTAACATAACACATGAAAATATAATTAAGCATATTGTAACTATAGTTGAAATTGACAGAAGAGAGAAGTTTGCAAAAGAATTGCCCAGTGCGTTACAACAATTGAGTGCCTTGAATGAATGTACATCATTAGCCACCAGTAAAAAAATTGTTGCGGCAGGGATTAGTTTTAATATGATTTTAGAAGCTTATGAAAAAGAGAAATTCATCGGTTTACAAAATCTATTTGGAAAAGATGAATCCAACAATACCAAAGTAACAGCTAATCGAATAGTTGTAAAAAAAGTCCATGACTACCTAAAAAATAAATTCACTCCTGCAGTGTGAAAAAACTATAATGTTAATATAATATTTAATTTATATAATAACATTTTTGTTTTTCAAAATATTTAAATGACCTATCGTTATATTTAATTATTAAGAATTGTTTCTTGTTCAGATTTTTATAAATAATTTTAAGTAACAAATTATTTAATATACTAAATTATTACTTAATTTATTATAAAATCGTTTATTAGTTTAAAAATAACCTATGTAGTAAAATAAAGAACTCACAGATTTCAAAAGACTATTAATTAGTTATAAAACTACATGTCTGTGATTGATGTACTTTGTATAATAAAATTTTCACAATTTTACATCAAAAGAAAAAAGATTGGTTTTAATTTATTCATTGTACCTGTAAATTTATTTGTTTTTGAAATTAATATTAATCAAGTCTTTTCGTAAATCGCATTGCTGCACACGTTTAAGAAGCGCGCGTTTCTAACCTCTTATACAGCGTTGCCAGATTTCTCTGAGCATGTCGATAAACAACAAAAACGGGTATGATTTGTGTACGTTTCAATTAATTGCTCATGTCTTAGGCACTTTTAGGTTGTGTTTAAAATCAATCTAGAATCCTTATATATTTTTATATCATGTCAAAAAATGTTAATCCAATCTTAGCGTTAAATACTTTGTAGTACGTAAATGAATTCGCCAAAAATGCATTTTTCCATAAGAGCCCATGTTAAAAAGTGAAAAATTAAAACATGTATTTCTTGACTTCTAGGAAGCCTAGCCTTCTAAAAATTTATATCAGAACTTTTTCTGTAAAAGTTAACCAATGTACAAAATTTCAGAATTGTTTTAGCGTTATTTCGGTTTACCATAGAACTCCCTTAAGAAAGGAGGGGAGTTGAGCTGCTGAAATATCGGCAGCTGCATTCCGGACATCCTGAATGAAATCCTTTAGGGGTATGTTACTTCAAAAATTGGTATGCTGACTACGGCGGTCTGC
This sequence comes from Torymus aiolomorphi, assembly GCA_036365515.1. Classification (NCBI taxonomy): domain Eukaryota; kingdom Metazoa; phylum Arthropoda; class Insecta; order Hymenoptera; family Torymidae; genus Torymus; species Torymus aiolomorphi. The sequence continues at coordinate 123,943,854 of CM070876.1, read as the reverse complement.
ATGGCCATGGTATTAGCCAGGGTCACCATTAGTTGGGAGCAATCTGTGACGTTAGCCACCTGTGTTCCCGGTCCTTGTCCGTCTACCATGATGCTTATTGTGGGTAAAAAAAAAAAACCAAAAAAAAAAAGCCAAGGTAAGGGAACCGAGGAGTATATAACCTATAGTAAATTTTTTTTTTTCCAATTTACCCAATAAAAAGACAGATGTCTTATAATGATTTACTTCCTTATATCATTGGATGTCTCTAGTTTATGATAAGAAAAATATTTGGAACGTAAAACATACACTTAACCTCCAAGTATAGATAAAATCAATTTTCAATGGAATTTTATATCGGTCTAAGATTATTAGAGTAAATGTAGGTAAGTTTCAAAATATTACTGTAGAACTCACTTAAAAACGTGAAAAGGGACGCGTAAGGGTGGACGGAAAAATATTTCTTAGAAATTGCTCAAAAAGAAAGCGAGTTAGAAATTTTTAGGTTAGGGCGAACAACCACGCTCTGCTACCATTAATTCTGCTGTTACATGAGAGGTTAGAATTCTCACACGTAAGGGCAGAACTATAAATTTATTTCGGATGTCGCCGAAGGACATCTATCATTCCTTTACCCGTGAATAATAACTCGCTATGCTTTCGGGAACTAGAGCGGAATCGAACTAAAAAACTAGCTAGGGGGGAGGGGCTAGTTCTAAACCGAGAACAGAGGAAAACCTAAATGGTAATAAAAGGGCTAAACTCTCCTTCTTCGTGTCGTACTACTCCTTCTTCTAGCGTAGCTGTTGTTTCGTCGAACAAGTGTTAGCCCTAGAGCTGGACGAATCGTACACTCCAATCTTCAGTAGTTTTGCCGATTCATGCTACAATGAATCGACCCAGCTACCTACTGCATGGAGGAAATCCGGATTAGGAATTAGTAAAATTTTCAGAGTTAAAGGTTAGTTATTATTAGGAATTATAATAAATATAATAGTTATATCGGTATAAAATTATGAGAAGTTATTTATTTATCTATATATATATATATATATATATATTTTATATATAATACTGCGGAACTGAAAGGGGGCGCCGCAGGCGTCGTGGTGTTAGTCAACACCCTGAGGGATATTATTTCTTTAGTCACTTATATACTGTTTAACGTTTTATACCTACTTCTATTGCAGAAAACCTGTAGGTGTCCTGGAAGGTAGCGGTGTACTAAGTATATATATATATATATATATATATATATATATATATATATATATATATATATATATATATATATATATATATATATATATATATATATATATATATATATATATATATATATATATATATATATATATATATATATATATATATATATATATATATATATATATATATATATATATATATATATATATAAAGACCTATAAACGTTATTTCTGGTAATCTACAGGGTCCTATAGTTTATCTCTTCAGAGTTCCCTATATAAGCGCGTGACTAAAGAAATAATATCCCTGGGGTGTGGGACTAATACCACGTCCCGGAAATAACAGTTGCAGACACAGATTTTCCGGGACGTCCCGGAAAAAACAGCGCGTCCCGGAAATAACAGCGATGTACAGTGTAAACGTCCCGGAACGAACCGTTGCAGATATATATATATATATATATATATATATATATATATATATATATATATATATATATATATATATATATATTTATATATATATATATATATATATATATATATATATATATATATATATATATATATAAGTTTTATATATATATATAAAACTTAGTACACCGCTACCTTCCAGGACACCTACAGGTTTTCTGCAATAGAAGTAGGTATAAAACGTTAAACAGTATATAAGTGACTAAAGAAATAATATCCCTCAGGGTGTTGACTAACACCACGACGCCTGCGGCGCCTCCTTTCAGTTCCGCAGTATTTTACGTTGATTTCGGAAAAATTTTACGGAAAAAAACGTTGTGAAAGAAACCCTAAATGTCCTGAATAATACAAAAATGTCCTGAAAGGTAGCGGTAAACATATTCCTAATTCAGTACAGTCCTGAAAACATGCAAATGTCCTGAAACATAGCGGTAAACCAATGAAAAGTCCTGAAACATAGCGGTGAACAGAAATATATATATATATATTTGTTTATTATTATTAGTTATCGAATCAACGCGCGCGAATGTAACCATAATATTAGTTACAATGGCAAAATTTATACTAATAAATTATTGAAAACGACAAGAGGGTACTAAGTAATTCGACGAAACCCGTACGACTACCTCCCCGTACATATGGCCAGACTCACGGAAATCCTATACAATTACGTGGTGGAGAATAGAAATCAAATTACGATTAACCGGTAGATACGGATACGAGCATATAGGACAATTATGAAAAGTTTAATGAACACCCCCGGACGCGAGTAAATAGTACGCGAATAAATTACCGATAATAAATAAAGATTTTTACCTTATTGTGGATCGATGATCTCCTCGTATAGTATGATAATATATAATAATTGAATTCCAGGTACTGGTGGAGCCCGAAATAAAATACTCGTTAAAGGTTCAGTAATTCTTTCCTTTTATTTTCCTTTTTTAATTGAAGTCCAGTGGTCCAGTTTAACAAAGGGCAGATATAACAAATTTTTGCACGAGACACAAATATTCTAACACTTGAAATTAAATTACAAGAACTTATAAAAATTATTAACGAAGTATATATATATTCCCGATGATTTATTAATTGACTATCTTCAACGATTAATTATTCTCGACTCTACCCTATTGAAAATTAAAACGCAATTGTCGTGGCAACGAATTTTCGCACGCCCGCACACCTGGATCCGCGAAAATTCCCTCCCACTACAATCGTTCGCTGTCTCTCTCGCTCCCGTAGCTCCTATCGGCGCAGGTAAGGCAGGGAGCGCGAGAGATGCCCGGGAGGTGCTGCCACCAATTCAGCGCAACGCCTGTTGTCTTCGTGTCGTATGCGTTTCCTCGCGGCCGTTGCGCTGGATTAAGACCATTGCCCCGCTTGCGCAGCGATTTCTGGTCATCGCGCAATTCTTATTTCTTAATTGGTTTTGTGCAATAGCAAGCTACTCGGTTTTAACAAATAATTGAACCATTTGAAAATTAATAAATTAATAAGACAAATGTTGGCACATAACAGGGACATTCAAAAAATTATAAAGATGTATATTTAATAATGTTTCTAATTTTCGGTAATTTTATCATTAATAATCTTCATAATTAGAATTTTTCTTATTGCTTTTGTCTGATGTTTTATGTTTCCATATATTCTCAATATGAAACAATGAATTTTTTTGAAAAAAAATCCAATTGAAATTATTTTTCGATTTTGTTTAGACAATAATGATTTAACAAGTGAAAAAAAACATTTATCGTCTTGATATTTAATATTTTTCATTTAATATTTTTCATTTTGAAATTAAAGGTCGAAATACGCATCGGACGCGGTGACCTGTGTACAGGGGTATCGAATAAATTTAAAAAGTTGTTAAGCTCTGTGTAAACATTTAAAGTAGTTGAATGAGCTTATACAAAATGAATGTTACGAATCCTTAAAATTGAAATACGCGCCAAATGCTGATGCTTTGACTTTTGTTTTGAACTGTCGTTGAGGCATAACATAGGATGAAAACATTGTCGACTACTCGACTGCAGTAAGTGTCGACGACTCAGCGAGGTAGTACGTTAAGAAAATACTCGATCTGGCCGACGTTATCAACCACTTATTTAATATGTAATTATTCTTTTTCTATATTGTTATATTGTATAAAGAAGATAAAGAAGGGGTCTTCTTTTATTTCTTCCAGATTTTCAAGCTTTCTACAGTTTCAATAACGATATCGCGAACTCGTTTTTTCATTGATTAATTTATTTATTATCGTTTCGATAATCGATTAAGAATATTTAAAATGCCTGATGCGAGACGTAATTCTAAAAAAAGAAAGGAAGGACATTGGATTGTGGCGAAAAAGAAAAACGTGCTCGTCCAGTTAATGCATTTAAAAAAGCTTGGTTAGACGATCCTGATTTGAAGCTATGGTTATTAGAAGATATTTCTAATCTAACAAAACCAGCAAAATGTTTTTACTGTGACCGCAATTTGTCTTGCTATAGTAAAAGCAACCTTAAAAAACATGCTGAAACTCATCAGCATGTTGATAATGTTAATGCATGCATGAAAGAAGGAAAAGTTTTAGCAACCTCTGGTGAATCAGATCTAAGTCATGATGAAAAAATGAAACAGGTAGAGATGCAATGTGCTTTATTTTTTGCTCTTCATAATATTAGCATAAGCATCATAGATGATCTGATTCCTTTTATGAAAAAAGTATTTGAAGAGCCCACAGTAGCTCAAGATATAATGATAAAACGCGATAAGTGCAGCAGTTTAATCAAAAATGTTTTAGAAGTTTGTGTTTTGGAAGACGTTGTAAATATATTAAAAGTTCAAAAGTTTCCCGTTTTGGTCGATGAAAGCACTGATTGCAGCTTATCAAAGCTTTTCTGCGTTGCAGTGCAATATGTACATCCCGATAATGGTGAAGTGGTTATGCATTTACTAAATATAATTCAATTAGATGCCATGGATGGTTCTGCTCAGAAATTGTTAGATTCTTTTTTAAATTTTATTCTAAATTTCTATATTTCTAAAATTAATGAAATCCCAATCCGTAACATTGCTGGCTTGGCATGTGATAATGCTAGCGTTATGGTTAGACGTCACAATTCATTTTTTGCTTTATTAAAAAAGTTAGTTCCTCATTTAGTATTATTAAATTGCATATGCCACTCCTCCAATTTAGCTGCCAAAAAAAGCTTCAATGTATTTTTCAAAAAGTAGCAAGCGTTGTGAGGAATATCAAGAGTTTCAAACTTTTCATAATGTCCCATAACGTAAAATCTTGAAGCTCTCTGGAGCAAGGTGGCTTTCACTCTTGCAGTGCATTGAACGTATAGTAGAAAACTGGCAGCCATTAAAAGAATACTTATTTTTACAAAAGAATGAAAAGCAACTGGACAAAATGACTGACATGACTGAAGAAACTAAAGGCAAACCCGATATTATTTATTTGCTGCTCAGTAACGAAAAAACAAAAGCTTGCATTCTTTTCCTCAAATTTTCTTTAATCGCGTATAACAAATTTAATGCTTTTTTTCAATCCAAAGTACCACTTATACATAAATTATCTTCTTCTTGCCACCGACTGATTAAAAGTGTTGGACATAATTTTTTAAAATCTGGCTGTTTGGATAACCTTATTGATTTAAATTATTGTATACAAGCAGAAGATTACAAGCCACTTAGTGAAATATATATAGGACCAGAGTGCGAAAACTTTTTAAAGGAATTACCTTTGGACATTGTCACTGAAGTAAGAGAAAGCGACTTGAAATTTTATAAAACCTCTTTAGACGAAATGCGTACTAGATATTTAAAAAATGATAAGCTTTTAAGCCAATTAGACTTTCTCGACCCCTCTATCGCATTGAACCAAGATGCAAGATATTTTCAAAAAGCAGATTTGTCGGAATTATATTTACCTTTTGAAGAAATTAACTGCATGGAATTAGCCGATGACTGGAGATCGTTGCCATTCTTTTTCTCGGATACAGATAAATTACAATCTCTAGAATTAACAGTAGATTTATTTTGGAAAAAAGTTAATCAAATTAAGAATGAGGAAAATACTTTACAATTTCCGAATTTAAAAATTTTGTCTGAAGCCGTATTATCCTTGCCTCATTCAAACGCGGAGCCAGAACGAATATTTTCAATAGTCAATGATGTAAAGAGTAGCAAACGTAACAAAATGGACATTGCACTATTAAATAGTATTTGCTTTTTAAGATCTTTCTATAAAACTCGTGGAATTAATAGTATAGATTTTGTAGCATGTGAAAGACATTTTGAATTATTTAAAGCTTCTATGTATAAAAAAAAATGATTCTACTTCGACAAATTCTTTTATTTCTATTTATTTAATTCGCACTGAAATTTGTATTTCGACACACAGAGCAAGAATTCTGTTGTTATTTCGTTTTTTATTCATGTTGAGTTATATTAATAGGTTGTGCAGAAAATATTACTTTTTTGTTATTAATAATGATTTTCAAAATATTTTCAAAAATGACTCTGTAGTTTTATTTTACCTTAATAAAAAAGATAACTCTTGAATCCTTTCCTATGCAGCACTCTTGTAATCGAATTTAATGATTTATTAGAATTACAAACACATTATTATATTAATTAATTTTTAACAATTACATTTATTTATTTATTTATTTATTTATTTAGAAAAAAACGGATAGAAATACAATACAGTTAATATCTCATACGATAATAAAGTATAAAACCAGTTTTATAAATAAACATTCTTATAATTTAATTGATGAACCATGTAATTTTATAGGTTTGGCATCAGTTCATCAATCAAGCGAGTGCATATGTAAATACGTAATGCTAACCATTTATGGAGAACATAGAACGTGTTCCTAAATTTGAAACTATTCCCCTTTACATCCCTCAATAGATGCAAAATAATTTTCAATTAATTTGTGGTAGGCTTAGGAATATTATTTAATTCAACATTATTTGCATCGGCGCGCGACGTACTTCGAGTACTACTTTGTATTACGCGCGTAAGTGCTCGTCTGCGCTGGCCAATTCACGCGTCGCAGCTCTGCGCAGGCGCGAGAAGTATGCGCGATATCGCATCACTCCTCCCTACTCCTTGGATACTAGTGAAGGGAGCGTCCAAGCCGAGCCCTCCCCTCCCACCAGGGAGTGGTGGTGGGGGTTTGTTGTATCTGCCCCATGGTGCCACAATATTCAAAATTCAAAATTATGATTTAAACTTAACTTTATGATTTCAAAATTTAAAATTATGATTTAAACTTAACTCTATGATTAAACTCTATCCGTAAGAAAACTAGGTGGTATTTTAGGATAGGAGTATGAAAGGTAAGTAAAAACAAGTTTGATACATTTAAAACTTTTTATTCATTAAAAATATAATATTTTCTAAATGTAATGATACAAGCTCATATATTACAGACATAACATCATGAATGGGTATTGATATCGATATATCATTTTTTTTTAATCATTATTTCATCATAAACTTTATCAGAATCAGGTATACCGAATTTTTCCGCATAAGTTAATAAATCGTCCTTAGAAAAATGTGTATATTGTGATGATTGCGATTCTTGTAATTTTTCTTTGAAATAATCACAAAGTGTATTAATAATATATTGTATGTTACATGTTACATCTAATAAAAATCTGACTCTCACACGTATACAATGTTTTAATATTTTTAATCTATCAAAAGAAGCTTTTTTAAATATTAACCTACGTCGGTATTGCTTCGTTGGTGGTTGATCATTACTTGACATCTGTGAATCTTCTTCTTCCGCAAGTTCAAATGCCTTGTCACCATAGCTCATAATAAGTCTTATGCTAAAATGGCTAAAGGGTATCTTTTTATCCAGCATATCACCATCTTCAGTTTCAAAGAACTTATCAATAACTGGAAAATTTTCTTCAAATAAACGCCAGTCAGACACAGTAAACGGTATACCAACAAAGTCGTCACCACTAAGACGGATGATAGGTAGAAATTCACCACCAATTTTCTTATTTTCTAGACCAATTGTAATTTTCTTGGTATAAGATTTATTTAGTGCGTACACCATCGGCAGCAGCTGATGACAATAATATTTGGAAGTACTTTGTTGACCAGCCATTGTCTTGTATTTACGCTTGCCTTGACCAGCCATTCTTGTGTATTATTTTCACCAGGAGTGATTGAGTGAACTAATGAATAGACTGTGCTAGACGCTCTTTTATACTATTCATACTGATGTGGAGGGTTTTCTATTGGAAGGGGTAGGATAGTAGCGGTGATATGTTAGTAATGGGGCTGGTAATGGTAGCGGGGAAAGGTGCCCCTATACAATTTTGAAACATAATTTTTAACAATTTGGTCATTTTTGCGTAAGTTACAAGAAAAGTTTTCGAGAAAATGTCCAACTCCAAGACCCACAGACAAGTAATGTAAAAACATGAGAGAAAAATAACCACATGTATCTGAAGTTTCACTTTGTAGTTGTCGTGAATTCCATCGAAATTTTCGAGAAAAAAAAATTGTGATGTTTTTCAAGAGTTTTTTTTTTAATTTTTTTAAATTTTTTATATTTTTTCATAATTTTTCTGATGTAAAAATTTTTTCCGACATTTAATCCTAAATCCCTACACTCATATGAGAATTATACTATTCAGGAGTAATTTAGTTCAAATCTGGAGTCAATCCATCCACAGGAAAATTTCAAAGCTTACGGTTAGTAAAAAAACTTGTTTCGTCGATGACTATGGTTCTGGACCATATAAAAGGCCCATCGGAGAAAGTTTTAAGGTAAGGTAAATATACCCACTTTTATATGTAAAAAGTATGAAATAATTAGTTTACATTTATGTATTAAAATGTGACTTCTTATTTGAGAGAAAAAAGGTGTCTAGCCCCCTTAAATATCGAATGCATAAAATTATTTACAGGACCAACATTTTTCAAGGTATTTTTATCTATAGTTTCAGGAGGTGTTACTGTTTGTGCGATAGTTACACGAACACTAAGCAGAGTATGTGCAAGATCGATATACTCACTAGTTCCCGGTATAGAAAACTCTATTGGTGACCCTTCAGTTAGCGAAGATATTGGCTTGTATTGAACATAATTTGAATTTTCAATCGTTGTTTGAGTAGGAGGTACACTAAATAAATTCACTTCAGATTTAAGACATGCACACGAATCACTATGTAGAAAAGCCATTATTCTTCAAAAATATCTCGTGCAGTACGTTTTTCTTTCAAAGTTTTCTTTTTATTGTCAAATTTTTTCTTTGTCTTAACTTTGGAATGTTTTCTACTTTTGGTGTTTACTGTATCAGAATTCGTAGTCGACTGTTGTTTCCGTGCCCGACGCTTAGTTTTATATCCTGAACCACTTATCAGATAATCCAATTCTTCGTCGGCTTTTCTTTTGAGATGTTTTCCTGATTCTCGTATATTATTGTGAAAAGATTCTTTAAAAGGTTTTTCATGTGTAATGTCATCTAAAATATTTACACCTGCTCGTAAAGCCTCTTTGCCAACAGCTTTTCCTACAACCTTACCACCTTTTTTTACAAACGGTAAAACACTACGATAAACACCTTTTAAAAAGCTTCCAACACCTTTTCCTTTTTGCATAGATGTATCTATTGTGATATAATTATCGAATGGATCGCGGGCATTTTGGTTATCATAAGTTGCTTCAAAATAACCCATCTTATGCGGTTCTCTTAAAATGAAGTGTCACTGTCAACGTGCCGTAATCGAATGCTACAGGGTTTCCATCTTGGTCCTTTATATCTATTGTAATCGTTTGAAACGACGTAGATAACAATGGAATATACATTGGTGTGGTAAAGTTGTTAATCTCAATGCTACCATATTTATACTCGTTCATATTAAGAGAAACAATACGTAAAAGGGGTGTATGAACATCACTTGTAATGTAAGGTTCACAAATATCACTATACACTCTTATTATTGATGGTAAACCACTAATAAGGTCAGCAGGTCTTTGACCAACAACTGTACCCTCAATTTTTTCAAGATTACAGTTTTCAAAACCAATAATTCTCAAGAGTTTTTCAGACAATATCAAGCTATGAAAATTCGTGTCGCAAGTATCCTGACAAATTCATTCAATTTCTATAAATCCTCCACGTTGTATTTTGAATTGTAAGTGATTTTTCATATTAGGTAAATTATTTATTTCTTGTAAAAGATTTTCCATATCTGTGTAGATTCCTGGTGATAAGTGTGCAACAACATCCTTTTCTGTTGATTCGTGTCTCAAATCATTTGGTGAAAATAACTTGTTTTTACACAAACCATACCCTCATAGTTATCGATCGAAATATGTTGAAATGTGTGGGGTATTTGAATTTCACAAAGAGTTACAGACCACTCACCATGTAAATAAATATTTTGGGGTAACTGTGTGGTAAAATGTGTTGTTTTGTTTTCAGGAAACACATACACACTGTTGTTACTAGATAATACGATATAAAATTGGTCTCTCATTATATCTTTTTCAAATTGTTTGCGGGAACCCAGGAATTAAATTTGTCAGGATAGCCTTTCCAACTTACAAAATATTTTTTGTTTTTCCCTCTACCTTTAGTATTTAGAATCTTATCTATTTGAAATGATTCGGTATGCAAATCTTTTTGTACTCTGGAAAGTTCTTCTTCGTAGAAAAAACCTTCGATTGGTTCGCCGTCAAGATCTTCTAAAGTATAAACAGGTGGTTGTCTCTCAGTAGATATGCGTATAATTCGGAACAATTCCAAAGTCCAGCCACTTTCGTATGCTTTCTTGAATACTAGTTCGGCACGACTGACACGTACCAAGTCACCCACCTTGTATTTAGGATATCGGATACGAGTCTTATTGTATCGTTGGGCTAGGTTTTGGTGTGCTTTTGCGGCATTGTACAAATTAACTTTAGCAGAAACCATTTTAGTACCAGAATGCCAAGAACTATTGTAAGCATCAACAATTTTTTGTAAAATATCAACATATCTGTACGTATTTGTATGAGTAAAATATCGCCATAATCGACCCTTCAATGTTCTATTAAACCTTTCTAGGATTTCTAACCACGCGGTAATTTATACTATTTTTTTTTAAACTTGTTGCATCTCTTTACCGAGAAATTCTTTACCTTTATCAGTTTGAAAGAGCATACTAAAGGTGCTGTACTTTACACTGTGCCAAAATATGCTCAAAAGCTGTAGCGACACTTTTCGATGTTTTGTTACGAATTGGCTGAACCCATGCAAATTTTGATTAAACATCTATAACCATAAGTAGATACGTGTTGTCATCGTTATAGGTTCTTAATGACCGTAAATCAGTGAGATCTCCTTCCCACACATCAAAAGGGTTACGAACGTCATAAGTCCTATGTGGGAAATGACGTCGTACAGGTTTATGTAGAGTATAAGCATCCTGACTTTCAAACCATTTGATAATTTTTTGCGATCATGTTTTTTACCAATTATTTTTAAAAGGTTGTATGCACCTGCATAGGCTGGTGATTTCGGTGGTCGATAAAACAAATTACTTAACGTTTTTTCCATTTATCTTATTCTTAAAATTTTTAGTTTCTTTTTTATGTTTTTTTTTAATGTACAAGGAAAACATGTCAAAAGTTATTTTACTAATCATACAACAAGTTGTGACCAAAGCCACACTTCTCTCGTTAGTTGTAGCTGTTTCAGACAACAAACGCGCAAAGGCACGCTTGGCCAGCAAACAATCAGCTTTGCTACGGTTACCACCACTGTTTGCATATGCTATATCATGTTAACGACAATAATCGTCAAGTGGGTTGACACCTTTCTCACCTTTCGCTAACCTTTCGTTTAGACGTGTACCAGGTCCACAAAAATGATACCCTGGAGCATGTATTTCAAAAGGTAAAAGATTGATTAAATTATCTACAAGAGTTGATTCGGGGTGTGTGATCAAATCTTCTTCAATGTTTACTCCAGGCGATCTCATGGAAGAATATGAACTTTTGCAACGTGCCTAGGTGTTTCTTCGGGACGTAATCTTTTTCTCAACTTTCTTGGAGTTGTTTTATCGGATGGTTTTTCGTTTGTTTCTTCGCTATCAGACTGTTGAGTTTCTTCCTCGCTGCTGACAGATTGTGGTGAAGAAACAATCTCCCAAATTTTATTGTTAACAATAAATTCTCGTGGTATATTTGCTTTACAAAGTGCTTGGGCCAACTGACCATAACCATTTCACAACGCTTGTTTTCTATTTCTCACAGTATCGTTAATCAAGTCTACTATGTTTCCACCTTTGACGATGCTGCCATCTGTGGTAATCTTACCACGAGCATCCCATGTGACATCACCAAAATCATGCAATCGTTGTAATAAATGTAAAATACGTAAGGGGGACTTTTTTATGATTGCATAGTATTTTTTATCTGACAGAACTTAAAGAAATAGTCGATAACATTACAGTTCCTGATGGTTTTGAACTAGTCTCTTTTGATTTAGTCTCTCTCTTTACAAACATTCCCACCGACTTAATCCTTCTTGCAATAGATAACCGTTAGAAATACCTAAAAAACAAAATAAATCTCTCCAAAATTGAATTCTTAGAAGGCATCAAACTACTTTTAGACTCAACTTTCCTCCAATTTAACAATAAATACTACAAACAAATTATGGGCGCTCCTATGGGCTTTTGTACTAGTCCATGGTTTGCTGACATAGCTCTGAAAATTTTAGAAACTAATTGCTTAAAAAATTATAGTAAAGATATCCTTTTATATAAAAGATACGTAGATGATTGCTTACTAATAGTAAAAAACAAAAAAATCGAAGAAATACTGTCCTCCTTTAATAACTATAATAACAATTTACAATTTACAATAGAAAGAGAATCCAATAACAGTATTAATTTCTTAGATATGACACTCATTAGAAATAACAATAAAATCACGACTAACTGGTTCAGAAAAAATACAGCCTCTGGACGCTATATAAATTATCGTTCCCACCACCCTGACACACAAAAAATAGCCATAATATATAGTTTAGTAGATAAAGCCATAAAACTCTCAGATCCACAGTTCCACAAAGAAAACCTAAAAACTGTCAAACACTACTTACTTTGCAATAACTATCCACCTAACATTATCAATAGATATATTTCGAAACGTACCGCAACTATCACTAACAGCATGCATACTAAAGAAAAACTCCACGTTCCGTATTTCTAAAAAACAAAATAGTCCTTCCCTTCATTAAACACCTCACTCCAAAAATTAACCACATCTTACACAAACATAACATAATCCCCATACTCCAATCCGTAAACAAATTTAATAATCTAATAACTTTAGGCAAAGACCGTTTAGATAAAATGCACACTAGTGGCATTGTTTACCATATCAAATGTCAGGACTGTACTTCCTCATACATAGGTATGAGCAAACGTAAACTAAAGACTCGGACTAATGAGCATATCAGAGCCGTAAAACAATGCTCGGAAAAATCTGCTTTAGCGACACATGTGGAAAATACAGGTCACACAATCGACTTTGAAAAAGTGAACATCTTAGATACAGAAAAGAATTTTTATAAACGCTCGTTTTCTGAAATGCTTAACATTTACTACCACGACAATACTCTCAACTGCATTCAAGATCTAAATTTCCTCAAAAACTCATATAAAAGAACAATAGATATTATAAAACAATTTTGCAATGGCTAACTAATTGCTTATAATTTTCCGTTTATTCAATTTCAAATTTTATTCGATGAGATTCGCTTTCATAGTTTCCTTCTTACTTTCTCTCTCTACTCTCTTCTCTCCCCCCACCTTCCGTTCTGTCAATAATTCCTTTATCTCGTCAGACTTTTGCGATTTCCCTTCAGTATTGTTCTGCACGCTGATTAATTCAGATATAAGTAGCGGAACAATGATGAACGGAAAAGACAGAGTCTGGCGTAAGTACAAATTGCACATATATTAAAAAAATCTTTTTCTAGTTTCAATAGATTTTAACTAAATTCAATACCCGTACATTTTTTCACAGATTGGCCTTCTTTTTTCCACTTCCACGTTGTTCATTTCTTTCAATACTTTGACAAACTCCTATGAGACGAAACCTTAATTAATGGTATTCTATTATTTATAAATTTTTGTAAAAAGTTTTCACAATTTGTCCATTATTTAATGATTTGTTAAATTACTTTGTAGCCCTGAAGAGGGGAGTAATAAATAAAACTCCCGAAACGTCGGCGAAATAAAGGTCGAAAACACATTAGTTCGTTAGAGTCCGTTTATTTACTACCTTAAACAAACCATAGATGTCCAAGGATGTTTCCACCGTGGATCCATGACAAAAACTGTTTCGTTAAAGGAGATAATATTTTTTATAAGTCTCGTGGTTTGCGGCGGTGGCGGCGGCGGCGCGCACGTGTCACAAGCTTTTTGATAAATCAGATTGCTGATGAACCGACAAGCTAATTTGAAGTGACAAGCTAATTTGAAGTGACAAGGTAATTTGAAGTGACAAGCTAATTTGAAGTGACAAGCTAATTTGAAGTGACAAGCTAATTTAAAGTGGTAAGCTAATTTGAAGTGATAAGGTAATTGAAGTAACAAGCTAGTTTGTAGCTACAAAACTTATGATAAACGCGCTCAACGAGTACCAAAAAGCTTAATGTGAATCAATAAGCCTAATGTGAATCGAAAAGCTTGATGTGTTGTATCAAACTATTTAATGTACCTCTTGAGCCTTTCGCCACTGCCGCTACCATTTTCGACAGATTTATTTATGCTAACTTTATTACTTTAAAATAGAGATAATTAAGAAACAAACAGATTTTTAATTGAAATATAATTAATTTATTACGGTCATATACCTAACGTGTCAAAGGTAAGGAAAAACAAGATTGATATTTTAATACATTTATTGATTAATATTTTTGTTCATAACATGATCAATATCCTTCAACTGTAAAGATGCAAGTTCATAGATCAAAATATAGGCATCATCTATTAACATACTTAAATTATTTTTTTTCAAGATTTTATGTAACTTATTAACATTATGGGTATAAAATCTGCTTGTTATAGAATGTATATCATAAAATGTAAACTGTGTATATTGTGATAATTGATTTTTTTCTTGTAATTTCTCTTTCGTATAGCTACAAATTTCATTAAATACATATTTTATATCTTTGCACGCATTTAACAGATATTTAATACTATTGTCTACGTTTCTAGAGATGTGTTTGAGCTGATCATAGATTGTTTTATTATACACCAATCTTGATTGAAAGCATATCTTTGTTGGTGGATCACCTCTATGATTTTTCTCTTGTGTTTCGTCTATCAGCTCAAAAGCTTTATCAGAAAAACTTATCGTGAACCTTAAGCTAAAGCTGATACCACAAGATATTTTTTGATCAACCATTTCGTTTCCTTCAGATTCAAAGAATTCGTCAATCCTGGGAAAACTTTCTTCAAAGCAGATCCACTCGATATGCGTAAGTGGTATACCCGCAATATTTTTACCACTTAGACGAACAACAGGTTTGAAATCACCACAGCCAATAACATGACTTTCTAGACCAACTGTAAGTTTCTTGCAGTACGATTTATTTAATCCATACAGTATGGATAGTATTTGGCGACATTGGAACTTGGAGTTTTGATTACTACCCTGAGCAAACATTTTTCAGTATTATCATGCTTTATTAGGATCCAAGATTAAAATGACAGATAATTAAAGTACCCCTTTATATATAAAGTATCCATAAACACTCACACTCTAACAACCCTTTAATCTTTGAGAATGTAATCATTTCTAGATTGAGTGTGTGTGCGTGTGTGTATGCGTATGTGTGTGTGTGTGTATGTGTGTGGGTGTGTGTGTGTGTGGGTGTGTGTGTGTGTGTGTGTGTGTGTGTATGTGTGTGTGAGTGTGAGAGTATGGTGTTATGAGTGTTAATAAACCATTAAATTAATTATAGGTATAATGATTTATAAAGTTTAAGTATTGTTTTACATCATGAACCATATAAAAATCATTCCTAAAATAAGAAACGACAACTATTTTATAAAATTTTAAAAAGTATTTATTATCATAATGAGATATATTTAAAAATACTGTTAAAGAGGTTATAGGTTTACAAGAAAATACGGTATTTATTTTGATGTGTTTTTATTCAGCTTCAATTTTTCAATTTCACTTTTTAATTCATTAATTTGATTCTGTTGCTGTTCAAACGTCCGCTCAAAATTTTGATTTAATAATAATAAATGTTTTGTAATTTTATTTAATTGTTTACATAGATTATCTTTTTTTCTAAGTAATTTTTCTGTATGATACACATTACAGTCAAGAATAAGTTTTATGTATTTGTTACTTTTTTCTAAGTCATCTAAATTTTTTAAATCTCTATTTATTGATTCAACAGCATTGAATAATGAATTTTCATTGGTCCAATGATCTTCGTCATATGCTTCAAGAGTTTCGACTCGTGCAATGACATTTAAAATTGCCATATGTGTACGAGTTTCATCGAAGACCATGTTGAAATCAGGTATCATCTAACAAGTTATTTTCCATTTTAAAATTCACCTTGTTACAATATTAACAACTTAAGAGAGAGTAGTAGTATTTAATACTTTAAGAAGAACTCACTTTAACGTGCGATAGAAGTCTCTCTGGATGATGAGGTGTATTTCTACGATCACTCAAACCAAATTTATAAGTATGTAACAGCGTACTGGTTCAACTAATCTTTGATAGTTTCTGGGTGCAGACAAACTGAACTGTGGTGTAAATATCGTTTAAGACGGCTTATATACACACCAAAGAGCATGAAACTACGGATTTTACGGTGGGGACGGAATAAAAGAATGCAGAGCAACGCAGCGAAATCTTGAGGAATAGGCACTTTTGAATATAAAAAGTCTAAAAACATAATCGCAGCTTAATATATTATAATGAAAAATCACCGAAAAATCTTTTTAACACTCAGAATTATAAAAATTTCCATAAAAAATTTCTACGACTAAGTTATAAAATACGGTAAATAGATGGTACAATGTGTAGTAAAACTATGTTACTCTGAACTGATATGAAAATTGATTGGGTTGATCAATACATCGATCGGCCTGTGAAGTTCCAAAATACCACCAATAAAAAGAGAACGTTGCACCTAACAATAAAGTACAATACCGTGAATTAATGTGAATGTAACTTTCCAAGATATCCGTACCAATACCTTACTAATACCGAATCAATTACAAAATTAACTGGTTAATGAAAGTTATAAATATGCGGAACTGTTAGAGAGTAAAGTGGGTAGTAAAAAGTATAATACCGCGAGCTAATACCGGGTGTCCCATTTTAAAACCACCAGGCAAATATCTCGAAAACTAAGGGAGATGGAAAAAAACTTTTAATACAGAAGTTGTAGGGTTCAGAGGGGCCCAACTGATCGTGACCTTGGTTATGACCTTGAGGTCAATGATCAAGTTCATTTGAAGGTCAAATCGATTTTTTCAAATGGGAACCCCCACTTTTGACCACGTAAATGAAAAGAGAGGAAAATTTTACGTTCAGATATGTCCTTGAGTCAAGGTCATGGTCATAGTCATGGTCATGTTTAAAACCAAAATCAATAAACGCATCAAAACATTCTCATAATTAGGTATACGAGACAAATTGTTAAATACAAAAGTTGTAGGGTTCAGAGGGGCCCAACTGATCGTAACTTTGGTTATGATCTTGTGGTCAATGATCAAGGTCATTTGAAGGTCAAATCGATTTTTTCAAATGGAAACCCCCACTTTTGACCTCGTAAATGGAAAGAGCGGAAAATTTTACGTTTAGATATGTCCTTGAGTCAAGGCCATGGTCATGGTCATGGTCATGTTTAAAATCAAAATCAATCAACGCATCCAAACATTCCCATAATTACGCATACGAGTGTTAAATACAGAAGTTGTAGTGTTTGGAGGGGCCCAACTGATCGTGACCTTGACCATGAACTTAAGATCAAGGATGATGTCGTTTGAAGGTTAAATCAATTTTGTTTAACGGCAACCCTCACTTTTCACCTCGTAAATAGAAAAACCGAAAAATTCTGATATGACCTTGGGTCAAGGTCATGGTCAAAGTTATGGTCAGTTTCCGTGCAGTTAAGAGCAAAGTCGGAGATGACCCGGTCACCTAAGGTAAGGTCGGAGATTACCCGGCCAGTTAAGGCAAGGTTGGAGATGACCCGGCCAGTTAAGGCAAGGTCGGAGATGACCCGGACAGTTAAGGCAAGGTCGGAGATGACCCGGCCAGTTAAGGCAAGGTCGGAGATGACCCGGTCAGTTAAGGCAAGGTCGGAGATGATCCGGCCAGTTAAGGCAAGGTCGGGGATGATCAGGCCAGCTAAAATTTCATTGGAAAATTCCACGTTCATGTGTATTTAGTCATAGGATCCAAGTGTTTCGGTCACCATTTACTGAAGAAGATGCTCAAAAGTTGCACCATTTACTTGTTGACAACATTCTATTCTCCTTTTAAAGTTTCTAACAGTATTTAATAATACTTGACGTGGAATACTTAAGCAGATTTGTGTAATCCATTGAATCATGTCATCTCTTGTAGTTGGCCTGTTGCGGTAGACTGTATTTTTTAGGAAGGCCCATAAATAAAAATCTGGAGATGTCAGATCTAGAGATCTTGGTGGCCATGCTACGGGACCTCCTCTACCAATCCATCGACCGTTAAACCTTTCATTAAGAAAATCTCTGACAATTCTGGCATAATGTGGAGGAGCACCATCTTGTTGTAGCCACATTCTGGCCCTTGTATGGAGATCAACGTTTTCTTGAAAGAGTGGCAGCTCGTCTCTCAGCAACTGTAAATAAGTATGTTGAGTTACGTGACCTTCAAAAAAATAAGGTCCAATCAGACATCCGTTAATAATACCACACCATACCGTTACATTCCAGCGATGCTGATGATCAACTTCTCGCATCCAATGAGGATTAACAGGAGACCAGTAGTGGCAATTATGGCGATTCAACATACCAGTACTCTGAAATGTAGCCTCGTCGCTAAAAAGAACATTGTTAAAGAAATTTTCATCATCAGTAATTTGTTGTGTTGCCCATTGGCAAAATGTTATTCTCCGTCGATAATCTTCCACAGTTAAAGCTTGATTTAGAGTAATGTGGTAAGGATGGTAACGCACATATCGTAAATATCTACTGGCCGTAGATCTTGGAATACCCATTGTTAACTCGATTTCGCGTAAACTGACATGAACATTTAAATGTACCATGGCTAGAACAGCAAGAAAGCGAGGATTATTTTCATAATCGTGTTCATTCAGTGTCCTCCTTCTTCGAACGAAGTTTCCTTGTCGACCGCGCAGTTCAATGTCACGTATTATCGTATGATCAGGATGTTGTCGTTGAGGGAACCAAGCACGATACAATCTGCTTGCCTCTCGATAGTTTCGTCGACATTCTCCTAAAATAAGAAGAATGTCAACTATTTCATTAGCAGAATAGTCAGGCATTCTTTTTTAGTTGTAAATGCAATTATTTATCAAAACACACCACAAAAGAAATAATATGTTATTATACTATACAATATTTTAAAATGAAAAAGTTAAATTTTCTGTGCCAATAGTGCTCAATTTGAAAACAATTTGATGTAAACAGTAATAATTATTGACTATAACCGATCAATGCTGAATACTACCGGTCACTATTGGATACAGGTGGTCAACACTTATTAACTTTTGTTATTATTTGATATAAGTGGTTAACCCTCGTAAATATTGATAATAGTAGAAATAGTAAAATTTTCCGCTCTTTCCATTTACGAGGTCAAAAATAGGGGTTCCCATTTGAAAAAATCGATTTGGCCTTCAAATGACCTTGATCATTGACCTCAAGGTCATAACCAAGGTCACGATCAGTTGGGCCGCTCCAAACCCTACAACTTCTGTATTTAACACTCGTATGCGTAATTATGGGAATGTTTGGATGCGTTGATTGATTTTGATTTTAAACATGACCATGACCATGACCATGGCCTTGACTCAAGGACATATCTGAACGTAAAATTTTCCGCTCTTTCCATTTACGAGGTCAAAAATGGGGGTTCCCATTTGAAAAAACCGATTTGACCTTCAAATGACCTTGATCATTGACCACAAGGTCATAACAAAGGTTACGATCAGTTGGGCCCCTCTGAACCCTACAACTTTTGTATTTAACAATTTGTCTGGTATGCCTAATTATGGGAATGTTTTGATGCGTTGATTGATTTTGATTTTAAACATGACCATGACCATGACCATGACCTTAACTCAAGGACATATCGGAACGTAAAATTTTCCGCTCTTTCCATTTACGAGGTCAAAAGTGGGGGTTCCCATTTGAAAAAATCGATTTGACCTTCAAATGACCTTGATCATTGACCTCAAGGTCATAACCAAGGTCACGATCAGTTGGGCCCCTCTGAACCCTACAACTTTTGTATTAAAAGTTTTTTTCCATCTCCCTTAGTTTTCGAGATATTTGCCTGGTGGTTTTAAAATGGGACACCCGGTATAACCATCGATTAGACTGATCAATGTATCGATAACGAAATCGATCAACCAATGAGGTTCCAAAACATCTTCATTTAAAAGAATATATAGCACCTTATAATAAAGTCTAATGCCGCAAATCGATCTGACTATAATTTCCAGTGGAAAATCATGACAATATCGAGCCAATATGTTGATCAGTGTACTAAACTCTCTATTTTCTCATCTTGTATTGAGGTTTACGTAAAGGGTTGTTTGCGTGCTTGATGATAACAATAAATTAATTTTTATTGTAGTTTTTCGTAGCATGTATCAGGAACATATAAGCTACGAAGGTGTCACATATGTAATAGTTATAAGTAGGGTATTATACTATCTGATCAGTTGATTATTATGACGAACTACTAACCATACAAGTAATAATGTCTCATCCGTTGTACTTGTCATAAGAAACAAACAGCGAAAAGAGTTTAAGTAGTTGTAATGATCATCGATTGGATGAATCGACATATCGATAACGAAATCGATCGATCTGTAAGGTTCCAAAATACCTCCAATAAAAAGAGATTGTTGCACCTAACAATAAAGTACAATACCTCGAATTAATGTGAATGTAACTTTTCAAGATATCCGTACCAATACCTTACTAATACCGAATCAATAACAAAATTAATTGGTTAATGAAAGTTATAAATATGCGGTACTGTTAGAGGGTAAAGTGGGTAGTAAAAGAGCATAATACCGCGAGCGAATATAACCATCGATTAGACTGATCAATGTATCGATAACGAAATCGATCAAGCAATGAGGTTCCAAAACATCTTCATTTAAAAGAAGATATGGTACCTTATACAAAAGTCTAATACCACGGATCGATCTGACCGTAATTTCCGGTAGTAAATCGTACCAATACCGTACCAATATGTTGATCAGTGTACTAAACTCTCTCTATTTTCTCATCCTGCCTTATAGTTTACGTAGAGGGGAGTTTGTCTACTTGGAAATCATAATAAATGAATTTTTATTACAGTTTTTTGTAGTATGTATCAGGAACATATAAGTTAAGAAAATGGTACATGTGAATATAGTCATAAATAAGCCATTATACCGGCTGGTCAGTTCGCCATTATGACGGACTACTTGGCATAGAAGCGACGACACCTCATTCGTTACACTTATGATAAGAGACAGCCAACGAAAAATCTTCAAGGCGATACACATAAAGTAGGTGTAGCTTAACGTGTGCTAGTGGGGTGGCCCCTAATGCAGTGGTTATCATTCTATTTTTGTAGCTTTTTAATAAACCTACTCACTCAGATGTTTCTCTGCTAACTCGGGCCGCTTTAATTTTATATTAATATTAACTTTTTATGTAAAATTAATAAATAGGCATTTCCTAAACATAGTTTTGTAATAAATAAACTTAAATAAACAATGATTAAACATAAACTAATAATTTAAAATATTTCTTGGGTAAAACGCTGTACAAGCGCTGAATCAGAGCTTATATGAACTTTTCTCAAATAATTTATAAATTATTTGGTTAATATAGTAGACAAATGTCTCTGATATCGGCTGAGATTGAATGTTTTCGTGAGAAAAGAATTTTAGAGTATTCGCCAGGCGTAATAAGAGTAAACCGAGAGTTTTGTTCCATCTCTCTTAATATCGTATGATTTTAGAAGCTTCTTGAAAAATAATTTCTACTTCCTCCGCGAAGTGAAATATGAACACAGAATCCGATTTTCTGCAAGTTTCTACAGACTCTAGGCGTAATAAGAGTGTAACTTATATTTCAATTTTCGCAAACTTTTACAAAAATGATGGTTAGAGCCCCTGCTGTCCTCCAGTCTGCCGCAAGTTTTCTTCTGGGATACATCTCTCTGTCTCTCTCTCTCTCTCTCTCTCTCTCTCTCTCTCTCTCTCTCTCTCTCTCTCTCTCTCTCTCTCTCTCGCTATTAACCAGTCAACCACCATCTACCTATACAACAACATGCAGCATAACATCGAAGTAGCGTTCATCGATATGCCTGTCATGGCATCACCGCCTCAAGAGCTTGCTGCCTTTGTCAACGAGCTCATCGATGGGGGAGAACCACGCATGGCTAACGGCATCGACCAAGGCGTGCAACCCCCAGTGCTACAGGCGGCTCTACTAGAGGAGCAGGAGCGCTAGGTACAAGTAGAGGAGGATGCTGCCCTTGCAGATCTACTACAAAAGGCCTTCGATGAGGATGCCACTGAGGAGATGGACAGTGGGTTCGATAGTGATGGCTTTGAGGAGGAAGACCAGCCGATGGATGGGGTGGAGGAAGAGGCTGAGGGAATAGATTCAGATGCCGAAACGATCGATAATAATCCCCCGGAAGTGCAAGATCGTGAAAGTGACAGTTCCAATGATAGTGATATGGACATGGATGAGGTTACACTCCGACGTACGATGTGTGTGCGACAAAGATTTTTTCATGGTGTGCAGCGCTTGTTGAGGTTGCAATGCGATGAAGAAATGTTACGTATGCGTCGACGATTGCGGATTATTCAGAACCGCATAAGACGCCGCCGTCGAGACGAGGTGTATGATGTACCACGTCGTTATCAAGATACGAGCTACGGCTGTGCAAAACGGTTTTGGTGCCAGCGCAATCGTCGTTGGATTCGCTGTACATTTTGCGGATTCTGGTTGTGCTCGGACTGTAACGTAGACCCGGTGCACTGCCAGAACGAGCGACAATTTTTGCCATGATGCCACACATCGTGGCGTCGTAAATAGTTTATAGTGTTTAAGTAACAAAGTGTTTAGTTCTAAGTAACGAAGTGGAAAAAACAAAGTGACAAAGTGTTAGCATAGCGCTTAGTTCTAAGTAACAAAGTGGCGATATTAAAGCGACAAAAAAAAATGCAAAGTGCCAAAGTGTGTGGTAATAACAGCCACAGCAGTAGTCGAAGTTCCGGAAGAAACCATGTAAGTATATAATATTCTTATAAATATTATTAAAAATATGTGTGTGTGCGTGTGTGTGTGCGTGTGTGTGTGCGTGTGAGTGTGCGTGTGCGTGTGTGTGTGTCTGTGTGTGTGTCGACGCAGGAGGAAGCTATAGCTGCTCCCCACTACTACTACCGCTGGTGGGGAGTTATAGCTCGTAGCCGTGGCTGACTGCACGATCGTGTAGTTTGCCCGGAGTAGCGGGCCGCGTTAGACGGAGAATCCCTGAGCCGTCTGGCACTTGTGTGTTCTCTCTCTCTCTCTATTTTTTATTTCACAGTGGCACTTTGGGGCAGATGTAACCTAAGCCATTTCCCCTGATGGTGGGGTTTCCCCTCCCTCAGAGGGTAGTGGCTCAGGGTCACCCTGCATCATTACCCACCTGGTGGTGGGGGGTTCCCCTCCCCTCCCTCAGGTGGATAGTGGTTGGGGGTTTGTTTATCTGCCCCAAAGTGCCATTATAACTATTTACGTGGTAATCTATTTTTGACGCACTGTTGATATGCAATGGACTTCAGCAATTTTTAATGTGTTTTTATGTTAATATCTTTTTCAAACAGTATTTGAACTTGAAGCAAAAAATGAAATGAGGCCTGAACCTGAAAGAATTAATGTAATGTAAAATAAAAAATACTTGAGTATGTTGCACTTTTAATAATAATCTAAGAAAATCTTATATATCACTATTTCCGGGTTTTAATAATGCTAGTTTACCTTTAGAAATCGTAGGGCCAGTAAAGCATCCATAATTAAAACCCCATAAAGTAGAACGAGGCTCTGCTAGAGGAATATTGTCTGCAACAGTATTTCTTTTTTCTTCTACTACAGGAGGTTGCGTTCTTTAACAGACTTGAACATAATCTTTTGGTGGCCTTAATGCATAATGCATAATAATAATGATTTTGAACTCTTCTATATATTGCAAACTAGTTCTGGTATAATCTGTAACAAAAAAAAAAAGATTCACAAAGTAACAATACTTATATTAATAACATTATTTTTTTTATTTTATAATAAAAGTTTGCTACTTATCTGAAAATATATCTGAATATATATATATATATATATATATATATATATATATATATATATATATATATATATATATATATATATCTGTTCACCGCTATGTTTCAGGAATTTTATTGGTTTACCGCTATGTTTCAGGACATTTGCATGTTTTCAGGACTGTGCTGAATTAGGAATATGTTTACCGCTACCTTTCAGGACATTTTTGTATTATTCACGACATTGAGGGTTTCTTTCGCAACGTTTTTTTTCGTAAAATTTTTCCGAAATCAACGTAAAATACTGCGGAACTGAAAGGGGGCGCCGCAGGCGTCGTGGTGTTAGTCAACACCCTGAGGGATATTATTTCTTTAGTCACTTATATACTGTTTAACGTTTTATACCTACTTCTATTGCAGAAAACCTGTAGGTATCCTGGAAGGTAGCGGTGTACTAAGTTATATATATATATATATATATATATATAAGTCAATTCTAAATCGAATTTCAATGATGCAAAAACTTAAATAGCTCCTTGATAACTTCTAAATGATGATTGTATACAGACTAATGCGTATATTGAATATATATAAATAACAAGGTTAATTTGACCAGGTATATAAGTATATACCAAATATGAGGCGTTTCACGTCAACTCTCCAGGCGCGGCGCGCGAGCGCGAAATCATGCTGTTTTCAGCTTGTGTTTGAAGGGCTAAGATGTATCTAAAAAAATTAATCCCCAAGTGATTTTGGTGCTATTAGTTTCTCAAAATTTTTCAATTCTAACCTCAAAAAAACATAAAACGTGTTATATCTCAAAAACTATATTTTTAATATTTTTTTTGACCTGCTAGATCGAAAGAGGAGGAAATTTTACATGGATATAGCCTTTTTCTACATAGAGGTTTTTTTATTTTTTCGAGATACTATTCAAGAAATACAAGGCGCTCAGCCAGCCGCCGCGCGCGGCGTGCGTCACTGCAGCATCGGCGCGCGGCGGCATTTATTCATTCATTCATTAATTATTTAACCACCGCTAGAGGGCTAGTAATTGCATTTAGATACCGGTAAGTAATTATGCAGCACGTAGGGCTTATATACGAGTGATCTGTAGCGTTGAAGTATTGGTTTTTTGGAAAACCGTTCAATATCTATACTATATTGTGCTATACTGCGATTTATCTGTCTTTCATGACAAACTTACTGCTATCCCCCTTCAATTGGTTTATCTTTTTTTTTAAACAAACATGAGTTTTTCATTAAAATGTGTGAATCCTTTAGGAAGGAATGAACACTCTAATGAGTTAACAAATTTACCAAAATCATTAGCACAATCATTTCCATCAATACCAGATGGAGCGAAAGTTTGTCTTACGTGCAAATTTTTGATTTATAATAAACGCAAATCGAGTGAATCTTCTCCGATACCAAAAAGACTTAAATCGGATTGTGATGATGATGACCACAAAGCTGCCATGGCAATATTTGAAAATTTAAGAAGTAAACTTTCTGAGACAAAGTCAAAATATGAAAGAATGTTATTACTTTTCCTTGCCCCTAGATTTTGGTCTCGTAAAAATTTAATAGAAAGATTAGGTTATACGGAATGGGAAGCAAGAACAATACTAACTGAAGCTACTGATGGAAATATTTTGACGGTAATGAAACCAAAAATACGGTAAAAAACTTTTATGATCGTGACGATATCAGTAAATTATTGCCTGGAACGAAAGATTTTATTTCAATAAAACAAATTACTGGTGAACGCTTACACGTTCAAAAAAGATTACTTCTAGGTAATTTGAATGAAATTTATATTTTATTTAAAAATGAATATCCGGATGTTAAGATAGGCTATACATAGTTCACACAATTAAAACCAAAACATTGTGTGTTGACTGGAACAAGTGGCACACATAATGTATGCGTATGCGTACATCATGAAAATGTCAAACTTATGCTAGATGCAATTAATTTGAAACATTTGACAAAGAATAGTGATTCACCTTTAGAAAGTTATAAAGATTGTATAAATAAAATTGTTTGTAGTCAACCATCGGATAAATGTTTCTTGGGTAACTGTTTGGATTGCGTAGCTAATTTTTCAAATCTTCAAGAAATTATGATGAAAAGTTTTAAAAATCATGGCATTCAAGAAATTAAATATGATTCATGGAAGCAAACGGATCGCTGCTCAATAATATTTGAAACGATAAAAGTTTCTAGCTTTCTTGAAATATTGAAAGACAAATTGATTAAATTAAAAACGCACGATTTTTTTGCTAAACAATAAGCACTGTTTATCAGAAATTTAAAAGAAAATCTTGAAGATGGAGAGATAGTAATTAGTTTTGATTTTGCTGAAAATTACGCTTTTGTTGTTCAAAATTCAGTTCAATCGTTTCATTGGAATAATAATCAAGCCACTATATTTACAATTATAGTGTATTATAGAGAAAACGATGATCTCAAACATGAAAGTGTAGCTATTATTTCTGACAATTTAAATCATAATACCGTTTCCGTACATGAATATCAAAAAATTATTCTAAACTATTTGAAAGGTCATCATCAACTAAAAAAAATTTATTATATAACCGATGGTGCAGCACAGCATTTTAAAAATAAAAATAATTTTCAGAATCTTCTTCATCATGAAGAGGATTTTAAAATAAAAGCTGAATGGCATTTTTTTGCCACTGCACATGGCAAAAGTGGTTGCGATGGCATAGGGGCTAATTTAAAAAGAGGAGCCCGTAGAGCTAGCTTACAGCTTACAGGAGCTCACAAAATCCTTACAGCCAACGATCTTTATAATTGGGCACAAAATTATAGTAAAGAAACAAAGATTTTCTACAGTAGCAAAGAAGTTTATGAAAAAAAATCTTTGGAATTAAAAGTTAGCTTCGATAAAGCAAAAGCCATTCCAGGTACTTTGAAATACCACGCTTTTATTCCAATAGATGAAAAGACTCTGCAACTTAAAAAAACTTCTTTAGCATCTAACTATGATTTATTTCCTAAATTAAAAAAGACTAAAAATGTTAAAAAGATTTGAATATTTAAAAGCTTATGAACAAAAATTGTTATGATGTTAAGTGGAGCAGCTCCGATCGCACAGCGACTCTTTAGTGACGCACGCCACGCGCGGCGGCTGGCCGAGCGCCTTGTATTTCTTGAATAATATCTCGAAAAAATCAAAAAACTCCTATGTAGAAAAAGGCTATATCCATGTAAAATTTCCTCCTCTTTCGATCTAACAGGTCAAAAAAATATTAAAAATATAGTTTTTGAGATATAACACGTTTTATGTTCTTTTGAGGTTAGAATTGAAAAATTTTGAGAAACTAATAGCACCATCGGAAAGCTGAGGAAAAAATACATCGAAATCACTTGGGGATTATTTTTTTTAGATAAATCTTAGCCCTTCAAACACAAGCTGAAAACAGCATGATTTCGCGCTCGCGCGCCGCGCCTGGAGAGCTGACGTGAAACGCCTCATATACTGATTCTCTCCTCCTCTCACTCTTCTCTCTCTATCCCTCTCTCTCTCGCTCTTCTCTCTTTCCCTCTCTCTCCCTCTCCCTCTCTCTATCTTCTCTATTTCCAGTCGGACAAAAATGCTATACTATGCACCGGTCGGACAAAAATTTATACTTTGTGCATACTGAAGAATATGGAGAAAAATTCGGAAATGAAACCGTACATAAAAATATTCAGATCTCTAAATCTTTTGAACGAGACAATCTTTTTAAATGAAACCTTTCGATTTGAGTAGAGCAATGAAATGGCTTTCGATTAAGAGTACATGTTAATATTTTAATACGTGTATAGGCGCATTGAATTTCTCGCACACCCATTTCACTGTATAAGTAGCACGGGTCGCTCCTTCAGGCTTCTTCTATACTTGCTTTCGGAGCGCTCCCGCGCTCCTTGATTTTTGATGATTTTTTGATCAGTCGAATCGTTTCCGAGTGAAAAGTTCCCAAATCTGTAAATTCATGAATTTATACAAGACAAAGCGTGTTTAGAGAACAGAGTGGTCAGAATAGCTTCTGCCTCAAATTCTATGCTGACAATATGGAAAATTGTAGATTGTTCTCTAAAATACTGTAATTATCAGCTATAGAAAAACATCTAGGAGGCCCAAACCTAACGGAACCTTATCGAAACCATACCCAGACTCCACCTATCAGGTACTATAGTGAAGATCGTGATCCCTAATGGATCATTCAATGGTAAACTAGAAAACTTCTGCTTTAGTTTGTCTAGCATTTGCTGGAGTTCTCTTTCTCTAGATGAAGAAGACTTGTTGCTAGGCTCTGGAGCTTCATATTCATCATTCGCATATGATTGTTCTGATTGAGAATCAATACTGGAGTTTAATACTTCAGGTTTCGAACTCACATCAATTGTCTCAGATTTACGTTTCCTGCAACTAGAGTATATTTTCATGCCAAGTATGTATACTGGAAGGAACTTCTGCAAGTTTATCGAAACTGGTCGGAGATTCTTACCCTTATGAGGAGAGGTATTGAATGGATTATCTATCCCCATGAATCCCGGTTTCTTAAGATTCCATGATATTCACCGATAGTAACAGTTTTCTCCAAATAATAGACATGAAAACAACTGATTTAAATATACGTGAACTATTTCCAGCAAGAGTAGTCGTGAGAATGACTGATTTAAATACGAAAACTATTTCCAGCAAGAGTAGTCGTGAAAACGACTCGTATGTCGAAAATGACTTTTCTGACGGGCAGTCGTGAGAACGACTAATATAATACGATAATTATTCTCAGCAAGAGAAGCAAGAACGTTTATGAATATGTTTTCATGAATATCAATGACGCACTTTGCCTCGTGTGAACTTGTGAATTTACATACTAAAGAATTTCTTATTCGGATATAATGCGATAAATCAAAAAATCGTCAAGAATAGTTTCCGTTTATAATTTTATGTAAAATGTCGTGAGATTTTTTTATTGTCGACATTATTTCTGAGTAATATTGTGTGAAGTCCGGGATAAAGGAAATAACGAATAATATTTGGTTTGAAATTTCTTTTATTTGGAAAAGTATAATTACCAATATTGTTGCTGCTTGCAATTTCTTCGATGTATAATTTTTAGTTAATTGAACTTCCCTCACAATATATGCTATCGCTGTATATTCGCTCGTATAATTATTCCGCTTATGTTAGTATACTTTAGTGTATTTGTTGCTCCGTTATAATGAATTATGCCCTCGTATGTCGTCTGGGGCAGACGGAGCTCGCCAGTTCACCTGTATTACGGTTGTTACCGTGACTGACGTGCGCGACATACATCGCTTCTTTTATAATACAAAATAATTAGGTTAAAGATGATCGTGACCAGTAAATCGAGATCATCTTCTTTGGTAACGCCATCGTCGTCACTCGTATACAATTCGGCAGTAGCATTGAGAAATGCTGATTCTAAAGAAAATATAATTCGTTGTCTTTCGCAAGTTTGATGACCTGCTACGCACGATGCCTCATATTTGAAAATGCAGCGTTTTAGAATTTCACAGACACATCGTTTTGTGTGTCAGAAAATTACTGATGAAAGTGTTGGGATAAAATTTAAATTTAAGGATACATCACCGGACGTAACACCTCCCCCCTTAGACTGTTGAATATCGCAGAGATTCAACAGGTATAGGAATAGTTAAACCATCAGTAATTATCTTTTACAGAATTTTCAATAATAATAATAATTCAAATAATATAAAACTATAGTAAAAAATTCATATAATAAAAAGAAAAAATTCAATAAATTTAAACAAAATTTCGTATCGTCTATAAATTTCTATAAAATAAATCAAGTATTTTTGTTCTTAACACTAGACTACACTTAACCTACCGTTTTTCTTTGTATCGCTTGTTGTGTGCCGGTTTTTCCTAGTGTTCAAATGACAGTGTGGATCACTATGGAATAAACGAGTAGTCTTACTTCATTCGTACATAAATTTAATTTTATATAACAATCGATTAATTAAATGTTACGTAATAAATATAGCATTCGTTATGCATTAGAATTTCTATAGAGATATATATCTTGTTTGAACATCGCATTTCGACAATTAAATTATTTTATTACGCTAATGTATAATAAATTTTGTTTTGCTGTTTTTACATAAAATAAAGTCATGGATTAACTGAGTTTAGAAATAATGTGTGTATTAAATAATTTTGTAGTAAATAAAAGGTGAGGAAAAATATAGGGAATGATTCAAGTGATCATTCACCTCCCTCCTTGCTGAGAATTTTGGCAAAAGATATATTACTTTTCCTCTTTGTTTACCCTCCAGGCGGCCGGGGTGATGCCGATTGGCATCACACCTCAAGGTCGAGCCATATTACTAGTCTATTTGGAACTTTTTCTAGAGAAAAAATTTCTTGGGCACATTCACAAATGTGCCGGCCACCTGCAGGTTAAGTAGAATAACATTAAAGGGTTTTTGATATTATCATTATAAAAATATTTTTCAACCGTATATTGAGAAAAATTATAATTATTTCCAAAAGAAAAATTTAATTATATGTAGGTATTTTTTTTTGTGAAAAAGAAGGTTAATAGTTTGGAGTGATTTTGCTAAATTTTGACTTGTTATTGTTCTTATGCATCATTGTATTACCTTTCTTTGTAAATCTCACCCATTTTAAAAGTTCATTTTAGAACTCAAGATTTTTTCTGGCATGAGTAGCATTCACATATTTGCATTAGAGAGTATGCAGTGCGTTAGAGTAGAAAATTGCTTTACTCAATACAGTGCCGAATAGTGTATCTTGTAGGATGATCATGTCAGTATATGATGAAACAGATCATTTCCAATACGTTATATTCGATTTGATCTTAGCAATGTGAGTATAGCTACCTGATTTCTTTCTTTTGTTCTTGAACTATTCATAAAATTTCTTTTATAAGTGCAAACAATTTTTCTGAAGGCAAATACAGCTCGATTTTGTATAAAATTACAGTCAAATTATTTTTATCTATGTTTGTTAGGGTTGCAAGGTTTAGGAATAGTTTTATTTTCTTTTTCCTTTGGATTAGTTCTATAATTTCTTATTCAAAGCTATAGATAGAATAATTAGTTATTAAATTGATCCCTGAAATGTTTTCTAGTTTGTGACTAAATAATTAATTAAATATTTCTATTATTCTATTATACATAATTTTTACAAATAAAACTTTTGCTTGTTTCATTAGTAAACAAAAACTGAGGTATTTTAAGATGTAATCGCAATATTTTTGTTTTCTGTTGTTAAAAAGGAAAAGAACAATATATATTTTTTTAATTGTCAACGATGTTATTGTTAGTCGTAGCATTACTTCTAAAATCTTTCATGTATGAATCTTTTTGCTGTCTTTGTAAAAATTTCTTAGAATTTCATTATTCAAACTTATATTATTCCGATCGCATTTTTATAAAATGATTAACTTTCTTAGGAAATATAGTTGCTTTTCACAAAATTCTGACAATTTGATACGAACAATTTTAGACAAACGGATAAGTGGCTATAATTTTAAATTGTATATTTGGTAAAATCTAGATCACCTTAGGGTTATATTCTAGTTGACCAAGAAGTAGGATGGTTTGCTTCAAATGGAAAAGTTCAGCTGCAATTATAATTCTCTATTGCTGTATTAAATTTGGAAAAATAAGAAGAGGTTATGATAGATGTTAATTTGAGTATGTTGTCCATAGCCTAAAACAAAAATGTTATTTTATTATTTGTTATAATATTGTCTTTGCTTAATTCCCATAATTGAATATGATATTATTTTGTTCATTTTAATAGCGTTGAAAATTCTTATTATGCTGAACCTTTTGAAATTCATTCATATTTGTTTCTTTAATAGGCCATGTTTTGTCTCCCTTTTTAAACTTTTTTGGTAGTAAATTTATTGTAGTAACCTGTAGATTTTAATTTTAATCTTGTAATTTTTGAGAATTCTTTTAAATATCAAGGAGCACGGGAGCGCTCCGAAGGCAAGTATAGAAGAAGCCTAATGGGAGTACGAAAAATTCAATGCGCTTTTACATATATTGCGTTAGTTTTTACTATATAACGTATCACTCTTAATCGAAAGCCATTTTATTGCTCTACTCAAATCAAAAGGTTTTATTTAAAAAGATTATCTCGTTCAACAGATATAGAGAGCTGAATTTTTTGTGTGCTGTTTCCTTTCCGAACTTTTCTCCATGGTTTTAAGATATCCGATTTGCAGCTCTTACGACACTTCCGGTTGTCGTCTATCTTAAGCTTGTATGTGTATATATATATATATATATATATATATATATATATATATATATATATATATATATATATATATATATATATATATATATATATATATATATTGTTATGTGTTCGTCTACCATCATGGAACATAAGAACGAAAGCGTTGCTAAACGATAAGTTTGTTGTTGTTCTCGACTCGATTTAGTTTTCAGTTTTTATTAATTGACTCAAGAGTTTGTTATCAATAAGATTTCAAATCGTGTTTATGATCTTGAATAAAGTTATATGTTATTCTTTTATAATGATGATTATTATTTGTTATTGTACGTGTGTGTGAATGTAACATTTTGGGGGCTCGTCCGAAGATTGTGAGGAGAAATGGACGGATTTAACAAGTCGGCGAAAACGACGCGTACACCGCCACATGTACCCTTTCGAACAAAGACCAGAACATAAACTGCTGCTGAGGCTGCTACTGCTGCTGGCGAAGTTGCTGCTGCTGCAGTCAATATCAACGACACCGATACCATCACTGCTACTAAAAATTTAAATAAAGATCAAACAGGTACACTAACCCTGCAATTTCTGATCCAATTCTGGTCGATTTAAGTTCACCTGGTGACTCGCACTCGACGACTGACGCACGATCGGTAACTGATGCGCACGTGATGATGACAGATGACTCATCGACGGTGGCTGACGCCTCACCGATGATCGGTGTAACCCAGCCTACTCTTCTTCGTGAAACTCTATTGGAACTCAATGAGGCTAGAACTCAAATGGATATTGACCGAGAACGACTCGAAAAGTTGGAAGCCGAACGTGAGGCTGAACATCAACGACATGAACAACTTGAAGCGAGACTCCAACATCACATCACCGAGGAGAAACACCTCGCGATGGAGTTACGGGTACGCGACGATGAAGTAATCGAGCATCAGCGTACCATCGATGAACTGCGGGCAGAGCGACTCTCTCCCCAGGAACAACTGACTCAGTATCGTCAAAAATTAAACCAGATGAGTACAACCCAACATTCCAATACACAAACAACAGCAACAACAAACGTGGTTTACACGAGTAACAGAAACACACAGCCAATTAGGTTAGGTGATAATTCATTTAGAAACACAGGATCAGTTGTTGAAAATTTGGTTACACCAGTCAATTTAGGGTTAGGTTATAACCTAAAACCTGACATTTATGATTGTACAACTGTTAATTTAAGATGTGAAAGGCAGGGTTCTTCAAATAACCCACTCTGGTTAACAGCAACAACGTTTTATTCAATTACAGTACAGCTCTCTCTCTCTCTGATTACAACTGCTCTCGGCAGAGGACGGCGAACGAGTGAGTGAGCGCTTCGGCCGCTCGCTCTCGCTAGCTCTCCAGCTCTGCTCGCGTGATGGCGCCACGCATGCGCTCTCTATCTCACACGTTAACATAAATGTACACATATTCTAACACGCCTCCTTACATTTATGTTTTTTTTCGCAATTACAATATTCTTTAAATCAAATTCAATAAACTTCTCAAGTTTTCAAACCTTACTCGTCCAAGAGCCTTTGTCAAAATATCTGCAACATTTTTCTCTGTACTGACCTTAACAATATCAATTAACCCATTAACATAATTCTCATTTACAAAATGATAATGTACTTCGATGTACTTTGACTTCTTTGTAAAATTACCAAATTTCGCAATACTAACAGCGCCTGAATTGTCTTCATAAATATTTACAGGTTTCTTAATTTCTACTTTAAAGTCACTTAACAAGTCTTTTAGTAATATTACTTCACTTACTGCTTCAGACAGTGCGATATATTCAGCAGCTGTCGAAGACTTAGTTACACTTCCTTGTTTCCTCGATTTCCAATATATTACATTTCCATACAACTTAACAATATATCCAGTTGTCGACTTTCTGTCTACACAGTCTCCTGCCCAATCGGCATCTACATGACATTCAAGAATATCTACATTATTGTTTTTCTTAAATCTTAATTTTAAACTTTTAGTTAAATATAAATATTTTAAAATTCTTAAAGCATATTTATAATGTGTCTCATCATAACAATTCTGAAATCTACTCAAATAATTTACGCTATAACTTATATCTAGTCTCGTTCCTGAGCTAATATACAAAAGCGCTCCTATCAAATTTCTATACTTTATTTTCTCATCTATCTCTTCAGCGGGTTCTAGCTTTAAATTTTGCTCCATTGGAGTCTCATACAATTTTGCTTGTTCAATCTGATATTTTCTAGCTAATGATTCTATATACTTTTCCTGATCTAATGTCATTTCATTTTTCTTTTCGTCATATTCAATATTGATTCCTAAATACGTACTTACTTTACCTAAATCTTTCATTTGAAACCTTTCTTTTAACAAACTTTTTATGTAATACAAATTTTGTCTATTCTTACAACAAATCAATAGATCATCCACAAATATAATTAAATAAATAATCTCATCCTTTTCTTTTAAAGTATACAAACAGTAATCGTGTTTACTTCTTACAAAACCTAAAGAACTTAAATAATTATCAAGACACTCATACCAAGCTCTTGGGCTCTCTCTCAAACCATACAACGCTTTATTTAATTTACATACCTTTTCCGTTCCATCCTCATAACCTTCAGGTTGTTTAACAAATACTGTTGATTTAACTTTACCATTTAAAAACGCTGTTTCTACATCCATTTGCTCAACTAACAATCCGTTTTGGCAGCAATACAATAATAATACTTTCAAAGTTTGTGTTTTCGCAACAGGTGAATAGATGTCATCCAATACATCTGTTTGTTGGTAACCTCTTACCACTATTCTCGCTTTATATATATTTTCACCTTTTTTAGTATAAATCCATTTTAAATCTAATATCTTTTCATTCTTTGGTTTTTCAACTAATACCCACGTTTTATTTTTCTCTAAACTATTCATTTCTTTATTCATTGTATCTACCCAAAAATTAGACTCATCACTTTTAATAGCCTCTTTAAAGCTTGCAGGACTATCTGCACTACAATAATTAACATATATACATCCACTATATACAAAGTTATCATCAAATCTACTAGGCTTTTTAATCGTTCTTTGTGACCTTCTTAAATCAGGTACTTCTTCTACTTCATTTTCAACATTTTCTAAATTTTCATTATCATTATCATTTATAGCTTGTGTTTCCCAATTAGTTTTACTTCTCCTACTTGACTCGAGAGTCGTAATAGGGGAAGGTGAATTTAAATTTTCCTTTTCTGAATCATTTAGGCCAATGCAATTTACATCTTCTTCAATGACATCTACGTGTCTCGCAACAATGACTCTATTGTTTATCAAAACTCTATACCCTGTTACATCATAACCTATCAACGTTCCTAAATCTGCTTTTCTATCCCATTTCGAATTTCTTTTGCTTTCCGGTAGCCTAACAAATACTTTACTTCCGTATAATTTTAAATACTTCGTGTCTGGTTTTTCATTTAAAAATATCTCATAAGGAGATTTATTTCTAACTAAGGTGTTAGCAATAGTTCTATTTTTTAAATAAGCTGCAGCGCAGACTACTTCTGGCCAAAACCTTCTCTCTATCTTGGACTCAGCTAATAAACACCTAGTACTATCCATAATTGTCCTATTGTATCTTTCTGCTGTACCGTTAAGCTCATGTACATAAGGTGGACATGTTTCTATTTCAATTCCCTTTTCTCTACATAATTTATACATATCTTTATTCAAATATTCAGTACCATTATCACACCTTAATTTCTTAATTTTCTTTCCAGTTTTATTTTCAACTAAATTTATATATTCAATAAATTTATCATATACTTCGTATTTAGACTTAATTGCATAAATTTTTGCTAATTTACTAAAATCATAAATAAAAGTTATGAAATACTTTTCTCCTTTATAACCTACTGTATTGTGTGGCCCATTCAAATCTGTATGTACTATTTCTAATATATCTTTCGCTCTTTTTCTATTATTATCAAAAGGAATATTGTGCATTTTGTTTTCAATACACGTAGCACATTTATAGTAATCTGATTCTATTTCACTTGACAAACCCTGTAAAATATGATTTTTACACATCGTATTCAAATAATTAAAATTAACGTGCCCCAATGTTCTATGCCACTTTTCTTTTAAAGTCATTTTTTCATTTTTCATTGTCAAGTTAGATTCTCTACCTTTTTCAATAAAGCTAGTCATTTTATACATTCTATCCTTTTTCCAAGCTATCGCAATTAATTTATTATTTTTGTTATAAATTTTAGCACTATCTCCGATACATACTACTTTACACTTATCAGTTACTTTAGCAAAACTCATTAAATTTCTGTCCATATCTTTTACGTAAAATACATTTTCTAATTCTATATCTGTCTCTTCATTAAACGTTTTGAATTTACTTTTTACATGTCCTACTTTTGTTGCTTTCAAAATTCTACCGTCTCCTACTTTTACATTAATCGGTTCTTTCAATACAATTGCATCATTAAAATAATTTTCGTTATTTATCACGTGGTCTGTACAACCGCTATCTAAAATCCAATCTATCTTATTTTCGTTTACTTTACCGTTACTTTTATTCGCAGACATTATTTCTACTGAAGTGCTCAACACTTCGCTCTTCTCGGTATTTTGATGACCGCTGCTGTTGTTGTCACTGCCTCTCGCGCCTCGGCCATGCTGTCGGTATCCGCTCCTTCCACGCCGGTTGGAACTCGTTCCTCGTTGCTGTGTGTAGCCTCTGCCGTTGCCCCCTCCTCTCTGTGGCGCACGGCTTCCTCTGCCGCCTCCTTGCTGTGGCGCGCGATTCCCGGAATTGTTTTTCGTCGGGCAATCGTATTGTATGTGTCCTACACCACCACATACATAACATGTCCTTTTATCCTCTCTTCTTTTCTCAAACGTAAACGCGTTTGATCTCGAATTTTCACTTTCACGTTTTCCTTTTAGTTCAGCCATTTTAATTTTGTTTTTCACGTATTCTACATTCTGTTCTTCTTCTTTTAACACATCGATTAAGTCCCCAATGTGACTCATTGAATCTGGTAATGTCCTTAACATGTAGTTCATTTTTTCTTTCTCCGTCACATTTGCACCAGCTTCTTTCAATCCATTCACTGATTTTTCAAACTCGTTAAAGAATTCTATCGAGTCACTGAAATCTTTTAATTTCATCTTTTCCAATTTATTTCTGCAAATTATCTGTAGAGCTGTTGATTCTTTTAAATACGTACTGTCAAACTTTTTCATAATTTCAAAAGCCGTTTCTTTGTCACTGATTAGTTCCATTTGTTTGTTTGAAATTGCACTATAAATATAATTTATAGCCTGCACGTCTTTTTCGTCCCAATCAACTTTGTCGCCTTCCGTTTTTACACGTGTAACTACAACCTCACACTTTTTCATCTTTAAATACATTAATATGCGTTTCTTCCAATTACTGTATTCTTGTCCATCAAAAATCGGTATTTTCACTTCCTGCATGTTTTCTTCCTTTTTAATTTCTTTATTTTCAATATCAAAAAACTCTTCTTCACTTTCAGTTTCACTTGTCTTATCACTTTCAACTTCTTGAGGTTCTTTCTTTACGCTCATGCGTTTTTCTTTGTTCTTGCGCTTACCTCGCGCTCAACTTAAAATCACTTTTCCTTGTCGTGGAATTTAAAGTGTGTTACTGCTCTCACAAGGAGAAACAGTACCGCAACTAAAAATAACCACGCTCTGCTACCATGTTAATTTAAGATGTGGAAGGCAGGGTTCTTCAAATAACCCACTCTGGTTAACAGCAACAACGTTTTATTCAATTACAGTACAGCTCTCTCTCTCTGATTACAACTGCTCTCGGCAGAGGACGGCGAACGAGTGAGTGAGCGCTTCGGCCGCTCGCTCTCGCTAGCTCTCCAGCTCTGCTCGCGTGATGGCGCCACGCATGCGCTCTCTATCTCACACGTTAACATAAATGTACACATATTCTAACAACAACTCCTCTGGCTGAGTATTTGAATCAGTTGGAATGATGAAAAAAAGATGATAGCTTTAGCTGCTTCTTTGCGTAATAAGGCAAAAAGCGTTTTGAGTAGCTTTAAGGATACTAAGACTTTGGATTTGAAGACCTTGTTAGAAAAATTAGAGGACCGTTTCGGTGAACATTTAGGATCAAGTAGTTACTCTTTATTCCAAAATAGGCGGCAAAAGCCGGGGGAGGATCTTCCTACATTAGCAGCTGATGTAGAGAAGGTAGCAACATTAGCATATCCTGAATGTTCATTAGAGGTACAAGATAAGATAGCTTGTTCTCAATTTATTATCGGTATTTACAATATAGGAGTTAGGGAAACGCTTCAATTAGAGCGCATAACCTCTCTTAAGATTGCTCTTGCACGAGCTTTAGAAGTAAAAGTTATCAAGGAACAAAATAGGGACTCAATTTCGCAACAGAATATCAAAGGTTCTCGAAACACCCAAAAATTTTCAGGAAAGAGTCAGATTGGTGGTAAAGACGTTCAGAAACAGGATTAGCCATTCAATCATCAAGAATGGTTGAACCTGATGGTTCGAGCACACGTGTATGTAGGGTTCTTCAAAATTTAAAAGCTTTCGAGTTTGATGGTAGTGTGGATAAGAAATCATGTATTTTAAAAATAGATTCTAAATTTGTTGAGCCACGCTGTACCATTTCGCTTGCGCATTCCTCTTGCGCATCAATCCCCATATAAAAGACCTTTCGGGGGTGTTCCGGGGAATCGAATTATTGCTAATTTTTTTCTAGGTCCATTTTATCTTTAGAATTCATAATCAGCCATAAAATTGATACGAATACCAAAAGCTACGAAGTGAGAATTTTTTTTCTCCATCAACACCACTATAATCGACTTTTCGGGGGTGTTCCGGGGAATCGATTTCGTTGCTAATTTTTTGTTAGGTCTATTTTATCGTTGGAATTCATAATCAGCCATAAAATTGATACGAATACCAAAAGCAACGAAGTGAGAATTTTTTTTCTCCTTCAACCACCCTATAATCGACTTTTCGGGGGTGTTCCGGGGAATCGATTTCGTTGCTATCTGTTTTCTAGGTCTATTTTATCATTGGAATTCATAATTAGCCATAAAATTGATGCGAATACCAAAAGCAACGAAGTGAGAATTTTTTCTCCTTTAACCTCCCTATAATCGACTTTTCGGGGGTGTTCCGGGGAATCGAATTCATTGCTAATTTTTTTCTAGGTCTATTTTATCTTTAGAATTCATAATCAGCAATAAAATT
Organism: Torymus aiolomorphi; assembly: GCA_036365515.1. Classification (NCBI taxonomy): domain Eukaryota; kingdom Metazoa; phylum Arthropoda; class Insecta; order Hymenoptera; family Torymidae; genus Torymus; species Torymus aiolomorphi. Next base: position 123,904,057 of record CM070876.1, on the reverse strand, counting down.
GACATGATTACCAAAAGTAACGAAGTGAGAATTTTTTTTCTCCTTCAACCCCCATATAATCGACTTTTCGGGGGTGTTCCCGGGAATCGATTTCGTTGCAAATTTTTTGTTAGGTCTATTTTATCGTTGGAATTCATAATCAGCCATAAAATTGATACGAATACCAAAAGCAACGAAGTGAGAATTTTTTTCCGCCTTCAACCCCCCTATAATCGACTTATCGGGGGTGTTCCGGAGAACTGATTTCGTTGCTAATTGTTTTCTATGTCTATATTATCGTTGGAATTCATAATCAGCTATAAAATTGATACGAATACGAAAAGCGACGTAGTTAGAAATTTTATCGCCTTCGACCCCCCTATAATCGACTTTTCGGGGGTCTTCCGGGTAATCGATTTCGTTGGTAATTTTTTTCTAGGTCTATTTTATCGTTGGAATTCATAATCAGCCATAAAATTGATACGAATACCAAAAGCAACGAAGTGAGAATTTTTTTTCTCCTTTAACCCCCGTATAATCGACTTTTCGGGGGTGTTCCTGGGAATCGATTTCGTTGCTAATTTTTTTATAGGTCTACTTTATCTTTAGAATTCATGATCAGCCATAACATTAATACGAATACCAAAAGCAACGAAGTGAGAAGTTTTTTATAGCCATCGACCCCCCTATAATCGACTTTTCGGGGGTGTTCCGGGTATTCGATTTCGTTGCTAATTTTTTTCTAGGTCTACTTTATCTTTAGAATTCATAATCAGCCATAAAATTGATACCAATACCAAAAGCAACGATGCAAGAAGTTTTTTTCTCCTTGAACCCCCCTATAATCGATTTTTCGGGGGTGTTCCGGGGAATCGATTTCGTTGCTATCTGTTTTCTAGGTCTGTTTTATCGTTCGAATTCATAATCAGCCATACAATTGGTGCGAATACCAAAATCAACGAAGTGAGAATTTTTTTTCTCCATCAACCCCCCTATAATCGACTTTTCGGGGGTGTTCCGGATAATCGATTTGGTTGCTTATTGTTTTCTAGGTCTATTTTAGCTTTTCATTCATAATTAGCCACAAAATTGATAAGAAGACCAAAAGCAACGTAGTGAGAATTTTTTTTCTTCATCAACACCACTATAATCGACTTTTCGGGGGTGTTTCGGGGAATCGATTTCGTTGCTAATTTTTTCTAGATCTAATTTATCATTCGAATTCATAATCAGCCATAAAATTATACGAATACCAAAAGCAACGAAGTGAGAATTCCTTTTCGCCTTCGACCCCCCAATAATCGACTTTTCGAGGGTGTTCCGGGTAATCGATTTCGTTGGTAATTTTTTTGTAGGTCTACTTTATCTTTAGAATTCATAATCAGCCATAAAATTGATACCAATACCAAAAGCAACGATGTGAGGATTTTTCTTCTCCTTCAACCCCCCTATAATCGACTTTCCGAGGGTGATCCGGAGAATTGATTTCGTTGCTAATTGTTTTCTATGTCTATTTTATCGTTGGAATTCATAATCAGCCATAAAATAAATACGAATACGAAAAGCAACGAAGTGAGAATTCTTTTTCGCCTTCAACCCCCCCTATAATTGACTTTTCGGGGGTGTTCTGGGGAATCGATTTCGTTGTAATTTTTGTCTAGCTCTATTTTATCCTTAGAATTCATAATCAGCCATAAAATTGATGCGAATACCAAAAGCAACGAAGTGAGAATTTTTTTTCGCCTTCGACCCCCCTGTAATCGACTTTTCGTGGGTGTTCCGGGGAATTGATTTCGTTGCTAATTTTTTTCTAGGTTTATTTTATCTTTTAATTCATAATTAGCCATGAAATTGATATGAACACCAAAAGCAACGAAGTCAGAAGTTTTTTCTCTTTCAACCCCCCTATAATCGACCTTTCGGGGGTGTTTCGGGGAATCGATTTCGTTACTAATTTTTTTTAGCTCTATTTTATCTTTAGAATTCTTAATTAGCCATAAAATTGATACGAATACAAAAAGCAACAAAGTGAGAATATTTTTTCTCCTTCAACCCCCCTATAATCGACTTATCGACGGTATTCCGGGGAATCGATTACGTTGCTAATTTTTTTCTAGGTCTATTTCATCGTTGGAATTCAGAATCTGCCATAAATTTGATACGAATACCTAAAGCAACGAAGTGAGCATTTTTTTCTCCTTCAACCCCCCTATAATCGACCTTTCGGGGGTGTTCCGGGGAATCGATTTCGTTGTTAATTTTTTTCTATCTCTATTTTATCTTTCGAATTCTTAATTAGCCATAAAATTGATACGAATACAAAAAGCAACAAAGTGAGAATATTTTTTCTCCTTCAACCCCCCTATAATTGACTTTTCGTGGGTGTTCCGCGGAATCAATTTCGTTGCTCATTTTTTCTAGGTCTATTTTATCCGTAGAATTCATAATCAGCCATAAAATTGATGCGAATACCAAAAGCAACGAAGTGAGAATTTTTTTTCTCCATCACCCCCCCTAAATCGACTTTTCGGAGGTGTTCCGCGTAATCGATTTCGTTGGTAATTTTTTTGTAGGTCTATTTTATCGCAGGAATTCATAATCAGCCATAAAATTGATACGAATACGAAAAGCGACGAAGTGAGAATTTTTTATCGCCATCGACCCCCCTATAATCGACTTTTCGGGGGTGTTCCGGGTATTCGATTTCGTTGCTAATTTTTTTCTAGGTCTACTTTATCTTTAGAATTCATAATCAGCCATAAAATTGATACCAATACCAAAAGCAACGATGTAAGAAGTTTTTTTCTCCTTGAACCCCCCTATAATCGATTTTTCGGGGGTGTTCCGGGGAATCGATTTCGTTGCTATCTGTTTTCTAGGTCTGTTTTATCGTTCGAATTCATAATCAGCCATACAATTGGTGCGAATACCAAAATCAACGAAGTGAGAATTTTTTTTCTCCATCAACCCCCCTATAATCGACTTTTCGGGGGTTTCCGGATAATCGATTTGGTTGCTTATTGTTTTCTAGGTCTATTTTAGCTTTTCATTCATAATTAGCCACAAAATTGATAAGAAGACCAAAAGCAACGTAGTGAGAATTTTTTTTCTTCATCAACACCACTATAATCGACTTTTCGGGGGTGTTTCGGGGAATCGATTTCGTTGCTAATTTTTTCTAGATCTAATTTATCATTCGAATTCATAATCAGCCATAAAATTATACGAATACCAAAAGCAACGAAGTGAGAATTCTTTTTCGCCTTCGACCCCCCAATAATCGACTTTTCGAGGGTGTTCCGGGTAATCGATTTCGTTGGTAATTTTTTTGTAGGTCTACTTTATCTTTAGAATTCATTATCAGCCATAAAATTGATACCAATACCAAAAGCAACGATGTGAGGATTTTTCTTCTCCTTCAACCCCCCTATAATCGACTTTCCGGGGGTGATCCGGAGAATTGATTTCGTTGCTAATTGTTTTCTATGTCTATTTTATCGTTGGAATTCATAATCAGCCATAAAATTGATACGAATACGAAAAGCAACGAAGTGAGAATTCTTTTTCGCCTTCAACCCCCCCTATAATTGACTTTTCGGGGGTGTTCTGGGGAATCGATTTCGTTGTAATTTTTGTCTAGCTCTATTTTATCCTTAGAATTCATAATCAGCCATAAAATTGATGCGAATACCAAAAGCAACGAAGTGAGAATTTTTTTTCGCCTTCGACCCCCCTGTAATCGACTTTTCGTGGGTGTTCCGGGGAATTGATTTCGTTGCTAATTTTTTTCTAGGTTTATTTTATCTTTTAATTCATAATTAGCCATGAAATTGATAAGAACACCAAAAGCAACGAAGTCAGAAGTTTTTTCTCTTTCAACCACCCTATAATCGACCTTTCGGGGGTGTTTCGGGGAATCGATTTCGTTACTAATTATTTTTAGCTCTATTTGATCTTTAGAATTCTTAATTAGCCATAAAATTGATACGAATACAAAAAGCAACAAAGTGAGAATATTTTCTCCTTCAACTCCCCTATAAAAGACTTTTCGGGGGTGTTCCGGGCAATCGATCGATTTCGTTGCTAATTTTTTTCTAGGTTTATTTTATCGTGCGAATTCATAATCAGCCATAAAATTGATACGAATTCCAAAAGCAACACATTGAGAATTTTTTCTCTCCTTCAACCCCCCTATAATCGACTTTTCGACGGGATTCCGGGGAATCGATTACGTTGCTAATTTTTTTCTAGGTCTATTTCATCGTTGAAATTCAGAATCTGCCATAAATTTGATACGAATACGTAAAGCAACGAAGTGAGCATTTTTTTCTCCTTCAACCCCCCTATAATCGACCTTTCGGGGGTGTTCCGGGGAATCGATTTCGTTGCCAATTTTTTTCTATCTCTATTTTATCTTTAGAATTCTTAATTAGCTATAAAATTGATACGAATACAAAAAGCAACAAAGTGAGAATATTTTTTCTCCTTCAACCCCCCTATAATTGACTTTTCGTGGGTGTTCCGCGGAATCAATTTCGTTGCTCATTTTTTTCTAGGTCTACTTTATCCTTAGAATTCATAATCAGCCATAAAATTGATACGAATACGAAAAGCGACGAAGTGAGAATTTTTATTGCCTTCGGCCCCCCTATACTCGACTTTTCGGGGTGTTCTGGGAATTAATTTCGTTGCCAATTTTTTTCTAGGTCTATTTTATCGTTCGCATTCATAATCAGCCATAAAATTGATACGAATACCAAAAGCAACGAAGTGAGAATTTTTTTCCTTCTTCAACCCCCCTATAGTCGCCTTATCGGGGGTGTTCCGGAGAATTGATATCGTTGATAATTGTTTTCTATGTCTATTTTATCGTTGGAATTCATAATCAGCCATAACATTGATACGAATACGAAAAGCGACGTAGTGAGAAATTTTATCGCCTTCGACCCCCCTATAATCGACTTTTCGGGGGTCTCCCGGGTAATCGATTTCGTTGGTAATTTTTTTCTAGGTCTATTTTATAGTTGGAATTCATAATCAGCCATAAAATTGATACGAATTCCAAAAGCAACGAAGTGAGAATTTTTTTTCTCCTTTAACCCCCGTATAATCGACTTTTCGGGGGTGTTCCTGGGAATCGATTTCGTTGCTAATTTTTTTCTAGGTCTCCTTTATCATTATAATTCATGATCAGCCATAAAATTGATACGAATACCAAAAGCAACGAAGTGAGAATTTTTTTTCGCCTCCGCCCCCCCTATAATCGACTTTTCGGGGGTGCTCCGGGGATTTGATTTCGTTGCTATCTGTTTTCTAGGTCTATTTTATCGTTGAAATTCATAATTAGCCATAAAATTGATACGAATACCAAAAGCAAAGAAGTGAGAATTTTCTCCTTCATCCCCCCTATAATCGACTTTTCGGGGGTGTTCCGGGGAATCAATTTCGTTGCTAATTTTTTTCTAGGTATATTTTATCTTTAGAATTCATAATTAGCCATAAAATTGATACGAATACCAAAAGCAACGAAGTGAGAATATTTTTCTTCTCCTTCAACCCCCCTATAATCCACTTTCCGGGGGTGACCCGGGGAATTGATTTCGTTGCTAATTGTTTTCTATGTCTATTTTACCGTTGGAATTCATAATTAGCCATAAAATTGATACGAATACCAAAAGCAACGAAGTGAGAATTCTTTTTCGCCTTCAACCCCCCCTATAATTGATTTTTCGGGGGTGTTCTGGGGAATCGATTTCGTTGCTAATTTTTTTCTAGCTCTATTTTATCCTTAGAATTCATAATCAGCCATAAAATTGATGCGAATACCAAAAACAACGAAGTGAGAATTTTTTTTCCCCTTCGACCCCCATGTAATCGACTTTTCGGGGGTGTTCCGGGGAATCGATTTCGTTGCTAATTTTTTTCTAGGTTTATTTTATCTTTTAATTCATAATTAGCCATGAAATTGATAAGAATACCAAAAGCAACGAAGTCAGAATTTTTTTCTCCTTCAACCCCCCTATAATCGACCTTTCGGGGGTGTTCCGGGGAATCGTTTCGTTACTAATTTTTTTTAGCTCTATTTTATCTTTAGAATTCTTAATTAGCCATAAAATTGATACGAATACAAAAAGCAACAAAGTGAGAGTATTTTTTCGCATTCAACCCCCCCTATAATTGATTTTTCGGGGGTGTTCTGGGCAATCGATTTTGTTGCTAATTTTTTTCTAGGTCTATTTTATCGTGCGAATTCATAATCAGCCATAAAATTGATACGAATACCAGAAGCAACATATTGAGAATTTTTTTTTTCCATCAACCCCACTATAATCGACTTTTCAGGCGTGCTCCGGGTAATCGATTTCGTTGGTAATTTCTGTCTAGGCCTATTTTATCGTTGGAATTCATAATCAGCTATAAAATTGAAACGAATACCACAAGCAACGAAGTGAGAATTTTTTTTCGCCTCCGACCACCCTATAATCGACTTTTCGGGAGAGTTCCGGGGAATCGATTTCGTTGGTAACTGCTTTCTAGGTCTATTTTATCGTTGGAATTCATAATTAGCCATAAAATTGATACGAATACCAAAAGCAACGAAGTTAGAATTTTTTTTCTCCTTCAACCCCCCTATAATCGACTTTTCGGGAGAGTTCCGGGTAATCGATTTCGTTGCTAATTTTTTTCTAGGTCTATTTTATCGTTACATTTCATAATCAGCCATACAATTGGTGCGAATACCAAAAGCAACGAAGTGAGAATTCTTTTTCGCCTTCGACCCCCCAATAATCGACTTTTCGGGGGTGTTGCGGCCAATCGATTTCGTTGCTAATTTTTTTCTAGGTCTATTTTATCTTTAGAATTCATAATCAGCCATAAAATTGATACGAATACCAAAAGCAACGAAGTAAGATTTTTTTTTCTCCTTCAACCCCATATAATTGACTATTCGGGGGTGTTCCGCGGAATTGATTTCGTTGCAAATTGTTTTCTATATCTATTTTATTGTTGGAATTCATAATCGGCCATAAAATTGATACGAATACGAAAAGCGACGTAGTGAGAATTTTTTATCGCCTTCGACCCCCCTATAATCGACTTTGGGGGGTGTTCCGGGGAATCGATTTCGTTGCTAATTTTTGTCTAGGTCTATTTCATCTTTAGAATTCATAATTAGCCATAAAATTGATACGAATACCAAAAGCAACGAAGTGAGAATTTTTTTTCTCTTTCAACCCCCCTATAATCGGCTTTTCGGAGGTGTTTCGGGGAATTGATTTCGTTGCAAATTGTTTTCTATATCTATTTTATCGTTCGAATTCATAATCAGCCATAAAATGGATACGAATACGAAAAGCGACGTAGTGAGAATTTTTTATCGCCTTCGACCCCCCTATAATCGACTTTGGGGGGTGTTCCGGGGAATCGATTTCGTTGCTAATTTTTGTCTAGGTCTGTTTCATCTTTAGAGTTCATAATTAGCCATAAAATTGATACGAATACCTAAAGCAACGAAGTGAGCATTTTTTTCTCCTTCAACCCCCCTATAATCGACCTTTCGGGGGTGTTCCGGGGAATCGATTTCGTTGCTAATTTTTTTCTATCTCTATTTTATCTTTCGAATTCTTAATTAGCCATAAAATTGATACGAATACAAAAAGCAACAAAGTGAGAATATTTTTTCTCCTTCAACCCCCCTATAATTGACTTTTCGTGGGTTTTCCGCGGAATCAATTTCGTTGCTCATTTTTTCTAGGTCTATTTTATCCGTAGAATTCATAATCAGCCATAAAATTGATGCGAATACCAAAAGCAACGAAGTGAGAATTTTTTTTCTCCATCACCCCCCCTAAATCGACTTTTCGGAGGTGTTCCCGGTAATCGATTTCGTTGGTAATTTTTTTGTAGGTCTATTTTATCGCAGGAATTCATAATCAGCCATAAAATTGATACGAATACGAAAAGCGACGAAGTGAGAATTTTTTATCGCCATCGACCCCCCTATAATCGACTTTTCGGGGGTGTTCCGGGTATTCGATTTCGTTGCTAATTTTTTTCTAGGTCTACTTTATCTTTAGAATTCATAATCAGCCATAAAATTGATACGAATACCAAAAGCAACGAAGTTAGAATTTTTTTTCTCCTTCAACCCCCCTATAATCGACTTTTCGGGAGAGTTCCGGGTAATCGATTTCGTTGCTAATTTTTTTCTAGGTCTATTTTATCGTTACATTTCATAATCAGCCATACAATTGGTGCGAATACCAAAAGCAACGAAGTGAGAATTCTTTTTCGCCTTCGACCCCCCAATAATCGACTTTTCGGGGGTGTTGCGGCCAATCGATTTCGTTGCTAATTTTTTTCTAGGTCTATTTTATCTTTAGAATTCATAATCAGCCATAAAATTGATACGAATACCAAAAGCAACGAAGTAAGATTTTTTTTTCTCCTTCAACCCCATATAATTGACTATTCGTGGGTGTTCCGCGGTATTGATTTCGTTGCAAATTGTTTTCTATATCTATTTTATCGTTGGAATTCATAATCGGCCATAAAATTGATACGAATACGAAAAGCGACGTAGTGAGAATTTTTTATCGCCTTCGACCCCCCTATAATCGACTTTGGGGGGTGTTCCGGGGAATCGATTTCGTTGCTAATTTTTGTCTAGGTCTATTTCATCTTTAGAATTCATAATTAGCCATAAAATTGATACGAATACCAAAAGCAACGAAGTGAGAATTTTTTTTCTCTTTCAACCCCCCTATAATCGGCTTTTCGGAGGTGTTTCGGGGAATTGATTTCGTTGCAAATTGTTTTCTATATCTATTTTATCGTTGGAATTCATAATCAGCCATAAAATGGATACGAATACGAAAAGCGACGTAGTGAGAATTTTTTATCGCCTTCGACCCCCCTATAATCGACTTTGGGGGGTGTTCCGGAGAATCGATTTCGTTGCTAATTTTTGTCTAGGTCTGTTTCATCTTTAGAGTTCATAATTAGCCATAAAATTGATACGAATACCTAAAGCAACGAAGTGAGCATTTTTTTCTCCTTCAACCCCCCTATAATCGACCTTTCGGGGGTGTTCCGGGGAATCGATTTCGTTGCTAATTTTTTTCTATCTCTATTTTATCTTTCGAATTCTTAATTAGCCATAAAATTGATACGAATACAAAAAGCAACAAAGTGAGAATATTTTTTCTCCTTCAACCCCCCTATAATTGACTTTTCGTGGGTGTTCCGCGGAATCAATTTCGTTGCTCATTTTTTCTAGGTCTATTTTATCCGTAGAATTCATAATCAGCCATAAAATTGATGCGAATACCAAAAGCAACGAAGTGAGAATTTTTTTTCTCCATCACCCCCCCTAAATCGACTTTTCGGAGGTGTTCCGGGTAATCGATTTCGTTGGTAATTTTTTTGTAGATCTATTTTATCGCAGGAATTCATAATCAGCCATAAAATTGATACGAATACGAAAAGCGACGAAGTGAGAATTTTTTATCGCCATCGACCCCCCTATAATCGACTTTTCGGGGGTGTTCCGGGTATTCGATTTCGTTGCTAATTTTTTTCTAGGTCTACTTTATCTTTAGAATTCATAATCAGCCATAAAATTGATACCAATACCAAAAGCAACGATGTAAGAAGTTTTTTTCTCCTTGAACCCCCCTATAATCGATTTTTCGGGGGTGTTCCGGGGAATCGATTTCGTTGCTATCTGTTTTCTAGGTCTGTTTTATCGTTCGAATTCATAATCAGCCATTTTGGTGCGAATACCAAAATCAACGAAGTGAGAATTTTTTTTCTCCATCAACCCCCCTATAATCGACTTTTCGGGGGTGTTCCGGATAATCGATTTGGTTGCTTATTGTTTTCTAGGTCTATTTTAGCTTTTCATTCATAATTAGCCACAAAATTGATAAGAAGACCAAAAGCAACGTAGTGAGAATTTTTTTTCTTCATCAACACCACTATAATCGACTTTTCGGGGGTGTTTCGGGGAATCGATTTCGTTGCTAATTTTTTGTAGGTCTACTTTATCTTTAGAATTCATAATCAGCCATAAAATTGATACCAATACCAAAAGCAACGATGTGAGGATTTTTCTTCTCCTTCAACCCCCCTATAATCGACTTTCCGGGGGTGATCCGGAGAATTGATTTCGTTGCTAATTGTTTTCTATGTCTATTTTATCGTTGGAATTCATAATCAGCCATAAAATTGATACGAATACGAAAAGCAACGAAGTGAGAATTCTTTTTCGCCTTCAACCCCCCCTATAATTGACTTTTCGGGGGTGTTCTGGGGAATCGATTTCGTTGTAATTTTTGTCTAGCTCTATTTTATCCTTAGAATTCATAATCAGCCATAAAATTGATGCGAATACCAAAAGCAACGAAGTGAGAATTTTTTTTCGCCTACGACCCCCCTGTAATCGACTTTTCGTGGGTGTTCCGGGGAATTGATTTCGTTGCTAATTTTTTTCTAGGTTTATTTTATCTTTTAATTCATAATTAGCCATGAAATTGATAAGAACACCAAAAGCAACGAAGTCAGAAGTTTTTTCTCTTTCAACCCCCCTATAATCGACCTTTCGGGGGTGTTTCGGGGAATCGATTTCGTTACTAATTATTTTTAGCTCTATTTGATCTTTAGAATTCTTAATTAGCCATAAAATTGATACGAATACAAAAAGCAACAAAGTGAGAATATTTTCTCCTTCAACTCCCCTATAAAAGACTTTTCGGGGGTGTTCCGGGCAATCGATCGATTTCGTTGCTAATTTTTTTCTAGGTTTATTTTATCGTGCGAATTCATAATCAGCCATAAAATTGATACGAATTCCAAAAGCAACAAATTGAGAATTTTTTCTCTCCTTCAACCCCCCTATAATCGACTTTTCGATGGGATTCCGGGGAATCGATTACGTTGCTAATTTTTTTCTAGGTCTATTTCATCGTTGGAATTCAGAATCTGCCATAAATTTGATACGAATACGTAAAGCAACGAAGTGAGCATTTTTTTCTCCTTCAACCCCCCTATAATCGACCTTTCGGGGGTGTTCCGGGGAATCGATTTCGTTGCTAATTTTTTTCTATCTCTATTTTATCTTTAGAATTCTTAATTAGCTATAAAATTGATACGAATACAAAAAGCAACAAAGTGAGAATATTTTTTCTCCTTCAACCCCCCTATAATTGACTTTTCGTGGGTGTTCCGCGGAATCAATTTCGTTGCTCATTTTTTTCTAGGTCTACTTTATCTTTAGAATTCATAATCAGCCATAAAATTGATACGAATACGAAAAGCGACGAAGTGAGAATTTTTTATTGCCTTCGGCCCCCCTATACTCGACTTTTCGGGGGTGTTCTGGGGAATTAATTTCGTTGCCAATTTTTTTCTAGGTCTATTTTATCGTTCGCATTCATAATCAGCCATAAAATTGATACGAATACCAAAAGCAACGAAGTGAGAATTTTTTTCCTTCTTCAACCCCCCTATAGTCGCCTTATCGGGGGTGTTCCGGAGAATTGATATCGTTGATAATTGTTTTCTATGTCTATTTTATCGTTGGAATTCATAATCAGCCATAACATTGATACGAATACGAAAAGCGACGTAGTGAGAAATTTTATCGCCTTCGACCCCCCTATAATCGACTTTTCGGGGGTCTCCCGGGTAATCGATTTCGTTGGTAATTTTTTTCTAGGTCTATTTTATAGTTGGAATTCATAATCAGCCATAAAATTGATACGAATTCCAAAAGCAACGAAGTGAGAATTTTTTTTCTCCTTTAACCCCCGTATAATCGACTTTTCGGGGATGTTCCTGGGAATCGATTTCGTTGCTAATTTTTTTCTAGGTCTCCTTTATCATTATAATTCATGATCAGCCATAAAATTGATACGAATACCAAAAGCAACGAAGTGAGAATTTTTTTTCGCCTCCGCCCCCCCTATAATCGACTTTTCGGGGGTGCTCCGGGGATTTGATTTCGTTGCTATCTGTTTTCTAGGTCTATTTTATCGTTGAAATTCATAATTAGCCATAAAATTGATACGAATACCAAAAGCAAAGAAGTGAGAATTTTCTCCTTCATCCCCCCTATAATCGACTTTTCGGGGGTGTTCCGGGGAATCAATTTCGTTGCTAATTTTTTTCTAGGTATATTTTATCTTTAGAATTCATAATTAGCCATAAAATTGATACGAATACCAAAAGCAACGAAGTGAGAATATTTTTCTTCTCCTTCAACCCCCCTATAATCCACTTTCCGGGGGTGATCCGGGGAATTGATTTCGTTGCTAATTGTTTTCTATGTCTATTTTACCGTTGGAATTCATAATTAGCCATAAAATTGATACGAATACCAAAAGCAACGAAGTGAGAATTCTTTTTCGCCTTCAACCCCCCCTATAATTGATTTTTCGGGGGTGTTCTGGGGAATCGATTTCGTTGCTAATTTTTTTCTAGCTCTATTTTATCCTTAGAATTCATAATCAGCCATAAAATTGATGCGAATACCAAAAACAACGAAGTGAGAATTTTTTTTCCCCTTCGACCCCCATGTAATCGACTTTTCGGGGGTGTTCCGGGGAATCGATTTCGTTGCTAATTTTTTTCTAGGTTTATTTTATCTTTTAATTCATAATTAGCCATGAAATTGATAAGAATACCAAAAGCAACGAACTCAGAATTTTTTTCTCCTTCAAACCCCCTATAATCGACCTTTCGGGGGTGTTCCGGGGAATCGTTTCGTTACTAATTTTTTTTTAGCTCTATTTTATCTTTAGAATTCTTAATTAGCCATAAAATTGATACGAATACAAAAAGCAACAAAGTGAGAGTATTTTTTCGCATTCAACCCCCCCTATAATTGATTTTTCGGGGGTGTTCTGGGCAATCGATTTTGTTGCTAATTTTTTTCTAGGTCTATTTTATCGTGCGAATTCATAATCAGCCATAAAATTGATACGAATACCAGAAGCAACATATTGAGAATTTTTTTTTTCCATCAACCCCACTATAATCGACTTTTCGGGCGTGCTCCGGGTAATCGATTTCGTTGGTAATTTCTTTCTAGGCCTATTTTATCGTTGGAATTCATAATCAGCTATAAAATTGAAACGAATACCACAAGCAACGAAGTGAGAATTTTTTTTTGCCTCCGACCACCCTATAATCGACTTTTCGGGAGAGTTCCGGGGAATCGATTTCGTTGGTAACTGCTTTCTAGGTCTATTTTATCGTTGGAATTCATAATTAGCCATAAAATTGATACGAATACCAAAAGCAACGAAGTTAGAATTTTTTTTCTCCTTCAACCCCCCTATAATCGACTTTTCGGGAGAGTTCCGGGTAATCGATTTCGTTGCTAATTTTTTTCTAGGTCTATTTTATCGTTACATTTCATAATCAGCCATACAATTGGTGCGAATACCAAAAGCAACGAAGTGAGAATTCTTTTTCGCCTTCGACCCCCCAATAATCGACTTTTCGGGGGTGTTGCGGCCAATCGATTTCGTTGCTAATTTTTTTCTAGGTCTATTTTATCTTTAGAATTCATAATCAGCCATAAAATTGATACGAATACCAAAAGCAACGAAGTGAGAATTTTTTTTCTCTTTCAACCCCCCTATAATCGGCTTTTCGGAGGTGTTTCGGGGAATTGATTTCGTTGCAAGTTGTTTTCTATATCTATTTTATCGTTGGAATTCATAATCAGCCATAAAATGGATACGAATACGAAAAGCGACGTAGTGAGAATTTTTTATCGCCTTCGACCCCCCTATAATCGACTTTGGGGGGTGTTCCGGGGAATCGATTTCGTTGCTAATTTTTGTCTAGGTCTATTTCATCTTTAGAGTTCATAATTAGCCATAAAATTGATACGAATACCAAAAGCAACGAAGTGAGATTTTTTTTTTCCCTACAGCCCCCCTATAATCGACTTTGGGGGGTGTTCTGGGGAATCGATTTCGTTGCAAATTGTTTTCTATGTCTATTTTATCGTTGAAATTCATAATCAGCCATAAAATTGATACGAATACCAAAAGCAACGACGTGAGAATTTTTTCTCTCCTTCAACCCCCCTATAATCGACTTTTCGGGGATTTTCCGGGGAATCGATATCTTTGCTAATTTTTTTCTAGGTCTATTTTATCGTTAGAATTCATAATCAGCCATAAACTTGATGCGAATATCAAAAGCAATGAAGTGAGAATTATTTTTCGCCTTCTACCCCCTATAATCGACTTTTCGGGGGTGTTCTGGGGAATCGATTTCTTTGCTAATTGTTTTCTAGGTCTATTTTATCGTTGGAATTCATAATCAGCCATAAAATTGATACGAATAGGGAAGGCGGCGAAGTGAGAATTTTTTTTCGCCTTCGACCCCCCTATAATCGACTTTTCCGTGGTGTTCCGGGGAATCGATTTCGTTGCTAATTTTTTTCTAGGTCTACTTTATCTTTAGAATTCATAATCAGCCATAACATTGATACGAAGACCAAAAGCAACGAAGTGAGAATTTTTTTCTCCTTCAACTCCCCTCTAATTGACTTTTCGTTGGTGTTCCGGGGAATCGATTTCGTTGCTTTTTTTTTCTAGGTCTATTTTATCGTTAGAATTCATAATCAGCCAGAGAATTGGTGCGAATACCAAAAGCAGCGAAGTGAGAATTTTTTTTACTCCATCAACCCCCCTATAATTGACTTTTCGGGGGTGTTCCTGGTAATCGATTTCGTTGCTAATTTTTTTCTAGGTCTATTTTATCGGTGGAATTCATAATCAGCCATAAAATTGATACGGATACCACAAGCAACGAAGTGTGAATTTTTTTTCGCCTTCGACCCCCCTATAATCGACTTTTCGGGGTGTTCCGGGGAATCGATTTCGTTGCTAATTTTTTTCTAGGTCTATTGTACCTTTTAATTTATAATTAGCCATAAAATTGATACGAATCAGAATTTTTTTCTGCTTGAACCCCCCTATAGTCGACTGTTCGGGCGTGTGCCGGGAATCGATTTCGTTGCTAATTTTTTTCTGGGTCTATTTTATCGTTGGAATTCATAATCAGCCATAAAATTGATACGAATACGAAAAGCGACGACGTTAGAATTATTTTTCGCCTTCGATCCCCCTATAATCGACTTTTCGGGGTCGTTCCGGGTAATCGATTTCGTTGCTAATTTTTTTATAGGTCTATTTTATTTTTAAAATTCATAATCAGCTATAAAATTGATACGAATACAAAAGCAACGAAGTGAGAATTTTTTTTCTCCTTCAACTCCCCTATAATCGACTTTTCGGGGGTATTCCGGGGAATCGATTTCGTTGCTAATTTTTTTCTATTTCTATTTTATCGTTAGAATTCATAATCAGCCGTAAAATTGATACGAATACCAAAAGCAACGAAGTGAGAATTTTTTTTATCCTTCAATCCCCCTATAATCGACTTTTCGGGGGTGTTCCGGGGAATCGATTTCGTTGCTAATTTTTTTCTAGGTCTATTTTATCGTTGGAATTCATAATCAGCTATAAAATTGATACGAATACCAAAAGCAACGAAGTGAGAATTTTTTTTCTTTGGCCACCCCTATATAATCAACGTTTGGGGGGTGGGGGTACTGTGGGGTTCATTTGTTTATGTTTTTTTATGTGTATTTAATCATTTCTTATGATAATAAACTGATTCCCGATAGAAAAACCCGATTTTACAAAAACTGATTTTTCGTTGGATCCCAACGTTGCAAACTTCAAACACATGAAGGAGAGATATATACGTCAATTAAAAAAATGCATTTGGAAATATGTTTACTCTGTGATCTATATCGATGTTGGGTCTATATGCAATTAAACCTGGGACATGAGTTTATTATATGTTAGCAGTCTGTTTAGGCTGTATCTTCTATTCATACATAACTAACTTATTGTGCTTAAAGTTAGATTGTTATAATAAAATGCTGAACATATGGTACATATGAATTAGTTACAAATTTTTCTTGTTGGATGGTATGAATCAAATCATTATGCATTAAGGCCAACAAAAGATTATGTTCAAGTCTGTCAAAGTAAATAACCTCCTGTAGTAGAGACAAAGAGGAATACTGTTGTAGATATTCCATTTAAAGTAAGCTAAAGCGACTCTACCAAAGAAAGTTGGCCCCGGACCTATAAGTTTAGTTACGAAGGACGTTTTATCAATCTATCGAATAATATAAAAGTGTAAGAATCTTAATAAAAATATTACAATGTAATACTAACCCAGACCCACTCAGGTGGAAATAAATTCTGCACACAAAAGTTAGTAATTATATATAATTTTTATTTGCAGTTTATAAATGCTTGATTTGGAACGCCAATAACACTAAATAATAGTTTTTAAGAATTACCCAGACGGCAAATATAATCCGAATGAATTCGTTAGGAATTCGCCAAATGTATTGTATTAGAATTCTTTTTTAGGAATTGAGAAAGAACTCTTAATGAATTCACTGTATTCATTAAGAATTCTTTAACTATTCTTTTTCTGTTAAAAATTTGATCGTAAAATATATTGATTGAATTCGTAAAGAACTCAGGTTATGTCCGATTACTTAAATTAATAGACTAATAATACAATTCGTAAAGAATTATTTTTTTTAAAAATGTATTTATATCAAGTACTAAATGCATACATCTATGAGTTCGGAAAGTGTACTCTATGAGTTATTTAGGGACTCATACGAAAATAAATTTAAGAATTATTTATTCCTAACCGAAGTTTGAGAAGGGTTCATTAAGGGTTCAAAACTAATAATGTTACAACTATTTTTTTTTAGTTCAAATAGAGTTTGAAAGATATTCGTAACGAATACATTTCCCAGACGGCTTAAGCAGTTCCAAAAGAGCTCTTTTGAACTCATCATTTTAAACATGAATTATTTAAAGTAAATTGAAATAAGTCCCGAAACAATTCTTATAGTGCACTATAAGACGGCATAAGCAGTTCCAAAAGAGCTCTTTTTGAACTGATTATTTTAAACGTGATTTATTTAAAGTAAATCGAAATACGTTCCAAAAAAATTCTTATAGTATACTATAAGACGGCATAAGCAGTTCCAAAAGAGTTCTTTTTGAACTCATGATTTTAAACATGAATTATTTAAAGTAAATCCAAATGCACTATAAAAATTGTTTTGGGACTTATTTGAATTTACTTTAAATAATCATTGTTTAAAATCATGAGTTCTAAAAGAGCTCCTTTGGAACTGCATATGCCATCTGGGCATATCAGAAGCTATGGGGACATTTGCTAAAATTCTGCCATGAGTCACAGTGAATCCACATTGCATGCTGTATGCCTCGTGCCGTCGGAAACAAATTTGTTGTCCGAAATCTATAGGATTTATAACTCTATGATTAATAATCCTATAGGAATTATAATTATTATTTGCTGTTAGTAACAGTTCCTTACAGTTATTTGTAGTTGTTTGCATTTATTTGGCTTCTTTTATTCATCAAATGAAAGTCATGACAAAAAATGTTAATACCAGTGCTTTGCATTTTTATTGAAAAAAAAACAAATTATAACAGATATGAATGATTATTATTTATAATTAAATATTAATATTGTTGTATAATTTATCAACATACATCAAACTGAGTACCAAAAACTTTAATGAGAGCTTAAATATTTTTTTTAAATAATCAACACGTTTTTTAAAAGCTAATTTTTTAAGTACGTTTTAACAACACAATTTATCTAGTCCTTTTAATTCTTCTAGTCTCATCTATTCAATAAGCACTCTCTGCAAATGATAATAATTTTTTTCATGACTGTACCAATAATAATATTGTTAATCTAAAACTTTCTACGAAAGTATAAAATAAGACAAGTATAGACGTTTTTTCTGTATAATCTATTATTTTCTCTTAAGACGTTGTGAAATCTATCTAAAAAAACATTTTAAAAAAGTTTAAACTAAGGCAAGTATTAGTTCCTCTCTCCCTCCGTTTCTCTTCCTCTCCCTCCCTCTCTTTCCCTCCCCTCTCTCTTCCTCTCACCCTCTCTCTCTCAACATCCGTCAAACTGAGTACCAAAAACTTTAATGAGAGCTTAAATATTTTTTTAAAACAATCAACACGTTTTTTAAAAGCTAATTTTTTAAGTACGTTCTAACAACACAATTTGTCTAGTCCTTTTAATTCTTCTAGTCTCATCTATTCAATAAGCTCTCTCTACAAATGGTAATAATTTTTTTCATGACTATACAAATAAATATAAAACTTTCTACGAAAGTATAAAATAAGGCAAGTATAGACGTTTTTTCTGCGTAATCTATAAAAAAAAAACAGCACAATTTGCCTATAGTCGTTTTATTTCTTCGAATCTCGAAATGTATTTAAATTTGTTCATCTTTCTGTACAAATTAAACAGAAGAAAGTACTGAAATCAATTTATTGTAGTCAAGTACCCATAAGTTAACTTGACTGACATAATACAACTTTACATACCTACTTATGAAACATATTCAGCCAGCGGGCATAAAGTACAACTTAACTACCAAGAGTCATAATAGCTCATATACTGCAGTTCTTACAAAACTTTATAGAACCTACGCACTTTACGCCCGTGTGGGCGAATATTATTTTAATTATATAACTATTATGCCTTCTTTTTATTTCTAAAATTCATAAGAATTTTTTCAGATATTTACGAAAAGTCAAAGCCTATATAAAAAAATTACATAGTTACCACCACATCACCATTTTTCATTATTCTTTCTCAATTTTGAAATTTCTATAATATTACGCATCTTGGGAGGACAATGGAAGTCTATAGAGCTGCTCTAGCAGGGGTGGTCCTCCAATCTTCCATACATACTTGGCGGGCCCGACGGTTTGCAGTTTACCGGTGGGCTTTGTAAATATAGAATACCAAATTTTTGCATAAAGTCCACTATAAATAATTACATTGGCACTAATTTTTAATTCATACCATTTAAATATAATATCCCTACATGTGCAAAATCTCATGATTTACTTCCATTACCCAAAATGTTTTTCCTTATGTCCGTCTTTTTTAAGCGGGAATGAGATAAAAAATGCATATAAATTTATAGTCTACTCAAAAGTGCTTTTTACTAACCATTTTATAAGCCACCGATTTTTTATCCTTTTCCCGCGTGTAAATATCATATGAGATTTCGAATCCCCGAAGATCCGATCAACCGAAGAAATAACCACCAATTGGAGCGCAGGGCGCATTATAACAACCGCCAATCAGACGCTCCGTCCAACGGAATTTTTTTCTTTTCGGAGTCAACTTCGCGTTACCAACGGTTACGTCTTAACTTATTTCTGAAGTAATTACTTATGAAATTACTTAACAAATACGTTTGATATTTAAGTAATCGATTAAGTAATTACTTAAGAAATAAATCCGATATTTAAGTAATTGTTTAAGGGGGCTAGACACCTTTTTTCTCTGAAATAAGAAGTCACATTTTAATACATAAATGTAAACTAATTATTTCATACTTTTTACATATAAAAGTGGGTATATTTACCTTACCTTAAAACTTTCTCCGATAGGCCTTTTATATGGTCCAGAACCATAGTCATCGATGAAACAAGTTTTTCCACTAACCGTAAGCTTTGAAATTTTCCTGTGGATGGATTGACTCCACATTTGAACTAAATTACTCCTGAATAGTATAATTCTCATATGAGTGTAGGGATTTTTGATCTAATGAGAAAAGAAAATTGTGCTGTTTTTCAAGAGTTTTTTTTTTAATTTTTTTAAATTTTTTATATTTTTTCATAATTTTTCTGATGTAAAAATTTTTTCCGACATTTAATCCTAAATCACTGCACTCATATGAGAATTATACTATTCAGGAGTAATTTAGTTTAAATCAGGAGTCAATCCATCTACAGAAAAATTTCAAAGCTTACGGTTAGTGAAAAAACTTGTTTCATCGATGACTATGGTTCTGGACCATATAAAAGGCCCATCGGAGAAAGTTTTAAGGTAAGGTAAATATACCCACTTTTATATGTAAAAAGTATGAAATAATTAGTTTACATTTATGTATTAAAATGTGACTTCTTATTTCAGAGAAAAAGGTGTCTAGCCCCCTTAAGTAATTACTTAAAAAATAATTTTGACATTTAAGTAATAAAATGAGAAATTACCTAAGTAATTTCTTAAGAAATTTCTTTAACGTTTCGAGCAATGTCTGAAGTAATTTCTTAAGTAATTTCTTAAGTAATTTCTTAAGTAATTTCTTATGTAATTTCTTAAGTAATTTCTTAAGTAATTTCTTAAGTTATTTCTTAAGTAATTTCTTAACTTGTTATTTAGCTTAACTTTATTTTTAAGAATTACTTGAAACAATACTCAATATAATACTTCAATTGGCAGTAAGGTCCCTGATAAAAGTATCGATAAACTGGAGTCCATACACACGGCTGAGAGGAAGAAGGCGCTATGTCGGCGTGAGCTCGCTAAAACACGCTATCTCGGCACGAGCAGGGAAGAACACGCTATTTCAGCGCAAGCTCCCAAGAACGCGCCATCTCAAGCGGAATTTTTGTCTCCAATTTTGTAGTGGCAGCCCTACGCGCTCGCGTGTGTCCCGCGGCAAGTGGCGAACACCGTCTGCGGGAATATTTTTTCCAAGCTTGAGACTACACAGAGAAAAGAATAACCAGCCATTACTTTGTAAACTACAAGCAAGTAGTATTTTCCACAAAACCCAAATTATAAAATAAATAAATATTATAAATATTTATTTATTGTAAATATTATAAAATATTTCATATCATTAACTTCTCCTCGTTTTAATAGAAAATATACGTTTATAAATATTATTTCACCGCATTATTAAAATAAATTTACTCGATAGTTCGCAAATAACTATGGGGAATCGAAATAACTTCAATAAAGTTTTTTCAAAATAACTAATAACGTTTGACAATAGAAAATTCAGTTAAAAGGGAGGAAAAGCTGCATCAAATCTATGAGGCCGTTATTACATATCGTTGGTTGGGAGAACGTCACATCTCAGCTTGACGCGTAAAAACGTCCCATTTGTTATATATAATTAATATCCGCGGTAATTCAGAAGGTTTTTCGAACTGCTGATTTGGATTTTTACATCTATTTTAGTGTACAATGCAACGAGCACTTGCAGTAGACGATTGTTGTGCAAATTAAAGCGTTAATCGGTGGGTAGCCAGGCGGATTTTTGAGTGTCCGGGCTTATTTCCCAGACGGCACACATGCTCGCGATGAGTTCATAAAGAATTCGCTAAAAGAATTCTAAAATTACTCTTTGACACAATACTTAATGACTTCTTAATGAATTAAAAGTATTCATATTGTATTAAGAAAATATTCTATTGGTTATTCATAATTAATTCTTAAAATATTGTTAAAGAGTTATTAATGAATGTAGATATGTCCAGGCGTATCCAATCAGTATGCATCCCTGAAGAGTTCATAAAAAAATGAATTCCTGTAGAATTATATTTACTTAAATTATTAATTCCTAAAAAGCATTTATATAGAATACAAAATGAACATTTTCTAGAGTTCATAATGAATTCCAATTTATATCATTTGGAACAACAATTTTTTAAACACGATACATTCAATTGTACCATGAATTGTAAAAGAATTTATTACTAACTTATAAGTTTCAAAATAGTTATATTTGGTTGAAAAAGATGAAAACATGAATCCATTTTTAATACTATTAAAACAATTTTAGAATACTTTGATAGTGCATTTTTACTTTGCATTTTTTTAGCCTGCAAAAATTGACCTTTTACGGCAAAATTTTAAAATAAAGAATTTATTTATTTTACTTAGACATGTCGTAAAACTTTTTAGTCCCCAATGTGAAAGGGATACCAAAAACAAGACAAGCCTTGTAATTTCGGACTCTGCGTGAAGTCATTTCAACAATTTGAATTACACGGCTTATATACTCTCTCGGCACTCCAGTGTATCCACAGAAAGCACCACCGGCGCGCGCATAGCGGATGAAAAGCCGAAGCTTGCCTATCGAGAATTGCGTTTCACAAGAATTCTTTATGATTAGTTTTATGGAAGAAGCGTTCCATAAGTAATCTTAAACAGTTCAACAAAAATTCTTTTAGATCATTGCGTGATCTCAAGAGACTCCCTCTATTCTCTAATAGTTCGTAAAGAGTTCATTCCAAGTTGTAGCAAAGAGCTCATATTTTATATATAGAAAAGTATTCATAATTAAGTTTGTAAATTGCTTATTATGAAGTCATATTATGGAAATAATATTTTTCGTACAAGAATTCATATGTTCCTAAAAAATGTATTCATAATGAACTACTATTACACTCTTTTCGAATTTGATGAAAACATAAACAAAACATCAAGTAGGCGGGGGATGCGAGTTCCACGCGTATACGGGAGCGCATCAGACGTGTATACAAGGCAAAATAATTATATATATAATTCCCAATCCCAAGTAGGCCGGGGATGCGAGTTTTACGCGTATACGGGAGCGCGTCAGACGTGTATACAAGGCAAAATAATTATTTATATAATTCCTAATCCCAAGTAGGCCGGGGATGCGAGTTTTACGCGTATACGGGAGCGCGTCAGACGTGTATACAAGGCAAAATAATTATTTATATGATTCCTAACCCCAAATAGGTGGGGGATGCGAGTTCCACGCGTATACGGGAGCACGTCAGACGTGTATACAAGGCTATAATTATTTATTTAATTCCTAACCCCAAGTAGGCAAGGGATGCGAGTTACCCGTATACGGGAGCGCGTTAAACGTGTATACATGGCTAAATAATTATTTTAATAATTGTTAACCCCAAGTAGACGGTGGATGCGCATTCCACGCGAATACGGGAGCATCCCCCGCCTACATGAGGTTAAGAATTATTTGAATTTTTCCATATATATACGTCGAATGCGCTCCCGTATACGCGTGAAACTCGCATCCCTCACCTACTTGAAGGATTTATATAAATAATTATTTTGCCTTGTATACACGTCTGACGCGCTCCCGTATACGCGTGGACCTCCGATCCCCCGCCTACTTGGGGTTAAGAATTATTTATATAATTATTTTTCCATGTATACACGTCTAACGAGCACCCGTATACGCATGGAAGTCGCATCCCTCGTCTACTTGGGGTTAGGAATTCTGTAAATATTTATTTTCTCCATTCCAACATGGCGGAGGACGAATGGGTGCTAAAGCATACTGCTCCTCGAGATATTTCATTTAAATGCCATCCTTAAAGTTTAGTGCAGTGCCTAATATGTGCAGTATGTCAAGGGGTCTACCACAAAAGTGATTATTTAAGAAAAAAGACACAGAACTACATAGATAGCCTGTACATTATTTGCGAAGACCACGATCTAGATAACATAACCTCTAAAGACCCACATGTTGCAAGTGTACTTTTACAGAATGAAAAGGAAAAACTGGGGAAACATTATACAGTATTAAAAGAAAAATATGAAACGTTAAAAGAAAAGTATGACACATTAAAAGAAAAACGTGAAACAACAAAGAAAAGTTATATAGATACAAAGCAAAAATTAAAGGGAACTGAAGATGAACTGACACAAATTAAAACAAGTGAACCTTCAGAAAATCAAAAATTGATAATAGAAAATCAAGATTTGGTAACGGAGATACAAAAACAAGATAACAAAAATGAAAAGTTAAATATTGAGAATAAACACCAAAAAGAGCTAATTAAGGAGATTATGGATAAAAATGAAATACTAAAAGTGTTAAATAATGAATTATTGGAAAAAAATAAACTGCTTCAAATGAATGGAAAAGAACAAACTTCAACTGGGTCAACTTATGCACAAATAACTGGTAAACAGATAAATCAAACTAATAATAATATTCCAGATATCATAATAACACCAAAGAACAAGGAGGATCTAAAAAAATTATTTCATGAAACGAAAATGTCAATAAATAAGAACACAACGATACTTGTTAACAAAATCATAACAACCGAAGACAAAATTATCATCAAATGTAAAAATAAGCAAGACGTAAACAAGATGAAACTTAAAATTAACACAACTGAAAAAGCAGAAGTTTAAATTGAAGAATTGAAAAAACCTAGAATTAAAATTATAAATGTAGACAATGAGTACCAAACAGAAAGCAATCAAGACATGGAAATGGATATAAAAAATAGAAATGAAATAGAAGATAATATGGAGTTAAATATAATGCATAAGTATATCAATAATAAAGCCAATTCTACAACGTTGATAGCTGAAGTTAATGCAGATGCATATGCTTATATTATGCATGAGAAGAAAATCTATGTTGGAGCAAGCAGATGCAGAGTCTACGATGATTACAATATCGGTATGTGTCACAAATGTAAAACATATGGGCATAGTGCTAAAAAATGTAAAGGAGAATATACATGTCTACACTGCTCAGAGAAACATGAAGAAAAATTATGTGATCAGAAAAATTTACAATGTATTAACTGCATTAATTACAAAAAAAAGAACCAGAAAACAAAAAGAAATACACAACATGCAGCCAATAACTGGAACGTATGTGAGTTATATAAAAATTATTTATACATAATGATACAAAAAACAGATTATCCATATGATCCTCTGAAAAAAACAGAAAATTATCATAAGAAACCTACTTTACCAATAAAGAAGTCTGAAGATAACTTACCAGTCGAGAAGTCAACAACAAATGTTAAAACAGGTTACGCGGGAAACTTAAAAGACCAAGATATAGTAACCGAATCTCTAGACAACTTGAAAAGAAATAATACGCCCAACTACAAAGAAATACTGACTAAGAGCTCTATAATTACAAGAGGAAGGACAACATTAACAGCGAGGAAGTTCCCGGATGGTGTTGTGGCAGGTGTTAGCCCACCATCGAAAAATAGTAACATAACAAAATGAATCATAATGAAGCTTTTATAGAAGAAATACAACAAGAAGTAGTAAAACAAGAAATAAGCTACGATGATGTTGAGACGCTTAATAAGGAAAGTAACAGGAAAGATAATGTGATTATGTACACCAATATAAGAAGCTTGAATGCAAATTTTGAAAAGTTACAAATTTGCACAGAAACAAATATTTTAGACAGGTATGAATATTTCAAGTTGAGGGGTTATAAATCATACTATAATAATAGTAAAATCAATAAATCTGATGGTGTGGTTGTTTATATCAAAGAAAACGTTACACAAGTAACAGGAATAATAGAAATGTATAATATTATAATATTAAATACAAGTATAACCTTAAATAACAACAGTAAATTAGAGATTTCGTCGTTATATAGATCGCATGATATAACTCCGTTAAAATTCAACTATAACTTTATAAATAAATATCTAATATTAAAAAAAGATGTTCAGAATCACTTTGTAATTGGAGACTTCAATACAGATATACTCAAAGATAACCTTATAGGTCAGGATTTTCTAAACAACTTTTTAGACAAGGGTTTTTACCCAGGTTTTATTGGAACAACTAGGCCATATGATTTAAATACAGAAAAGGGAACTTGTATTGATAATATTTTCATAAAAACAAAAACAATAACGACTAAAACTTAAAAACTCAAACATCCAATAACAGATCATTAGCCTTTATTTATACAGATAGATAAGAAAAATAGCCACAAGCTGGATAAATCAACAGATATAACCTGTAAATATAATTACAACAAACTAAGAGATATTGCTTCATCAATAGATTGGTCAATTTATAAATCGGAGAAAAATCCAACTATATAATAGCGATTAATTGCATGATAAAGGAGATTCAAAATTGTATAGAAAAGAGTCGATACATATACCCAAAAAGAGGCAAAAATTGGAATAACAACAAAATGCCCAGGAAAGACTGGATAACAAATGCAATTATAGTGTCTCGTAAAAAAAAGGACTCCTTATATAAAAGGATGAAAAATGAACCAAATAATTATATACTAAGAAAAGAATACAAAGACTACGTAAAATTACTAGATAAAATAATAAAAAATGCAAAAATGAAAAATGAAAAAAATCTTATAGAAAAAAACAGTAATAACCCTAGACAACTATGGTCCATAATTAATGATACTTTGGGGACAACTAAAAAAGATGAAAAGAATACAGATATCACCGAAATAAAAACTGACAAAAAAAAGATAATAAAAGACCCTAAAGAAATTGTAAAAGCTATAAATGAACACTATTGCAATATCGGTTGAAAAATGGCAGAATCCATTGAAAAACCTAAAGATAAAGAGCTAGAATTAGCGAAACATAACCCTAAAACCATGTTTTTAAAACCAACTAATAAATATGAGATTCAGAAAATAATAGATAATATGAAATTAAAAAATGGAGGAGTTGATAAGATTAATGCAAAGACACTAAAAATAATATCACCATACATAACAGATACACTAGCTGACATTCTAAATCAATGTATAGAAACTGAAACATGGCCAGAAGCTTTAAAAGTTGCAGAAATAATACCAATATATAAATCTGGATTGAAAAATAAAATGGAAAACTATAGACCAATATTACTAATATCAAATATAGCAAAAATATTTGAAAAAATAATATATAACAGAATTTACGAATGGGTTACAATTAATAACTTCTTAAGTGATACTCAATACGTCTTCATAAAAAATAGAGGAACCAACGATGCTTTAAATTTCATTACAAAAGGAATCTGAAAAACTGGATAAGAGTCTACCGATAGCAGTAACATTTCTAGATTTAGCAAAAGCTTTTGATACGGTTAATCATAAAATATTGTTAGACAAGCTACATAGGTATGGAATAAGAGGAAAAGCGTTTTCATTACTAGAAAGTTATCTGAAACACAGGGGACAGTTTGTAAGAATAGGCGATAATATTAGTGAACAGTTAATGGTAAACACAGGGGTTCCACGGGGAACAATACTTGGACCATTACTGTTCATTATATATATAAACGATCTACTAACTAGCATGCCCAAAGAGTCCACATTATCGTATGCAGATGATACGGCTATATTAGCTGCAGGAAAAACGTGGAGTGAAGTTGAAGTCAAAATGAACGGGTATTTAAAAGCAGTGTCAACTTGGTTAGCCCTCAACAAACTTTCACTGAATGTGAGTAAAACAGTATATATAACTTTTGGAAATTACTACGATAGTGTACCTACAAACATGAATTTAAGAATTGGCACTGAACAACTTACGAGAGTAGAGAGCTGTAAATATCTAGGCATATACTTTGACTACAATTTGAGATGGCACATTCATGCAGAGCACATTGTAAAGAAAACAAAATATCTAAATTTTTTATTCCACAAAATAAAAAATATAATGGCATATCCTACATTGAAAATTATATATTATGCATTTTTCCATAGCATTATCAGCTATGGTATATTAGCTTGGGGAGGAGCCAGTGACAATAATATAAAAATGATACAAAAAGCACAAAAAAGAATTTTAAGAATAATAAGTAAAAATAATTTTGTTGAGAAAGTACCAATGAATTTAAATCAGCTCTTTGCATCTGAATCATTATTATACAATTACAACTCGCTGAAGATTAAATTTATAACCTCTAAAAGTACAACATGAAATAAAACAATAATTCTGCCTAAAAATATTCTAAAAGTTAGCGATAAAAGCAGCTATAATAAGGCTATTAAAGTATTTAATAATTTACCAAATGATCACAAAATTTTAGACATAAGGAAAGTTACTGAAGTTATCAACCTATAAATTTTATATGTTTATTTTATACTAGATCAATTATGTACATATAGGAATACAATCGAATATACTACTATTATGCATATTGCAAAAATTATATACAGAAAATAATAAAATTTGTTAATTAGATTTTAAGATTGAAGATGTGTGAATGTTGTTTAAGTGTGAGTTTGTGAGTGGGTATGTGAGATGAGAGTGGGTATGAGTGAGACGTGTTGCTAGCCGTAGAAATGCATGTTCTGATGTTGCACACGTATAGTATATTTAAGAATCCGGATCTGAATGCAGGAAATACATTTTCCTTACAGGGTTACTTGTGTAATGTAATGTAATATTTTGAATGCACGTCTGACTTGCTCCCGTATACGCGTGGAACTCGCATCCCCCGCCATCTTGGAGTTAGGAATTATACAAATAATTATTTTGCCTTGTATACACGTCTGACACGCTCCCGTATACGCGTGGAACTCGCATGCCCCGCCTACTTGGGGTTAGGAATTATATAAATAATTATTTTGCCTTCTATGGACGTCTAACACGCTCCCGTAAACGCGTGGATCTCGCATCCCCCGCCTACTTGGGGTTAGGAATTATATAAATAATTATTTTGCCTTGTATACACGTTTGACGCGCTTCCGTATACGCGTGGAACTCGCATTCCCCGTCTATTTGGGGTTAGGAATTATATAAATAATTATTTTCCCTTTAACAAATGACCGATGTTCGTTAAAATATAAATCCATAAGATCTTTAATATGTACTAATTCTTGGATGAAATGTAACCTTAAAGAGTTAATTTGTGAAGTTAATATGTAATAAAAATTTATAAATGATAAAAAAAAAATTACTTATTCTTACAAATTTATCAATAACAATAATGCAAGATCTTTATAAAAAATATTATCAAGAATATGTCCTTGGTTTTCAAGTCTTGGTGTTGTCTGTTTTTTTTTCTTCGAATATTGTCTTGATATTGTCTTGATTTTCAATTGATTTTCAAATGGGGACTAAAAATTTTATGACGTGTCTGTGTAAAGTAAATAAATTTTTATTTTAAAATTCAGCTGCAAAACAAGATTGATTTTTGTAGGCTAAAAAATTGGAATGAACTGTTTAGGAACTCTAGGCAAATATTTTTGTTTACTTTAAAGTTAATAAAAGAATTCACTAGAATAATTTCATATTCGTAAAGAGTGTAATAATAGTTCATTACGAATACTCAATGAATACTTAGTAGTTCATTGTGAATTAAAAGTGAATACTTTTTCTAGAAAAAAAAATGAAGCTTTTTACATGTACCATAATATGACTTCAAGAAAAATTATTAATGAACTCTTTATGAGTACTAAATCAAAAAAAGAACCTATGACGAACTTGAAATGAATTTTCGGGCTGGACATAGCACCTACTCTTAAGGAATTCACTATGAATACTTTGGGGATAAATACTTATTATTTCGCGAATTCATGGGAGCTCTTTCAAAGTCTTTATGAATTCTTTAAGTATTGTCTGTGCTGTCTGGGCTATCCTTACTGTTTTCCGTGTAATTTGATTTCTGGTATTCTTATTTCTTGTTTATGTAAAATATAACATTTATCTATTCAATGATTATTATTTTGTGTTATTAGTTCATTTTTCTCATTAGTGTTGGATTTGTTTTATGTATCTAAATTTCTTTTTATTTATGTATTCATGTGTTTATTTTTTCCACTAATATTTTAGTTATTTGTTCTTACTGATATTATTTACTTATTTGTTTCTTAATGTTTTCCCTATATCAATTTTTTCATTTTAATTTGTTGTTTGTCAAATATATTTTCGTGATGCTATTTACTTATATATTTATTTATTTTGATTTTATCTTTATGTCAAACCTTTTTTTATATTCGTTTACATTTGATTATTTGTATTTGGGTAATCCTTTCTTCTTTTCCTATTTCTATAACATCATCAATTTTCTTCTTTTATTTATCTGTTAATATGATAGTATAGTCTGGACGAGCCGTACATGCTTATCTTCCGAAGTTTGGGCGATTCATGCTACAATGATCCCCCCAACTTCTTACTGCAAAGCAAGAAGCTCGGAATAGTTAGTATTTGTTCATACTAATAATTTATTTAATTACTATTTGTTTCCCTTTATACCAGTCTTGTTTTTTCGTATGAATCTAGTATTCGATTCTGTACCAGAACCAATGTGAAGTCCGGAATAGTTATTTTATTCTTTTATTTTAAATAGTCTAGTGAACTAATGTTCGACCGGTACCGGAACCAATGTGAAGTCCAGGATAAAGGAAATAACAAATAATATTTGGTTTAAAATTTATTTTATTTGGAAACGTATAATTACCAATATTGTTGCTGCTTGCAATTCCTTTGATGTATAATTTTTAGTTAATTGAACTTCCCTCACAATATATGCTATCGCTGTATATTCGCTCGTACAATTATTCCGCTTATGTTAGTATACTTCAGTGTATTTGTTGCTCCGTTATAATGAATTATGCCCTGGTATGCCGTCTGGGGCAGACGGAGCTCGACAGTTCACCTGTATTACGGTTGTTACTGTGACTGACGTGCGTGACACACATCGCTTCTTTTATAATACAAAATAATTAGGTTAAAGATAATCGTGAACAGTAAATCGAGATCATCTTCTTTGGTAATGTCATTGTCGTCAGTCGTATACAATTCGGCAGTAGCATTGAGAAATGCTGATTCTAAAGAAAATATAATTCGTTGTCTTTCGCAAGTTTGATGACCTGCTACGCACGATGCCTCGTATTTGAAAATGCAACGTTTTAGAATTTCGCAGGCACATCGTTTTGTGTGTCAAAAAATTACTGATGAAAGTGTTGGGATTAAATTTAAATTTTATCGCCATCTTCAATTTTACAAATTTAACTCCGGATTCTCGATTAGCAACTTGAAAAACCCCCGTATACTAAATTTCTATGGATCAGTTGATTTTTGAAATTTCGTTCGCGATATTGGATCCGCCATCTTGAATTTTGAAAGTTTAATCGTGGAATTTGAACCATATAGTAGCCGGACAAGCTACTGCATGAATTTTTTCATAATTTTTTATCACTATTCTGAATTTTTCACACATGCCTAATGCACTTTCTATCGTTATGGCGACCATATTGGTAGGCCATCTTGAAATCATGGCTTCTTCCACTTCGCATTCGAAAGCCTATATTTCAAGGAAAATTTTGAGTGGTCGTACGTTTTCGTACGTCCTCTTAATTTTTGGACAGAGGGAGGTGAAATGTCTCATATATAGTTATATATATATATATTTCTGTTCACCTCTATGTTTCAGGACTTTTCATTGGTTTACCGCTGTTTCAGGACATTTGCATGTTTTCACTGTACTGAATTAGGAATATGTTTACCGCTACCTTTCAGGACATTTTTGTATTATTCAGGACATTTAGGGTTTCTTTCACAACGTTTTTTTCCGTAAAATTTTTCCGAAATCAACGTAAAATACTGCGGAACTGAAAGGGGGCGCCGCAGGCGTCGTGGTGCTAGTCAACACCCTGAGGGATATTATTTCTTTAGTCACTTATATACTGTTTAACGTTTTATACCTTCTTCTATTGCAGAAAACCTGTACGTGTCCTGGAAGGTAGCGGTGTACTAAGTTATATATATATATATATATATATATATATATATATTATACATTTCTCGAAAGGGGTCTATAAAGCCCGTTTTTTATATATAGGGATTTATCGAGCCCGATTTTGATTATGCAGCCCGGGCTTCATAATATTTCTAAATGTAGGGGTTTATGCGGCCTGA
Organism: Torymus aiolomorphi; assembly: GCA_036365515.1. Taxonomy (NCBI): domain Eukaryota; kingdom Metazoa; phylum Arthropoda; class Insecta; order Hymenoptera; family Torymidae; genus Torymus; species Torymus aiolomorphi. Next base: position 123,872,477 of record CM070876.1, on the reverse strand, counting down.
CCTAGAGTCTATAACCCCAGGGTCCATTATTTCTTTAGCCACTTGCCATAGGGAACTCTGGGCTGTAGGTACTAATATACAGTCTTGGGCTACATAAACCCCGATAAGTTTATATATATATATATATATATATATATACAAGGGGGCTTCGCCCCCTGCTTGCTCCGTTCGCCAACCCCCATTATTAGAGATAAATATTAATAATAATGAATGAGGATAATCTTCTATTACATAATATCATGAAACACTTATTTTTTCATTTAAAATCTCTGTAATGTTTTTTAAAAACATTATTCTTAACATTTATTAATTTTTAAAATACTAAGTATATTATATTTAATAAAATAATGCAGAATATATATGTAGTTCATTACGTCAGCTCTGATTTTATTTGTAACTTATTGATTATAAAATCCAGTAATATTTCAATTTTTGGCCGCCATTTTATATTTACAAAATCTGAGTTTAGATTCCTAATCAGCGAATCCGGAAACTCACTATATACAATTTTTAACAAACTCGAGTAAAATTTCTATTTTTGTTAGTCATCTTAGGTCCACCAGTTTGAATTAAAATTTTCAGCAAAATCCAATAATATTTCAATATGTGTCCGACATCTTAGATCCGCCATTTTGAATTCTGAAAATCTGAGTTGAGATTCGTAATCTACAAATCCCCTACATAAAATTATTAGGAAAATCCAGTATTATTTAAATATTTTGCAGCCATTTTCAATTTTTAAAATCTGAGTTCAGATTCGTAATAATCGAATCCAGAAATCCCGTATATACAATTTTCAGCAAAATCCAGTAATATTTCAATATGTAACAGCCATTATCGATTGGCAATTTGGAATTCTGAAAATCTGAGTTCAGATTCATAATCATCCAATCTAGAAATCCCGTACATACAATTTTCAGCAAAATCCATCAATGTTTGAATATTTGTCCTCCATCTTCGATCCGCCATTTTGAATTCTGAAAATCTGAGTTCAGATTCGTAATCAGCGAATATATAAACCTCCTATATACAATTTTTAGCAAAAGCCAGTATAATTTAAATATTTTGCCGCCATTTGGAATCTTTAAAATCTGAGTTCAGATCAGTCATAATCGAATCCAGAAATCCCGTATACGGAAAGAAGAATTCACAGCTGTAACCCGTGACGCGCGAGAAAAAAATAGCGTGCCATATAGCATCGCCGGATGTCGTGACATATGCATCTATGACTGTGACTGTGGTCATTTCGATGAACGGTGCTCGCGTGACACGGCTGTAGGCCGTGACTATCACTGAGTTCAAGCTTTAACGCGCACGGCGGCAAGCGTGAGTGGCACGTCTGACGACTGCGGCGGTCACCCCGTATAGCGTTGCCTAGAGGCCACGTTGACATGCCTGAATGTCGCGCCGTCACACGGTGGCAGAGAAAGTACCCGCTTACTCTGTTATAACTCACGGTCTATAGCTCTGAATGCTTCTTTCCGTGTATATACAATTTTCAGCAAAATTCAGTAATATTTCAATACGTGGCAGACATTTTCGTTCCGCCATTTTGAATTTTTAATATCTGAGTTCAGATTCGTAATCAGCTAATTCGGAAACTCCATACATACAATTTTTTTGCAAGATCCAATATTATTTCAATATTTTACTGCCATTTTGAATTTTTAAAATCTGAGTTCATATTCGTAATCAGCCAATCCAGAAATTCAGTATATTCAATTTTTAGCAAAACAGAAAAGTTCAATTTTTGGCCGCCATCTTGGGTATGCCATTTTGAAGTTTCATAATCTGAATTCTGATTCATCATCATGCGAATCCAGAAATTTCCCATATGCAATTGTAAAATTCAGCAATATTTCAATATTTGGCAGCCACTTTGAATTGGCAAAATATGAGTTCAGAATCGTAATCAGCGAATCCAGATGGGTTCCCTATATACAATTTTCAGCTCAATCGAGTGATATTTGAATATTTGGCCTCCATCTTCGATGTACCATTTTGAATTCTGAAAATCTGAGTTCGAATTCATAATCAGTGAATCAAAATACCCAACATACAATTTTCAGCAAAATCCAGTAATATTTCAATTTTTGGCAGCCATTTTGTATTTACAAAATCTGATTTCAAATTCCTAATCAGCGAATCCGGAAACCCATAATATACAATTTTTAGGAAATTCCGGTAAAATTTCAATTTTTGGCCGTCATCTTGGGTCTTCTATTTTGAATTTTCAAAATCTGAGTTCAGATTCATAATCAGCGAATATAGCAACCTCCTATATACAATTTTTAGCAAAAGCCAGTATAATTTAAAAATTTTGCCTCCATTTTGAATTTTTAAAATCTTAATTCAGATCCGTCATAATCGAATTTAGAAATCCCGTATATACAATTTACAGCAAAATCGAGTAATATTTCAATTTTTGGAAGCCATCTTGGGTCCTCTATTTTGAATTTTAAAATATGAGTTACGATTCCTAATTGCCGAATCCGGAAACCCACTGTAGACAATTTTTAACAAACTCGAGTAAAATTTCAATTTTTGTTAGTCATCTTGCGTCCACCAGACTGAATTTTCAAAACATATGTTCAGATTCATAATCAGCGAAACCAAAAAGGCGGTATGTACAATTTTCAGCAAAATCCAATAATATTTCAATATTTGACCACCATCTTCGAATCCGCCATTTTAAATTCTGAAAATCTGAGTTCACATTCGTAATCAGCGTATCCAGAAATCCCTTTTATACAATTTTCAGCAAATCCAGTAGTATTTGAATATTTCGCCTCCATCTTCGATCAGCCATTTTGAATTCTGAAAATCTGAGTTGTAATTCGTAATCAGCGAATCTACGTACCCCTTATATACAATTTTCAGCAAATTCCAGTAGTTTTTGAATATTTCGCCTCCATCTTCGTTCAGCCATTTTGAATTCTGAAAATCTGATTTGCGATTCGTAATCAGCGAATCCAGATACCCGTTATATACAATTTCAAGCAAAATCCAGTAATAATTCAATTTTTGGCATCCATCTTGTGTCCTCTATTTTCAATTTTCAAAATCTGAGTTACGATTCTTAATTGGCGAAACCGGAAATCCACTCTATACAATTTTTAGCAAAATCAAGTAAAATTTAAATTTTTGTTAGCGATCTTGGGTCCACCAGTCTGAATTTTCACAATATATGTTCAGATTCGTAATCAGCAAAACAAAAAATTCCGTATATACAATTATCAGCAAAATCCAATAATATTTCAATATTTGACCACCATTTTTGAATCCGCCATTTTCAATTTTCAAAATCTGAGTTCAGATTCGTAATCAGCGAATCCAGAAATCCCTTTTATACAATTTTCAGAAAATCCAGTAGTATTTGAATATTTCGCCTCCATCTTCGATCAGCCATTTTGAATTCTGAAAATCTGAGTTATGATTCATAATCAGCGAATCCACATACCCCTTATATACAATTTCCAGCAAATTCCAGTAGTTTTTGAATATTTTGCCTCCATCTTCGATCAGCCATTTTGAATTCTGAAAATCTGAGTTGGGATTCGTAATCTGCGAATCCACATATTCCTTATGTACAATTTTCAGCAAAATCGAGTAAAATTTCACTTTTTGTTAGCGATCTTGCGTCCACCAGTCTGAATTATCACAATATATGTTCAGATTCCTAATCAGCGAAACCAAAAATCCCGTATTAAGGTAATACAAATTTCAGCAAAATCTAATAATAGTTCAATATTTGACCACCATCTTTGAATCCGCCATTTTGAATGTTCTTAATCTGAGTTCAGATTTGTAATAAGCGACTCCAAAAACTCCTTATATACAATTTTCAACAAAATACAGTAATATTTCAATATGTGGCCGACATCTTCGATCCACCATTTTGAATTCTGATAATCTGAGTTGAGATTCGTAATCTAGAAATCCCCTAAATACAATTATTAGCAAAATCTAGTATTATTTAAATATTTTGCCGCCATTTTCAATTTTTAAAATCTAAGTTCAGATTCGTAATAATCGAATCCAGAAATCTCGTATATACAATTTTCAGCAAAATTCAGTAATATTTCAATATGCGGCAGACATTTTCGTTCCGCTATTTTGAATTTTCAAAATCTGAGTTCAGATTCCTAATCAGCGATATCGTTAAAGTACGTTCGTGATATTTAAGTTTATTTGGAAAAGGCGGACATCAAACGAACCAATGAATAAGCGAATATTATTTTTTTTTTTTTATTAGCCGACGTTTCGGGAGCGTTAGATATACTCCCCTCTTCAGGGCTACAAGATATGTAAAAATGGTAAATGTACAACGTCATGATATTTTTTTTAAATAAGAAAATCAAGTCGGAGAATTCCATAAAATTTTTTACCATAAACAATTATTCAGTCATTATTAAAACATTCGGTCCTGCCGCACATACATCCACGAGAACTACACCAAACTTTGAGGAAAACGTTAAGAAAATTCAAAATTTAAAAATAATATTGTATTGAATTAAGAATAAAATAGATATCAAACTGTAACTTACTACCAACTTATGCGTAATTCTCTCATGATTACTATCGGATAAGGCGAGTGCCATCTCCGATAAATAAACTAACAATGAGAGGCATATGTGACTTGTTAAACGGGGGAACAATAGGCGATTTGGAAAAACTGTTGGGGATCAAGGGTAGGGAGGCAAGAGTTGGAAGTGGGAGAAACGGCACACGGAGCTGTTCGAGTGATATAGGAGAGCACGAAACGAGGAAGTGGGCAGAGCTAAGCCTATACAACGTCATTCTGTGACGGATTCTTCATGACCCGGGGAAAAAACACCCTAAATTTGTACAAGACGATCAACTTTATAAAAGAAGACTTTGGCTTGGATGCCAAAACAACTTGTGTAAAACTCACCAAACTACTAAAGAAACATAAGAAATTCGAATGCGAACTTAAATTCCTAGTTAAATGCAGAAGCTATGACATATTTCCTAAGCACATTGAGAGCATGTGTAAGTACTTTAAAAACATTTCCTTCAACAGTAAATTTGCGAGTGCTAAGACTAACCATCTGTCGAGGTATGTTCGGAAAAAGATTTTGAATATCGAAATCTCTGACCTTAACATTCATCTACAGTTTTTGCTTACACAAATCAACGCGTCCATAATTAACTTCACAAATGCAACTTCTGAAACATATGCTAAAAAATTCTTACAATTTTACAATAATACCTTGGATATCATTAGTGATAAAGTTTCACATATCCACATTAATAAATTTAATAGTCTGTTAAAAGCTTCTGACAAAAGTGTAACGGTTGGATCAGATTTTCGAAATTCAGAATCTAACGTTAGTTTGACTACCCTAAACAATAACATTATAAACACCAAGGATAGATGGTTGGTCAATCTCTCACACACACAGTTACCGAGTTTTGCAATTGAGACGCTCAACCTTGGCGACAAATTCAATTTCACTTTGGATTTAGATAGACGCTCTATGTTCGAGTATGTTAAGGCAGTAGAAAGCAATTTGAGAAATCTTGAGAACAATAAAGAAGAAATGAGAGATAACTTGCTTTCTACTTTTAATAACTTTATCAAAGGTAGTAAACGCTTACATCTTAGTCACAGTGATAGAATAATCAAAGACAATTTCATTAAAACCAAACGTTTTTTAAAAAATAATCCCAGTATTTTCGTCACGAAAGCGGACAAGGGTAATGTTACAGTAGTGATGGAAAAAGATGCCTACATAGAGAAAGTGGAATCGGCGCTATCTGACACAAATTTTTATTGCAAAATTAATAGATCCCCTCTAAATTCACTACAGAAAAATATCAAAACTCTAATTAAAGACTGGAAAAACAAAGGTGTTTTAGATACAGACGAATGTTTCTCACACGTGTTACGGGCAGATATTAACGTCACTAATCTTGCTAGAGCTTACGCCTTAGTAAAGATCCATAAAGAAGGCAATCCAATAAGAATCATTGTGTCAGCCGTAGGTAGTCCTACTTATGCCTTAGATAAAAGCCTCTTCCTTCTGTTTAATAAATATTTTCCACGCCCGAAATCCTCAATTAAAAACAGCTTGGAATTAAAAGAAATAACCGACAATTTAAAAATTACAGATGAGTATGAGTTAGTTTCTTTTGACGTAGTGTCTTTGTTTACCAACATCCCAGCTGATCTTGTTTTACAAGCTGTCGCCAAAAAATGGATATACTTGAACAATAAGATCAACCTCTCTAAATTAGAATTTATGCATGCTATAAAACTTCTTTTGGATTCAACATATTTACAGTTCAATAATAGAATTTATAAACAAATCATGGGTACCCCTATGGGTTTTTGCACTAGCCCTTGGTTTGCTGACATTACTCTGGAGTCACTTGAAACTACTTGTCTTAATAGTTATAATAATGAGTTATTGCTGTATAGAAGATATGTGGACGATTGCATTCTTATTCCTAAAAAAGACAAAACGGAAGAGATTCTTTCCTCCTTTAATGGATATAATGGTCACCTCCAATTCACCATCGAACGCGAACATAACAACAGCATCTGTTTTCTGGACATAGAATTAATAAGATCACGCGACAATAGAATCGTCACCAACTGGTACAGAAAAAACACAGCATCCGGACGCTACATTAATTATTTTTCCCACCACCCCCACTCTCAAAAAATAGCCATTATCTACAACCTTGTTGACAAGTCCATAAAACTCTCCGACCCACAATTCCACCGTAGTAATCTCGACCTTTCTTTCCACTATCTTCTATGCAATAACTATCCACGCGAAATAATAAACAAATACTTCGGGATTAGACTCGAATACATCCGTAACAGTCATAATAATAACACTATCACTAATAGAATCTCACGCGCTACTTTGTTAAAGCCAAAAATACTTTTACCGTTTATTAAACATCTGACTCCTAAAATTAATCATATCCTTTTCCAAAATAATATTATCCCAATCAATAGTACCATTAATAAATTCAACTGCATAATAACCTTAGGAAAGGACCACCTCCGTAAGCTTGACACCAGTGGTATTGTTTATAAAATAGATTGCCATAACTGCTCTTCAACTTATATTGGAATGAGCAAAAGAAAAATGAATTTACGTATTAATGAACACAATAGAGACGTAAAAAAGTGCGTTAATACTTCTGCCTTAGCCATGCATGTGTCAGAAACAGGACACAATATAGACTTCGAAAAAGCCAAAATCCTTGACAAAGAATCTAACTTTTTTAGACGCTCTTTTTCGGAAATGCTTAACATCTACTATCACAGCAATACTCTTAACCGCATAGAAGACACCCAATTTCTAAAAAGATCATATAAAGACACTGTGAAATTGATCAGACTGCATTGCAATTCTTAGCTCGGTGCTGTGTGTCGGTGCATTCGCCTTTCCATACTCCTTTTCCCCATTCTATACGTCCATGAGCCTGCCGAATGATTGGGAGCGCACGTGAACGTGGAAGTGGCACACACGAGCACGTTTACTCAGCGAGGACTCTCTCGCTGTATAGGCTTAGCTCTGCCCACTTCCTCGTTTCGTGCTCTCCTATATCACTCGAACAGCTCCGTGTGCCGTTTCTCCCACTTCCAGCTCTTGCCTCTCTACCCTTGATCCCCAACAGTTTTTCCAAATCGCCTATTGTTCCCCCGTTTAACAAGTCACATATGCCTCTCATTGTTAGTTTATTTATCGGAGATGGCACTCGCCTTATCCGATAGTAATCATGAGAGAATTACGCATAAGTTGGTAGTAAGTTACAGTTTGATATCTATTTTATTCTTAATTCAATACAATATTATTTTTAAATTTTGAATTTTCTTAACGTTTTCCTCAAAGTTTGGTGTAGTTCTCGTGGATGTATGTGCGGCAGGACCGAATGTTTTAATAATGACTGAATAATTGTTTATGGTAAAAAATTTTATGGAATTCTCCGACTTGTTTTTCTTATTTAAAAAAATATCATGACGTTGTACATTTACCATTTTTACATATCTTGTAGCCCTGAAGAGGGGAGTATATCTAACGCTCCCGAAACGTCGGCTAATAAAAAATAATATTCGCTTATTCATTGGTTCGTTTGATGTCCGCCTTTTCCAAATAATCCTAATCAGCGAATCTGTATTGGGTGGGATGGGTAGGTGGAGGGGTAGGTGGAGGGGTAGGTGGAGGGGGGTGGAAAGAGGTGGAGGGGGGTGGAAAGAGGTGGAGGGGGTGGAGGGGAGGGGAGGTTGTGGAGGGGCAGACGCCCTTCAAAATAACGTAAAATTTGAAAGAATTTAACGGTAAAAAGTGGAGGGGTGGTGGAGGGGGCGGTGGGAAGTGGAGGGGGGTGGAGGGGGTAGGTACCCATTTTTGCCCCTACAACTATATAATATAGTAATATATATATATATATATATATTTCTGTTCACCGCTATGTTTCAGGACTTTTCATTGGTTTACCGCTATGTTTAAGGACATTTGCATATTTTCAGGACTGTACTGAATTAGGAATATGTTTACCGCTACCTTTCAGGACATTTTTGTATTATTCAGGACATTTTTGTATTATTCAGGACATTTAGGATTTCTTTCACAACGTTTTTTTCCGTAAAATTTTTCCGAAATCAACGTAAAATACTGCGGAACTGAAAGGGGGCGCCGCAGGCGTCGTGGTGTTGGTCAACACCCTGAGGGATATTATTTCTTTAGTCACTTATATACTGTTTAACGTTTTATACCTACTTCTATTGCAGAAAACCTGTAGGTGTCCTGGAAGGTAGCGGTATATATAGTATATATATAGGTGGCGCCTGCGCCTGCGCACACACCAGCCATAGCTGGCGACAGACAGCGCCATCCGCGCAAGCAGCGCCTTGAGCCTCGCGAGGTGTTCGCGCTAGAGGAGCGCGAGGCACCGGTCTCTTTCCACCCGCAGCAGCCTTCGACGCACCACGCTCTTCTCATCAGCAGCCAAGTAACTCGTGCGGACTACGCCTCAGCTCTGGCGACGGCACGTTTACAGTCGTGCGCACCCAACTTACCTCATGCCCTGGTGCGAGCAATTCGCCCGGGTTGTACAGCGTGTTATTAGGATTAAATAAAACTACAAGTGTTTTGCTACGTGTTGCTTCAACTTTATTGTTGCGCCTCTCCATACTCTTCCCCTCCCGGAGTCACTCCTTAATCATCCACAGCGGGAAAACGAGAGCGCGCACATTGGTGACCCCGAATTCATCACAAAAAGCAGCACGTGCGGCGCAACAGGTGAGAGAGTGAAGAAAAACAGGAGGCTGCCGCCGAAAAAGAAAAAACCGGCGCAGGCCGGCCAAAATGGCCGCCTAACCGCCTACTTCTTACGCAACTCTGCACAGCTTGAGGAGCATCAAAGTCTGCCGGCGTCAACACCAAAGAAACCACCGCGTTCACACGCGAGACAAAAGCTTCTTGAAAGGAAGCAAAGCAGCGAGCAGCAAGGTGACAACGAGACACACAGCGAGAAGAAGAGCGACGACGAGATTCTCAGCGGACAGCAAAGCGACGACGACTCACCCAGCGAGAGGCGGAGCGACGACGAAACACACGGCAAGCAAGAGGAGACAACCAGCACACTCGAGGAGCAACTCTCTGACCCCGCCAGCGATCCTGACGCTTCGCAAGGCAGCGAAAACTTTGACGAAGCAGTCATCGCACGCAGCACAAACGACGACGGTCTCGGCGCGCAGCCCAACCGCGTCGGCGAAGCACAGCTCAGCATTTCGTCACGTCTCGCAGGCGCGCATAACCCAGCCGCCGACAGCTTTCCGCCAGCGTGCAACTCTCGGCAGCAGTCTACACCAGGAGGCACGGAAGGTCAGTTACAAAACCTTACCTCGGCGCCATCGCCAACTCGCTCGCAACCAGTTTCCGTGCACGTGCTCAACCCTCGCGCTGCGCCTTTCCGCGCCGTGGACGACGAAGTCGATCCAACGCTCTCGGCCGACGAAATTTTCGCCGCGTGCGTCGCAGCCGCCGCGTCTAGCCGGATGCCGCCATTTTGGAAAAAGGACCCGCGACTCTGGTTTCACCAAATCTCTGCCACACCACGTGATCAGCATTTTAAAAATTTTTAAAACAAATTCAGTCGACGAATTGATAGCAGCTGCAGACCAGCTCATGGAAACACCGATAATCCCTAGTGCTTTCTCTGTCAATAGCAGTTCTCTGTAGCCACGATCGCCTTCGCCAGGAGTTTTCGCCACGCAGCATATGCGAGACTCCGACGACATTAGGCTCCTCCTAGGGCAGCTCATTGGCATTTCCAGAGAAATCCTGAAAAAAGTCACGCCCTCGCAAGGCATGATCGCCAAGAACGCAACAGAGACAGGAGTTTCAGCAGGCAGTCACGACAGCGCTCCGAAACGCCACATCGCCAAGATGGCAACGGCATCTGTTACTACCACTACAGATTCGGGGCGGCGTCGCGCACCTGCAGGAAGCCGTGCAACTACAACGGCCCTGCGGCAGCAGCCACTCAGGGAAACGCCTAAGGCTGCCCTCTGTCCTGGCGGCAAAAGGCAGCCCAGACAACCACCCGCAGTGCCCGCCAGAACATCGTCTACACGTATTCGGCAAAACAACAGGAATTAAATTCCTCGTGGGCTCAGGGTCCTCGGTGTCACTCATACCACAAGGCACGACACACCCACGAGCCAAGAAAGAGAAGCTAAAGCTCGCAGCAGCGAACGGGACTACAATCCACACCTATGGACGGTGCGTCATGGAACTCAACCTAGGGCTACGCAGAGCCCTCAGCTGGGCCTTCGTCATCGCCGACGTCGAGTGCGCCATACTTGGCGCAGACTTCCTGGCACATTATGGCTTAACCATCAACCTCAAAAGCCACTGCCTCGCAGACACGCAAACCACATGCTGCATCGAAGGCATCACGCACACAGCAGCAGTCCACGGCGTATGCATCGCTTCACCGCAGCCACCGGGTACGGAAGCACTCAACGAGCACTTCAGGAACGTCCTAAAGGACTACAGCGATCTCTTCGAGCAGCGCGCCACCCCCGGAGCAGGCCCCACCCAAACCGTGCAGCATCACCTGGTAACCACGGGTCCACCAGTATTCGCCAGCCCTCGCCGACTCATCGGAGAAAAGTATGCAGCAGCGAAACATCACTTCGATCTGCTTCTTCTCCAAGGCACGGTTCGACCGTCAAGCAGCCAATGGGCCAGCCCGCTACACCTCATCAAGAAAGGAAAAACATGGAGGACCTCAGGAGACTATAGACGTCTCAATGCCATAACCGTTCCAGATCGCTATCCGATCCCCAGGATCGAAGACTTGCTCCTCAGCTTGCATGACTGTAAGATATTCACAAAGCTCGACCTAAACAGGGCATATTTTCAGATCCCGGTAGCACCAGAGGACGTAGAGAAAACCGCAGTCACAACACCATTCGGCCTGTTCGAGTTCGTTGGCATCCCACTAGGCCTACGCAACGCCACACAGACCTTTCAGCGACACATGGATGCCCTCTTTCGGCACTTGCCCTTCGTGCGAGTCTACTTGGACGACATACTGATCGCCTCAGCCAACGCAGAGGAGCACCTTCAACACCTGCGTAGCGTCTTCGAAATTCTGCGCTCCAGTAAGCTCTCGCTAAACCTGACAAAATGCCTCATCGCTAAGGAAGACGTCATCTTCCTGGGCTACCACATAAACGAAAACGGCTTCAAGCCACCGGATGACCGAGTCACCGCCATCTTGGAGCACCAGCAACCAGCAACCATCTGCGACCTGCGCAGATTTAACGGCATTTTCAACTACTATCGAGCTTCTATTCCAAACGCAGCTGAGCTCCAAGCACCACTAACGGACCTCCTCCGAGGTTCGACAAAGAAGAAGGACAAACGCCCAATTACCTGGACCCCGCAGCTGTCAGAGGCCTTTAAGCGCTGTAAAGGTGGCATAACCCACGCAGTGAGGATGTCATTCCTCGCGCCAGACGCACCGCTTGTCCTCTCGACAGACGCCTCTTCTTCGCATCTTGGAGCCGCGCTGGATCAACGTCAAAACCACGTCTGGAGACCCCTTGGACTTTACTCGCGAAAGGTCTCTCCAGCCGAGCAAAATTACAGCCCGTACGACCGAGAACTACTCGCAATCTACGCGGCACTCAAACACTTTCAGCACCTACTAGAAGGAAGAGAGTTCACCGTGAAAACCGATCACAAGCCGCTAGTCAAGGCTTTGGAGCAGCGTCCAGAAAAGGCATCACCGCGCCAACTGCGCCAACTCGACTTCATAAGTCAGTTCTGCCTAACCCTTACACATGTGAGAGGAGAAGACAATGTCGTCGCTGACGTACTGTCGCGAGTCGCAGCAATCAACATGCCCTCAATCCTCAACGCGGACGCCATTCACGAAGCCCAGCAGCGAGAAGACATTTCAGAGAACCACGAGCTCGCGACGTCATCGCTAGCACTTCAATCTCTCATCATCGACGGACACAGGCTGCTGTGTGACATCTCCACAGGCCTGGTGCGACCTTACATCCCACAAGATCTTCGAAGAGCAGCATTCAACGTCATCTACTCGCCAGCGCACGCCAGCGGACGCGTCACGGCCAAATCACTAAAGGAGAAATTCATCTGGCCAGAACTCAAGAGAGACGCGCTGAAATGGGCTCGAGAGTGCATCAACTGTCAACGAGCAAAAATTCATCGCCATGCCAGACTGCAGCCAACAAACATTGAGGTCCCGGACAGGAGATTTAATCACATACATCTAGACCTCATCATCATGCCGCCCGTTGATAACTTCAGGTACTGCCTAACAATCATTGATCGTTTCACGCGTTGGCCACAGGCCATACCACTGCAAAGCTCCACGGCAGAAGCAGTTTCAAACGCTCTCTACAGGCACTGGATCGCGCTCTTTGGCACGCCACTCACAATCACAACGGACCAAGGGCCGCAGTTCGAATCGGCTCTCTTCGCTGCACTGGTGCAACTCATCGGAGCAGACAAAGTACGCACAACAGCGTATCCGCAGAGCAACGGCATGATGGAGCGTTGGCATCGGACGCTGAAGGCGTCACTCATGTGCAGCTCGCACATACCCTGGACTCAACTGCTGCCCACAGTCCTACTAGGCCTCAGAACGGCGTACAAGGAGGACATCAAAGCGTCCCCAGCAGAACTTCTCTTCGGCACGACTCTCCGCATCCCAGGAGAATTTTTCACTGTCAGCGACCAGCCGGTGGATGCTCAGATCTTCGTAGACCACCTACGTTGCCATTTCAGGGAGCTGAAACCCACCCCAACAGCCCACCACGTCAAGGCCAAGCAGTTCACGCACCGCAGCCTCGGCAGCTGCACACACGTCTTTCTGAGACTCGACGCAGTCAAGCCGCCACTCACACCGCCCTACACGGGCCCACACCAGGTGCTTCAACGACTGGATGACCGCAGATACGTCATCTTAGTCAACGGAGAAGCAAAAACGGTCAACCTAGACCGTCTCAAGCCAGCGTTCATCGCAGCAGAAGACCTTACAACCCAGCCAGCCATCCAGCCAAAGCAACCCCCAAGGTCTCCGACAGTTATGTTTCAGGTTCCAGACCTACAGAGGTCAGCGCCGGCATCCACGTCGCAACCAACATCGTGCCCTCCTCACGACTCGGCCACTAGGAGGGGAGTAGCTGTGGCGCCTGCGCCTGCGCACACACCAGCCATGGCTGGCGACAGACAGCGCCATCCGCGCAAGCAGCGCCTTGAGCCTCGCGAGGTGTTCGCGCTAGAGGAGCGCGAGGCACCGGTCTCTTTCCGCCCGCAGCAGCCTTCGACGCACCACGCTCTCCTCACCCGCAGCCAAGTAACTCGTGCGGACTACGCCTCAGCTCTGGCGACGGCACGTTTACAGTCGTGCGCACCCAACTTACCTCATGCCCTGGCGCGAGCAATTCGCCCGGGTTGTACAGCGTGTTATTAGGATTAAATAAAACTACAAGTGTTTTGCTACGTGTTGCTTCAACTTTATTGTTGCGCCTCTCCATACTCTTCCCCTCCCGGAGTCACTCCTTAATCATCCACAGCGGGAAAACGAGAGCGCGCACATATATATATATATATATATATATATATATATATATATATATATATATACATATATATATATATCAAATGCAGCTTTTGAGGATCTATGTCAGCTCGGATTCGATACTTTGAGGATTTTTCGGACTTTTGAGGACATCCTCAAAATTCCTTCGGTATGAAATGGTACTTTTGAGGATTTATATTAATACCTTCAACGCAGAGGGAGTTGTTTCTTTAGTCAAGCATATACGAACTCTGGAGAAAAAACTATAGATCTTCAAAAGCACCGGTTTCCAAAATGTATATATGGGAGCGTCCAGCAGAAACGGGCCACTGAGCGCGCACGGTGCCTTTTTTCGCGTAAAAGGCGCTCTGTTTAACTCGCTCATAATCGTATGCTGCGTCTTTGAAAAAAAAACCAAGGACCTATATCGATAGATTTTTTTCGGCTCTTTCCAATTGCGCTATTGTTTTTATTGCGAAACGCGTTCTTCGGGACGAAAACTCGAGTTGAATATTGAAAGCCATTTTTCTCAAAGTATATCATGTTTTTTTTCAACATAAACTACACCATTGGAAAGTACAACTCTTAAGCTTCAAAACCCTATCTTGGAGAAGTTGGAGAAATAAAGGGTTTAAAAGTAACAACATGAAAAAGACAGCGCCGAGGGTCCGCGCGAGCCCCTCGCGCCCATGCGTACGGCACGTTTAAGTACACGCTCTATTCAATTCGCTAATAATTGTGTACCAAGTCTCTGAAAAAAGAACTAAGGACATATATCGATAGATTTTTTCCTGCTCTTTCCAACGGTGCTATTATTTTTATTCCGAAATGCTTCCTTCTAGTTGAAAATTCCATTTGGATGTTTAAACTCTATTTTTTCAATAAAATATCAGTCTTTTCTTCAAAATGAATTATATTCTTCAAAAGTACAAGTCTTAAACTATAAAATATTATATTTTTAAGTTGAAACATGAAAAGTTCAAAAATAGTAAGATCAAAAAGACAGTCGCTGCCCGAACTTTTTACGCTATGCTCAAGGGCGGATTAATACACGCGATGTGCTATTTCGCCCTTTCTTTTTTGTAAATATAAAATGTTTTGTAACTTACAATGCCAATGCGTGGACATAATTTTGTGGATCTAGTTGTAACAGTTAGTATAATATTACAATGAACTTTGTTCAGTTATATAACAAAATTTGAAAAACATAATATATTAAACATAAAAATATCCATGAACGCACTGAAAGCAGTGAAACAGAAATTTAAAATAACCTTATAGATTGTTTAATCTGGCATAACAATATTACCTTTTCCTTTACATTCTAATTTTTTTACATAATAATAGCACCATTGGAAAGAGCAGGAAAAATCTATCGATATATGTCCTTAGTTCTTTTTTCAAAGACTTGGTACACGATTATTAGCAAATTGAATAGAGCGTGCACTTAAACGTGCCGTACGCACGGGCGCAAGGGGCTCGCGCGGACCCTCGGCGCTGTCTTTTTCATGTTGTTACTTTTAAATCCTTTATTTCTCCAACTTCTCCAAGATAGGGTTTTGAAGCTTAAGAGTTGTACTTTCCAATGGTGTTGTTTATTTTGAAAAAAACATGATATACTTTGAGAAAAATGGCTTTCAATATTCAACTCGAGTTTTCGTCCGGAAGAAAGCGTTTCGCAATAAAAACAATCGCACCATTGGAAAGAGCAGGAAAAAATCTATCGATATAGGTGCTTGGCTTTTTTTTCAAAGACGCAGCATACGATTATGAACGAGTTAAACAGAGCGCCTTTTACGCGAAAAAAGGGAAAAAAGGCACCGCGCGCGCTCAGTGGCCCGTTTCTGCTGGACGCTGGACGCTCCCATATATATATGTATACACACACACACACACACACACACACACACACACACACACACACACACACACACACACACACACACACACACACACACACACACACACACACACACACACACACACACACACCTATACTATAAACAATCATCCGTGATATTGTGTGTATGTATATATATGTTAAATGTTGAGAGATGCGTAAGGTTAGGTCGTTATGCATGGGCGTGCGTTCGTGTGTATATATATATATATATATATATCACGTGACAGGATGTCGCAACACCGGATGAGAGTCTGAAACTATGGAGAAAATTTAGAATCGGAAAGTGGACATAAAAAAATTCAGCTCTCTATATCTTTTAAACCAGATAATCTTTTTAAATAAAATCTTTTGATTTGAGTAGAGCAATGAAATGGCTTTCGATTAAGAGGATATGTTATATAGTTGAAACTAACGCAATAGGTATAAGTGCATTCATTTTTTTCTCGTACATCCATTTCAATGTATATCATCGCGCGGTCACTCCTAAGGCTCTTCTATACTTGCCTTCGGACCGCTCCTGCTCTCCTCGATACTTAAATTAATAAGCCACACATAATCTTGTAAAACTAAAATCACAACCAGTTTATGAACTAAAATCACTGAGAATAAAAGCTTTCTTGACATTCTTGTATGAATGAAACCGATACTGATCGCCGGTGACTTCAATGCCTGGGCTGTGGAGTGGGGCAGTCAAAGGACAAATCAGAGAGGTCGAATACTATTGGAAGCATTCGGGCTCTTAGATTTTTTCTTAGTTAACCAGGAATCTACTTACACCTTTAGAAGAGGAGACACCGGGTCTGTGGTAGATCTGACTTATGTTAGCAGCTGCCTTATTGGCGCAGTTGACGCATGGACAGTGAGTGAACACTACACAAATAGTGATCACCAGGCCAAAATAATGGAGGTAGGAAAAACAAGAAAAGGATCCAGCGTTAGTGTACAGACCAAGAGAGTCGGTTGGAAAACGAAGGACTATGACAAGGAGATGTTTCTGTTGGCACTGGAAAAAATGGAGCTGTCTGGGACGGCGAACAATAAGGCGAAACTGGCGATGGATATAATCACTAGAGCCTTTGATGCTGCTATGCCAAGAAGAGTGACCAGCCATAGGCGACCACCAGTATACTGGTGGGACATGGACGTCGAGAGTGCCCGCAGCGAGTGTCACCGAACTAGAATGCAGGAGCAACGGGCAAGGAAGAAATACTACAAGACTGGTCGAGGTCAGGAAATAGTGGAAGCCCGAAATCAGGAAATGAAAGACGCTAAACGGGAACTCAAGAAGAAAATCCGGGACAGCAAACGACGGTGTGTTAAAGAATTACAGGATGAGGTAGAGTTGGATCCCAGGGTCAACCGTACAAGGTGGTGATGAAGAAAATAAAGAGAAGCTATGTACCCCTTCCCAAGTGCCCGGAACTATTACACCGGATTGTGACTACTCTGTTCCCCAGACAGCTGGAGGAACCATGTGTTGTCGAAGCGGGGATAAGTGAGGACGCCTCTCCCCAAATCACAAAGGAGGAAGTGCTAGCTGCATGCAAAAGGGTAGGAAACAAGAAGGCTCCGGGCACAGATGGCATTCCCAATATGGTATTGAAACATGCTATATGCGCACACCCAGAGGTTTTGTAGACTTGTATAACTCATGTCTCGAAGAAGGAAAATTCCCCACTATTTGGATGACACAGCGCTTGGTGTTACTGCCAAAAGGAAAGAAGCCGCCTGATGACTCAGCCTCGTACAGACCACTCTGCATGCTGGACACACGGGGAAGATCCTAGAACGCATACTCTGCGTTAGAATGGACCAGGCTATTGAAGGCGCAGGAGGACTGGCGGAGCACCAGTATGGTTTTCGCAAGGAGCGTTCTACCCTGGACGCAGCTGGTCTGGTAATTGACACTGCGCGGACTGCGATAAATGGAGACAGATGGAAAGGAGGAACAAAGAAGTACTGCGCTATTGTTACACTGGATGTAAAAAAAGCATTTAACTCAGCCAAATGGAGTAAAATACATGAGGTGCTCCGAAAGCGAAATGTGCCTCTCTACATAAGGAGGATGATGTCCGACTATTTGAATGACAGAATCTTACTATATGACACTGAGAATGGCAGCGAGAGTTATGAAGTCACAGAAGGCGTTCCCCAAGGCTCAGTGCTTGGTCCAACGACTTGGAATATCATGTACGATGGAGTACTTAGACTACGACTACCTGAGGGGCAACCGTAATAGGATTTGCAGATGACATAGCTATAGTGGTGGCAGCGAAACACATAGAAGATGTTAAAACAATAGCAGACGAGGCAATTTGTATAATACACGATTGACTAACAGAAACAGGGCTGGAATTAGCCAGCTACGAGACAGAAGTTATCCTGATTTCGAGTAGAAAGAAGCTAGAGACGGTAACACTGATGGTGGATGGACATGAGATTTTATCTCAACCGACCATCAAGTACTTAGGCATCACCATTGATGCAAGATTGACATTCAAACAGCACCTTGAAATTGTGTGCGATAAGGCAGCGAAAGTGGGCGCCGCTCTATCACGATTGATGCCAAATGTAGGAGGGGCAAGTCAAAATCGAAGGTTACTCTTAGCCAGTGTAACCACATCGATTATGCTGTACGGGGCCCCAGTATGGGCTGATGCTATGCTGGTAAAAACCTACGCACGAGCGATGGCTACCGTGTATAGGCGAATGGCGTTAAGGATGGCGTCGGCTTATTGTACGGTATCGGACGAGGCGGTGTGCATCATAGCAGGTATACTGCCCATTGACCTCTTAGCCATGGAGAGAAAGGACGTGTACGAAGCAGGAAGACGTGCAAACGACAACATCCGGAGGGAAATCTGGGAGGTCGCAAGAAAGAAGACGATGACTGTATGGCAAGCAAGATGGGATGCCAGCGAAAAGGGGCGATGGACACATCGTGTCATACCAAAGTTAGAGGACTGGATTGACAGGAGACACGGGGAAGTTAATTACTACCTCACACAACTTCTCACCGGACATGGATGCTTTCGAGCTTACCTGTACCGATTTAAGCTAGAAGACTCTCCAAGCTGCCCAGTATGTTTGGATGCAAACGAAGATGCAGAGCACATCTTCTGTGACTGCTCACGATACCGACAGGAACGAGAAGAACTCGAGAGATATCTCCAGATCAGAGTAACTCCCGAGTCTATTATGACGACGATGCTGACTTCAGAGGATGGATGGAGCGCTGTGAGTAATTATGCTGCGAGCATACTCAAAAAGATCAGGAAAGACGAGGAAGGAAGAAGAAGACGAGAGATGCGGTACGAAGCTGACGACCGAACGATGCGGTAAGAAGTAGACGGAAGAAGTAAAAGTACAGGAAGGGCTGCAAGATGCAAGAAATGACGACCTCATGCAACAAGAGTAGCCAGAAGCCATACGCTCCCCCGCGAAGGATTGCTTTGCGGCTGTACCGCGGGGATACTGAGCTAAGAAGATAAGAGGTGGAGTTTTAGTGGGTATACCTGCCGCTGGCCCGTGTCAGGGGAGTCCCACACGAGGGGAGTCCCGTACGGCTCCTATCAGTACATTAAGCATTTCTCCAACTCTTGGGAAACACACACACACACACACACACACACACGCGCGCACGCACGCACGCACGCACACACACACACGCACGCACACACATCCACGAAAACAAAAATGATCAAAATCAAGTAATATACACATATATCGCCTTAAAACATCTTTTTGAATATTTTTTTTCGACAATTTTTTTCACCGTTACAAAGCTTCCTCTATGAGGAAGCAAAATATATTTATCAATAAAAAAGGCTAGAACACAAATGGAACATTCGTATCATTGCAATGAATTTTAACATAATGATTTAATTTGTACTTTAACTGTACAATAATTATGCAACATTGGAGCTACGCAGCTGCTACATTTAATGGATTTTACAATGAAATTTTAGAATACAAGTAAAATAATCGTACCTTGAATTTCTTTGAAGTTTATACTTTTTAATTGTACTTGATGTTTGTCGTTAAAATTGTTAATTCTACTGCATTGACACTGCTGCAGACAAATCACTTGCAGACTGCAAACATTATCTATTGCCCGAAAATTTTTTCACAAAGATAACATTTTCTTGTGTGTACACTTACACATTCACAAGCACTTTAAAATCAGATTGATTCTGCTACACTTATCTGATAGGTTGTACGCCCATACTACTGATTTTCTCTTCATCTGAAGCAGGAAATTTGTTGGAATATTTATTTTCTACATTTCTATTATTCTTTCTGTCAACATTGTCACCTGTCAGCTTATCAGCTGTCATAATAAAGAGATACGTGAATGTAAATAGAAGAGACCATGTGTGCATAGGGTGGCCGCACATCACCTGATCGATTAGACTCATCGTTGCGGTCGGTAATGTAGACACCACGTTTATGTGCAGCCACCCTATGCAAACATGGCCTCGTCTATTTATATTTGTCTATCTATTTATTTCGTCAGCTGACAGGTGAAAATGTCGACAAATAGAATAACAGATATGCAGAGAATGAGTATTCCAACAAATTTCCTACTTCAAATGGGGAGCAAATCAGAAGTGTGGGCATACAACCTATCAGATAAGTATAACAGAATCAATCAGCTTTTAAAGTGCTTGTGAATGTAAGTGTACACACAAGAAAATGTTATCTTTGTGAAAAATTTCTCAGGCAATAGACAATGTTTACAGTCTGCAAGTGATTTTTCTGCAGCAGTGTCAATGCAGTGGAATTAACATTTCTTAACGACAAACATCAAGAACAATTAAAAAGTATAAACTCCAAAGAACTTCAAGGTACGATTATTTTATTTGTATTCTAAAATTTCATTGCAAAATCCATTAAATGTAGAAGCTCTGTAGCTCCAATATTGCATAATTATTGGATAGTTTAAATACAAATTGAATCATTATGTTAAATTCATTGCAATGATATGAATGTTCCATTTGCGTTTTAGCATTTTTTATGGATAAATTTATTTTATTTTCTGTATAAAAATAAAATAGATTATTTTCTATTTTATTTTTATTTATTGTCATGAATGAAAGTAATTAAATAATTGTAATATATACTTGAAAATATGTGTTATAATTATAAATTCTGGATAATTAAGTATTAAGCATGTATAAAATAAGAGGGGTATATTTTTAGCATCTAATCCATGTAACTCATGATTTTTGCAAGCTTTTCACAGAATTTGCCTCAATTAAAAAAATATTACTATTGGATGACAACAACTAGCAAGAGTGAATTACTGTAAAATATGTTAAAAAATAGGTATATAATTTATATATGCTTAATTATTAACACCTAAGGTAAGGGATATACTCTAAACTTTCTAGTTGCATGTACTTATTAATATTATCAAAATTTTCAGTCTATCTCGCTCTACTAGAAAAAAACCCTTAAGCAGTAGATCCTAGTGCTTTAGATCTCATCTTTTTATGGTGAAAAGAAGTGCTCCGCTCATGTAATTCCAAGCTGCATGTAATTTCAAAATCCGAAGGTAGTACTCTTCTAGAAGATTCAGTCAATAATCTATGATGATAATAACCATCATACTTAATGAAAGGTGCTGATGTTCTTCTGCACAATGGCATATCGTTTGCTTCCTGTAAAAGTTGATTTAAACCTTTGATACTAAATGCTTGTGATCAGGGTGAGTAGGCTTAATTTTTCTGTATATTGTAACGCGTGCGCGAGTTAGGTAATTCAGGATTCGAATTACCCGCGCCGAGCAGACATGCTCACTGGGGGCGCGAGCGCGCGAGCATCCCGACCGGATTAAAACGCTCTCGCAACGGGTAATATGTCAGTCACGTACCCGCGAAGCTGCTACGGCTTTATGCGAGTCACGGCAGCCATCTTCGTATTTGCCATTGCTCAGTGAACATCTCTCCTGTGTCTCTTTCAAGTTTACAGCGTTCGTGCCGTCCATTTTTTTATATAGCTATACCGCGAGTGTAGTGGAGGCGCCCACTAGCGTATGAGCAAGAAGATGGGAGAGAGAGAGAGAGAGCGATACCGCGCCGCATGTGCCACGAGCAACACACGAGACAGCGAGTGAGGAGCCGGCAGCCAGCCTGCCTGCCTGCCGACCGACCCGATTCAGCTAGTACGAGAGAGAGAGAGAGAGAGAGAGAGAGAGAGATTTTATTATTTGCCTTCGCGGCAAAACAATTTATACAAAAATTTATGCAATGCATAAGCTAAAATAAAAATAAGTTTTCTGTCCTTTCAGACTGCTCGCAATTCAACTTTGATAGGTTGTTTGTATGTGTAATGTAACACGTGGATCCTTTTGAGCAATTAAGTATTTTATTAATTTACTATCAGTCGACGATTTATTCATTTCGATTCGCATCATCCTATTCAAAATAAAAGAGCAATTGTTTACACTGTGAACTCATTAGAAAAGTCAATACTTTTGCAAAACGTAAGAATCGCATATCACACACTGACACTGTTATTAAACATAACTTGCTTGCGACTGAAACTTTTATTAAAAATAATAAAGATATTTTATTCATAAAAGCTGATAAAGGCAATGTAACAATTGCCATTAACATTAAAGATTATAAATCAAAAGATTTAGATGTTCTGTCTGACACTACATATTATAAAAAACTTGAAAAAGATCCGTACAAAAATTTTGAAAAATGCGACAAAAAAACTCATACAAAAATGGAAAAGCAGAGGTGTGTGTGATATGGATTCCAGTTTTGACATTTTAACTGATAAATTGGATCATTCTGTACTTTCACGAGCGTACGGCTTGATAAAGATTCATAAAAAGGATATGCCGGCTAGAATCATTGTATCGACGATAAACTCTCCAACACATGATCTGGACAAAGCTATTTGCACATTTTTTACAAAATATTTACCTCGGCCTAAATCGTCTTTGAAAAATAGTTCTGAATTAATTGATATTAGCTCAGATATTCATGTCCCGCATAATTACAGATTATGTTCATTTGATGTCGTATCTCTATTTACTAATATAAATATTGATCTTGTTTTAACTGGTATCCGTAACAAATGGAAATATTTAAGAAACAGAACTAATTTGACGATGAACGAATTTTTGGATGGCATTATCTTTTTAATGAATTCTACTTATTTCTCTTTTGACAATAGTTACTATAAACAAACACATGGCGCGCCAATGAGCGGATGCTCTAGTCCGTGGTTTGGGGAACTGGCTTTGGAGTGTCTCGAGAACCATTGCCTCAATGTTATGAAATCGGATATTGTTTTATATAAGAGATATGTCGATGATTGTTTATTGATTGTAAAGGATGATGCAATTGACAGATGCCTAAGTACTTTTAATAAGTTTAACCATTATTTACAATTTACGATAGAAAATGAAGACCAGGAGAAAAAATCAATTAACTTTTTAGACATGACATTATTTCGCACTGATGAAAACAACATAATTACGAATTGGTATCGTAAAAGTACTTATTCCGGACGATTTATTCATTCGATTCGCATCATCCTAATCAAAATAAAAGAGCAATTGTTTACAATCTTGTAGATCGTGCTATTAATCTTTCACATAAAAAATTTCATAGACAAAATCTAGATATTGCAACTCAGTTTCTTAAAAATAATGGATATCCTATGAAATTTATCTCTGAAAATATGAGACATAGGATTTTCCAGTTAAACAACAATCATGATAATTCAAAAAATAATCGTTCACTGACAAAGAATACAGTTGCCAACAACAACAAAATTATAGTTTTACCATTTATTGAAGATTTAAGCTTTAAACTAAAATCTATATTATCTAGTCACGGTTACAGGGTTGTAAACAAACCAATTAACAAGTTATCGAGATTCATCACGTTAGGTAAAGATAGATTAAATAGTTTGCAGCAGAGTAACGTTGTTTATGAGATAGGTTGTTCTGATTGTGATCTAACATATGTTGGACAAACTAGCAGAAAACTCAAAATTCGTATGAATGAGCATAAATTGAGTGTAAAAAATAGCGATACTAAATCGGCACTAGCCGTACACGCCACAGAAACACGTCACAGAATTAATTTTGAAAAGATTAGTTTTGGATAAAGAAATTAAGAAAGGTAAAAGAGAATTTTCAGAAATGATCCACATTTATAATACAAAAAATAATATGAATAGAATCACTGATACTATTAAGTTGAAAAATGATTATAAGGCTTCCATAGATATTATCAATAACGTAATTAAAGATAGAAAAAAACAGTTAGTTCCTAGAGGGTCGAGTTCTCGTATTCTGAGAAGTCAGGATAGCACGATGGTATGAGCGATGCTGAGGTTGCACTACTTAGTTCCTGCGTATGCGCATGTGTGTGCGGTGAAGAGGAGCGCCAGGAGCCTCTCGACTCGCTATGGTTCTTGGATGCTTTGTAGTAGCAGGGCGATCCACGGACACTGTGAGCGGCGCACCGCTTGTACTGTCGTGTCCCCCCACTCGATTTTTGGGTATAAATAATCCCCTGCGATGTCACCTATCCGCAGTCCTTCTTTGATAGCTCTGTTGGCTACCATCCGGGGAAAACTAGTAGCTTGATAACGGGTCAATGTACCACAGTTCCTGTCAGTTTTTAATTTTTCCAACATGGTTTTGTTTTTTATTTAGTAAGTTCATTTCATAATTCATGCGGTTCATGATTATTTGAAATTCACATTCAGCCTTCTAATCATAATTTTTTCGATTTAATTACAGTGCAAATATGACGTGCATTAGAAAGAAAATGTCGAGAGAGCTACGTGTTCAATCTTTTTATATTGACGAGCAACTACATTGCTATGAAATTGGGCGTATGTGTTAGTTAATTTAATTAATTAGGTAAGAGTTGTGCTGTGTATTGTTTGTTATTATAGTGGCGAAATTAGATCATACGAATTAAGTTACATCGTTGTTTTCTAGTCTCTGGAAAAGGGAATCCTACAATGATTCCGAAACGTCGGCTGATAGTAAATTAATAAAATACTTAATTGCTCAAAAGGATCCACGTGTTTCATTACACATACAAACAACCTATTAAAATAAAAATACAATTTAAACATAAAAATAAAAAGAAAATAAAAAATACAATAAGAGAATGCGTCTAAATTTACAAGAAAATAAAATTGAATATAACAAAAAAGCTAAAATCAGAATACAATATTAAATATTTATTTACGCACGGACCTTAATTTTAGAAAAAAGAGTAAAAATATGTAAATATCACAGCTGGTGATACTACACTCTAGAATGGATATCACAGTTAAAATGCATTTTGTAAAACTCTAAATTGGATATCACAGTTAAAAATACAATTTGTAAAAGAATCACAGTTTAAGAAACATTTTATAAGATATCACATTTGAAATACCTATTATAGTAATATCACAGTAATAGTTAGTGTAAAAAATCACAGCTGCTTAGTCAAATAACGCAGATCGAACTTAGCCCGCAAAGTTAAAGTATTAATCTATATGTAGATCCCCGTGCTGGCAGCTTCCAGCCTTCCTGGAAAGGCTAGGCGTCAAGATCAAATAGGTGCTGGCGTACCGCCCTCTTGAATGACAATAACGATGGTAGGTAGCGTACAGAGGGAGGGAGAGAGTTCCAGAGTTTGACACCCTACGCCTGAAACGCCCTGTCGCTCGTTTTATAGTTCAAGGCGGGGGTTCTGAGCTCTGGCTGCACACCACGACTGGTAGGCCTGGGCTTGTGCTCCGTAAAGAAAGCAGCCAAATAACTGGGCTCACGCAGCCGTAGAATTTTGTACATTAATACTGCTGCGAAATAATATCTGCGTGAGTCCGTTCGGAGCCAACTCAGGCGTCTCTTGTCGGGTGTTATGTGCTCATCCTTCCTAGCCCCAGTTATATATCTCACACTTGCATTGCTTAATCGTTGCACTTTCTCGCGCTGTTCTTTGGTTGCATCCGCGGGAAAACGACTCCACCGGTCGTTTTCATATCTGAGTCTAGCGGCCGCGCGCTTTACTCTTGGAGCGCGCGCTTTTCTCTCAGCGAAGAAATTAGTTGGAAAGCGAAGTTCGTGTGCGATCTTCGCGTTGTTTTCGGGATTCCAGGAGCAGATCCCCGGGCAAGTCATTTTAGTCTGACACCCGCGGTACCGTGTTCTAGGGCATCGCTGGCCTGTGGTTTTTTGGGATTTTCCCCCACTAGCGATCCCGTTACAACTGACGCCACAACGTTTTGGGGGTGGAGAAGGACACGAGGCGCGTGCGTGATTCGCGGCGAAGCTTGGCGCGAAGAAGCTCAGCAGCGTAGCTGAGCGTAAGCTGCAAAGAAAGGCTCTTCGTGCCGCAGCTCGTAGGCGCATGTGTGCGTGTGCGTGACACAGCCGTGCTGTTGCGAGAGTGCGAGGTTGGGCGAGCAATAGCCAATAAGCCTCGACCTAGACTGTCAACGAGAAGAGATCTCGATCGCGAAATTTCTGTGCGTTGGTTAATTGTTTTTAACAATTAAAATTTTTTCATAACAATTAATTTTTTTTAACGACAAAAATTTTTTTTTTAGCGATAATTAATTTTTTTTAATTAATTTTTTTCTCTACTCGAAAATTTTATTTCTCTCGTCTTTCCGATACGAATTATTTTTTTTTTGGATGAAAAATAAAATTTTTTTTTTCTCGTGCAGTTTGTGGGAAATCGAGAAGAAGTCGACAAGCACTCTCCGAGCAAAAAGTTGACTGTACGCCCGAGTAAAAACTCGAGTGCAAAAATCCCCTCGAACTTTAAAATTTTTTTTTTTTTTTAGGTAAAAATTGTATTTATTTTTGTGTTTTTTTGTGATATTTTCCCTTTTGACACATATATATTTTTTCACATATATTTATTTTAAAATTACAAGTGCGAGTAGTTGAGCGTAATTAATTACAAATAGTAAATAATTACAAAAATAGCTTTTATTTTTTTAGAGCCGCATACGGGAAACGCTCGTGCCTTATTGAGGTTAAGAGCAACCGCCGTAGCTCTTAGAAAATAACGCGGGTTCGCGTTGAAAAAGCTAGCTCACGGGATGAAAAGGCAAACTCTCTCTGCCATCAATCCGGATACTACTCGCGCTCGTAAAGTAAGTTCGTGGAGAAGCGCACAGCCAATTGACACCATGGCCCGATCATCGCAGTTTGCGGAATCTGCGTTACTCAATTGAGTGTATACACAGCCCGAAGAGGAAATTAACTAGGCCATGCAAGCCCTTGGTCTACAGCAGTCAGATCTGCAGTCAGTGAATATGCTGACAACGATCAAGTGGCTTATGGGCGATTATAGTGCCGCCGATTTCATGCTACATCCGGAGCTGTCGGAGCAGCAAGCGTTTGCTAAACGCGAGCAATCCCGAAGTGCGTTCATCGACGTAACGTTGATGAACAATTCTGGGTCGACTATTGTGGATCCCAATACAGACCTAGACTACCCGCACCCGTTCATCACGCTCCTTGATGACCCGATAGTGATGCAGAAACTCTCGGAGTCTCGGAGGATGAACGCTCCATCACAAGCACATAATGCAGTGATGGAGCCAGCGGTAGAGGCAGCACCCACCGGGACATGTCCAGCCGAAGCCGAGGGACAGCTTCAAGAGCAACAGCTCCAACAGCAGCAGCTCCAACAGCAACAACTGTAACAGCAACAGCTACAGCAGCAGCAACTGCAGCAACAGCAGCTGGAGCAGCAACAGCAACAAAGACTGGAGCAGCAGCGACGGCAGCAACAGCAGCAACAGCAGAAGCAGTAGCGATGGTAGCAGGAGCAGTAGCAGGAGCAGCAGCGACAGCAAGTGCTCCTGGAAGAGCAGCGCAGGTAAAGACAATACCAGCGCAACCACGAAGAAGAGTCGTTGTTGGAACGAAATGGGTAGCACGGGTTCTGGCAGCAATCGCGAAACCCGCCATAGCCGCAAAACCTGGAGTGGCTGCGACAGCGTGTGTCGTGAACCGCTGGGATAGCAGTCGGAGACAGCATATTATCGGAGCAGCTACTGGCGGTGATCAAAACACTCGTGGAGGAGGTTGAAGTGCTTAAAGAGAGTGTACGAATACTGCATGGAGCTCGACATCCAACCTGAAGTACGCACTTGGAGGGAGTTCAACCCCCACGGGCCGTAGACGAGGATAACCGAACATGAACTTCCAAGATACATTCACGTATGCAGAGTTCAACAACAGCAGCCTGAGTCTCCAGTCCCCAACAGAGGCTGGGAGGAATAATGCCAGAAATTCTACTCAGCGCCAGACAAGGAACGGCGCGACCCAGCAGCCGTCTGAGAGGCATACGTATTTGCCTCAGCAGACGAACTGTGATGTGGGCCAGATAGTCCGAAAATGGCACATCAAGTTCTCAGGGTCCTCAAGGAGCAGAGCCTCGAGTTATTCCTCACGAGAGTAGAGGAATGCAGAACTCTAGCAAATCTGACACATGACGAGGTACTTTCGTCGTTGTCAGAGCTCCTTACGGGGGTAGCAGAGTAACTGGTACCGGAGTAACCGCCACACATGGCGATCGTTGCCAGATTTCAAGTACGCCATAACGCACATGTATAGCGGGGACAGGGGACATCAGCAACGCGTCCTGGGGGAAATAAACGCGAGGACTCAAGGCACTTGGTTCCGGTGCTTAGCATTGCTCAACAGATAGATATGTTGCACCGGAACATGCGGCCAGAACTGCAAAAGATGGTAATGCCAAATCAAATTACGGATTACCGAGGGCTCCTGGACCTGGCCCGGGAAGCCGAATTAGCGATCGCGGCAGATAAGGTGTATCACTCGCCACCACCACCCGAGCACACGTACATGCCAGAATTTGCCTACGTGCCGGCAGAGCCGCCTACGGATCAGCGGAAAAAGCAGAATCCAGGTGTGGCGGCGATGGTGTACCACCAGCACGAGCCCCGAGAGAGTCTCGAGGCTATGTTCCGTCGGGTCATGGCCGAATGCTTATCGGCCTTTACAAAGAAAGGCACCGACGAGAACAAGGGGCAAAAGCCTAGCCCGCCACCAATCAGAAAACCTAAAAAGAAGGGTAACTGGGAAAATAGACGGCGGGAGGGCGGGCAAGTTAGAAACCAGTCTAATGGGGGTAATAGCTCGACCCACCAGGCAACGCCGCAAATTCCGAGAAATAAGTGACTTCCACAAAGGCTAGAGTACCGAAGGGAACCCGGATATGAGCAAAAGGGAGGCAATCCCAAGCCCGATGCTGCCGAAAACCAACAGGAAAACGGCCAAGGGGGCAGATAAGCACCACCACATGCCCGCCCCCAGCTCTCTCATGAGAGATCGAGGGTAACTCGGTCCAATCGTCTGAAGTGGAGAGCGAAGAAGTGCCAGTGATTCAACCGAATGAAGTCAACTAAGAAACTTGCTCGCGATGGTGGCTTCAAGTAGGTGTAGCCGATTACAGACTACGAGCACCCTTTGATACAGGAGCTTCCTGGACTGGGATGAATTACATCGGCCTACAGCTCGCTACGGCCTGTGGAAAAGAGTTAATCCCAGCCAGCGGCCTAACTGCACGGGTGGCAAACAGTCAGAGCATAGCAGTGGTTGGTCATGTTTATCTGCCCATGGTCGTAGCTGGCGTGTGCAAAGACGTGCGCGTCGCAATAATGCCAGATCTACACACGGAGTGCTACTTAGGGGTAAACTTCATTAAGAAGTTTAGCGCCGTCTTAGACCCCACAGATAACACGCTGCATCTCAAGGGTGACGATGCAAGCGTAAAGTTAGAAGTAGCCGCCATAACCGCAAGCAACACCGTGTCCGTATCGGCTGTAGGGTTGACGGACCCAACAGAGGAACAGCTTTAGTAGCTCAGCTGATCGGTAACAGCCTGGTACCACTAGGGTACACTTCGTGGATCGAGCATGCAATAGATGTCGGATCTACAAGACGCATTAAATAGAAGTATTACCCTGTATCTCAGAAACTCGAGGAAGAGATGCACAAAGAGGTGGAGGAAATGCTAGTCGCGGGAAAAATAGAACCCTCGACAAGTGGCTGGTCAAGTCCAGTGGTTATGGTACGCAAGTCCAACAGGAAGTTCCGTTTCTGCGTGGACTTCAGAAAAGTGAACGGTGCGTCAAGGCCAGACGCGTACTCGTTGCCATACATGGTAAGTATCTTGTGCAAACTGCAGAAAGCGCGATGCATCTCCACGTTGGATTTAAGCGGTGCTTACCACCAGATCCCACTTAGCCCGGAGTCCAAAGAGACTACGGCCTTCACCGTGCCAGGTAAAGGGCTTTTTCAATTTACGAGAATGATCTACGGTCTTTCGTATGCCGGAGTGTCCTTCCAGAGGATGATTGACAAAGTCATCGGCCTCGAACTCGAACCTTTTGCTTACTCGTACCTCGACGATATAATAATAGTCACAGAGACATTCAAGGGGCATAAAGTGGTTCTAAAAAGAGTTATGGACAAGATGCAGGACGCGGGCCTCACAATAAATCGCGAGAAGAGCGTCTTCTGTCGCGATGAGGTCCAATACCTCGGCGTCACAGTTAATAGAGATGGTTTTAAACCAGACCCCGACAAAATAAAGCCCATCATGGAGTATCCGGTACTGAAAACCCTCCGTCAGCTGAGACGCCTCTTAGAAATGGCCTCGTGGTATAGAAAGTTTTTATCGAACTTCCCCAGAATTGCTGAACCACTGACCGAATTAACGAAAAAAGATTGGAAGTATGAGTGGCCACCAGCACAAGAAGAGGCCTTCCAAAAGCTAGAAGCGCTAGTAGCTTCTGCACGGATTCTACACAGACCGGTATCTAACGCGCAGATCGCAGTGCAAACTGACGCGAGTGATACAGGTCTGGAAGCGGTGCTATACCGAATAATTGACGGCGATGGAAGAGTCCTAGAGTTCGCGGGTCGAACTCTGAGCGCAGCCGAGAGAAATTATAGCGTGACGGAGCGAGAATGTCTAGCAATTCTCTGGGCGATTACAAAGTTCCGTTCGTATATAGAGGCCTACGACTTCAAGGTTATCATGGACCATAGCAGCTTGAAGTGACTCCGTGACCTCCAAAACCCGACCGGCAGATTAGCTAGGAGGGCTTCGGAGCTACAAAACCACAGTTTCACCGTCGAACATCGAAAGGGCTCGTTGAATAATGTCCCAGATGCCCTTTCAAGGATGTTCGAGGCAGAAGAGCCAGAGGTCGCTGCGTTAGAGCTCGAACGCGATACAAATGATCACTGGTACCTCAAGATCGTGAAAGAGGTTCAACTGCGGCCGCGAGACTTCCCCCCGTTAAAGCTAGCGGGGGGGAGACTGTACAAGTACGAACCAAATGAAGTCATAGACGAATCTCTCGGCGACGACGATGCATGAAAGTTAGCAGTCCCTCACGGAAAGTGACGCAAAGTACTGAGAGAAAGCGACGACCTTCCAACTGCTGGGCACTTGTGCCGCGAGAAAACTCTAGAGAGAGTAAGGGCTCGAAGAAGCCTGCATCTGCTGATGTCGGGCCAATTAGTCCCCATCGAACCCGAGCGTCCAAAAACCACTAACTGTGCCGTTCAAGAATTGTGCCGTCCATACTAACCCGTGTTCGTCATTGTTTTCCGATCCTCATACTCACTACTTTCCGGGATCAATTTGTCTATTGCAAGACATGCCAGACCTGACTCCAGAGGTAGCGGAGACGGCGAAGCGGGTGATCGCTGGATTAATCCAGTGTAAACCTGCGTCATCGACTTCCTGGAGCAGGTGGTGGAGGGTATTGATGCGCTGACGCTGACACATCCACCATTGGAAGAGCCCTCCATCCTCGTGATCGAGGAGATATAGATACCGGAGCCAAGAAGGGAACCCTCGGGACCGTCCGACACAAGCGCCGGTTCGTCCCCTCTCCGGCGACGTCATCCCCCGAAGGAGCAGCGTGAGGAGAGCAGGCCGAGTCCCCGAAGAGGAGACTGCCCGAGCCCAGCATTGTGCACCGGAAGTTGACTCCGGCGTGGCCCGGGCCGCAAAAGGAAAGGTAGGAGATGCTCCGACCGAGGCACCAAAAAGAGCACCGTCTGATGAAGTCGGTGCGGCCTGGGTCCCGGTGAAGGAAGCCCTTGAGGAGGCGCGGCGCACAGTGTTCTATTTTGAAAAAAAATGGACAAAATGAAATATCTCGCGAACGGATATCGATAGCCGGATGAATCCAACTGCATTTTAAAGTTGAAGTAATGTACAATAAAGGAAAAATAGTCCAGTACTGCTCACTTGACCCTGTGACCTTGGAAATGAAAAATGAAAGTCGAATAAATAACGTATTTTCGGCTTTTTCATTGTAGATTTTTTCGATCAAAAAAATATGTACTCCTGTAGTGGTTGATGCAAAGAATCCGAATTTGATGTCAGAATTGTCCTATCGCACACCAATTTGTTTTTAAATCTGAAAACTCCATAAAAAATACGAAAAATTCACCCTGAAAAAATGGAGCATTATTGAGTAATTTCGACTTCAAATTCGGATTCAGCGAATCAAAATACATGGGTACATAAATACAAGTACACAAATTTGTAGGTGCATATATGAATTATTAAAATCTAATGGTTATTAAAAAACCTTGCATCAAACACTTCAGGAGTACATATTTTTTTGATCGAAAAAATTGATAGCCACAAAGTCTAAATGAAAAAGCCGAAAATTCGTTATTTATTCAACTTTCATTTTTCATTTCTAAGGTCACAGGGTCAAATGATCAGTACTGGACTATTTTTCCTTTATTGTACATTACTTCAACTTTAAAATGCAGTTGGATTCATCCGGCTATCGATATCCGTTCGCGAGATATTTCATTTTGTCCATTTCTTTTCAAAATAGAACACTGTGCGGCGCCTCAGCAAGTCTTCGCGCGCTGCGGAGGAC
This sequence comes from Torymus aiolomorphi, assembly GCA_036365515.1. NCBI lineage: Eukaryota > Metazoa > Arthropoda > Insecta > Hymenoptera > Torymidae > Torymus > Torymus aiolomorphi. The sequence goes on along the minus strand of CM070876.1, from coordinate 123,839,524 downwards.
GCTGCTCTGGCCGCACTGGAGGTTTTTCTCCAGTGCCACGGTAAGGCCGATGAGCGGCAAGCCGGCAAATGGGTAGGAATGGTCCAAGGCCGGCGTGATGAGCTCGCAGCCGCCGCAGAGGACAGGGCCGCCATGCTGCGCCGCGCCGCCTTGGGGAACGAGGAGGAGGCTCGTCTAGCTCGTGTGCAGGAGCGCATGGAAGAGGTCAAGCGAGCCAGAGAAGAGGCGGAGGGGACGGCGCGCCGGGCTAGGGAAGAGGCCCAGCACCGTCTCCAAGAAGAAGAGGAGCGCCCCCGGAGGACGTTCGAAGAGGAGCAGGCGGCCCGAGAGGCATTAGACGCGCAGGCGCTGCCTCGGTGCTTCATGTGTGGCGATCTGGAGGTAAAAAAATCAAAATACTACTCCAACCCAGCTCGCCACAAGGGGCGCCGGGCTTACTCCCGGGCCAGCTGATTAGGGCGAGGCCTCGAAGAGTTTTTTTATGTTTCTTTTAATAAAAATTAAAAAAAATGAAAAACCGGGGACTCCAATTCTTCCTGATACCCTTTTCGAACTTCCTTCTCCTAAACCTTACCACGATACTTATAGGTACGACGACGGCCATGGATGGAAGAGCTGCTCACAGATCCCCTAAGCAGCCTCTGGCGGGGGGGTGTAACGCGTGCGCGAGTTAGGTAATTCGGGATTCGAATTACCCGCGCCGAGCAGGCATGCTCACTGGGGGCGCGAGCGCGCGAGCATCCGGCTGGATTAAAACGGTCTCACGACGCGTAAAGTGCCCGTCGCGTACCCGCGAAGCTGCTACAGCTGTATGTGAGTCACGGCAGCCATCTTCGTGTTTGCCATCGCTCAGTGAACATCTCTCCCGTGTCTCTTTCAAGTTTACAGCGTTCGCGCCCTCCATTTTTTTATATACCGCGAGTGTAGTGGAGGCGCCTACTAGCGTGCGAGCAAGAAGGAGAGAGATAGGGCGATACGGTGCCGCATGTGCCACGAGCAACACACGAGACAGCGAGCGAGGAGCCGGCAGCCAGACCGCCTGCCTGCCGACTCGATTGAGCGAGTACGAGAGAGAGAGAGAGAGAGAGAGAGAGAGAGAGAGAGAGAGAGAGAGAGGGAGAGAGAGCACAACTATTGCGCGAGCGAGAGAGAGGGAGAGATCCGAGTGCACCGGCTGCTCATTCTAAAAGTAAGTCTTATACTCTCATCTCTAGCGTTTAATGTAAAGGTTTGCACGGAAATCGCCCCGTGCAAGCTTTCTGTACCGTGTACGTGCGGGTGTGTGTCAGCCCGCCGTACTTTAAGGGGGTTTCCCCAAAACGCCTTTTCTTAGAAATTTCTCTCAATTTTGATCAGGTGTTGATAATACTATTGTCCATAAGATATTTTCAACTAAAAACTCCCAGCGGTTTAGTTCTCGAGATATTAAACATCAAAGTCGCGCATTTTAACACAGCGCCTTATGGGACGGCCCGCGCGAAATGAACGTTTTCATCTGTAACTCGAAAAGTTTTCTTAGCAATTTTTCTAAAAACCGAAATCTTATTAATGACATCTATTAGAATAAGACATTCAAATCTGAGAAAGCCCAGCGGTCTCGTTCGTGAGATACGTTAATTGAAAGTGTGGAATATCAGGTTAGATTTCACTTGCGCGTGAGACGCATGCTGGCGCGGACGCCTACTGCGCACACACAGCATGCGTCTCTCGGCGTCTGTGCTCAGTCCCGCAGCAAGCAACTCTCAACAGAAAGAGAGGGTGAGCGCATGCGAGAGCCTGTACGCGTCGCACGGGGCGCCGTGCTCTGTGGGTTCGGGCCTCGTTGGTGAGGCCCCCTTAACACCGCGCGCGAGAATAGCAGCTTTGCCAAGCGCCGAGACGTTCGCGCGTTCAAATGTTAACCGTCACGCGCGAACTAACTAAGAGTATTAATCCGCACGTGCGTTGCGCTTGTTATTATTAGTGTTTTTAATATCCTGTGATATCTAGTTCGTCGCGTTGTTCATTACAACCTAAAGCGACTCCGCCGGTCGTTTTCATATCTGAGTCTAGCGCGCTTTTCTCTCAGCGATCCAATTAGTTGGAAAGCGAAGTCCGCGTGCTATCTCCACGTTGTTTTCAGGATTCCAGGAGCAGATCCCCGGGAAAGTCATTTTAGTCTGACACCCGCGGCACCGTGTTCTAGGGCATCTCTGGCCTGTGGCTTTTTGGGATTTTCCCCCACTAGCCATCCCGTTACAATATGTAGTATCGAACCACGCTATTTTAAGTAAACAGTTTTTAATAAAATTCCAATTCAGAAAACATTGATTAAACTGTCAATGAACCTTCGTATTAAACTTTTAAAAAGTTTTATAACATACTTTTATGTCTACAATACATTATAAGTTTCTTCAAAATAAAGATAAACACGTTCTGTATAAAAAAAACTGATGTCGTTGCAGCTGTTATTTGAAATCACTGCTGTGTTTGCACTTTTATATTGGTTACAAAAGCATAAGTTGCTGTCGATAGTCAGGTTGTTAATTTGTGCAAAAAGAAATGCAAAGTTGACTAATATCACTGTTTCAAATTCAAATTTAGTTAACGAAACTACCGTTGAGAAAAAATTTTGTTTCATTAAATTAAATTTTAGTTGTAATACAATATCTTATATAGTATATAAAAATATAAATTTTCATACGTTTTTAACGTTTTTAACACACTTTATTTGAAGTGATTTAAAAAAATGTGATTTAAATGATATTCAATTCAAAAAGTCCCCTGGTCTATTCTGTCTCAATTCTTGATGCAGCCTCTTAAAGTTGCATTGTTTCTGAACTCTTCTATTCTTTTTGAGTGTAGGACTCCTCAAGCAAACAAACTCAAGGTTTATTGGATTATTTCCTTGACTATCAGCTGTATGTATCTGTTCTGTATATTACTTTCAAATTTACTCACGAATGCAAAAAGTAGAAAATTAATTAAAAAATACTCTGTAAAGATTTTTAAAATCGCAGTACTTGTGTGATATATGATCTGTGCTTACATTGGTTCTAGCAAACAGTTACTGATGTTACTGATAATGATTTATCCGTAGGTATTATATGAAAAAATAAAGAGTAAAGTGCTGTCGTCAATTGGATGGTCAATTCTAAGGAAAGTGATTAAAATTGTTTGTCAAAAACGATTTCATAGGGTTTCAAATTAAAATGTAGCTAATTTTATTTTTGTCGAAAATTCCGTACATGTAACGTAAATTGTTTATTGCTTTCTCAAAGAGAAAGCTTGGTAACAGTGCAATTTTTTGGACCTTGAGATTTCGATGATTTTCGATATTTCTGTGCTCCCTGAGTCGAGATACACATTTTCTAGAGAATGTCTGCGCGCGTGCATGCGTGCGTGCGTGCGTGCGCACGCGCGCGTGTGTGTGTGTGTGTTATAACTTTGTCCGCAGCATAACTCGAAACTGCCCACAGATTTCAAGTTTATCTTTGGCAGATATTTAAAGCTTATTTTGAAGTTGTACACGTACAATTATATAGTTAATCCTCTAGGAGGAAGCAATAAAGAAAAATATGGAAAAATCGAAAATAATTTTTTTTGGCTCTGGGTTTGGATATCGGTCGAAAGTAGGTCCATTTTTTGAAAGGTCTTGAAATTTACTTTCGACCCATATTTTTTTCGGCCCGATCGAATATTATTAAGTCGTTTAAAAAAAAAACCGCTGCCAATTCATTGGCCCGTTGCTTCCTCAAACTTAATTTTGTGATTCCTTCAATTAATTTTTAAAAACAAAATTTATAATTTTTGCAACAAATTATGCCATAATTATAATTAAATTTATTTTGAAGATTAGAAGGTATTAATTTTCAGAGGACCCCGAACACAATGTATGGAAAATAATCATTCGGTCAAATTGGATCAAACTTGGGGAAAAGATAGATCTTGAGGTCGTGAACAAAAGTTCTCATGGGCAAAACCCCCCAAAATTTTACCGAATGATATTTTCCCATACATTGTGTGCGGGGTCCTTTATTCATTCATTTATTTATTTATATCAAACGGCAAGAATGTACCAGGTTTAACATAATAAATACATATATACATATATAATATCACCAGAATTCTCGAAGCGCGCGGTGAGCGTTGTGATTTTATGGAAACTACACCACTTTAGTTTTTGTGACCTAGCAACCCGATACACCCACCAACCAAACCACTAATAAATTGATATCATAAATAATCAATTATTTTTTGAAGATAGGAGATAGGATTAAGGAGTTATAAGCCTTATTGAAAAGAACACGTTTTTGTTTTTGTTCATAACAAAAGAACTGTGAGAGCTATACATAAAATGTTTTTTTCCAAATATAGATATTTTAATTCTCTTTCGAATGCTACCCATCCGATCCAGATACATAGAGCCGTTCTCTAGAAATTACGATTTGAAAAAAAGGTTAAAAAAACTTTAATCTCAAATATCTCTGAAATTTCTAGACCAATCATTTTGCCCAAAGAACTCGACCGAGAACTATACAAAATCTACCTCTACAAGGAATTTTAAAGCGATTAAGTCTATTTTACTTCCGTAATCGTTGGACATAGAAATCTCGTTTTTTTCATTTTTCAATTTTTTTCTCAAAAACTAACCAAAAGAATGGATTCAAATTTTTATAGCTTATAGATATTTATATTCTGCATTATCGTCATTTTTCTCAAAAAAATTGACCATTTAGTTTCGGATTTATAACCCTTTTTTAAAAAAACACGTTTTTGTCAATACGAAGAAAACCGGGATAGCTAGAGAAATTTTTTTTTGGAAATTATAGGTTTTTTCACGCTCATTCGAATGCTACCCATCAGATTTAAATATCTCGATTCTATCATTCAAAAAAAGCCAAAAACAATTTTGAGAAAATCGAAAATTCGAAATAAAACAAAAACAAATCTGCCTAGTCAAAAAACGGATTTTTGACCCGTCATCATACAAAAAAAACAAAAAGAATGAGACCTGTCCGGTTAAAATCGATCGAGTAGAAGCTGAGATCCAGGCGTGTACACACACACACACACACACACACACACACATACACACACACCACACACACACACACACACACACGCACGCACAGGCACACACACGCGCACACACACACACGCATCCATACAGACATTTTTCAAAAACTTGAATTGTAGATTTTTTCACCCTCCATTATTGTACTTGTTGATAGAATTTTCTTCTCGATCAGGCTGGGGTTATTTAGAAATGAAACAAGTTTTTATTTCTGGCGAATATTTAGCGACGTTTCGTTGGCTCGTCCGCCAACCTCTTCAGGCTTCAAAAGTTACGAGGGTCATTTGACAAGTACCTAGCCTCACCGCCAGATGGTGCCACTATCGCACCAGAAATACACTACAGTGCAGTATCTTCCTGTAAACGGTTACAGACGAAATTTCAGCCGGATCGGAGTTGTAGTTTATTTTTGAGAGCGTGTGAAAGCAAATGTGTCCGTTGATTTTTGAAAAAATGGAAAAAGAACAATATCGGTCGGTGATTCGATTCTTGTTTTTGGAAGGGAAATCGCGCAGTGAAATTAAAGAACGCTTGGATGCAGTGTATGGGGATGCTTCTCCTTCGATGGCGACCGTTAAATTTTGGTATAACGAGTTTCAACGTGGTCGTACGTCGGTTTTTGATGATCCACGCCCAGGTGCTCCGAAAACAGCCACTATGGAGGAGAACGTGACAAAAATACACGATATCGTTTTGTCAGACCGCCGATTAAAGGTGCACGAGATAGCTGCGATAGTAGGCATCTCAGAAGAACGCGTGTGGCATATCCTACATGAGATTTTAGGCATGAGGAAGCTGTCAGCAAGGTGGATGCCGCGTTTGCTGACTGCAGACAACAAGCGCATCCGTGTGACCAGTTCAGAGCAGTGTTTGGAGCTGTTTAATCGCAATCCAAAAGAGTTTTTGCATCGTTACGTGACCGTCGACGAAACATGGATTCACTACTACACTCCAGAGACCAAGGAGCAGTCAAAACAGTGGACCTTACCCGGTGAACCTGCTCCGAAGAAGGCGAAGTCGGTCCCGTCGGCCGGAATGGTGATGGCCACTGTTTTCTGGGATTCTCAAGGTGTGATTTTTATTGACTATCTGGAGGAGGGCAAAACGGTCACAGGACAGTACTACGCCGAACTATTGAGCCGATTTGACGCCGTGTTAGAAGAAAAACGGCCCCATTTGTCTAAAAAGAAAGTGCTTTTCCACCACGATAATGCACCGGCTCACACTTCTGCACTCGCCACGGCTAAATTGGTCGAATTACGCTACGAACTGCTGCCCCATCCACCGTATTCTCCAGATTTGGCTCCGTGCGACTTTTTTTTGTTTCCGAACCTAAAAAATTCGCTCGCCAGGAAGAGATTCCACTTCAATAACGAAATAATCGCCGCCACGGAGGCCTATTTTGCAAACCAAGAGAAAACATTTTTTTCAACGGGGTTAAAAAAATTGGAACACCGCTGGACCAAGTGTATTCAACTAAAAGGAGACTACATTGAAAAATAAATTTTATTTTTTGTAAAATTTTGGTGTTTTCATTTGTAGGCTAGGTACTTATCAAATGACCCTCGTATAATGCTAACACATGTTAACAAGTCAGTGGTCGAATTTTATTTCGTCAATAATGAATTTTAATCGGTCGTATTTTTAAAATTCATTATTGACGAAATAAAATTCGACCACTGACTTGTTAACATGTGTTAACATTATAACTTTTGAAGCCTGAAGAGGTTGGCAGACCAGCCAACGAAACGTCGCTAAATATTCGCCAGAAATAAAAACTTGTTTTATTTCTAAATAACCCCCGCCTGATCGAGAAGAAAATTCTATCAACAAGTACAATAATGGAGAGTGAAAAAATCTACAATTCAAGTTTTTGAAAAATGTCTGTATGGATGTGTGTGTGTTTGTGTGTGTGTGTGTGTGTGTGTGTGTGTATGCCTGTGTGTGTGTGTGTGTGTGTGTGTACGCCTGGATCTCAGCTTCTACTCGGTCGATTTTGACCGGACAGGTCTAATTTTTTTTTGTTTTTTTTTTGTATGATGGCGGGTCAAAAATCCGTTTTTTGATTGGGGCGATGCGTTTTTGTTTTTTTTCAAATTTTCGATTTTCTCAAAACTGTTTTTTGATTTTTTTTTAATGATAGGATCGAGTTATTCGAATCTGATGGGTAGCGTTCGAAAAAGAATTAAAATACCTATATTTTCTAAAAAAAAAAAAAGTTTCTAGCTATCACGGTTCTTTTGTTATTAACAAAAACGTGTTTTTTTTTAGAAGCTTATAACTCCTAAACTTAGCTGTCAATTTTTTTGAGAAAAATCATGATAATACAGAATATAAATAGCTATAATTTGTTAAAATTTGAATACATTCTGTAGGCTAGATTTTGAGTAAAAAATCGAAAAATGAAAAAATCACTTTTGTATGTCCAACGATTACAAGAGTAAACTTGACTTAATGCCTTCAAAATTCCTTTTAGGGGTAGATTTTTTATAGTTCTCGGTCGAGTTTTTTGGGCAAAATGATTGGTCCATAAATTTCAGAGATATTTGAGGTTAAAAATTTTTTGACATTTTTTAAAAATCGTAATTTCTCGAGAACGGCTCTGTGTATCTGAATGGGGTGGGTGGCATTCGAAAGAGACTTAAAATACCTATATTTTCTGAAAAAAATTAATGTTCTATCTATCACGGTTCTTTAGTTATCATCAAAAATAAAAACGTGTTTTTTTTTAAAACTTATAACTCCAATGATGTTATCATCAGTATATTATAAAAGTATATAGTATTGACGTCAAAATATAATATGTTTAAATTTTCAAGATTGAATTCTTGAGTTTAAGTATTCAAAACTGATGAATAATTAAAATAGTATAAGAGTAGGTGGCGCTCCGATCGGGGAAGCGTGTAGTGCAGTATGTATTCCGGCCGGGTCCAACAAGCTGTGGGTTAGTCACGAATCCCGCAGTACTGCATACATGCCTACATTGTGCGGTGCGTCGTGCGTTGTGCGTATATATAAGGGATTTTCTAGTGCTTTGATAATTTGTCGCCATATTGGAAATTATAGGAAATTATATCATAGGAAATTATGGATTAGTTTGTCCCCATATTGGGAAATATAGCATTTATCTTTTCTTCATGACATCGATATAAATTTGATATAAATAAATAATAAATAAATAAATAAATTTCAAAGTTAACAATTTTTAATATTCATAAATGAATTTAATTATAATTATGCAATAAATTTTTTAAGAAATTATAAATTTTGTTATTAAAAATTAATTAAAGGAATCAACAAATTACGGTTGAGGAAGCTACGGGCCAATGAATTGGCAGCGGTTTTTTTAATCGACATAATAATATCCGATCGGGCCGAAAAAAATATATGTAGGTAGGAAATTTTAAGAGCTTTCAGGAAATGGGCCTACCTCCGGCCGATATCCAAACCCGGCGAAGAAAAATAATTAGTTTGATTTTCCCATATTTTTCTTTACTTTTTTTAATCGATTTAATAATACCCGACCGGGCTGAAAAAATATGGGTCGATAGTAAATTTCAAGACTTCAGAAAATGGGCCTACTTCCGGCCGATATCCAAACCCGGCGAAGAAAAAAAATTATTTTGTTTTTTCCATATTTTGCTTTATTTTTTTTCATCGACTTAATGATATGCGATCAGGCCAAAAGAAAATATAGGTAGATAGAAAATTTCAAGACCTTTCAGAAAATGGGCCTACTTCCCACCGATATCCAAACCCAGAGCCAAAAAAACTTTATTTATGATTTTCCATATTTTTCTTTATTTTTTTTAACCGACTTAATAATATCCGATCGAGCCGGAAAAAATATGTGTAGATAGGAAATTTCAAAACCTTTCAGAAAATGGGCCTACTTCCGACCAATATCCAAACCCAGAGCCAAAAAAAATTATTTTGATTTTTCCATATTTTTCTTTATTTTTTTAATCGACAAATAATAACCGATCAAGCCGCAAAAATATGGGCAGATAGGCAATTTTAAGACCTTTCAGGAAATGAGCCTACCTCCGGCTGATATCCAAACCCGACGAAGAAAAAAAATTATTTTGATTTTTCCATATTTTTCTTTATTTTTTTTAATCGACTTGATAATATCCGATAGGGCCGAAAAAAAATATGGGTAGATAGAAAATTTTAGGATCTTTCAGAAAATGGGCCTACTTCTGGCCGATATCCAAACCCAGAGCAAAAAAAATTAGTTTTGATTTTTCCATATTTTTCATTATTTTTTTTAATCGACATGATAATATCCGATCGAGCCGAAAAAAAATATGGGTAGATAGGAAATTTTAAGACCTTTAAGAAAATGGGCCTACTTCCGGCCGATATCCAAACCCGGTGAAGAAAAAAATTATTTTGTTTTTTCCATATTTTTCTTTATTGCTTCATTCTAGAGGAAGCTTTGTGATAGTAATTTTTTGAGTTGTTGTAAAAACATGTTATAATTGATATTCGAGGTGTTAGGAACCAAAATACATGATTTTTGAAAAATGTCTGTATGGATGTGTGTGTGTGTGCGTGCGTGCGTGCGTGCGTGCGTGCGTGCGGGTGTGTGTCTGTGTGTGTCTGTGTGTGTGTGTGTGTGTGTGTGTGTGTGTGTGTGTGTGTGTATGTGTGTACGCCTGTATCTCAGCTTCTACTCGATCGATTTTAACCGGGCAGGTCTCATTCTTTTTATTTTTTTTGTATGATGACGGGTCAAAAATTCATTTTTTGACTAGGCAGATTCGTTTTTGTTTTATTTCGAATTTTCGATTTTCTCAAAATTGTTTTTGGCTTTTTTTGAATGATAGAATCGAGATATTTAAATCTGATGGGTAGCATTCGAAAGAGCATAAAAACCCTATAATTTCCAAAAAAAAAATTTCTCTAGCTATCCCGGTTCTCTTGGTATTGATAAAAACGTGTTTTTTTAAAAAATAGCTTATACATCCGAAACTAAACGGTCAATTTTTTTGAGAAAAATCACGATAATGAAGAATATAAATAGCTATAAGCTATAAAAATTTGAATCCATTCTTTTTGTTAGTTTTTGAGAAAAAAATTGTAAAATGAAAAAAACAAGTTTTCTATGCCCAACGATTACGGAAATAAAATTGATTTAATCGCTTTAAAATTACTTGTAGAGGTAGATTTTGTATAGTTCTCGGTCGAGTTCTTTGGGCAAAATGATTGGTCTAGAAATTTCAGAGATATTTGAGATTAAAGTTTTTTAACCTTTTTTTCAAATCGTAATTTCTAGAGAACGGCTCTATGTATCTGGATCGGATGGGTAGCATTCGAAAGAGAATTAAAATATCTATATTTAGAAAAAAACATTTTATGTCTAGCTATCATAGTTCTATTGTTATGAAAAAAACAAAAACGTGTTCTTTTCAACAAGGCTTATAACTCCTTAATCTTATCTCCTATCTTCAAAAGATAATTGATTATTTATGATATCAATTTATTAGTGGTTTGGTTGGCCGGTGTAACGGGTTGCTAGATCACAAAAACTAAAGTGGTGTAGTTTCCATCAAATCACAGCGCTCACCGCGCGCTTCGAGAATACTAGTGATGTTATATATGTATATATGTATATATTATGTTAAACCTGGTACATTCTTGCCGGTTGATATAAATAAATAAATGAATGAATAAATTTGAAAATTAATACCTTTTAATCTTCAAAATAAATTTAATTATAATTATGGCATAATTTGTTGCAAAAATTATAAATTTTGTTTTTAAAAATTAATTAAAGGAATCACAAAATTAAGTTTGAGGAAGCAACGGGCTAATGAATTGGCAGCGGTTTTTTTTTTAAACGACTTAATAATATCCGATCGGGCCGAAAAAAATATGGGTCGATAGTAAATTTCAAGACCTTTCAAAAAATGGGCCTACTTTCGACCGATATCCAAACCCAGAGCCAAAAAAAATTATTTTCGATTTTTCCATATTTTTCTTTATTGCTTCCTTCTAGAGGATTAACTATATAATTGAACGTGTACAACTTCAAAATAAGCTTTAAATATCTGCCAAAGGTAAACTTGAAATCTGTGGGCAGTTTCGAGTTATGCTGCGGACAAAGTTATAACACACACACACACACACGCGCGCGCGCACGCTCGCGCGCAGACATTCTCTAGAAAATGTGTATCTCGACTCAGGGAGCACAGAAATATCGAAAATCATCGAAATCTCAAGGTCGAAAAATTTCACTGTTACCAAGCTTTCTCTTTGAGAAAGCAATAAACAATTTACGTTACATGTACGGAATTTTCGACAAAAATAAAATTAGCTACATTTTAATTTGAAACCCTATGAAATCGTTTTTGACAAACAATTTTAATCACTTTCCTTAGAATTGACCATCCAATTGACGACAGCACTTTACTCTTTATTTTTTCATATAATACCTACGGATAAATCATTATCAGTAACATCAGTAACTGTTTGCTAGAACCAATATAAGCACAGATGATATATCACACAAGTACTGCGATTTTAAAAATCTTTACAGTTTAATTGGTCGTATTTTTAAAATTCATTATTGACGAAATAAAATTCGACCATTGACTTGTTAACATGTGTTAACATTATAACTTTTGAAGCATGAAGAGGTTGGCAGACCAGCCAACGAAACGTCGCTAAATATTCGCCAGAAATAAAAACTTGTTTTATTTCTAAATAACCCCCGCCTGATCGAGAAAAAAATTCTATCAACATTTTTCAAAAACCATGTATTTTGATTCCTAACACCTCGGAACACAATTATAACATGTTTTTACAACAACTCAAAAATTTACTATCACAAAGCTTCCTCTAGGAGGAAGCAAAAAATAAAGATAAATATGGAAAAATCGAAAATAATTTGTTTTGGCTCTAGGTTTGGATATAGGCCGGAAGTAGACCCAATTTCTGAAAGGTTTTGAAATTTCCTATCTACCCATTTTTTTAACCCGATGGGATATTATTAAGTCGATTAAAAAACCGCTGCCAATTAATTGGCCCGTTGCTTCCTCAAACTTAATTTTGTGATTTCTTTAATTAATTTTGAATAACAAAATTTATAATTTTTGCAAAAAATTATGCCATTATTATAATTAAATTTATTTTGAAGATTAAAAAGTATTAATTTTCAAATTTATTCATTCATTTATTTATTTATATCAACCGGCAAGAATGTTCCAGGTTTAACATAATATATATACATAAATTATATATATATAGTGATGTTATATATATACATATATAACATCACTAGTATTCTCGAAGCGCGCGGTGAACGCTGTGATTTTATCGAAACTACACCACTTTTGTTTTTGTGACCTAGCAACCCGATACACCCACCAACCAAACCACTAATAAATTGATATCATAAATAATCAATTATTTTTTGAAGATAGGAGATAGGATTAAGGAGTTATAAGCCTTATTGAAAAGAACACGTTTTTGTTTTTGTTCATAACAAAAGAACTGTGAGAGCTATACATAAAATGTTTTTTTCCAAATATAGATATTTTAATTCTCTTTCGAATACTGCCCATCCGATCCAGATACATATAGCCGTTCTCGAGAAATTACGATTTGAAAAAAAGGTTAGAAAACTTTAACCTCAAATATCTCTGAAATTTCTAGACCAATCATTTTTCCCAAAGAACTCGACCGACAACTATACAAAATCTACCTCTACAAGGAATTTTAAAGCGATTAAGTCTATTTTACTTCCGTAATCGTTGGACATAGAAATCTCGTTTTTTTCATTTTTCAATTTTTTTCTCAAAAACTAACCAAAAGAATGGATTCAAATTTGTATAGCTTATAGATATTTATATTCTGCATTATCGTGATTTTTCTCAAAAAAATTGACCGTTTAGTTTCGGAGTTATAAGTTTTAAAAAAAAAAAAAACACGTTTATATCAATAACAAGATAACCGGGATAGCTAGAGAAATTTTTTTTTTTAAATTATAGGTTTTTTTACGCTCTTTCGAATGCTACCCATCAGATTTAAATATCTCAATTCTATCATTGAAAAATAGCCAAAAACAATTTTGAGAAAATCGAAAATTTGAAATAAAACGAAAACGAATCGGCCCAATCAAAAAACGGATTTTTGACCCGCCATCACACAAAAAAACAAGAAGAATGAGACCTGTCCGGTTAAAATCGATCGAGTAGAAGCTGAGATCCAGGCGGACACACACACACATACACAAACACACACACACACACACACACACACGCGCGCGCACACACACACACACACACACACATCCATACAGACACACACACACACACACACACGCACGCACACACACACATCCATACAGACATTTTTCAAATATCATGTATTTTGGTTCCTAACACCTCGAATATCAATTATAACATGTTTTTACAACAACTCAAAAAATTACTATCACAAAGCTTCCTCTAGGAGGAAGCAAAAGTAACGAAAAATATGGAAAAATCGAAAATAATTTTTTTTGGCCCTGAGTTTGGATATTGATCGGAAGTAAGCCCATTTTCTGAATTGTCTTGAAATTTCCTATCTACCCATATTTTTTTTATTTAATTTTGGCCCGATTGGATATTATTAAGACGGTTAAAAAAATAAAGAAAGATATGGAAAAATCGAAAATAATTTTTTTGTCTCTGGATTTGGATATCGGTCGTAAGTAGGCCCATTTCCTGAAAGGCCTTAAAATCCCCTATCGATCCATATTTTTGTCGGCCCAATCGGATAATATTAAGTCTGTTAAAGAAAATTAAGAAAAATATGGAAACTTCGAAAATAATTTATTCGTCGCTGGGGTTTGGATATCATTCGGAGGTCTGCCCGATCGAATAATATTAAGTCAGTTAAAAAAAATAAAGAAAAGTATGCAAAAGTCGAAAATACTGCTACCTCAAAGAGGAAGCTTTGTAACGGCGAAAGAAATTTTTGAAACAAAAAATGTTCAAAAACATGTTTTAAGACTTTTGGTGCTAAAATTCATTGTTTTTGATAAAAAAAATTTCATGTCTGTATGTGTGTGGGTGTGGGTGTGGGTGTGCGTGCGTGTGTGCATGCGTGCGTGCGTGCGCGTGTGTGTGTGTGTGTGTGTGTGTGTGTGTGTGTGTGTGTGTGTGTGTGTGTGTGTGTGTGTGTGTGTGTGTACAAGCGATAACTTTTGAACAGATCGACCGATTTACATCGGAAAGGCTTATTCTCTTCGTCTCGGAGGAGAATAGAGAGAGCATAACCTGCTTTTTGATTTTACCGATTTTTTTTTTTTTTGTTATAACCAAAAAACGATTTAGATTTTTTCGTTTTATTGACTTTTTAATTCGTTTCAGCCAGTATTACTTAATAAACTAAATTTGTATTAAAAGGTCTTTAAATTATCTACAATTTCTTTTTTTTTAATTTAAATTATCTCTAGCCTGTCTTTTGTTATTTATGAAAATATGGTTTATATTTCTTTATTTAATATCTCATAAACTTTTTCATTTTTCCACTCAAAATGTTTACTACTTATTACACTTATCGAGTACAACATTGTGTTCAAATTTCAAGAGGTTATGTTGATTTGTTTTCGAGAAAAAAATTATTTTTGAAAACAAGTGCGTTTTCTTTCGTTAACGATATCAGGAGTAAAAGTCAATGAATCGTTTTAAAATTTGGCAAAGAATTAGCTTTTTTATATCTAAGGATTCAATGCTTTGCCGAAAAAAATCTGACCGTTGTAACCAAAGATATTTGAGGTTAAAATTTTTTTATAAATTTCGTATATTTGCATTTTTAAAAAGAATATTCGATTGGTTGACTCAAAAATTTTACCACTTATTACACTTATCGAGTACAATATTGTGTTAAAATTTCAAGATGTTATGTTGGTCAAAATTTTTTTAATCATTCCAAATTAGCCCCAAAACACAAATATAAAGTTTTAGAGCAAAATATGCAATAGTTCTATTTAATTTGCATATCATATATAAATAAAATAATTATTGTGAACTAGGGCATATCCCCGAGAAAGTAATTTCAGATTGAGTCTCGCGGCAACGTGTACTAGGGCAACGATAATAATTGACTTTCAAATTATGAATTTCGTAAAAATTTGATAAAAATGTTTCATAAAAATATCGATTCTTAAATATGAAAAAAACTACCTCTCTGTTGAATTTCAAAACGATTCATTGTCTTTTGTTAAGAAGTATAACTTAGTTATTATATTTGTATGATTATTACGATGGTGAATTATCTTTAAACCACTAATTCGAGCAGGATAGTAGTTAAATACCTGTTTCAAAACCAATATTTATGAGATTATTGCCAATACATACTTTTCTTTCTCAAACTAATGTATTTCTTTAAAATTTTTTATATCAATAACTAATTGTTTGTATAGGATACAAAAATGAAAAAACAAGAAAGATATTTTTTATTTTCAGTCAAATTGTTTAACAAACAACAAAGAACCACAAAGAAAACAGTTTTTTTTATTAATAAAGTTTTGTAGTATAAAATTTACTTTCGTTTTTTAAATTTAAAAAATGGAATCTATAAATTAGTTTGAGGAAGCATCTTACCAATGAATTGGCAGCGGTTTTTATTTTACAATCATTGTTATTTTTGTATGGACTTTATATTACGAAAATAATAATGTTCTTTCACACATTAAATCAAAATTCTAGAATGATAGTGAAGTACTCGCAATGTGACTTTTCGTTTTTTTCGTGTTTTTTACATACTTTGCTTGCAGAGAATTTATAAATGATAATATGAGCATATTATTAGATGAATCTAAAAAAAATTTTTAAATTATTCATAATTTTTTTGAAAGAATTATTCTTGAACGCTTTAAACAAAATTTTATTATTTCAAATTACGATATTACAGTTCTAAGTGAGTTATTGAAAAAATTTAAAAAAGCATTTTAAAGTATACGCCAAGAGCTTTCCTTCTATATGTGTGGCTTATTTTTAGGAATTTTCTTCGACTCCTGACACCGTTCGGAAGATAGGCTTTTTTCGGTATTTTTTAAAGGTTTGTTCATTCGCTTGTAGTTTTTCGGAAAATTATCGGAAAATAATTTCGCAAAAAGAATTGGAAAGCTTTAAGCAAGAGCTTTAATTTCCGTATTCGTGAAGTTATTAAAAATTATTAAAAAGATAGTTTAGTGATTCAAAACAAAAATTAAATTTTCTTTTTTCTTGTAATTGGCTCTTTCAATGTTTACCAACTCATGAGATTAATATGTTTCAAAATCGATGATATTTTGTATGTTTCTTTTTACAATGTAAAGGTTCAAAGAGACGCTTTCCAACTGGTGAATAATATATCATTCAAACTATAATATTAAGAATTTATGTATTTATTACTGTTCGGCAAGGTACATGCATATACATGTATATGTATACCATTAATGTGATAATGAACCTGATAATAAAATAAATTGTTTATTTTCGTTTAATTGATTATTTATTATTCCATAGTATAACTATTCACCATTATTGAAACATAAAATATCATCGATTTCGAAACATATTAAACTCATGAGTTGGTAAACATTGAAAGAGCCAATTACAAGAAAAAAGAAAATTTAATTTTTGTTTTGAATCACTAAACTATCTTTTTAATAATTTTTAACAACTTGACGAACATGGAAATTAAAGCTCTTGCTTCAAGCTTTCCAATTCTTTTTGCGAAATTATTTGGCGATAATTTTCCGAAGAACGACAAGCGATTGAACAAATCTTTAAAAAATACCGAAGAAAGACTGCTTTCCGAACGGTGTGAGAACTCGAAGAACATTCCTAAAAATAAGCAACACATGTAGAAGGAAAGCTCTTGGCATCTACTTTAAAATGCTTTATAGCACGGTGTGACTAAGTCCGCACTTAGGTCACGCCTATCCGTGACTTAAGTAGTCGATTATTGCACCGTGTTTATCGCGCTCGCTGCGCTCGCGCGCTAACCGCACGCCATGCAATAATGGGCCACTTAAGTCACACGTATCGTAATGTACTATTTTTTAATTTTTTCACTAACCCACTTAGAATCTGTAATATCGTAATTTGAAATAACAAAATTTTGTTTAAAGCGTTCAAGAACTTTTGCACGATACTGTATTGAAATATATTCATATTACCTGACTGCGTACAGATGCAAGCGCATCTCTGCAGAATACAGTCTTAATTTAGCTAAACGCTAATTTAAGGTCGTGTATTAGTTACTTAATGTAACCCGGTAATAAATAATAGAGAAAATAAAAATATATTGATGTTACCTGGCTGCGTACAGATGTAAGCGCATCTCTGCAGAACACAGTCTTAATTTAGTTAAACGCTAATTTAAGATCTTCTATTAGTTACTTAATGTAACCCGGTAATAAATAATTGAGAAAATAAAAATATATTGATGTTATCTGGCTGCATACAGATGCAAGCGTGTATCTGCAGAATACAGTCTTAATTTAGCTAAACGCTAATCGAAGATCTTGTATTAGTGGCTTAATGTAACTCCGCAATAAATAATTGATAAAATACAAATATATCAAAATATATTCGATGTTACCTGGCTGCTTAAAAATGCAAGAGCATCTCTGCAGAATACAGCCTTAATTTAGCTGAATGCTAATTTAAGATCTTGTATTAGTTGCTTAATGTAAACTAGAAATGACTAAATAGATATATCAAAATTCGTTGACAATATGTGGCATAAATTTCAATAGCATAATTCACATAAGCTAGACAGAATTCATGATTAAACGAATGAAGAGAAAACATAAAAAAAATTATAAAAAGGATAAAGATCGCTGAGTTTGTAAGAAGTTCTTGATAGTGTTACGTCCGGAGACGTATTCTCATTTTAAAGGAAAAGCATAATTAGTATCAGATATTTCCTGACACATAAAAGCGAGAATGCAACTTAATACTACGCAGCGTTCTGCTTATGCGACCTTGTGGCGTATAGAGTCACCCACTCAGGAAGACAACGCATGCAGTTTTTAACATACGGTCGAGCTAGAATCCAAGCCACCGAACTCCGCGGCAGTCGAAAGGCCACACTTTGCAATGCTCAGCATTTCGCAAGTACGACGACCCAGAAAACTTGTAATACATAAGTTGTCAAAAGATGAATTCGATACGTCACCGGGCTCATCTTTAACCTAATTATTTTGTATTATAAAAGAAGTGATGTGTGTTACGCGAATCAGTCACAGCGTACAAGAAACCTGGAGAGCTCCGTGTAACTCTACGACATCGAGGAAGTTGAAATCGTAAGCCTTACTCATCTAGCAAGCAGATCTTATAAATTATTGAAATTGTAATCGTAAGCCTTACTCATCTAGTAAGCAGATCTTATAAGTTATTTATAGTAAATTTATAAAAGCAAGTGTAAATTCTAAACGTAAAGAACAATTATAGAAAAAGAATTGTAAGTAAAATTACAACGCATCGATCTACCAGAAGCCAGCAGATTGTATTGGTAAACAAATTATTGTATTTTATATAATAAACATACATAAAACCAATTACTATTTATTTCCACTTATTTCCGGACTTCACATTGGTTCCAGTACGAATCGAACGTAAGTTCACTAGATTTATACGAAAAATAAGACCGCAGTAAGAGGAAACGTATAGTATTTGAAAATTACTAAAAAAATATCACTACTAACTGCTTCCGTGCTTCTCGTTTTACAGTAAGAAGTTGAGAGGATTATTGTAGCATAATCGTTTAAACTTCGGAAGATAAACGTGTACGGCTCGTCGAGTTATTAATAACAAATTTCATAACAAACTATAAGTGAAATAGTAAGTGTCAAAATAAAAGTACATATTGAAATCAAAAGATATTATACGGAAAAAATAGCAGTCAAAGAAAATAAGACAAGTGAGAAAAAAAAATCAATAATAAAATATTTAAAAGAAAAAATAATAAAACAAAAGAGAAACATTACAATATATAAACAAAAATATTAAAAGAACAAACAAAGATTATAGGAAAAAGATTAAGAATAATTACCAAATAAATTGGAAATATATACGGGAAAAATAAAGAATAGAATAAAGGGTTAAACGTAAGAAAGGAAATTGAATAATAATTTAAAACAAAAATTATTAATTAAATAATCCGTGTATAAATAAATAGTGTACTTTAAATAATAAGATATAAAAGCACTAGAAAAATAAAGTAAACGGAAAATAGAAGTGATGGAGATACAAAAGCCGCAAATAAACAAATTATAAAATCATATAAAACATTTACAAAAATATAAGTATACACAAAAAATAGTAGAATTAGTAATAAAACCATATTTAAAAAGAAACATTATAGATATCATAAACAAAGGAGTAATATGTCATATCAACTAAGGAAGGTACTGAAAATAAGGGAAACAAAGGGATTATAATCAGACAAAAGATCCAAAGCGATCCAAAATTAAAAAAACTAGTAAACGATAATAATAAGCGAACCGATATTTTTCAAAGTAAACCAAATGTTCAAAGATCACCCCCAAATGATCAATTGAATATAAATAAACCATATACTTATGTTAACATACTAAATAAATCAGAAACAAAAGAAATTAGTGAAAGATTATTTTCCCCATCAACTTCAAAGACAGACCTTAATTTTCCAACGGAAACTGATTCATAGACTATAGTAGATTTAAAACAAACACAGAATATTACAGAACCTTCACAAAAACAAGATATTTCAAAATGAAACATAAATAATTTATCAATTCCGGAATTAAAACAGGATATTACATTACCAATTAATTTTCATACACCGAATACACCAAGTGAGAGCCCTGCATTTTTTGAGGATTCAATATATTTTGAAAACGGCAGGCAAAACGACTATACGGACATAGAAGGATTACTTAATGAACAAAGTTTGATTTTAGCTAGAGATAATAATACAAGTAATTACAGACAGCCAGAAATTCAAATAAACAGAGATTTAATAAATCTCGAAACAGAAATGGCAAACCAAAAGCTTAAACTACCACTCAAAGATGTCGCAAAAATAGTTTCGGAATTTGATGGAAAAAATATGGAACCAGAAGAATATATAGAAAGACTTCAACAGGCAAAAGACATTATTGATAAAGCAGATGAAGAAAACTTAGTACGACTTTTGAAAATAAAATTAAAAGGAGAACCATATAAAGCCCTAAAAAAAGCAAATATTACTACTATTGACGTTTTAATTCAATACATACGTAAAATTTATCCGAGTAAGGAGGATATACATGAGGCGTTTCACGTCAGCTCTCCAGGCGCGGCGCGCGAGCGCGAAATCATGCTGTTTTCAGCTTGTGTTTGAAGGGCTAAGATGTATCTAAAAAAAATAATCCCCAAGTGATTTCGATGTATTTTTTCCTCAGCTTTCCGATGGTGCTATTAGTTTCTCAAAATTTTTCAATTCTAACCTCAAAAAAATATAAAACGTGTTATATCTCAAAAACTATATTTTTAATATTTTTTTTGACCTGCTAGATCGAAAGAGGAGGAAATTTTACATGGATATAGCCTTTTTCTACATAGGGGTTTTTTGATTTTTTCGAGATATTATTCAAGAAATACTTAGAAGGAAGTCATTGTCAATATTGCCAAGAAATG
Source organism: Torymus aiolomorphi (assembly GCA_036365515.1). NCBI lineage: Eukaryota > Metazoa > Arthropoda > Insecta > Hymenoptera > Torymidae > Torymus > Torymus aiolomorphi. The sequence goes on along the minus strand of CM070876.1, from coordinate 123,818,821 downwards.
GGTCACACAGTTACAAGTTGCCCACTAATAAAAAAATTTGAACTCTGCTGGAAATGCAAGGAAAGAGGTCACGGTCCGAATGTGTGTGAAAAAAGTGCCAGCTCCGCTGAGCTTTGCGAATACTGTGGTAACGCGAGCCACACAATGAAGAACTGCCCGTCGACAGTATGTCAAAGGTGCAATAAACCCGGACACATAATGAAATATTGTCAAGTAACAAAGAAAATGATTTGGTGTACGATCTGTGCGCTAGAAGGACACCACAGTTCGGATTGCCAGACGGCAGGAGTTATGACTATGCAAGGAAGGCAACATCCATTTGGAAATAAAATAGCTTGCCGAATTTGCGAGGCGGTCACGCATACAGCAGCATATTGCCCAGATCGGAACACAAATTAAAAAATGAATACCAATTACCCAAATATTAACCCAAACTATAGAAACTTAGAGAATAAATACACGTATCATACACAAAGCAATTCAAGAAATACAAACGAATTCAATAAAACCCAACAGCAAAATTATCACCCAAGAAATACGAATTTTAACGAACAAATAAATACACGAAACGGAAAAAACAATACTGTCAATTTTGCAAAATGTCAGGACACGAGATAGTAAATTGTAGGAAATTACAGAAAACCAAGATGATACCAACCTGTGCGTACTGTAAAAGAAAGGGTCATACAATGGAAAACTACTTTATATTAAGAGATATAGAAAGTAAGATAGAAAGGTTTTGCAATATTTGCAAAAGCACAACGCATTTTTTAGAGGAATGTTTCAAAAAACCAAACTATGAACAAAAAAATTCGGAAAACTAATAAATTCTTCTGGAAATGAGTGGACTAGAAGGGTTAATAAAAACCCACTCGAAAATAGCCCAGATATTAAAATAAATACAGTTAATGAGGATAAACTCATAAACATAAATAGCAATGATAGGACGGTTACGGACATCGATTTATTAGTCTGAAAGAATTTAATTAATGCAACTCAAAATATTACAGAAAATCGAACACTTAATAAAGCTGAAAATACAGATGCCATTGAAATAAATTTATTTGATCCTGATGAATCTGAGATAAATAACGTTGAAAAGGAGCCAACACAGGGAAAGATAACAGCGACAAAAATTGCAATGTATTTTCTAAAATTGGAAAACTTGTTGCAGTATATTGAAATAGAGAAGCCATACACAAGTAAAGTGTGTAATTTACTTGTAGATAGTGGAGCTCAATTAAATATTGTAAAAAGAAATCAGATACCTTCTAATATAATTTTAGGAAGCAAGAAAATTCATTTATCGGGTATCACAGATAGGACGATCGAAACATTAGGAGAAATAAAAATAAACATTAATGGACTAAATATTGATTTTCATGTCGCACCACAAAATTTTTGTCTACCTTACGACGGAATTTTAGAAATCAAAATTCCTACTGAACAAAAATTAAGACTAGACGAGGGCTATTTACAAATAAATCATAGTAAGATCAAACTGAAAGCAGCCCATAAATTAAATCATAATCTTAATACAGTAACTGAAAAGCCACAAAAAACGGATAAAGAATTAAAATCAAGAATAACAATAGAACAGAAGGAAGTTTTAAAGAAAATGTTAGAAAATACGAATGAAAAACAAAATTCAACACCTGTAATTCATAGGGATTGTGAACAAGTAATACAAATAAACGAAAAAACTGAAAATTTTCAAATTGAGGATGAAATGGAGAAATCATCTTGTTTAATATCTTATGAACCTGAGTTAATCAATAAAAATGAAGTAAATATAAATTCAGAAATAACATTATATGATGACATTATGAAAATTTTAAATACGATTCCAAAATTAGAGGCAGAAGGAAAGGATTTACAAAAAAAAAAGTTAAATGAAATTCTACCAAAAAATATAAATGATTTACATTATGAGGAACTTTTGGAAAATGACGAAAATAATATTAAGTCATTAATAAATAATATTAATATTGCTTTTGAAAATAATGACCAAGCAATCGATTTTGAGGAAATCGAATCAACAGATTATAAACAATTTTTGACAATAATGAATAAAAAGATTGAAGTAGATTTAGAAGATTATAATAAACTCTATGGAAATGAAAAAGAATATAGCTTTATATCTTATGAAATAAACAATTTACCTGAAGGTTTTCAGATAACAGAAGACTTTAACATAGATGAAAATGAAATTTTAAATTTGGGATCAATAAATTTTATAGGAAAAAATGAGTCAGTACAAGATTTTAAAGAATATAATAGAGAAGAAAGATTATTAGAAAAAATATGTTACGAAAACTTGCCTGAAAATAGTAAAACAATGATTAAGGATCTAGTATTGAAAAATAAAGATATATTTTGGCTGGAGGGAGACAGTTTAGGATCATGTAATGTAGAACAACATGAAATAAATTTAACAGACGACAAACCCGTATATGTAAAACAATTTCCTTTACCACACAAATTAAAGGAAATAGCAATAGAAGAAACTAAAAAATTAATAACAAATAATCTAGTAAGAAACTCAAAAAGTGCTTTTAACGCTCCTGCATGGATTGTAGCAAAAAAACAACTAACAGACGGACAAAAACGATGGCGTTTAGTTATAGATTATAGGAAACTAAATGAAAAAACAATTCCAGATCCATATTTACTTCCAAATATTATAGAAATATTCGATCAACTAGGAAAAACTGAATTCTATCATGTCATAGATTTAAAATCGGGTTTTCACCAAGTACCTACGAAAACAAATGATATACATAAAACAGCGTTTAGCATAAATCCTTTAGGACGTTTTGAATTTCGCGTATTACCTTTCGGATTGAGAAATTCACCGCGTACGTTTCAAAGAGTTCTGAATACGGTTTTAGGCGATTTGATCGGTAAAATATGCTTTGTGTTTATCGACGATATAATCATTTTTGGAAAAACTGTGAAAGAAGCAAACGAAAGATTTAACGCAGTAGCACAAAAATTACGAGAAGCAAATTTAAAATTAGAACCCTAGAATTGTGAATTTTTTAAGGAAGAAGTTTGTTATTTAGGACATATTATAAGCAGAGATGGTATCAAACCCGACCCAAAAAAGGTCGAAGCAGTAAAAAACTTCCCGACACCAAAAAATGTTAAGAATATTCGAGAGTTTTTGGGACTCTCAAACTACTATAGAAGGTTTATAAAAAACTATGCAAAAATAACTAAACCTTTAAATATTTTGCTAGAAAAAAATGGAAATTCATTGGGGAATAGATCAAGAAAAGGCTTTCAACGATGTGAAAGAAACACTCTGTAAAGCCCCAGTTTTGCTGTATCCGCGATTTGACGAACCATTCATTATCACGAGCGATGCTTCGAATTTTGCTTTGAGTGCAATTTTATCTCAAGGTGAAATAGGTAAAGATCCGGCAGTAGCTTACGCATCAAGAAGTTTACATAAGGCGGAACTGAAATATCACACATACGAAAAGGAAGCTTTAGCTATCATGTTCGCAATAAAAACGTTTAGAAACTATATTTACGGAACAAGGTTCACAATAGTTACGGATCATAAACCACTTTTATGGCTAAAATCAGCTGACAATAATACTAGAGTGCAAAAATGGAGACTCAAATTATCAGATTATAAATTTGATGTTATCTACAAACCAGGAAAAGAAAATGCAAATGCAGATGCATTATCGCGAAATCCGATAGAAATATTTGTAGTTACAAGAGCACAAAAGAAAAGAGAATCAAATAAAAGTATAGAATTAACGAGTCAAATGAATCATGACGACAAAATCAAGATTTTAAATGGTAATCGGATAGAAATGAAAACAAAACGAGGCAGACCAAGGAAACCGAATAAAACACATACCAGAAATAATGGAAAAAGAGACGAAAGTACTACAAATAATATAATTGAGAAACAAAAACGCGACAATGTAGTATATTCAAAAAATTCAATTCAATTCAAAAATGACAACATTGTACATTTAGTAACACAAGATTATAAATCACTAGACGAAAATACTGATTTATTAATAAAAAATAAAAATCTAAAAATAAATACAAGTCTAAAAAGGGGGGAAATTGATATTATTAATATTGGAAATAGGAAATTATTTATTTTATGTCTCGATATATCAATGACATCAAACATCGTTAAGGAAAATTTAGTAAAGTTATTCAGAATATTAAAAGAAATATTAATTAGGAAAAAAATATCTATTTTTAGTATATCAAAAACTATTGAAATTTTAAATATAAGTCAGATAGAGATAGAAGAAATTTTAAAACAAATTTTTAACGATTCGAATATAAAGATAATAATATGTTCAAATAACGTCAACTATGTACAAAATACAGATAGAGACAGAATTTTCAATATGTATCACTCTTCTACAATAGGAGGGCATTCCGGTGTAAATCGAACTTATAACAGAATTAAAGAAGAATATTTTGGGAAAATTTAAAATCGGATATTCAAAACAGAATAAAGAATTGCGATGACTGTCAAAGAAATAAACTAAAACGGAAAAAAACTAAACAACCTATGATTATAACAGACACACCAATAAAAACATTTGACAAGATTGCTATGGATATAGTAGGACCATTTAATATTACAAATAATAACAATAAATATATATTATCTATTCAGGATCAATTATCGAAATTCATAATTCTAACATGTTTAAAAGATCAAACGGCAGAATCGGTATCAGATGCCTTTATAAAAAGATTCATATGTATTTTTGGATCACCTAAAATAGTATTAACGGACAGGGGAACAAATTTTACTAGCAAAATGATGAAACAAATAGCAAAAAGATTTAAATTTGATAAGATCGAAACAACAGCTTTTTCCCCACAATCTAACGGGCCTCTAGAAAGAGCTTATCACCCATTATGTGAATATCTTAAAAATTTTTCAACAAAAAAATACGAATGGGATGAATTTTCAGAATTCGCACAATTTCATTACAATACAAGCGTACACACTAGCCACAATTTTACACCGTACGAAATAGTTTTTGCTTCTCCTGCTAGAATTCCATCAAGCGAACCAATTAAGAAATCAGAATTATTGCCTACATATAACGGATACGTAGAAAAATTAATTAAAAACATGAGCGAAATTGCTCAAATAGCAAGGGGAAATTTAATAGTTTCAAAGGAAAAATCCAAAAATTATTACGATAAATTTATAAACCCAGTACAGTTTGATAAGGGTGATAAAGTATAGTTAATTAAAGAGCCAAAACCGGGTAAACTTGAAAAAGATCATTACCAGGGCCCTTTTGACATATTAAAAATAAATTAAAATAACAGTATCACTATTAATTATAAAGGAAAAGCAAAAACTGTACACTCAAATAAATTAAGTCTTGTTAACGGCAAAAAAAAAAATCGTAAAACAACTTTCTGTTTTAGAAAATGGAGAAAATATTATTAAAAATTTTCATAATTTTAACCTTCATCAAATATAATAAAGCCATAATTGGATTCAACTGCGGCTCTGCTGATCCAGCAGTAAAAACATACTCCTTAGTGGATACCGGGGAATGCGATTTCCATGAAGAAGATTTGCAAGTATCTAATACAACCATAGAATTATTACAATTAGCGTAATTCAAAACAAGTTATGTAATTCAATGTAAAATAGAAATAAGACGAACAATATATCATTGCGGAATGTTCAGTCATTTAGGTCCAGTTGAAAACAGTTTACAAGAATATTTATACGACGTTGGCGCGGAGCAATGTAAATTTATTCATAATACAAGAATATTTAAATATGACAATTCTCACACAATAGCGAATATTAAAATAAATGAGACTAAAACAGTAGGAATCGATCTAGCAGGAAAAATCGAAGGGAAATCTTGTTCAGGAGGCACCTATGCGGATGATTATGGAAGTTGGGATAATGTTCTTGTTCAAGGCCTCATAAAAATTACGCTCATGGAAGAATATGCAAAAGTAAACTTAAACAATAATAAATTACATTTAAACTCGGGAACAACATGCAAATTCTCGGACGAACGTTGCATAGACGCGCAAGCCGGTTATGCATTTTGGTCGCATGTTCCAAACGAAAATTGTTTTGACAACAAATACGATGTTTTATTTAAAGGCACCGTAAAAAAAACATTATCACCAAATCAGGAAGTAATGTATACAATAAATACTTATGATATATCGTTTTCTTTAAACGCTGTAGAAAATATTAAGTTTTGCGACAGAATTATAACGAAAACAGAACATCCTAAATTATTTATTTACGAAAAAAGTAATGTAAACATTTTATTCGATAATGATGTGAGTCAACAGCGAGATCTAATTAATATAGATATTTTTGCGTATACAAATGCGAAATTTGTACATGTAGAAAAACATTTTCGGGCGCAATTTAAAAGTTTATATTTAAATATTTTAACAAAAATGTCCGAGTTAGAGAGAAAAGAAATCCAAAATTCCTTATCCCTCACATCAAATTTCCCAGATGAATTTGCTTATAATGTTATGCAGAAGCCAGGATACATTGCTAGACTTGCAGGAGAGCTGGTACACATAATAAAATGTACCCCGATTAACGTAAAAATTCACCATACTAAGGAGTGTTACGAGGAACTTCCCGTAATATCAGAAAACACTACTTGGTTTCTGACGCCGAAAACACATATTTTGATTAGAACAGGAACACAGAACGAGTGTGATTCAATAATTCCACCCTATTATAAGGTAGACAATAGCTGGATAAGTTTGACGCCTACGCCGAGGAAAATAGAGAAAAATATCACTGTTTTCAAGCCTAAAATTATCAAAAACTGGATACCGGAAAAACTGAATTCCTTAGCAACAAGTGGAATATACACACAACAAGATCTGGAAAAATTCGAGGAAAGATTACTCTTTCCAATGGAAAAGAAATCCATCGTAAATACCATAGCAAAATTCACACAAAGTGCAAATTCTGCAAAAGATGACTTGATGAGAAATTTTCTAACAGAAAAAACACTCACTCATATTGCTGAAAGCACTTGGAATAAAATAATAGAAAAATATGAAGAATATGGAACAATAAGCTCAGGAATCATTATGACATTAATAATAATGCAGTTAACGAAGATGATAGTAGATCTGATAATAAGAGGATATACACTCCAAAAACTATACGGATGTTTCAGACATTTATTTGGATCAATATTCACATCTGTAACACACTTATTAGTAGTGCTGAACAAGATAAATGATACGGAAGGACAACATTTTAGAAATAGAAGAGATATGGCGAGCGAACTTCAGGAAATAGTAGTAAAGAAACCTACCATATCTATGCCATTAAAAGAAAACCATTCTACAAAAATAGAAGAACACGAATTACAAGAGTTTAAACCAAGAAGAGTTGTAAATCTAAGACCCTTGCGACCCCTCCCACCACGTCCCATTGTAACTAACTCTATAAATTCCACATCCCAGAAAAAATCCGAAGGAGAACTTTTCGGAATTTAACTGATACAAACGATAGAAATATAAAATATTTTTTTTTTTTTTTTATTATTACAAAGAGCCCTTAAATGTCAGTCTACGTAGCAAGAATTATTCACCGTTCTAAAGGGGGAGGTGTTGCTTGATCCACAAAATTATGTGATTGCAAATTTATTGACACCCACGTATCAACTAGCTAGAGAAAAAAATTTCATCACGAGGAAATTGTAAACATTCTTGTACGAAATGAACCACAATTTTAAACGAACCATATTGAAATTATTTAAAAATTTCTCAAAACATTTTATGAAAGACGTTGTTGTATTTATAGTTAACTTTCCATCTTATAATTGTAATTTGAAATTATTGTAACAGAATTACTGATAGCTAACTATTATTATACTTGTTGAGTCTCTACGATATTCAACATTATAAAGGGTGGAAGTGTTACGTTTGTGACGTATCTCTAAAATTAAATTAACAATGCATATTTATCACCAGTAATTTTCTGACATACAAATGTCGTATATGCGAATTTGGACAACTATGCACTTTTAACTGTACGGCCTCGCGACACTCCAAGTCAATGAACTCTTCAAAATACAAATACAGCAATTTCTATGTTCCAGCAAGAATAATATACGCTAAATAGAACTGTCAATTTAAACAATGCGCACCAAAGTAATTAACAATTTAGAAAACTTAAACTTGGTAGCCATGAATGTAAAATAACCAATGGTCGTGATATTGTAAATCAAAGTATTAATTGTTTAAACCATAATTTATGAGAAATTCATGTCGATCCAAGACTGACGAGTATTATTATTATTATAATTATTATTACTAATATTACTACTACTATTATAAATCGTATTATTATTTTTATCATTAAATCAAATTCTGTAACAGAAAATCTCTCATACATTTGTTGAATCTCTACAACATTCAACAGTCTAAGGGGGGAGGTGTTACGTCCGGAGATGTATTCTCATTTTAAAGGAAAAGCATAATTAGTATCAGATATTTCCTGACACATAAAAGCGAGAATGCAACTTAATACTACGCAGCGTTCTGCTTATGCGACCTTGTGACGTATAGAGTCACCCACTCAGGAAGACAACGCATGCAGTTTTTAACATACGGTCGAGCTAGAATCCAAGCCACCGAACTCCGCGGCAGTCGAAAGGCCACACTTTCCAATGCTCAGCATTTCGCAAGTACGACGACTCAGAAAACTTGTAATACATAAGTTGTCAAAAGATGAATTCGATACGTCACCGGGCTCATCTTTAACCTAATTATTTTGTATTATAAAAGAAGTGATGTGTGTTACGCGAATCAGTCACAGCGTACAAGAAACCTGGAGAGCTCCGTGTAACTCTACGACATCGAGAAAGTTGAAATCGTAAGCCTTACTCATCTAGCAAGCAGATCTTATAAATTATTGAAATTGTAATCGTAAGCCTTACTCATCTAGTAAGTAGATCTTATAAGTTATTTATAGTAAATTTATAAAAGCAAATGTAAATTCTAAACGTAAAGAACAATTATAGAAAAAGAATTGTAAGTAAAATTACAACGCATCGATCTACCAGAAGCCAGCAGATTGTATTGGTAAACAAATTATTGTATTTTATATAATAAACATACATAAAACCAATTACTATTTATTTCCACTTATTTCCGGACTTCACAATAGAAAACGAAGTTTTTTAAATAGTTATTTTGTGTACGAGCCAGTAGTGTAGTAATATTTATGTACCATAAGATTCGGTATATATATAGCTGTACTCAACATAAATAATCATTCTCATGATTATAATTATAACAAAGAATTCCCGAAGAAAAAATAATTTTCTCTACATTTAATTTGTTCTTTAAATTAAAATTTATAGTAGTATGTATCGTCAGTTATTGTATATTCTATTTCATTTAAAGATATTATTAAAATAAAAATATGATATATGGTAAATGGATCAATACAATAGCTATAAATGAATATTAAAGAAACAAGACTTAGAACATAATTAATAAACTAATGCATTATGAATTATTGTATCTGTAAATGAAGGTCTCTCATAGATATTTTGTTTATTAATTTGAATTGAGGTATATTGATTAAACGATTGAGAACTATCGTAACTCTAACATATGTATAAAATTAATTATATTTTATTAAATGAATGTGTCGACTTATCAAAAACGTGAGCATACATTGAATATATTCGATAAAATTAATATGGAAAAATTAAACGAAAAATTAGGAAAAGCATAAATAGCCATTTTATGGATGTAAAAACTCGGTCTATCAGAAGCATCACCGTTATTGTTGGATTTCACTACAAATTAAATTCGATTATTGTTTGTAATACACGGAAAAAAATACCTTATGAAAAATTACTAGAAAAAGTTTTAAAATTTATTATAGTTATGATTAATTTTTAGTAGATAATATGGTAAAAATTTTAAATCTAAATTTTAACAGAATAGAAAATAATTTTTAACATATTATCTACTAAAAATTAATAGAATTAGTTTAATTTTTAGTCTAAGTTATACTAAAAATTTAATAAAGAGTATAGTAATTTTGTTGGCGCGAGGGCTGTCGGTAAAACAGGGTGTACCATATGTAGACAAGTCGAAACCTTATTTATAAGTGCGGCAGTGGTCGAGTGGATAAGAGCGCAGCTTCGTAGTCGGAGGGTCGAGGCTTCGAATCTCCTTCTCCGGAGTTTTTTTTTCTCATGAATTTCAACCTCTCGTCAAAATTACTATAATATATTATAAAACTTGATAGAATGCAAGTATGTCCCACTTTTAATTAACACTCTAGTAATTTTTAGTGGATATTCCACTAACTTTTCATAAGGTATTTTTTTCCGTGTAGCTAATTTATTTATTACTAAGCAGTCTTTTAAACATTAACTTTATATTAAAAATGGACATTAATAAATGAATACATAAACCCCTTTATGTTGGTCAGCGATGTTTTTCTTTGAACAAAAATTTGATAATCGGGTTTCCAGTTTTCTACAAGAGCATACACGGCGTGCAGGAAGCATCTTTAATTATAATATATAAATTGTCGAGAAAAATGAGACCATCCGAATTATGTTTAATCATTAGTAGAATCAAAAATTGTTGTTTTGGTCAATTCTGAACAGATCCGTTGGGAGCAGGAAAGAAAATAGACTACCATGCTAAGTAGTTGCAACGTTTCGTCGACGGGTTTGTCGACCTCTTCAGGCTTTATTAAAAAAATAATAATATAATTAACAGAACGAACTCACGCTAGTCTTAACTTACAATGGTTGAAAAAATTAAAAAAAATATGCGAAACGAATTACCTAAGTTATCGCACAGCGATTCGTCGAGTAATGTGAAAGTACATAGCAACATGACTTTTTTATATATATATATATATATATATATATATATATATATATATATATATATATATATATATATATATATATATATATTGGCTTCCTACCAAAACTTAAACAATAACAAATTTTGAATTAGATCGCGAATATATTTTACTTTTTATGTAACAGCTTAAAGATAGATTTGTATTCTCTACTGAGATTCTGTGTATCTTCTTTTTTGTTTATTGTATTTGGTGTACTGTTAATAAATAACATTTCAGAAATAAGTCTTTTATTATAGTTATTTTCAATATCTCTAATTGTTACTACTTCAAAGTCAAATTCATGATTATATTCATTTTTATGTATATTGACAACCAACTCATCATTATTATTCTTGCGATGTTCGGCAATTCGTTTATTTAGGGCACGTTTTGTCTCGCCTATGTACCGTGCACTGCAATCTTTACAAGGGAACTCATAAACCACATTCGTTTGCTCGAGTTTGTTGGTTTTATCTTTACCAAGAACAACTAGTTTTGAGAGTTTATTAACTATATTTGGGATCGTTACAATATTGTGTTTCCGTAAAAATTTTGACAATTGTTGTAAAATTTTGAATAAAATGGAAGTGATACTTTAATGTTGTTGCGGTTAGCATTTACAGAACTGTTTGTTTTATTTTGAAAACAATCCACCCGATATCATTAAGAAAGAATATAGTTTTTAACATGATTGATAGGGCTATCCTTTTATCAGATAAACGTTTTCATAATAGAAACATATTGCGGGTTAAAAATATACTTAAAGAGAACTCATATCCACCAGAGTTTATTGACAAACATATAAGATCTAGCCCACACAGCATGTATTAATTCTGAAAGGATTCTGAAAGAATGCATGAAATAATTTTATTCTTTCAGAAATCATTCAGTGAAAGGATTCTGTAATAATGCTATGTCCGGGGTATTTTCCTTTCAGAATTAATTCAATGGAATAATTCAAAAATAATTTATAATATCATTGCAAAATTTATTCAATAGAAGATTTCTGAAAGGATTCATGGATTATTACCAAAAGGTTACTAAAAGATATTTCAAAATTATTTCCTGAAATAATTTTGAAAGGAAAATACCCCGGACATAGCATCATTACAGAATCCTTTCACTGAATGATTTCTGAAAGAATCTTTCAGAATCCTTTCAGAATTAATATCACATATTATTGCAGAATCCTTTCAATGAAAGATGTCTGAAAGGATTCAGGAATTAATTCACAAAATTAATTCCTGAATCCTTTCAGACATCTTTTCATTGAAGGATTCTGCAATAATACGTTATTTATACTCTTTGAAATTTCTTTTTAGTAATATTTCCATAATATTTTCGAATTAATTCACAAAATTAATTCCTGAATCCTTTCAATGAAAGATGTATGAAAGGATTCAGGAATTAATATTGTGAATTAATTAGAAAATATTATGGAAATATTACTAACAAGAAATTTGAAGAGGATAAATCCCGTATTATTACAGAATCCTTCCAATGAAGGATGTCTGAAAGGATTCAGGAATTAATTTTGTGAATTAATTCGAAAATATAATGGAAATATTACTAACAAAAAATTTCGAAGGTTATAGAATCATGTATTATTGCAGAATCCTTTCAATGAAAGATTTTTGGAAGGATTCAGGAATAAATATTGTGAATTAATTAGAAAATATTTAGTAAATATTACTAACCATAAATTTCGAAGGGTATATATAATCCCGTATTTGAAGGTACATTTTTATAATTTAGAATATTATTTAAATAATATTCTAACTATTTTTACATATATTTACATTGTTAATAATTTTACACTATTTTATCGCAGAAAAAAACGCAGAAAAATTTTTTACATGATGAAGATTCGAACCCGGGTCGCTTGGGTACTACGCAAATACGCTATCCATTACGCTATCGCTCGCTTGTTAGATCATTTCATTTTTTTCATTATATACTGCAATATGAGTGATACGATACATTAGAAAATTTATTCTTAATATTACTTTATTTTTTAATATTAACTTTGATCAATTAATTCATAGTTATTCAATACTTTTAGTTTATTAAATATTGTATTAAATCGATGTGAAATGTGTGTGTATAAAGGGAGCTCTTCCTTACCGACGTTATGAGTTTTTACATTTTTTTGATCTTAGATTCAACTTTTGATGAATGAAGCTCTTCACTGCACTCCGTAATTGCATAAATAATACACCTATAAATTTTTCAGAAATTCTGTTCATTATTTTTCATAAAAAACTGGTAGAAAATTTTTCAACCCGTTTCCTGTAAAATCTATAACGAGCAATAACTTGAAAATTTACACATAGTGTATTTTTGTCATTACGAAGGGCAATAAAGAGCTCTTTTCCCGAAATTCGATAAAAATAAAAAAATGATAATTGCATATAATGCAGAGATGAATAGAATGAGCTCTACCTTACCGACGTTATTATTATTTGTAGTGTTTTCAATTTAGAATCAACTTTTAGAGTCAAAGGCTCTTTACTCTTGGCAGACGTATAAATAATATTTCTGTCGATTTTGAGGGGACTTCTAAACATTGTCATACTGAAAGAATACTATTATGAATAATAATAAAAAATATTGCTTATTTTAAGTACCTATATTATTCATCTTTAAATGTTTTTTTTTCCTTTTATTTTAAGTTTTTATATTCTTACATTAACTTTTCAAATTAATATTTTTCGCAATTAGTAAATGTTTCAATCTATCTTAGTTCACAAAAACGAAAAATTATATACCCCCACACATTTTAATACGTTCTTTAATAGGATCATACGAATGTAGAAAACAATGGACGACTAAATCCGATCATTATCCAATCATTTCATTTTTTTCATTATATAGTGCAAAATGACTGACAAAATAAATTAGAATATTTATTTCTAATATTTCTTTATTTTTTAATATTAACTTTGTTTAATTAGTATATACTTATTTAGTAAGTTTTGTTTATTAAATATTGTATTAATTAGGACTTATTTGATTGAAACAAATTCGAATTAAAAACAAAATAAATACATTATACGATGCCTCTTATATACGGACGCTGCCCTTTTCGTGTTGAATACTTGCAATAATTTCTGAACTATTTTATGTTTTCTTTCAAAAAATCTTTTCAAGGTTCTTTCAGGAAGAATTCGTGTAAATATCTTTTTTGCTATTGTGTTTTAAAAAATTTTATTGTAACAATCTTTTTCAAACGAATTCTAAATTATTTCTTGTATTAATTCACGTGAGTTTCCGCAACATTTCATGAAATAATTCATGAAATTATTTTCAATAGATATTGAATTATCTTTGTGAATGATTAATTTTTATCATTCTGAAATTATTTCTGAATTATTTCGTGATATAATTCTTGACATGATTGCTGAATTGTTATGTTTTCTTTAAAAAAATCTATTAATTCACACGAGTTTCCCGGAAGATTTCATGAAATAATTCATGTAAGATTTTTGAATAGATATTGAATTATTTTTGTGAATGATTAATTTGTATCTTTCTGAAATTATTTCTGAATTATTGCATGAAAGAATACTTGCAATAATTTCGAAATTATTTTATGTATTCTTTCAAAAAATCTTTTCAAAGTCCTTTCAGTATTAATTCGTGTAATTATTTTTTTTGCTATTTTGTTTTAAACAATTTTATTTTAAAAATCTTTTTCAAAAGAATTCAAAATTATTTCTTGTATTAATTCACACGAGTTTCCCAGAAGATTTCATGAAATAATTCATGTAAGATTTTTGAATAGATATTGAATTATTTTTGTGAATGATTAATTTGTATCTTTGTGAAATTATTTCTGAATTATTGCATGAAAGAATACTTGCAATAATTTCGAAATTATTTTATGTATTCTTTCAAAAAATCTTTTCAAAGTCCTTTCAGAATTAATTCGTGTAATAATTATTTTTGCTATTTTGTTTTAAAAAATTTTATTTTAAAAATCTTTTTCAAAAGAATTCAAAATTATTTCTTGTATTAATTCAGACGAGTTTCCCAGAAGATTTCATGAAATAATTCATGTAAGATTTTTGAATAGATACTGAATTATTTTTGTGAATGATTAATTTGTATCTTTCTGAAATTATTTCTGAATTATTGCATGAAAGAATACTTGCAATAATTTCGAAATTATTTTATGTATTCTTTCAAAAAATCTTTTCAAAGTCCTTTCAGAATTAATTCGTGTAATTATTTTTTTTGCTATTTTGTTTTAAAAAATTTTATTCTAAAAATCTTTTTCAAAAGAATTCAAAATTATTTCTTGTATTAATTCACACGAGTTTCCCAGAAGATTTCATGAAATAATTCATGTAAGATTTTTGAATAGATATTGAATTATTTTTGTGAATGATTAATTTGTATCTTTCTGAAATTATTTCTGAATTATTGCATGAAAGAATACTTGCAATAATTTCGAAATTATTTTATGTATTCTTTCAAAAAATCTTTTCAAAGTCCTTTCTGTATTAATTCGTGTAATTATTTTTTTTGCTATTTTGTTTTAAAAAAATTTATTTTAAAAATCTTTTTCATAAGAATTCAAAATTATTTCTTGTATTAATTCACACGAGTTTCCCAGAAGATTTCATGAAATAATTCATGTAACATTTTTGAATAGATATTGAATTATTTTTGTGAATGATTAATTTGTATCTTTCTGAAATTATTTCTGAATTATTGCATGAAAGAATACTTGCAATAATTTCGAAATTATTTTATGTATTCTTTCAAAAAATCTTTTCAAAGTCCTTTCAGAATTAATTCGTGTAATTATTTTTTGGTAACACTTTTTTTATTTTTTTGGAAGATTTTTGAAAGTATTTTGTAAGGATTCCATATATTATTTTAAAAATTAATTTAAAATTAATTTTTTTTCCTTTTAAAATTCTTTATAAATCATTTCAATGTATTAATTCATGAATTATTTCATGTAATTATTTCAGTTTTCTTTCATGCTGTATGGGAGACTATTTAAAATTCGTTTTCACAATAAAACAAACAGTTCTGTAAATACTAACCGCCACAACATTAAAGTATCACTACCATTTTATTCAAAATTTTACAACAATTGTCAAAATTTTTACGGAAACACAATATTGTAACGATCCCAAATATAGTTAATAAACTCTCAAAACTAGTTGTTCTTGGTAAAGATAAAACCAACAAACTCGAGCAAACGAATGTGGTTTATGAGTTCCCTTGTAAAGATTGCAATGCACGGTACATAGGCGAGACAAAACGTGCCCTAAATAAACGAATTGCCGAACATCGCAAGAATAATAATGATGAGTTGGTTGTCAATATACATAAAAATGAATATAATCATGAATTTGACTTTGAAGTAGTAACAATTAGAGATATTGAAAATAACTATAATAAAAGACTTATTTCTGAAATGTTATTTATTAACAGTACACCAAATACAATAAACAAAAAAGATGATACACAGAATCTCAGTAGAGAATACAAATCTATCTTTAAGCTGTTACATAAAAAGTAAAATATATTCTCGATCTAATTCAAAATTTGTTATTGTTTAAGTTTTGGTAGGAAGCCAATATATATAAGTCATGTTGCTATGTACTTTCAGATTACTCGACGAATCGCTGTGCGATAACTTAGGTAATTCGTTTCGCATTTTTTTTTAATTTTTTCAACCATTGTAAGTTAAGACTAGCGTGAGCTCGTTCTGTTAATTATATTATTATTTTTTTAATAAAGCCTGAAGAGGTCGACAAACCCGTCGACGAAACGTTGCAACTACTTAGCATCGTAGTCTATTTTCTTTACTGCTCCTAATGGATCTGGTCAGAATTGACCAAAACAACAATTTTTACATTTGACAATGTGGAGTAAAATTGTGAATACGATTACAAACTCAAATTAGTAGAATCATAATTCATAATCGTACCTGATCGTTTTTGCATGTATACCGAATCGAATCTTATTTCCACAAGGTATGCCTTTTTTTGATTTTCATTGTGCTTATTACATATCATATTTATACGGCTTTATACCGTCGAAAGACTACGATAAACTGATATCAGTATGGGATGTGACTATGTATACATTTTCTTTACATTCATTATTCTTTCACTGAAAGTTATGTCTCTATATAAATAGATTAAGTATATTCATATTTAAAGATATTATACATACTATTATGTATACAATTTTCAATGTAAACAAAAGTAGTGGTGCCGCGCTCCCTGCGCTTCATCGCGCATCAATTCCCCGCTGTCTATATATATACTTTTTACATATGAGGCACGATCGCTACTATTCAGGAGAACCTTATATCTTTGACATTATATACACTGTTACATCAAGGAGGGCGGGAGCGCACCGAAGGCAAGTATAGAAGAAGCCTAAAGGAGCGACCCGTGCTACATATACATTGAAATGGTTGTACGAAAAATTCAATGCGCTTTTACGTATATTGCGTTAGTTTTTACTATGTAACATATCACTCTTAATGGAAAGCCATTTCATTGCTCTACTCAAATCAAAAGATTTTATTGAAAAAGATTATCTCGTTCAAAAGATATAGAGAGCTGAATTTTTTTATGTGCTGTTTCCTGTCCGGACTTTTCACCATGGTCTTAAGATATCCGGTTTGCAGCTCTTACGACACTTCCGGTTGTCGTCTATCTAACGCTTGTATATATATATATATATATATATATATATATATATATATATATACTTATCGGGGTTTATGTAGCCCAATACTGTATATTAGTACCTACAGCCCAGAGTTCCCTATGGCAAGTGACTAAAGAAATAGTGGACCCTGGGGTTATAGACTCTAGGTCGGACCACATAAACCGCTATATTTAGAAATATTATGAAGCCCGGGCTACATAATCAAAATCGGGCTCGATAAACCCCTATATATAAAAAACGGGCTTTATAAACCCCTTTCGCGAAATGTATAATATATATATATATATAAACTTGTATAACGTTAGTTCCCAGGACCCCATGTTACTGTATACCTATACGTGACTAAAGAAATAATGTCTCTTATGGGGGCCGATGTCCTCAAAACTGACGTTAAATATATGTAGATTCAGGGACTGTCCCCAAAACTAACAAATGTCCCCGAAACCAACGTTAAACATCTGGAATGTCCTGGAAACTAACATAAAACATAAATATATATATATATATATACACACCCGTATCTGGTCGATCTAACCTTACATATAACATTTCAGTATTTTGATATACAAATATTGTCATATCGTGAGTTCGTAGTATATTTCAAAGATCTCAAGAAGTCAACTCATAATGAGAAGGTCGAATTATCACGTGTGTATCAATCAACGGGCAAAATAACTTTTATTAGATAAGTATACTTATTCAATGGCTAAATGTTAAATGGCTAAAATCATTTTTAAAACATTGATACTTTGTGTAATTTTTTATTTTTACAGATATTATACAAGATTTTTTAGAGTAATTTTTGGAATACTTTATATATTAATATATATATTATAATTAATATAGCAGCTGATCTAACATCTAACAAATGATGAGGAGAAGAATCTAAACTTATAAGGTAATAGGTAAAACCACGTAATGACAATAAAAAAATCTGTTTATTACAACTATAAAATTATATTTATTGCTTCCGCCTTGAGGAAGCTTTGTGACAGTAAAAAAAGTTTATGAGATAATGTGTTAGAAATGTTATTTAGCAAATTTGGAATCGAAATACACTATTTTTAGAAAATGTCCGTATGGATGTGTGTGTGTGTGTGTGTGTGTGTGTGTCTCGGTGTGTGTGTGTGTGTGTGTGTGTGTGTGTGTGTGTGTGTGTGTGTGTGTGTGTGTGTGTGTGTCCGTATACGCTGATATCTCATGATCTACTCGACCGATTTTAACGGGAGAGTGATCATTTTTTTAGATTTTGCTTCCACAATTGGAGTCAATATTCTATTTTTGTAAAATTTAATTTTTTTTTATAGCGATTTTTTAATTTTCAAAATTTTTATTTTCGATTTTTTTAATATTTAGAATAAATATTGTTTATATATCATGAATTCTCTGTATGTAGGATAAAATTATATACAATTTAAAAAAAAAAAGTTGGTAGCTATATTTCGTCATAAGTTATTGAAGAAAACGTAATTTTTTGTAAATAGGTTATATTTCGAAATTAAAAAATGATATTAACATGAAAATTTTTTTGGTTATAAAGGATATTAAGTACTATAACTTACTAAATTTTTAGGTTTTTTTATTCATTATTTTTTGAGAAAAAAAATAATTTATAAAAAAAAGTGATTTTTTTTATCGTTCAATAACTATAGTAAAATTGGCTTAATCACTTTGAAATTCTTTGTAGGGGTAGATTTTGTATACCAATCGAGTGAGTTCTTTGGGCAAAAGGATTGATCCATAAATTTCTGAGATATTTGAGGTTAAAATTTTTTTCAATTTTTTTTTAATCGTAATTTCTCGAGAACGGCTCTATGTATCTAAATGGGGTGGATGGCATTCGAAAGAGAATTAAATTACCTATATTTTCTAAGAAAAATTAATTCTCTAGCTATCACGGTTCTTTTGTTATTAACAAAAACGTAAAAATTGAAAAATGAAAAAAATGAGTTTTATATGTTCAACTATTACAAGAGTAAAATTGTCTTATTCGCTTCAAAATTCATTGTGGAGGTATATTATTGATAGTTCTCGGATGAGTTCTTTTGGCAACATGATTGGTTCATAAATTTCAGAGATATTTGAGGTTAAAATTTTTCTAGACATTTTTAAAATGTATTTCTTGAGGATGGCTCTGTGTATCTGAATGGGATGGGTAGCATTTTAAAGAGAATTAAAATATTTATATTTTCTAAAAAGAAAATTTTTTTAGTTATCACGGTTTTTTATTATTAACAAAAATGTAAAACTTGAAAAATTGAAAAATGAAAAAAAAAACTGTCTTTATCAAATTTTTTAAAATACATCCCCTCACATTATAACAGCCTTTCCACATAACGCATTCAATATAACTCATGTAGCTTTTATATATCTTCAGATCGAGTTCGTTGCCCAAAAAAATCGGACCATTACGAAAAAAGATATTTGAGGTAAAAAATTTTTTTAAAAAAATTTCGAATCGCGTTTTCTCAAAAAATACTTGATTTATCGACTTAAAATTTTAATCACTTATTAAATTTATAGAAGACTATATTTGGTTAAAATTTCAGGAGATCTTCATTTGTTTTTTAGAAAAAAATTATTTTAGAAAAAATTTGCGTTTTCGTTGTCGCACGATAACAAGAGCAAAAATTACCCAATCGTCCTGAAATTTGGCACAGATGTAGCTTTTATATATCTTCAGATCAAGTTCGTTGCCCAAAAAAATCGGTTCATTACGAAAAAAGATGTAACGCACAGTTTAAGCTGAATCCGGACCCATGACCCTCTCCTAGTTAGTCTAACCGTACAAGATAAAGTATTAAATTTTAAATATTAGAAGTAAAAATTAATTAAAGGGATCAATAAATTAAGTTTGAGGAAGCTACGTGCCCATGAATTGGCAGCGGTTTTTTATTTTTGTTCTAGGTTAGGTGTTGTAATTAGAGTTATTCAATCGATCTGTTGAAAATTAATTCCATTAACAAAATGATTAGCTACTTGTCATCAATTATATAAGAATAAGTTCGTATATAACAACTTACTATTTCATGGTATCTCATTTTTTATTTACCAGTAAAACACACATTTTACCATTCGTCCACACGACCTACAGAAAATAGAAAATAGATCTAAAATAGTTGCTGGTAAGATTTTATTATTATATTCGGAAAATTAACTCACATGAGAACGAATATTAAAAAATGTTATTACTTATTTAGGTTGTGAATGTGGTTTTTCTGAAACATTTTTTGTAGCTCATTTTTATGGATTTTTCTCTCATCACGCTAATTTAGATTTCATGCTAATGCTGTTTGTATATATGTTGGTAGTAAAGAAACATACTTTTGCATATTATAAAATGCTGTCTGAAGAAATGAAAATCTACAAGAGTCATTTACAAGAAAATAATGTAGAAATATTCTGATTTGATTCTACAATGTGTATAAAAGATCCAATAGATTCTCAAAATGTAATCAGCTCATAGGAAGCCAAAGCCAGGATATTTTCAACAGGATTGCACTCAAAGTACAAAAAAAGTATTATGTTTTGAAATTAGTTCTTCATAATAAAAAAAGAATATTGTGATTTTAATAGATTATCTTTCTAGTTGAAAATCGTATTAAAGCTGGTAAAGGTTTTTGAAGACTTGTGGAATAATGTGTGCTATTCTTGAGGGATTGGAAACTCACTGATGACAAACTCAAATAAAGAACATAGTGATCTACCCGATACAAGTGTATTATTGTATTATCAAAAAGTGACATCTAATCAGTGTTTTGTGTTAAGTAGAATAAAGTACCCGTATGATGTGTTACATGATATCAAATCAATGTTTATAATTAACAATTTAAATAAGTAGTGTAAATAAACAGTGTTTATAATCAACATTTAAAATAGTGATCTTCCCGATACAAGTGTATTATTGTATTGTCAAATATTTTGAGAGTAGCTCAAGAGTGTATTAATAAATAATTATGTGTTATGAGGTTCATAAACTTTATAATAAGCTTTTGCATAGAAGAAAATATTGGTGAGCGACACGTGAGCATAAATATTACAATACAATTTATGATTCTGATTTGAAATATTGCTCTGAGCCTGGGTTTAAACAGCATTTGTCATCTTCACGAAACTTAGGCGATATCAGTGCTGTGCTGTTGTACATATTTACTCAAAAACCTATTAAAAGATTATGTGAAATGAACATTGAAATACTAAAAAAAGTGAAAATGATGTGTTATTGTGAAAATTTCAACGAATAAAAGTGCTTAGTTAGTCTAATTTATCAGAGAAGTTCTTAATAAATATTTTTCTATACAAGATTCAA
This sequence comes from Torymus aiolomorphi, assembly GCA_036365515.1. Classification (NCBI taxonomy): domain Eukaryota; kingdom Metazoa; phylum Arthropoda; class Insecta; order Hymenoptera; family Torymidae; genus Torymus; species Torymus aiolomorphi. Next base: position 123,796,901 of record CM070876.1, on the reverse strand, counting down.
ATAATAATAATTCTTAGTTCATCAACTGGTCGTGTTTTTCATTTACAAGATTAGGGTGGCAATGATCGCCGGTTATTAATTTAAGTAGTTTCAATCAATCATAATTTCAAGAACTTATATCTACTATAAAAGAATAATTCAAATAAACTGAGTTGTATGACAAGTGAGTTATTAGGTAATCTATGGATCCAGAATCAATATGAAAAGAATCCATACAAGTATATATGTGAGTGAAAATGAAACATCTTGTAATCTCATGAAATAATTTAGTTTTGTAACATAATACTAGAATGCTGTCCAGTGGTATCTTTGGTGTATAAACTGCATTGTCGGTTGGGTTCTTTATTGGGACATCCTTTAGCAGTCACAATTTTTGCAGTTTCCTGGGCTTCTTGTTACATATAATAACAGTAGTCTCACTGGTGAGCAAGTGGCTTATGCATTTTTCTTATGATGTTTATGCTTTTATTCTCATTTACCACCAGGAGAAACTAGAATTATTTTTTGTCAGTATTAATATTTTTATTAATAATTGGTTACCAATTTTATTTAGATACTGCAAAAGACAATCATGTGAGTTTGCATTCCAATTCTGAAAAAAAAAATTGGGCTGTTGTAAAAACAGCATTCCCATCTGGCTTATATTTTCTACTGTCAAACAAACAAGCAGCAATGCTTGCTTGTAAAGAAATTGCAGCTGGGACTTACTCCGACACCATCAATGCGATAAGAACTTTTCAAATTTGACAAAATACAATAGTAAATGGTGTTACGTATTTCTCGTGGCCAGTCCGGGTGATAAGCCCAGAAAGGTGCACAATGAAGTATAATATGAGAATATATGCATAGAATGAATACTTAGTTTATTGTCGTTAAAGTATTATCGCGAGAGAGAGAGAGACGCTCCTAATTTAATTATGCGGTAGATTGTTGGTGGCAGGAGCGGACTTGATGGCTCGGTGGATTAGGACGTTGTCAATCGTCTCGGGGAGTAGACGTGGTGGCTGGGTTGATGATTGTGGTGACTTTCTCTCGTGCAGTAGCCTCGATCCTCTGTCGGGCGTCGTCCTAGCCTCGGTCTCTCTCTTGGCTAGCCACCGCCTCGCGGAGTGCTGCCGCTTTTATAGTCCTGATTAGCGATGTGCGGAGGCTCGTATTTTCAGGCTCGGCTCGAGCCGGGCTTGCCAGGAGCCGGCTTCATCGGGTCGAGCCGAGCCGCGAGCTTTGACGAGCTTACGAGCTCACGCAGGCTCGCGAGCTCGCACAGGCTCGCGAGCTCGCGCAGGCTCGGGAGCTCGCGCAGGTACGAAAGCTCGCGCCTAGGCTCGTGCTAATATTTTCAAATTAGACTTCTAGAGTCTTTGCACCAACTATTCCCAAAGGTAAGGTTGATGTAAGAATATGATGAGAGCGGGAAATTTGTATTTGAGCACGTAAGCAAAGTGGTGCAGCAAATAATACGAGAGCTACATTTGAGATGTATGCCGAAATTATTTATAATTCATAAAATTATTTAATTTTTCTAAAAAATTACTACTTTTTCAATTCCGCATTTTTAAGTCAAAAATAACTCGTGAGTAGTTTTAAAAGACATAATTTAGAAGGAAATTGAATATAATTCTAGAATATTGGTGTTCATTTGGCATATCTTTAAAAAAATAAAAAAAAACTTACTTTTGAAAAAAAAAGAATTTTTACAAGATAGTTATTTAAAAAAAAATAAGATCTTAAAGTCATCCATTTAACTACAAAATTTAATCATTTCTAAGTTAAGACATACCTAAGGTGCGTGCGAAAGTTCATCTAATTCCATACATTCGTTCAAGAGTTATGCCGGGGATAAAATTTGGTTTCATACATACATACATAGATATTTATATTTCTGGCACGTTTTGACGAGTAAAAAAGATACGGAACGACTGTTTTGGCGAGTTTTGGACGTTTTTGACGAGCTCGCCAAAAGAGCTAAGATACTATACACCATTTTTGGCGAGTTTTATTAATACCTCAGCCCCAAAGAGGGATATTATTTCTTTAGTCAAGCATATACTTCAATCATGGTAAAAAACTATAGCTCGCCAAATAGGTTCACCAACATACTTATATACATACATACATTTTTTAAAAACCTATTATTCTGACTCAGGAACCTCAAAAACATCATAATTCATCAAAATCCTTGATTTGCAAATTTTCATCGTTACAAAGCTTTCTCTTTGAGGAAGCAAAAAACAACTCCATATAACAAATTATTGATATTTTAAATAAAATCTAACTTCTGACACCGATTGTATAGCCAGTACATCCTTAAAGATAAAATACTGAAATTGTTACACCAACGATGATATCTTTACCTTTGTAATAAATAGCAGTTGGCCGTCTTTAAACTTAGCTATCTTAACAGTTACAATGCCATCTTAATCATTAGATATCCTTTTCTCTGTGCGTACGCAAATCGAAAAACTTATACGAGTCCTGCGAACTCACCGAGCTCTTAAGCTCGGATCAGGCTGGAGGGCTCGTTTGAGCTCCAAGTTCGAGTCGGGCTCGCGGGCTCGTTTGAGCTCCAGGTTCGAGTCAGGCTCGCGGGCTCATTTAAGCTCCAAGCTCGGCTCGAGCAGCTCGAGCTCGCGACGCCCGAGCTCGAGCCGGTTCGAGCGAGCTTCTGCACATTACTAGTCCTGATTGATATGTCCCCTCCTTTCTTTGATCGCCTATGAGTGGGCTATTGCCGATGAGTCTCCGAACTCTGGCTTAGCGACCAAGTCCCGGCGTAAGCATTTTCGTGTTCGGGCGAGTCGCTGTGACTATTTCGCGCCTCGCCTAAAATGCTGAGTGCAGCTATCGCTGCTTCGTTTTTGTACTTCAGCTATGTATGCGAAGCTACCACCCGTAACACGTCTGAGGGCCGTGACATCATCCCCCTGGATGATGCAAAAGTATGTCGCAAGTCAGAAAAAATCCGTTATTCTCCATGTAGTATGCTAGGTTGGCGATGTACTAACTTGATGTTCCGATGCTAGGTTGGTATTTTTGCTGAGGTTGACCTGGAGCGGTTGGGAGCGTATTTAAAAAAATTTTTTTTTCTGACTAGTGAATATGTGGTTTTGTTACAATAGATTGTGACGTGTTGTGACATGTTTGTGTGAATGTGCCTCATTTTACATTTCTACCTATTAGCTATCTCCCTCTCTTCTTATTACAAAATGTATAAATTATAATTCCCATTTTCATAATTTTATTGAGCTTATGACGCTCCGGTGATGCTGGTTGATGCGGTGTTGTCTATGCAATGGACTGCGTGTTGTCGAATCCCCGTTGTTTCCGCAGGGAGCGTGGGCAGTCTTCAATTGCTAGTGTATCTAGCCGCGGTACGCTGAAAACGCGCCCTTCTGCTACGCCATAGTCGTACAACGCTTCGGCTGCTCTACTTGGGCTTGACCTTTGGTTTCCTGAAAACATTCTTTCTCTAATTAGTAGTGGGTGCCCGCCCTTTGGCCACAGTTTCTAAATTATTACGCTTATAATCGCGAGGGAGATTATCGATCCTCCTGAGTATGAGATGTCTTGCTGAAGTGTCGCGAGTTGCTTGGTAATCGATCGATACTGCTTGAGATTTCGAGCTTGATGAATTATGTCTCGTAATCCTTGATCCGTTTCGAGTACACGCGCGGGTGTGTTTTTTTTACTGATGAGCTCGCGGATTCGCTCATTACGTGATTCAGTATGGATTGCTCATTAATCGTTGCATTGCCCAGAATGTCTGCGATATTTAATATTACCCCCCCCCCCCCCCCCATATGTTGCGGTCTCGAAGTTTGTTTTTATCTCGCGAGTTGCGGTCAGTCTTACGGAGTTGGTGCGCACTGTGCAAATTGAGGGTAACTCGAGTAGCCCTACGCCGCGTATCGTAATTGTCTTTTCCGCGGATTTCGCGCAAGTTATCGTGGCTCTATCAGTTTTTCCTGTAGAGAACACCCACGTATTAGCTGAGCTGGTCCGTGCCCAATATGTAACGTCTAACTTAATTAATCTTATATCGCACGCGGAAAGTTCTCGAAGCGTGTGGTTTGCGGCTAATCTGATCTCGTACGCTGCTTGATTGTCGATTGTCCGGTCCGGCTCTGTCCCCTGGCATATATATAATTTATCGAGCGTCTTACATTTGTTTAAGAACTCTGGCTGGATATTTATATAAGTGTCCTTATTTTGGCTGATGGCGAAGAGCCGTGAGCTCGGCCAGATGTACGCATACGCCGTTGAATCGTTTGCTGTGAGCTGAGGCATGGGCAGTGACGATGCTTTGTATAAGTCGTACGTCACGAAGCCCGTTAATGGCACAGCTATATGGTATATAAGCTGCGATCTGTATAATAATATAGATATTGTCGATACCCTGACGAGATTGGCAATAGTGCCGTTGATTCTTGAGATCGGGAAGGATGCCTCCATCACTGTTTTTGCTATCAGGTCAGCCGTTCCCTGGATTTGAGCTGGATGTATGAATCGCGGGTGTATGGAGCCTTGTGCCGCGAATAAGACGGCATCCGTTAGGATTTGTACATCTATTTCGTACTGTAGCACTTGTTCTTCTAATATTTACAGTGCTGTGAGGAAAATTGTTTCCTTCTGCTCTTTGATGTGTTGTTGATTTAGTAGCCGAATGCTAGTTTCCATTTCCGATGTTTTCTGGTGCAGGGCGCCAAACTCCCTGTAGATGATTTCGGTTTGATTTATCAATAGCTTTGACAAATGTATTGTTTTTCTTTCCGTTTGCTCGATCAATGCTTTGATTTCCTTTTCTGACTCTTCGTCGAGAGTTCCGAACAGACATTTACTGCCTTTTCCCACGATCGAGGCCCACGCTCATCGCCTCCGGTTCTTCACTCGTTTCCCTTGTCCTTGAACCAACTCCAGTACTCTTTCCGTATCCTGGTTGCTGCTCATGATTTGCTTATACACACTTTTCAATTGTTGTTCGTGCTGACAGTTATTGCTGTGTGGCTTATAATATTGCGTTAATACTCTCCAGTTATCTAGCAGCTTTTCTCCTTGCTGAGTAAAGCGTTCTAGGTTTACCCGTTGTATAATTTTTCAGGTAATACTCGAGGTTGTTAATAAGCCAAGATTTTCGGCAAGTACAACGGGGCTTTTTTCGATAGGGCGTATTTGCGCATCTGTGATTCCGTTGATACCGGTTAGCCTGAAAGCATACATGCGTTCGCTAATCTTTGTTTTCTTTTTTTTTCTTATTTTTTGTTCATTTAATATATTAAGTATCCTAGCATTACGTGTAAAAAAAACCCTAAGGCCCGGATACCGGTTAACTTTTGAAGGAAAAGTTTCAATTGTATTTGAATTATTTTTTTTTTTTTCGATTTTTTTTTTCAATTCAATGCCCTTTCCTCTATGAAAAAAAATGTGCGAGGTTGTCTTACTTTACGATAATATTATGCTTATAGTATTCGTAACTAAACATTTATTTGGCAATTTAATACACCGTTATAGTCCCTACATTATTTACTTATTTACTTATTTACTAGAGATGATACAGAAGCTGTGATAATTTTTATCCGCCTTACTTTGCCCCAGTACTTTGATCTGGTAGCTTACAGAGTAGTATGATGCTTATAATAGATTTACAAGCTAACATAAAAAATACTTTCCCATCTTTTTTGTTTGTTAAAGGTTTTTGTCTAAACTTGGTTAGATTTATTTTTATATATATAATAGTTACTAATTTTTTGTTGTTGTTTGGTTATTTATTAAAATTAATTCGGAAATGCGTCTTCATATCTTGTTGTAAGTGGTTTTATTAAACGAGGAGCTATTTGATGCCTTGGATATTGTTCCGATATTTTATTAATTTATTGCTACAACTTGCTTAATTATTTATAAAAATTCAAAGGTGCGCCCCGTATTACTTCTACGGTGTCATTTGCTACCTCCGTTGAATTTTTTTTTTTTTTTGGGGCAACTTGCTAAAATTCTATTCAGTTACCTATAGATATCCCAGTTTGTATAGCCGTAGTTGCTAATCTACATTGTAAAGAGAAAAATTCAAGGAGACTTATTGAAATTTCTAAAGAAAAGGGTACCTTTTATTTGGTAAGGAGAAAGTTAGGAGAAAGTACGAGTTTGACGAATATAAGTGTTGATGAGAATATACTTCAAGAATGCGACAAGAAGAAATACTCAAGGGTTTGTACTTAGTTATATTTAAATTATTAATATCTAATTGTTTACTGAGATAACATTATGAATTGAAATTATTATCTACATTTTATAGATATGGAAAATGAACAGTTTGAGACGATTCAACAAGTATTTAACAGTAATGAAAGTATATTGGTTTAGCTATTCCCTTTGGATTTTGGAGATTTCTGTCAAATACCGTTACTCAAGTTTTCTTTTATAAAAGATACCAGAAGAGTTACTTAAAATTTTTGTATAACCTCATTTTTATACTAATGATAATTAAAACTATATTTTAAATAATTCCATTTGCAAAAAGGAGTTAACATTATTTATTATGAATACCCGATAGAGATTTAAAAAAAAATGTACATAAATGATGAGTAATTTCTATTCTAGCGATAGAAACTAATGTTATTGCTTGTATGGATTCAGATTGAGAAAAAAAAAAATTGAGACGCTGTGAAAATTTTAAAACCTCGAAGATATAAGTTTTGAGTAAAACGCATTAAAAAATAAAATATAGCTAATGCTTTACTTTATTAATACTAATCATATATGAATGTTTTCTGACTTATAAGAACTTAAAGAATTAATTTCCGCGATAAAAATTTATTCCTTTTTCATTACCAAGACGAGGTAGAATATTAATTATTACGTTAATTACATGGTTTTTCTTTTTAGGGAGGAACAGTCGTGATTGTATCAATGTTTCATATCCCTCCTTTACATTTGTTAATTATTTTATTATCTATCCTAGTGTAATAAATAATGTGGTCTATAATATACTTCCAGTGTGACAGTCCGGTATGTACTCGTGCCACTGTTAGAACATGGTGTGCGCGTGTGTGCGTGAACCCCGATAGGCAAAATCGGTGTGAGCGGAGTGCGCGTGTGTGCGTCCATGCCAATGCTACCTAGAGCACGGCGTATTCGACTGTACGTGTGTGAGTAAACTCCGATAGGCCAAATCGGTGTGAGCGAAACATGCATGTGTGCGTCCGCGTCCATGCTAGCTAGAGCACGGCGTATGCGACTGTACCTGTGTGAGTGAAATGCGCATGTGTACGTCCGTGCCAATGCTCGCTTATGATAGTTCTGTTTTGCGTAGTATTTTATGATTATTTTGCTATCTATCCCCTTTACTCTAATTTTTTTTACAGGTATTTAAATTGCATAACAGTTAAATATTTTTTTTTTCTTTAAAATGTGTTTCCTATTAATTCTTTTGCTCCCCATCGAGTTGCTATAGAGTCTTATGCTATAGGTTTTTATTATTGTTTGACATGTGTGGTTAACTGTAATCTATGATTATTCATTTTTTTTTTGTTTACAATATTACTTCGCTTCTACAAGGGTTTTTTTTCTTTTCTTGTTAAGTAATGGTATCCCATATTAATTTAATATTTTTATGCGAACTTGGCCCTTTTTTTATTGTTGAGTACGATTAAAAAAAAATGGCTCAAAAGTCCTTTTTTGTTGGTGGAGAGTGCCAGGAGTTTGTCTGTTTTCACATCGGGAAGAGTCTGACCGAAGCATGTAATTTCATGCATTCTCCTCGTGGTCCACACGCACCTTGTTTTGTACATGTTGTAAGTGATTGCAATTTGATTTATATTGGTTCTCTTTTTTTTTTGTTTTTGCTACTATGTTTTCCGTAATTTTTCTTTTTTTTGTTTCAGTTTTGTGACGTTTTTCCTCCAGCTGCCGTGGAGTCCGCCAATAACCAGCTTGCCGCTCTAGTGCGTGCACCGGGCGTCGAGTTCTCTGCGTTGCGATTGCGGCGAACTCGCACGGCCGGTGTATTTATTAATGACAAGGTGGATGATACGTGCTCGCTTAGCAGTGAAGAGCTAATGTCTCGCCTGCGTGTAACAATTTTGTAGATTTTTTTTTTTTTTTTTTTTTTTTTTTAGTTTGTTAGGAGTATTTTTTTTTTCTCTCTTTTTTTTCAGTGTGATTCGGCAGGTCTTCCTCTCTCTCTTGCCGGCCAAGAGAATTGGATATCCGATTCCATTGAGGATATCGTGTCCAAGCGCTCCGGACAAGTTTATTTGATGAATTTTGAAAGAGCTGTGGGGGCCTTCCGTACCATATCGACCCAGCCCGGAATCCATTAATAGATGTGTCTTCGGGGATTAATGTACCTACTTATTATTTGTCCGGCAATCGTTCCTTCTTGGAGGTACAACCTGAAGATGGCTATCTGGACTCGTGTAATGTCGTGCACTGGGGCGAGGAAGGCGCCGTCAAGATTTGGCTATTCATCCATCCTGATTCGTCGTGGGCCCTGGCGACAGTTTTAAGAGGCATTATACGAGACTCGCGGACCGCTGGGGACCATGCGTCGGCGTGGCTAAATGGTTGTGGCTACCCGCTGCACCATAAAAATATTGTAGTGACTCCGGAGTTTCTCCGGACGGCAGGTATCCCATACCAGGTGGCGAGCCAGCCACCCGGTACCTTAGTTTACGTGCGTAATGGAGTGTACCACCAGGTCATAAACGCTGGTATTCTCCTGGCTGAGGCCGTAAACGTGGGCAGTTCGTGCTGGAACGCCGTCCCGTACCAGCCGGGTTGCGGCTGCTCTGGAGCCACCATCCAACCGATAGTTCGAAACCGAACCTCTGGTGAGGTAACCCGCTCTCACTCGCTTCCGTTTCACCAGTGTCCTGTGGATGGCTGCGTCAATGTGGGGCCCACTGCCGCGGCGGCGTGATTACATGCCCGTAGCTACTTGGTGGTTCCTGGGCCCGAACTTGTCCGTCACGCTTGCCGACAGTGCTCGGCTGTGTACGTAGGTGAGGCTGCCCTCGCACGGCACGTGTTGGTGCAGCATCCTGATGGTCAGGATGGGATGGTGCGTAGCTTGTGCAAGATATGCAATAAAACGGTGAGGACTAAATATCTTCCCGAGTATTGGCGCAAGTGTCGAGGTTCACAGGTGACCTGTGATGGGTGCCAACGACAATTTCACCCTGGTGGCATTGGATCGCATAGAGTTCGGTGTTCCGGCGTGCAGCGGACACGAGAAAAATGTTCCTCGTAGAACGGTTAATGTGCTTCCAGCGGTGCGGTCACGTTCTCCACGGTTCTACGCCTTTGAACCGTGTCAGCATTGTTACCGTGTCCGGCGACTTCTCCAACCGCTGGGGCTTTCTATGCGCTGTTGCCATCGTGTGATACGCACATTTCCATGGTATAAAAAGGCTGGGTGCATCGTGATTCAGTTAGCAATTCGTTATTACTTGTTGGCACTCTATCTACTACAATCATGGTCTTCACTGGTCGCCTGGTGGCTTCTGGCATGGGAGCCAAGGGCCAATACGAGATCGGAGCTCCGCAGCTGGTCTTTTTGCTGCATATGGTGACAGAGGCCGTTGATGCTCGGTCCTTAAGAGCTCCTTTTCCTGGTACCAGTAGGGGGGAGGCATACACTTTGTCGCTAGGGTGAGGAACAGAAAAGATTTCCTTTCTCTCTCTCTCACTTCCTTATATTGTATTTTTTCTGCGAAAAAAAAATTTTTTTTTTCCATTTTTGTGTTTTTTTTTTCTAGTCCCGCGGCTTCCGAGGAGGGCTTTCTCAAGGCCGTCGTGGCGCGATGTGTGGGCGTGGCCGGATGCCGCCCACTCCTGCGCCATCGAGGGGCCGCGCTGCTTCGTTCTGGGATGTGCCTCCGATCTCTCCTTGTCGTAGACGACGTGAGGGGTCCTTCCTCAATGGTTCCCATTGCCCGTGCCGGAACTTGAGATCGACGACTGTGAGGGAAGGAGCGGGTCCTGCCTCCCCTCCGAGTCGTGGGGACATGTTTAGGTTCTTCTGGGGCCGTGTGCCGTCTCCCATTTGGTTCAACAAACTTTCTGGGCTACCGACCTTGGCGGAATACCAAGCCAACATCGATGCTCGCGTAAAAGAGGGCACTCGGCGTGCTGCCGAGCGACGTTCGGCTGAGCGTTCGATGTTTAGGTCGGAGGACTGTGTGGGTCCTGATCTACCCGCCGATGCTGGTCGCTCACGGACACCCTGCTTTTCTCCCGTACCTGACCTTTGTCGGCGGACTGAGCCGGTAGCTCATCGTGGGACAGATGCCTACTTCCAACACACCGACCGTCGGCGTGCTTCTCCAGATATTCCAGTTGGTGATCCTCGGGATTCCAGTGAGCGGAGTCACGTTACGGCGATGGCGTCAGTAATTAAGGTATTCGTGACCTCTTATTTCGTAAAAGTACTCTTTTGTTAACCTATATATAAGGATATTTTGTTTTATTCTGTGTGTCCTAGGTAGCCGTTCTTGATGGTCGCTGCCGTCTGCTCTCCAGCTGCCATGTGCACAAGAACTCTTGAGTTTACCTTTTACAATCTGTATATGATTATATACTGTATATTGATCTTTCTTTTTTTTCCTTCAATATATTGGAATTCTATATAAATTTTTTTTTGTTATTTATGATCCCCCATTTTTCCTTATTCGATACCTTCCTTTCGAAATTGCAGTTTCTCTTTTTTTCATATACCTAATTGTCTTATCATTTATATTAAACTAAATTACGATTAAAAATAGTGGTCATAACACTCCAAAAACAATATCGGTCATACTTAAGATGTGAAAAAGTTGTATTCCTATAATATGCAGGCCAATTCCGCTCATTATTAAATTAATATGAGATGTGTTCTTTTTTTTTTTTTCAAAATGTAAATTTATTCCTATATTCATTTTATGAAACCACATTTAGTACGGATTGGCACAATTTTATGACATTCGAGTCTCGTTAAATATATGTTTGCAATAGTACCTCTGAAGAATAGCTAGTTTGTGGTTATATTTCGACAAGAGGATACCTTTTTATTATACTAATTGCAGAAAAAATGTGTTTGGTAGTTTGAATATTTCCCAAGGCCAGTCTATTTATGAAATCCTATATAGTTAAAACAATCTTCTTCATTTATCTATGTATTTTATTTTTCATTATTAAATGAGATATATTCATTGATTGACTATTTGGTCGATTCTACTGTTTTATTTTTTGTAAGTAATGCTGCTAATGGGTAATACGGGCAAGTTTTTCGCGAGTGTCCTTTTTAATTAAAGGCCCAATGAAAAAAATTGTCAAAATTACGAAAAACAATAAGTTAATATCTTATTGTAGTCAAAGAAAGCAATCGAAGTGTTTCGTCCAGGCTACTAGATTGGACTCATCAGTGATGATCTAGTAGCCGTCATCCGACACTTGCCGCTGGGTGGTCACGGCCAAAGCTTTATAGACTGAGCCACCTTTTTCACTAGTGGAAAAGGAGGCTCCATCTATCGGTGTATAATTAACCCAAACACCGTATAATATAGTATAAATTTATGAAGCTAATGCCCGATCAAGATTTCATGTAAGTAATGCTGCTAATGGGTAATACGGACAAGTTTTTCGCGAGTGTCCTTTTTAATTAAAGGCCCAATGAAAAAAATTGTCAAAATTACGAAAAACAATAAGTTAATATCTTATTGTAGTCAAAGAAAGCAATCGAAGTGTTTCGTCCAGGCTACTAGATTGGACTCATCAGTGATGATCTAGTAGCCGTCATCAGACACTTGCCGCTGGGTGGTCACGGCCAAAGCTTTATAGACTGAGCCACCTTTTTCACTAGTGGAAAAGGAGGCTCCATCTATCGGTGTATAATTAACCCAAACACCGTATAATATAGTATAAATTTATGAAGCTAATGCCCGATCAAGATTTCATGTAAGTTCTGCTAATGGGTAATACGGGCAAGTTTTTCGCGAGTGTCCTTTTTAATTAAAGGCCCAATGAAAAAAATTGTCAAAATTACGAAAAATAATAAGTTAATATCTTATTGTAGTCAAAGAAAGCAATCGAAATGTTTCGTCCAGGCTACTAGATTGGACTCATCAGTGATGATCTAGTAGCCGTCATCAGACACTTGCCGCTGGGTGGTCACGGCCAAAGCTTTATAGACTGAGCCTGTACGAAACACTTCGATTGCTTTCTTTGACTACAATAAGATATTAACTTATTGTTTTTCGTAATTTTGACAATTTTTTTCATTGGGCCTTTAATTAAGGCGATGTGAACCTCAAAATCAACCCAATTTCATTATTTAATTAATAAACATTCGAACGTTTATTTGGAAAAGCATTTCTTTCAGGCGCTCCGTGTATGTGAATACTATACTAAGATTTTTTTTGTGCGATTCTATCAGCATTTCCATGAGATAAACACTTTTTAAAACTGGCAAAATTCGAAGTATACAGATCCCTACTTATCGGCATTGCGGCTTTTATTTAATTAAATAAATTCTGAGTAAATTTTTGGAAAAACAGCTCTTTCAGGCGCTCCGTATATGTAAATACTATACTCAATTTTTTTTGTTAGTAATTCTATTATTATTTGCAAAAGAAATATACATTCAAAAATTTGTCGGTAAGTACACATTACCTTAAAAAGGACACTCGCGAAAAAAAAAAAAAAAAAAAAAAAAAAAAAAAAAACTTGCCCGTATTACCCATTAGCAGCATTACTTACATGAAATCTTGATCGGGCATTAGCTTCATAAATTTATACTATATTATACGGTGTTTGGGTTAATTATACACCGATAGATGGAGCCTCCTTTTCCACTAGTGAAAAAGGTGGCTCAGTCTATAAAGCTTTGGCCGTGACCACCCAGCGGCAAGTGTCTGATGACGGCTACTAGATCATCACTGATGAGTCCAATCTAGTAGCCTGGACGAAACACTTCGATTGCTTTCTTTGACTACAATAAGATATTAACTTATTGTTTTTCGTAATTTTGACAATTTTTTTCATTGGGCCTTTAATTAAAAAGGACACTCGCGAAAAACTTGCCCGTATTACCCATTAGCAGCATTACTTACATGAAATCTTGATCGGGCATTAGCTTCATAAATTTATACTATGTTTTATTTTTTCTTCCGCGTAAAAATATTCTTACAATTGAACGCAAGGTGTATGTATATATATAGTAACCAAGCACATCTTTTCCTATAGATATGCATAGTTTTAAATGAACTATTCTTTTTCATATGTACTTTCTTTCTATTCATATGTGTGTAACGAGACAAACACCCTTGCCAAAGTTAACCTGGTATGGCGTCTGAGGGGCCGTGAAAAAAAAAATTAAAATAAGAATGCCGATCGTTATTTCGTTAACCCGAACTTATTCTTGAGATTCTCATCCTCGTTATTGACTGTTAATCGCGGTAATTCATAACTACGTTTTATCACGTCCATATGTACTACCCGCGTCTGTTCCCCCTTTTGTATTTTTACATTATGAGTTCGTGATTAATCTCTATGATTTCGCAGGGTCCTATGTACTCGCGGTCAGTTTTACCATGCTTAGGTTTCTTTAACACGTATACCATTTCTCCCTCGCGGAAATGTGTAACATTTTGTCGTTGATCGTAGTATAACTTCGATTTATATTTGGATTGGGCAAGGTTCATCGCGGCGAGCGTCCTCAATTCTGCTAGAGAGTATGCTGTATCAGCTAAATATTCATTGTACGTCAAAAGGTGTTCTCGTAGTGGGAAGCTCGAAGGTGTTCATGCTCTTTGACTGAATACTATTTCGTGTGGGGAATAACCTAAGCCTTCGTGTACTGTCGCGTTATAGGAATGCTATGCTAAGGGTAAAAGTTCGTCCCAATTTTTGCAACCCGACAGATATAGTTTTAGGTACTCATTGAGGGTGTGATGCATCCTCTCTATTCCTCCGTTTGATTGTGGGTGATAGGCAGTCGCACAGAACTTATTTATTTTAAACATACGCGCGAATTCTTCCAAGGTTCTATTCATAAAGAGCGAGCCTTGGTCTGATATCAGCGTAACTGGCGGTCCAAAATAACTAATAAGTTTATCCATTAAGACTCGCGTTACCTCTTCCGCTGTAGCTTGCTTGACAGGTGCTAATATGCAATATTTGCTAAAGTTATCCTGTATGGTTAAAATATAGTGATTACTGGCTTCTGTCGGCTCTTTTGGACCCACAAAGTCGATTGATATCTTGCTGAATGGTCTTGACGGCGTATCAGTGATTATCATAGGTAGCCTTGTTTTTACGCGCACGAGTTTCTGCGTCTGACAGTCGGGGCATCCCCGTACGAATTACCGCACGTCCGATTGCATATTTCACCAGTAGGATTCATGAGCTAATTTATAATACGTCTTTGTTATCCCTTTATAACCGCCTATAGATGATTCATGGTACTCCTTGATGATCCTGTAGCGATCTTCGACCTTCGGTACCGGCAGATTATTTTTAAAGAAGACTACCGAGATTTCCATTCCTCCAAACTCCTTATTACATTGTTCCACCAGTATACTTCCTTGCGAGAACAGCGAGGTCTCTGACGATACCTATGGATCGTATTTCCAGCCAGGTCAACAGCTGCTTCAATTTTCGTATACATCGTCTTATGTCCGATCGCAGTGGCCTGCTATTCATGTGTTCTTTTACGAAAACCCCAAACATTTTACCGTTCGGCGCATCGGAGCCGCATATATCTGCAACGTTCCGCGGCATGATTCTCAATTCGTGCTCTGATACATATTTTCTTTCTACTAAGGCTCCTAGCATCTCTGTTTCTAGAGATATATTGGACATTAGTAGGACACTAAGTTTTCTTTGTACGCAAATGGGTGTTCGTCCAATTGTCGTACATGCATAAAAAGTTCAGTTCCTTCGGTGCCTTGTGTCCAGAGGGGCAGTGTGTGCGATGACCTTGCTTCGGCGGTGAGGTAGCGGGTGATTGCTTTATCGTGCCGCGGCAGAGCGACGGCTGTCACATGTCCTTCGCTTACTGATTCTGCACCCTCTGCTTCGCCATCTTCTACCATACTTCCGTGATGCTGACGTGATAAGGAGGGTATTCCCTGTCTCCTTTCTACTGTTGAATTGTTTCTTTGGGGAAAATAAGGCGTATAATGATTCCCTGCTAAGTGTAAATGCATGAATTCTCGGTTTTCATTAGCTTTATAATGATAAAATTTTTCCTTGCCGTCTTGATGAAATTGTACACATATGTTCTTGTTGTACTCTAGCGAAAAAACGTGTATACAGTCAGCGTCTCCGTATTCGTTTTGCGATGATAGAATCTTCACAGTTTCCTTCGGGTTACCGCATCTCCCTATGGCCGAGCTGTTTAGCAATATGTTGCGTAATTCTATGGCCGGTTTGGGTAAGCCTAGAATTTTTATAAGTGAATAAAACAGACAGTTTGTTACGCGCCTAGTATTAATTATTAATACTTAATAAATAGTATTAATTATATTTATAATTATTAATGTTAATAGACTCTCCACGCCGGTTTACGCATAAAACTGTATATAGCGCATTTGAATTTTCCCGCGCTACGCGCCGACCTGCCTGAGAGCAGTACGCGGCGCCGCCGCCAGGCGGCGACGGCCCTACTTTTACGCTCGCCAAAGTAAGTAAGCGCGCTCCGGGACATATAAGCCCCGCGCACCGACGCCTCGGCAGCCTTATTTCCCCCGACTCCCCCTACATAGTAGGACGGTCTCAGCCTCGGCAGAGTAATTTCGGGTGAATAAAGGAGATTTTTGATTAATAAAAACCTTGAGTTTTTATTTACGAGACCTATTGGTCGCGTTTTTGAAGAGTCTTTCCCGGCTCATTTCCCTACCTCTTCCTACTTATCCTTCCAGTCTGCGCCTTCTGGATTTATGTCCTCCGGCAAATTCCGGGCTCTCGAGGCGGAAAAGGAGCTCCTTCGGCTCCGCCTAGGGAACATCGTTCGGGAGCAGGTCTTGGAAAGGCGGCGACTCAGGGAGCATCTCCTCCAGCAGCACCAGCAGGAGCTCAACGACCAGGTCCGGAAGTAGGCCAAGGACCGGGCTCAGCTAC
Source organism: Torymus aiolomorphi (assembly GCA_036365515.1). NCBI lineage: Eukaryota > Metazoa > Arthropoda > Insecta > Hymenoptera > Torymidae > Torymus > Torymus aiolomorphi. The sequence continues at coordinate 123,780,809 of CM070876.1, read as the reverse complement.
AGGCCAGCCACGAGCTGGAGATTCGGCAGCTGCGGGAGCAGAGCCGAGCGGAGTTACAGGAACTCCGAGAGCAGTTGCGGCGAGCGCAACCTAGCGCCGCCCTTCCGCCTCCTCCGGCAGTGTCTCGGACGTACCAGCTCGTAGACACTCCGCCCACTGGCCGAGAACGCCCTTCGTTGGAGCTGACTGTTCGGCGAATCGCCGCAGGAGCGCCTCCGGCTCCTAAGCCCATCGCCTTAGTGGACCTGCCGCTCACCGAGAACGTCCCAGCGAAGAAGGCCTGCCGACCCCCGCCCGCTCATCGGAATGAGCCGGTCCTTCGAAAAAGGACGCAGCCCGTCAAACCAGGCAAGACGACGATAAAGCGTCGGGCGGCGCTAGAAACGACCTCTCTCCCGGAGGCCGCCATCGACCTCACGGTCTAAGGGCCGCGCTCACGCGCTCCCCTTAGTTTTGGCGAGTCAGTTCCCGTTTTGGAACTGACTTTCAACTTTAATCAAACCCAAAAATAATCCCCGTAGCAGGGTGGTGTTGCCTACACCGAGCCAGGTGGTCTCGCCCTACCCCCTAGACCCAGGACCAGGGGTTGACACAGGGGGGATAGTGCTGTGTCCTCCCCCTGTGCAACGAGGGAGTATCAGCGACGAGTCGTCGCCTCTGCAGGCACGCTCTGCCTTACAGCTCGCCTCCGGCTCCGGTTGACGTCGAGCGGTTGCTCCGTCAACCCTCTCTGAGCGTTCAGCGAGCGCAGCGAGCATACTCCGCTCGCAACCCCCCGAGATTGGCGTCGAGCTATTGCTCCGCCAATCCTCTTCACGCGCTCATAGCACAGCGAGCACTCACAGCTCGCACCCAGCGGTGGTTGGCGTCGAGCTATTGCTCCGCCAACCCTCTCCAAGCGTCCACAGAGAGCAGCGAGCATACACAGCTCGCAACCTGCCTTGATCGACGTCGAGCTATTGCTCCGCCGATCCCCTCTCGCACTAAGAAGCAGCCTAGCGAGCGCCTGCAGCGCCTCCCTGCATCGATAGACGTCGAGCTATTACTCCGTCTATCACCTACCTATGCTCACAGGATACATCGGATACGGATAACTTCGCTCCGGCTCAAGTCTGAGCACAACCCTGCGCGCTCAAGCGCTCTCCAGCACTCAGAGTGCCCCTCCTCTTGGTGCGTCGTTCTCTCGCAAACCGAGACAATCGGCCTACACCAGAACAGGCACTCGTGTAAATTACCAGACACAACATCGGTCTGAAGTGCTGTCGGCATACTCGGCATACTCAAAATCGGCTAGCGAGCCGATCCCTCAAGTAGAGCGCTCACCAACGCCCCCCGAGTGCTCACGCCTACATCAAGTTGCCTTCCGGAGAACTCGGTATATCGCTGTCTTGGAGAAGAAGGATATCTGGTTGTGCGCATTGCTGTTCTTCGGTGTAAACGTAGAACCGCCGGGCTAAATCATCTATCGAGGTCATGACACTGTTTTCCCTTACTTCGGGCGCTTCCTCCCCATTCTCCTCTAGGAAATCGAAGTCCATTTCGATCTCATAGAGCGACTCCGTGATGAGTGGTGGAGTACTCATTTCTTGTGTTGGAAAATTTCCTTTGTCTTCGCTTTCTGAGTACGGCGATGCCTTGTGTATAGTACACATACTGATATCGCTGTCACAACCTGGGGTGAGATGGTCAAACTCTTTTCGCACGCGGTATTCTCGCGTCGTCCTGGCTCTTCCAGTGAGTCGTCAACAGAAGGTATTTCGTTGACGATAGTCAAGTTCGGATTGTCCTGATTTCCTTCTGAGTCGTATACATGTTCCCGATTCCTTGGAGTTTGTTGATCGTTTTCCAAGCCCCTAGGCGCGTCTACATCCTCGGTTTCATTTGCGTCCCCCTTCATCTTATCGGCGGGGGGTCTCTTGTTGATGGTTAACTGCTCAACGTCTGGTTGCGTACTTTCTACAGTGCTATCCATGGGTGCGGGCATGTTGGTGTCTTGGTTGTTGGCTTCCCATAGATCAATTCGAAGTGCGAATCGTCCTGCGTGTTTTTGTTCCTCCATGTCGACTGTAAATTTTATTTTTGCTTTTTCTCTAATAGAGTTTCGAAACGCTTGACGTAACCTATTTAGTGCTGAGCCATCTTCCAGGTCCACGCTGCTCACGTCAGTTGCTTCTGTGTGGGCTGGCGACTCCCCTTCATTAACTATGCATGTTGGATTGTTGACAACACCTTCGCTCCCCAGGATGGCTACTTTGCCTAACTCCTAGATTCTGTTTCCTTGATATGTAGCCCTTCTGTCCGCGCTTACAACGGTTGCTGTTGCTTCTATAATTCTATTAGGCTGTAGGTGTGGAGGGCTCGCTCTCTGACTCGTCATTAGTGCTGCCTGTTTTTCCGCTTCTAGAGACTCCCTTAGTATACCCTGGATACGAGTTTGTTCTTGTTTTGGTAGATGATATTTATTGGCCGATATTTTTGTAAGTCTGACATTCGTTAATATGCATCGAAAATCCACGCATTCATGATAGTCTAATACATATACCTGCTCGTTAGTTCCCGATTGAGTGAGCCAATGGATTCGTATGAGGCCCTCGGGACGAGATATTTTTCTCGTTGCTCTACATAGGAAAAACCCATCGTCGGTGTTTCGAATTGTCAAAAACTCATCTTTATCGTATATAATATCGGGCATTACCTTTTCTCTGCCTTCGGAGATTATCACTGCTTGGTCGCTACTCGATTTCCTTGGTTGCGCGTGTAGTTCTCTGAGTTCATTAGTTAGTCCACCGGATCCAATGGCTTCACTAAGATTCTCTCCGCTTTCTGTGGTAGTAGGACCCGTTGGTGTCTCGCCAAATAGTGGTTTTTGTCTTAACGTGTGCCAACGTACAGGGTCTATTTCGGATTGAATAATTGCTGGATTCACTATTGGTGAACTTACGGCTTGGATCCCCCTTCTCATATTGATATGTAGGGAAGTTTCTTATCAGTTTCCGTCTGGGTCAACAGAGGTTCGTCCGTGGGTTCACTGCTCCCTCTGAATTTCTCGCATACTGGAAATCTTCGTCCTGTCTTGTTGTCGGCCTGCTTCGTGTACTTCCGCCGTCTGGTGTGCCCTTTGAATGGGTTAGCCTCTGCATCAGAGTCGTTGGGACCATCTGAGTTAATCAATGTGTTCAGGTTTGGTATTTTCCTCTCCCTAGAATTTCCTGAGCTCTCCGTGTCGGTAGATTCTTGATCTTCGCTGACTACTCTATCTTCACCACGGCTTCTCTTGGCGGCGCCTCTTGTTATATAAAGTGCTCTGGCGGGCGGATCGTGTTCGTTGTAGTTATCCTCTTTCTCCTGTTTCTCCGCTAACTCATATAATTCTACTTTAAGCCTATCAGGGTTATCTTCGCCGTCGTGTATTATCGGGTTACGTGATAGTGCGTCCGCGTTACAATTGCGTGGTCCAGGGCGATAAATTATCTCAAAATCATACCCGCATAATTTCGCCTTCAGCCTATTGAAGCGTAGATCGGGTTTTTTTGTTTTGTGGAAATGTTTAAGAGGTTCGTGGTTGGTAATCACGGTAAATTTCCGACCATACAAGAAGGGCCGAAATTGATCTTTGGCGAAGACGATCGCAAGGAGCTCCCTGTCATACGTCGAGTATCTTAGCTCGGGCCCTCTCAAACACCTGGATCTGTATATGCACGCGTGGTCTTTTCCGATCTCTCCTTGGCCTAATATTGCTCCGAGGGCAAAATCGCTGGCGTCAGTAGTAACTATGAAATCCTTAGTCATATCTGGCGCCATCAGCACTGGTTCGTTGCATAGTGCTTCACGGAGCTTGTCAAATGCTTGTTGTTGTTCTTTCCCCCAGACGAACTCTTGCTTACCTTTGTCATCGCGTTCTCTTAAGGGGGCTAGACACCTTTATTTCTGAAATAAAAGAATTTTATATTTCGATATATAAATGTGAGCCAATTATTTCCCACTTTTTACATATAAAAGGGGGTATATTTACCTTTCCTTAGACCTGTGTTTGAGCCTTTTTTATGGTCCAGAACCATAGTTATCGATGAAACAAGTTTTTTCACTGACCGTAAGCTTTTAAATGTTCCTGCGGAAGGATTGACTCTAGATTTAAGGGGGCTAGACACCTTTTTTCTCTGAAATAAGAAGTCACATTTTAATACATAAATGTAAACTAATTATTTCATACTTTTTACATATAAAAGTGGGTATATTTACCTTACCTTAAAACTTTCTCCGATGGGCCTTTTATATGGTCCAGAACCATAGTCATCGATGAAACAAGTTTTTTCACTAACCGTAAGCTTTGAAATTTTCCTGTGGATAGATTGACTCCAGATTTGAACTAAATTACTCCTGAATAGTATAATTCTCATATGAGTGTAGGAATTTAGGATTAAATGTCGGAAAAAATTTTTACATCAGAAAAATTATGAAAAAATATAAAAAATTAAAAAAAATTAAAAAAGAAACTCTTGAAAAACAGCACAATTTTTTTTTTCTCATTAGATCAAAAATCCCTACACTCATATGAGAATTATACTATTCGGGAGTAATTTAGTTCAAATCTGGAGTCAATCCATCCACAGGAAAATTTCAAAGCTTACGGTTAGTGAAAAAACTTGTTTCATCGATGACTATGGTTCTGGACCATATAAAAGGCCCATCGGAGAAAGTTTTAAGGTAAGGTAAATATACCCACTTTTATATGTAAAAAGTATGAAATAATTAGTTTACATTTGTGTATTAAAATGTGACTTCTTATTTCAGAGAAAAAAGGTGTCTAGCCCCCTTAAACTAAGTAATTCTAAATGGTATAGTTTTCTTAAGAGTGCTAGGATTTTTGATTCAAAGAAAAAAACATTTTTTATCCTGTTTTTTATGATATTTTTCTTAATTGTTTAAACTTTTCCAACATTTTTTTAATGTAAAAATTTTTCTGACATTCAATTTTAAAACCATACACTGATAAGAAAACTATACCATTTAGAAATACTCAGTTTAAATCTGGAGTCAATCCATCCGCAGGAATATTTCAAAGCTTACGGTTAGTGAGCTTATTTTATTAAAAACAATATTGTGAGAAAATTAACTTTAAAGTTTTGATATCTCATAATGCATAAAAATATCCAAAACACGACTCCCTTTTAGTTGATATTGATATTTATGCATATACTGGTTATGAAAAACAATTTGGCATTGACTTCCTTGCGTAGAATTTTATTTTCCTTGGTATTTTTTGACCTAGAAAACAATATCAACTTTTAGTCATTTTATAACATTTTGGCTATACGTGCATCAATTTATTTATCTTAAATACTTATCGTTTTTTTCGCCTTAGGTTAAAAACCTTTTAAGTCTTGTTGTTAATGTGTTGTCTTAACCTCATCTGTCAAGTCCTGCAAGGTCCCATGGTAGTCGCTTGATGATGTATTTTCTTTCAAAATCACTGAAATACGTATAATATATATTTTATTATTTTAGTTAATTATTGAAAACAATATGTATATATACACATACACACACATACACGCACATACACACACACACACACATACACACACGTACACTAACTTGCACACTCCAGGCATATAAAACAAAATTATATTTTTACATTTTTTGCATGGAAATTCTATAAGAAAGTAAATTTTAATTATACAATTATTTCTTGGCTTATGACATTTCCATACAAAAGTGTAAAAATATAATTTAGTTTTATGTACCTCGCGTGTGAAAATTAATGTGTGTGCATGTTTGTAAGATATGTATGTTTATGTATACATATACATATACAATATGCATAATATACGCATGTCTAATGCACAAAAGCATATATATTATATAATATACTTACATAATTTAAAATGCACCTGCTGCATGCGAATCATCCTGGAGGTGCTCTCTAGCTTGTCTTCTCATAATACGAGCATCCTTGGTGTTGGCTTCAGTCTCTTTTCTGCAGATCTAAGTCTGAATCCGTCGCTTGATTCCATCCATTGTAATGCAGTCGATCCAGGAGTGCATTCAAACTTTTCCATGATATTTAGAATACCTGTTTTTCCTTGGGTGAAGCAGGTTACAGCAATGTAAGTACCTATTTCCAAAACTTTCAAGCCACTGAATGAGGTTTTTGGAACTATTTTCCACACGTAGTTGTTGAAACTTTCATTAGAGTTTTGCGTAAAACCTCCAAGACACTTCTGGAGAAGATCTGAACTTGATAAGTCTTCATAAATTGGTCTCGCCTGATCCATGATGGCCAGTGGAATGGCTACTTTATGTTTAAATGTCTTGAGTTTTTTGTTGGCCTTTGCTTTTTGCCATTTACACCAGCTGGTAAGTCCTGATGGGCACAATTGATGTTGAGGGCTCTGATCGGTAGACAACTGATGATAATATGTAGCCCAAATAGCATTTCTCATACCAGTGACAGAATCTGAATGGTCTCTGATCGCCTTTCCATAATAGAAAGATAAGGTTCCGATCACCTGCCCTGTCAAGCGACCTTTTCCATCCATTGGTTTTCCATCCGATAGAAGCTTCTTTCCTGATGCCTTCTTTATGTTTCTTAAACGAGTGCCCATCCTCTTCTGAACATGCCCAATGCACTTTATCTTCTTTACTTGCAGTTTGTTACCATAGGGATCCGCTTCTGACACAGATTTGAACACTTTAGAGTCACCATCACCGATGTAATACTCATACTTAACTGCATATTTTTCTTCAGATCGTGAGAACATTTCCTTTATACCATCTACTTCCATTTTTCCAGCACAGCCCTGATGGTTGGCCGTGCAATTTAGTTCGTGCTCTTCATACCATTCTTCATATTCCACTGTTCCTTTTTTTTCTCCCAAACTGAGCAAGATTTACAGAAACTATTTTTAATAGTAACATCTAAAACCTTGCTAGATCTGTTGCCAATAATGCTGGCAACACCTTGTAAAGAAGAAAAGCCTCTTTCCCTCCAAGAGCCGTCACCAGACACAGTAAGTCCAGTTTATTTTAGTTCTTCTTTCACTGCTGTGTCCATGGACTCTTGAGCCGCTTCTGCACAAATATTACCAAGCTGCTCATTAATTTTATCATAAGCAGAATGAGCCACTGGTTGTGATAAATCCATGATTCCAGAGAAAGTTGATAGTCCTGTGTGACCGTGGCCAAGTGCACGCGTGGCTAGCACACTTCTTCTATTTATTTCCCATGCATTACTCATGGGGTCAACTTTCTTGGAAGAATTTATTCTTGCAATTTGACCACATCTGTCACACAGTATATCAATTTTGAATCCAAACCCTTGAAGGCTGGATTCGCTTATACAAACAGGTCCATGGCACTCACTGCAACATAACACTTTTTCCAGTTCAGGAAACAGAATGCTGGTGTTGATAATTCTATTCTTCGTATTGCAGTGAGAAGATGTTGGCGTATTTCTCATTTTTCTAGCTGAAGTTGATGTTCTTCTCCGCTTTCTCTCATTTTCTTCTTTGTGGATATTCCCTCCAAAAGTTTTTGGTCTCTTCTTCACTCTTCCTCTTGAGTATTTGGCGTCAAGATGAGTGCTGGTAAATCGTCCTCTGGCATCTCCTGCCATTTTTAAGCTTTGTTAGAAGTCACTTTAAATTTTTTTTTTTTAATCACTATTTTTATATTTCACAAAGTTCACAACTATATAAACACAATAATTATACTGTGCAACAAAACACACGAACCTCAAATTACACAAAAAGAACACTTTTTATGTAAAAAGCGACGTAAAACGAATCTAAACCATCCGAGTATTCGATTCAGCTGACACTTGTGTTTACAAAAATTAAAGAGCTAAAAGTAGGTTACCGTGTCAAATACTTACATGTAACATACGTATGATATGTGTGTGTTTCTTAGTTCATGGTGCATCATAGTCCAACTGTCCAATGATCTATAGTTCAACATAGTTCATGGTGTACCTTAGTCCAATTATCTATAGTTCAACATTAGGCCTTTTACAGCCAAAGGAACACAGAACACGATATAAGGAACAGATGCAGAAATACCATGGGTTACTATATCTATATATATGTGGAACAGCGCTTATTCCTCGCTGTTCCTCGTATATATAGATATACTAACCCATGTTATTTCTGCATCTGTTCCTTATATTTTTTTGAGTGTAACGGGGCTTACTGTTGTTCATGCCCGATTACTCCAAATCGTTCTATACAATAAAACTGTGGTATATTATTTGATAGATATAATAATTATTCTATGTATTCAATTTTCTTATATATGTATGGTTTATATTCAATTGTTTTATATTATTAGAAATATTTCGACCATGAAAAGTATGAATTACACGTAATTATATACACGGATTGATTTTTGTCAGTTTTTTCTGTTATTTTTTCTAATAAAATTGATTTATTTCTACGGCGTATTTATTTATATTTATAAATATATTAATGTAGATTTATTAAAAAGTATAAAATATATTAACAATTAAAAGAAAATAGAATTCTACCAAAAAATAAAAGTATGTATGTCGAAAAAACTGTATATTGAAAAAAAATGAAATTACAGTGAAAAATCGATAAATAGTTTAATCAGTATTTTATCAATATCTTAAAAAAAATAGATATCGTTTTCGGGTAAAAAGGAGCATATTCTATGGATGTTTTCCTATAAGAAAAGCAAAAAAAAAATCGATTTTTCTCAAAAAAAAGGTGTCTAGCCCCATTAACATCCTCGAGAGTGGCCATGCAATTTTTGCAAAATCTTTCACAAATCAGCGATAGTATCCGGCTAACCCTAGGAACTGTTTTATTTTCTTTTTGCTAGTGGAGGCGGGGAAATTGCGAACAGTTTCAATTTTCTTTGGATCGGGTCTGATTTTTCCATTTCCCACGATGTGCCCCAAAAAACTAGCCTCTCTTTGTAAAAATTGGCACTTGCTCGGTTCGATGGCTTCGTCTAATCTTTTCATCAAGCGCCTAAACCTTTTCCCGTGTTCCTCTAAGTCTGCCGCGAAAACGATAATGTCATCCAGATAGACGTATAACTCAATGCCCTGCAAGCCACTTACTACAAGGTCCATTAGCTCCTGAAAGGTGGCGGGAGCATTTCGTAGCCCCATGCCCATCCGGGTATACTCATAATGCCCATATGGTCCTGCAAAGGCCGTCTTGTGAGCATCCTCGTGGTCTATCGGAATCTGATAAGAGCCTGTTTATAGATCTACAACTGTGATGTACTTAACCGATGCTACTGATTCTATTATATCCGTTGTCAATGAGAGCGGGTAACTATTGCCGACTGTTACCTCATTTAATTGGCGAAAGTCTGTCACCATTCGCCATCTTTTCTCGACGTTTTTACCGCTCTTTTTTGGAACAACCCACATCATTGATGCGTATGGACTATCCGATGGCCTAATTATCCCAGCTTCTAAATATTGTGCGATTTGTCGCTACATTTCCTCTTTAATCGCAGGTGGATGCCGATGTCTCTTCACGCGAACGGATGTGTCCATAGTTGTCACAATCTTGTGTGTGACCAAATGTGTGGCTTTTAACTTTTCTCCGGGGAGTCCAAAAAGGTGCGGGCGCTCTTTTATTAAGTTCTGGATATGTTGTATTTCCTCCGCGTTAAAATCTTTTAATGTATCGGAATCTAGTGCTTTAAATATTTGTGCAGCTCTGTCTGTTTCCTTCTCAGAGTGCATTCGAAGCACCTTAGCTTGGCCGAGTTTGACATCTTCATTTTTAATTAATATAATCGATATCAAGAATTCCGTCATTTTCTCGCATCACCTCGCAGGGCTCCAGTGTGACGGTCGGCGCTTTAATCCTTATCAATTCCTCGCTAAAATGATAGCATAATGCGTAGGCCATGCCTTCTTTATTTTCGGTTAGGAAGTTAACGAATAATAGCCCGGGCCTTAAATTCTGCAATGGGACGAACCCAACTTTTTTATCCATATTCTGCACGCGTGCGTAAATAACTTGTCTCGTCTTTGGAGGGATTATGAACTCTTCATCTTTCTCGAACGGTATTACTAATTGGCCGAATTCTAAACATCTGTTGGCGGCATTAATTCTCCCTTTATGTCGGGTCAACGTATTCCAACCTAAAAGTCCATCAGTCTCGATGGGGAAACTGTCGGGCACTATGTGCGCCTCGCATAATAGTCCACTCAAACTTATATTAGTGCGTCCGAGGGTCACACATTCTTCCGGAGTGATACCACGTATGGATACCTTACTATACTCATCTACGTCGACATCTTTTTTTATGCAACGTTGCTTAATTAATGATAGGTCTGCTCCCGTATCTATGTAAAATCGGCCTTTGTTTCTATTTAGCGCTGGGCTTCTCAAATTTACTATCGGCGGCCTCCGTCCTGCTTGGGCAAACCTTACCATGTACTTGGGTTTTTCCTTATTTGCCACTTCAGCTAATTGCTCGATCCGGCAGGATTCTGATACCGAGCATCCTGCAAGTTTAAAGAATTGTTGGCCACGTCTCCGCCTTCCTGGCATCTGTCATCGCTGAACCTGCCGTTATTATTGTTGTTATTATAGTTTGGACTGCGCCTTTCGTAACTTCTACTTCTGCTGTCTCCATAGTCATTCCGGCGGTCGCCATCGTTTCCCCGATTGGTGTAGTTCCTATTGTCGTTACGGTGTCGATAGTTGCTGTCATTACCCCCTCGAGACCAATTATCGTTGTGTTTGCGGTTAGGTCGCTAGTTATAATCCCTCCTATCGAGTGCCCTATCGTGATTTCGATTTCGGTAGTTATTACGATCATTTGGGCCGTGTCGTCTCTGATATCTACGTGGTTCTCGTCTATCGAAATTTCGTGGCTCGCTCGGTCTATGTGACCTCGGCGGTGGTGCTGTGTAGGCGTTCTGTGCTGGCGGAGACACGGGATAGGCCTTGTAAATGACCGGTGTCTGATTTACGTGTGGCGCGGTTTCAGCTTTCTTCTCGGCCTTTTCCTTGCTGACGCGACCGTTTCTTAGAGCTCTCTGTAGTGAGTAACATTCCTCGTATGTGTGACCCCGTACATGGCAGAATTCGCACGATTTTGCATCGGCATTCCCTCTCCGGCGTTCTTCAGTTCGATGATTGGTCATATTACAATGGCTACAATATTACAATGGCATCTCTAGCAGGTGCGAGCCTGATTTTTGCATCCTGTAAGGCGTCGGTATTTAATGAGGAAATTTTTCTGGCCAGCTCTTTTAATACCGTTGCTGTAGATGTGGCTTGCTCCGATCCTTTATAGGTATAAGTCGACTCCCCACGTCGTGCTCCGGTCTTTTGTTCAATACGGACGGCCTCCGTGATGGCCTCCCACAAGTTCGTCGGGTTAGTTGCTCTGACTTGATACTGCAGCTCCCCCTTTAGCCCAAACAGGAACTGCTCCAAGGTTTCTTGTTGTCCTCTATTTTTGAATGTAAATCTCTCAGAGTTTACAAGTGATCGATCGGCGTCGTAGGAGATCAATAATCGGTTGAGTAGAATTTCTACTCGCTGGCCATAGCTGCCTGCGCTTTCTGCGGGGCCTTGTTTGACTATTTTTATTTATGATAGAGTTTGATGTGCCCCTCCGATATGGCTATATTGAAGGTTCATGTCCTCCAAAAGCCTTTCCACCGAAGCATATTGTGTCAACCGAGTCGCGAAACCTTCGGCTGCCGGACCGCGAAATTTTGAAGCTAAGGTGTTAAATATCCATGACTCTGCTGTCGGTCCAAAGGCGTAAAGTACACTTCTTACGCCCTGGCAGAAAGTAGCCAACATGTCGGGGTTCCCGTCAAAGAGGGGGATAAGATTTAATGCTTGGTGCAGCATGAGTGACCCAGATAGATCTCGTGTCCCTGAAGAGGGTCTCTCCCGCCGAGTGTTCTCGGGAAAATTGGATGTTGGTGCCGCCGGAGGCTGATACGCTTGCGGGTATCCGTATCTGTCAGCGAATTGCTCCATATAGGCACGGTCCTTATACCAGAATTATCAAAACCCGAGCGCATCCCGTAATCGAGATTGTAGTCTTCGTTTCATTGTCGGGCTACGAAGGATGCTTCCTGGTTGATCATGAGAAACCTGGGGGCGTGCGCGTACAGCGGTGCTATTTGAGGGTCGTATTTCTCTTCCTTTCCCCAGAAGTCAAAATCCTGGAGTGCTTGTGGCTCTACCCTGGTTCCGTAGCGCCTACCTGGTCGCCTATTATCCGCCGGTTTGAACGTATCTTTTTGAGGCCCGCTGAAGGCGTCTCGATCTCGGGGCTGCGGATGCTCGAGCTTGAGCGGTGGCTTAGTGTCCAGTATATTCCCGAAGAAGAGGATTGAGTGAGTGACCCTCCGGCTCCTTGCACCCCTTGGTTCTTAGTTTTAGTTGCTCCTTTATCGAACCCTTCTGATGATATAACTGAGGTAACTTCGAGCCTTTCCTCTACTTCCCGCTGCTATGTCTCCAGCTGGAGGCACGTGCGTTTGGCGACTTCCGACTCGTCTTCGCTATAGGTCTCGGTGCCCATTCCTATCACCTTATCGAGCTTATTTAGTCCTCGCTTGATTGCGTCCAGGTGCGGGTGATTTAAAGCGACTTCTGCGGTCGTCATCGCACATTGCATATCTAATTGTGCTTGTAGGGTCGGTTTTATTTCTACATAGCGCTGCTCATCGAGGACTTTCATATATTGGGGATTCCGCCCGAGGTTAGGGTCTAGCTCGCTAGCTTCGTCTTGTAGGTGAATAAAAGTGCTCTCCTTCTCGCGGTTGGTTTCAGTAGCATCTTTTTTTCTTTTCCTGAAGTCCAACATGGTAATGCGAATTCTCTACGGTATTAAGATGATTCTGGCCTTGCGCCGTGACACGTCTTTCTATTCTCACGGAGGTTTTCCTCGGCAAATTCTATTAATAAATTAAACCGTTGGCTAATGGTGGGCGCGAATTCCAATTTCTGAGGTAGGCTATTCAGCGTTTTCCTTTGCTGGGTGAGTTTATGTCTATTAATTTGTGGAGAGTCATCCGTCTTCCTCCCCTTTTCTTTATTTCACGCCAGATATGTTTACCGCCGTTGTTCATGCGAGAACTGGTGTCACGCGTAAGATTGTCTATTCTCGAAGGAAAGAGTGGTCGCTACGAAGCATACCTCGGGAGACGTCGCTACTAAGGTTACGCCAGGGATGGAGTAGAGTAACCGCTACTAAGCTTTTCTAAGGAAGCGTCGCTACTAAGCTTACGCCAGGATCAAGATAGAGTGACCGCTACTAAGCTTGTCTAAGGAGGCGTCGCTACTAAGCATACGCCGGGATAGGAAGGAGAAGTGTGGAAAAGAGAACAATCTTTTTAGATGAATTAACGCAACCGATACTTTCTAAATATTTTTTTTTTGAAAAATTTCCGATTTATGTTTATGTTCCGAATTTAGTTTTAATTGTATGGAAACTTGTGCCACGCGTTTGTTTCCCCACGAAGGACAATTAATGTGATAATTAGATTTTTACTTACCAACAGATGCCGATGACAATGATCATCCACTTCGCGCTCATTCTTCGTTTCGTCCTTCCACGTAGTGCGTCACTCGCGAATATATGAAATATATAATAATCTTCAATACTTCACGCGAGAACCCCGCACCTAGACCAGAAAATGTTACGTGTGAGAGGGTTCTATTTCTCGTGGCCAGTCCGGGTGATAAGCCCAGAAAGGTGCACAATGAAGTATAATATGAGAATATATGTATAGAATGAATACTTAGTTTATTGTCGTTAAAGTATTATCGCGAGAGAGAGAGAGAGAGAGAGACGCTCCTAATTTAGTTGTACACGAAGCGGTAGATTGTTGGTGGCAGGAGCGGACTTGGTGGCTCGGTGGATTAGGACGTTGTCAATCGTCTCGGGGAGTCCGTGGTGACTGGGTTGATGATCGTGCTGATTTCCTCTCGTGCAGCGTTGGCTGTAGCCTCGATCTTCTCTCGGGCGTCGTCCTAGCGCCGGTCTCTCTCTTTGGCTAGCCACCGCCTCGCGGAGTGCTGCCGCTTTTATAGTCCTGATTGATATGTCCCCTCCTTTCTTTGATCGCCTATGAGTGGGCTATTGCCGATGAGTCTCCGAACTCTGGCTTAGCGACCAAGTCCCGGCGTAAGCATTTTCGTGTTCGGGCGAGTCGCTGTGACTATTTCACGCCTTACCTAAAATGCTGAGTTGTAGCTATCGCTGCTTCGTTTTTGTGCTTCAGCTATGTATGCGAAGCTACCACCCGTAACAATGGACTGCAACGAGTATTTTGTGAAAAAACTTTGCATCAACTGCTTTTATGAAAATTGTAGTTGGCATGAGAAATACTTATACTTTTTAGTCAACTTTAAGCTTCAAATTTTGTAAAACCTAAAGGATCAGGTGATATCAGAGATTTAAATTTTAATTCTGAAAACTATGTCTGTACTAAAAGCAGCATTGACGGCTAGTGTATACCCAAAATAAGAAATTTCCTACATAAATTTTTTTTTTTAACAACCCACAAGACATTCTATAGAAAAATAATATCATACCAAAAAAATACACGTTCGATTATATTATTTCAAAAAAGTTCACTAATGTAATCATTTTATCGAGCTCCTTAAAAAAACAATGAAATTTAGAACTTTTGTGAATAACTATACTACCATTTAATAATGTTATTAATAATATACTATAACAACCCGTATGAAAATAATAATGTATGAAACCGTAGGAAAAGGTATAAAAACGTATAAAAATTTACCTTTCTATTGGTTTTTGGACATATTTTATACAGTTTTATACATTTTTATACAGACTAATACATTTTCAGACATTTTCTTACAATTCAGAAATTCTTCCATGTCAAGTTTGTAAAAAGATTAATGTAATAAAAACATAAGAAACAGTATAACAATGTATATTTCCGTATATTTCCGTAGATTTTTTAAAATTTATTACATTTTTATACGGTTTTATACACTTTTATACAGTTTAATACATTTTCATACAAAATAAAAAAAAAATAAATAGAAAAATAAATAAATAGATTATGTTTTTATGTTTATAAAAACGTAATTACGTTTCTACGTTTTTTACGTTTTATAAATTCTGAAAAACGTAAAAAACCGTATGAAATTGTATAAAATCATTGCAAATCGTAGAAAACTGTATTAAAATGTTAGAAACCATATGAAACCACATTGAAACGTATCACAACGTATTAAAACGTATAAATTTGTCCAAAAACCAATGTTTAGATCTGGTTTTATACGTTCTTATACAGATTTATACGGTTATATACGGTTTCATACATTTCTTTTTTCCCATACGGGAACCTCTCATAACGTTTTTACACTATGTAATTATTATTTTCTCTTATAAAGTTGTGAAATCTATCTAAAAAAACATTTTACAAAAGTTTAAACTAAGGCAAGTATTAGTCTCTCTCTCTCCCGCCCTCTCTCTATTTCTCCCCCTTTCTCTCCCTTCTTTGCCCCTCGCCCTCTTCCTCTGTCCGTCTCTCTCAATATCCGTCAAACCCTGTATCAAAAACTTTAATGAAGAACTTAAATATATTTTCAAAACAATCAACACGTCCTTTAAAGAACTAATTTTTTAAGGATATTCTAACAATACAATTTGTCTAGTCTTGTTATTTATTGTAATCTCATCTATTCAACAAGCACTCTCTACAAATAGTAATAATTTTATGACAGTACAAATAATAATATTGTTAATAAAACTTTCTACGAAAGTATTAAATAAGGCAAGTATAGAAGTTTTTTGTGAATAATTTACCTCTCTCTCGCCCTCTCTCTCCCTCCGTCTCTTTCTCCCCCACTCTCTCGCTCTCTCTCGCTCCCTTCCCCTTTTTATTCCCCCTTCTGCTCTCTCTCATTCTATCTCAATATCCGTAAAACTCTGTACCAACAACTTTAATGAAAGCTTAAATATTTTTTCAAAACAATCAACAGGTTCTTTAAAAAACTAATTTTTTAAGTATATTCTAAGAACACAATTTGTCTATAGTTCTTTTATTTATTTTAATCTCATCTTTTCAACAAGCACTTTCTACAAATGGTAATAATTTTTTTCATGACTGTACAAATAATAATATTGCTATAATAAAACTTTCTACGAAAGTATAAAATAAGGCAAGTATAGAAGTTTTTTCTGTATAATATCTATAAAATAATATTTATGATTTTTTAGAAGAAATCAAATAAATACTAGTAAGAAGGTCTTCTACTTCTTTGAGTCAATGTATGCTGAGCTAATTATATGTAAGTACATTCAAATTGTTCACTGCAAATCAAACGAGCGAAAGTTGTGAAACCAATTATCGATAGTCAAGTAATGCAAATAACTCTCGGAAAATCTGTATGACTGTTTTCAGAAATGTATTCAAATTTGTTCATTTTTCTAGACAAATTAAACACAAGAAAGTACTGAAATCAATTTATTGTAGTCAAGTACCGGTCATAAGTTAACTTGACTGACATAATAGAAATTTTCGTATCTCGTGTGGGAAATTACATTTTACGCCCACGTTGTAACTTCAAAATTATTCAGCCAGCGGGCACTTAACGCCCAAGAGGCCCAATAGCTCATATAATCCTACAAAGCTTTATAGATCCTACGCACTTTACGCCCGTGTGGGCGAAAATTATTTAAATTTTATAACTATAATGCCTTCTTTTTATTTCTAAAATTCATAAGAATTTTTTCAGATAGTTATGAAAAGTGAAAACCTGTATAAAAAATTACATAGACCAACACATCACTATTTTTCATTATTCTTTCCCAATTCTGAACTTTCTATAATATTGCGCATCTTGGGAGGACAAGAGAAGTCTAGAGCTGCTCTGGCAGGGGTGGTCCCCCGATCTCCCATACATACTTGGCGGGCCTGATGGTTTGCAGTTCCGGTGGGCTACTTAAATGTAGAATACTAAATTTTTGCATAAATTCTTTAACAATATTTATACCTATAAGTCCACTATAAATAGTTGCATTGGCTCTAATTTTTAATTGATACTAGTCTAGGCATTATAGACAACTGATGACAGGAATTCCCAATAGAGTAAAAAAAATATGAGCGTATAGGAAATTAAATTTAAAAATGAGTTTCTTTTTCATTAAATTCGATCCTAAGTAGCGAACATAACCAAAAAAATTGGCAAAGTGTACAAAAACGGTTTTTCGTAAATAACTAAAAAAATATAGCTTCTACCGAAGAAAGTTAGCTGAGAAAATTATAGGTATTAAAAAATATCTATCAAAATGCTCTATTATAATTTATCGATATTTATCGTATTATTCGAGTTATATCGAAAGAACCGATAAAAATCGGGTTCTCTAGATCTCATTAACTATAACATTACCATACTTGTTATTTGCGGTAAATATAGCTCATGGTAAGATAAAAAAATGCTTTTTTGAAAAATTAAAAAATATTGAATATTTATCGAGTTATCTGAATTAATTGAAAAAAGGTGCTCTCATAAGTTCGTTAGATCTTCTCAGGGAATGGTGCTAGAGAAACGGTTCAGGGCTTATTTTGTTCTCAAAGAGTTGTACTACCATGCTATTGAAAAACTGTATCGATTTTATTTATTTAAAGGGTCAAAAAGTGACCTTGAAACTATTGCACATTTTTAGATATGTATTTATTTGAATAATTTTCTCAATTTTTATTTTGTGGAAATGACAGTTACGGGAATAGATTCCTGGCATTTTTTCACGAATTTTGAAAAAAAAAAAAATTTCTACCACTATCAGGAGCCGAGATAATTTTATTTTTTAAAAATCTGGAAGGCGGAGTAAACGTCGTAGAGCACTGAGCTTAACACATGTTAACGTTGAATGTCTATATTTTCAATAAAAAAATACTAGGATATGTTTCATTGGTTTGTAGTATTCGAAATTTAATAATAAAGTGCGAAGCGTGCGGACGCAGAGAGCGGCAGCTCTGGAGCTGCCAGCGGTGTGGGGGGAAGTGCTGCGCGCATTTCGTGCATTCAAAATGACTCGCGCTTGCTCAATCTTTAATATCTCATAATTCATATAATATTTATTCTTGCCTTAGAAGCTAAATAGACCCGGGAACACCTCATTTTTATTTACTTTCCCATATTTTCTTTACTTTATTCGACATTTAAATTATCTTTTACTATAACTACAATATTTGTCGTGCAATACCTCAATTTTTGCCTTATTAATCATATTTATATTATATATTTGTTGCTGGATTTTCCAATTTTTTTTCCATTTATTTTAAAATATATATGCACAATTATTTATTGCATTTATAACTGCACGTGTTTATAATATTAAATTATAAATCCGAAAATTCAAAGCACTGAATTACTTTCCAAAGTTTTGAAATGTAACGGTATATTTCGAAGGGACGCAGGTATAAGTATGACGCTTTTAAAAGACATAAAAAAAGATATAAAAATAAATTCATGTATTTAAAAAATCACAAGTGTATGAAAATTGTACAAATTATTCATTCAATAAAATTCTCCTTCTCTTCGTTCGATTGTGTTCTGATTCACTTTCTTGATCTATTTCTTCCACATTTTCGTGAAGAAGTATGTTAAAAGCATCAGAAGAATCTTCATCAACATTTTCAAATTCTGACTGATCAATATGTTCGTCAAGAAATTTGTCGCAATCATCAAGATAGTCTTCATCTATTTCGATTTCAGCAGGAGTTTCGAAATTTTCACAGTGAGTTGAGTAACAGTGTTTGCAAACGCTCGTGCATTTGAGGAAATTTTTTTTTACAGCCACATGCTTTAGACTTGCAAGCACCTTTACAGCTACAAGATATTTTTTTTATAATTTTCTCTGGTATCAAGGGTTCCATAGTATACACTGGCATTAGCATATTATCTGAGACTTTCCAGCCCCACTGAGTCACATCGAAGTCGTAACGACGATTGGGCAACGGCCCAACCATTTTTGCAATTGTAAATAAACTCTGAAGGTATGTTGTTTGGCAGCTCCTTCAGTTGGAGTAAGATTTTCTAATTGAAATGAAGCTCGAGATGTAGATCGCTTAAAATACTCAAAGTGATGTTCGTTGAGCGTGCCTTCTGTTTTATTGCAATATAGCAAAGAAATAATTTGATACGTATTCTTCGTAATTTGTTCATGAAGAGCATTTTTGTTATAAAAAGTATCTATTAATTTCAGATAATCAGAATTAGAATTAAATATTTTTCATAATTTATTCTTCCCTTGTTTATAAAATGAAGAGACTGTATCACGGCCCGATACAGCGTGAGAAAAAGTTACATATTTTGATAACTCTGGATATTTAAAGCTGTTATTGGAGTACCATTGATCTACATCTCGTCCTTTTCCTTTTTTCAATAAGAAAATATTCTTTGTACTGGGAATCAATTGCGTTAGGAGTACAATTAAATCTACATTGTCCCCAACTATAATAATGTTATTTACTGCAGTCAGATTTGCCGCTGTTTCGATAATTAATGAATCTGCATCTTCTTCAGCTATCTTAGTTTCAAATCCAGCATTTTGTAATTCAACAGAAAGCATACTAATAAGCCTTTTCTTATTGCTATTATTTGACAAAAAATTCGCCTGCTTTTCAGTGATTTTTGTGTTCTCATCAAAATGAATTTCTCGAGATACATTGTTACGTTGCCGTAACAATGTGCCGTCTCAATCGCTCCCACGTTTTCAAATTACTGCTTGTATCCTCGGGATATCCATCAAATACTAATGTTGCTTTCTTATATTGTTGTACGTACGGAACATATTTATCAATAATTTCTTTGAAAAGGAGGTTGCGTTGCCAAACAACATGGTGCCGCAGACTGCCGCCGTCAAGAACAAAAATGTCGTTTGCATTTATTACTGGAGGCTGAGGTAAATACTCAAAATTGTCATAAAAAGTGGATTTTGACGTTTTGCGCATTTTATTCTCATCAAACAGAGAAAGTGGGAATGTGCGAGTTCATATTGCAGATACTTTTTCATATCTTCTTGATTTTTTAAATTCAAAGAAATTCGCTGAAAAATTAACAGCGGATTTATTGTGACGACGTCGCCTCCAATTTTTATACTGGATGTCATGGAGAGAAGGGACCGAACATTATTTTTTGTTTATACAGAGTTATTTTAAATGTATGCAGACTTGAAGTGCGATGTGCTGCTGTTAACCGTCGGCTCTGCTCGAATACGTAAGATGTATATTGCACTGGTCACTATTCACTAAAATATTAAAAAAAAAATTGATTTATGGACTACACTTTCAATGTATACAGAGTTACTTTAAATGTACACAGACTTGAAGTACGATGTGCTGCTGTTAACCGTCTGCTCTGCTCGAATAACTAAGACAAACTGCTTCGTGTTATTTTCAATATTCATCTACCTGATCTGGTCCCTTTACCCCACTCCTCGTCTGGGGCTGCTTTTAAATTATTCACTGCATGTACCCTCTCGAGGTAAAACCAGTGTCACACGGTGGAGGATACAAATTTAAAATAGTTGAATATACGAAGAAGCGTGTGAAATAAAAGGACGCTACATGAAAGCGTATCGGATACTAACCTAACCGTCGTCGTGTTAGTCATCAGACAGTTGTATAAATTCCCCCCTAGATGGCAGAAATGCTACAGCTACGCAACCAGCGTTTGCCCCGCAGTATTCTGACTGTAAGGAATGTATATCTATATATACAGTATATATAGATATACATTTCAGAATACTGCGAGACCAACGCTATACGCAGCTGCTCTTTCATAACCGTCATACTTATACCTGCGTCCCTTCCAAATATACCGTTACGTTTCCAAACTTTGAAAAGTAATTCAGTGCTTTGATTTTCGGATTTATAATTTAATATTATAAACACGTACAGTTATAAATGTAATAAATAATTGTGCATATATATTTTAAAATAAATGGAAAAAATTATTGGAAAATCCAGCAACAAATATATAATAATAATACGATTAATAAGGCAAAAATTGAGGTATTGCACGACAAATATTGTATTTAAGTAAAATATAATTTAAATATCGAATAAAGTAAAGAAAAAATGGGAAAGTAAATAAAAATGAGGTGTTCCCGTGTCTATTTAGCTTCTAAGGCAAGAATAAATATGATATGGATTACGAGATATTAAAGATTTAGCAAGCGCGAGTCATTTTGAATGCACAAAATGCGCGCAGCACTTTTCCCCACTCCGCCGGCAGCTCCAGGGCTGCCGCTCTCCGCGTCGGCACGCTTCGCACTTTATTATTAAATTTCGAATACTACAAACCAATGAAACATATCCTAGTATTTTTTTATTGAAAATACAGACATTCAACGTTAACATGTGTTAAGCTCAGTGCTCTACGACGTTTATTTCGCCTTCCTGATTTTTTTGAAATAAAAAAATTATCTCGGCTCCTGATAGTCGCAAAATTTTTTTTTTCAAACTTCGTGAAAAAATGCCAGGAATCTATTCCCGTAACTGTTATTTCCATAAAATAAAAATTAAGAAAATTATTCAAATAAAAACATGTCTAAAAAAGTTCAATATTTTCAAATTGACTTTTTGACCCTTTAAATAAACAAAATCGATACAATTTTTCAATAGCATGATAGTACAACTCTTTAAGAACAAAATAAGCCCTGAATCGTTGCTCTAGCACCATTTCCAGGGAAGATCTAATGAACTTATGAGAACAGAACACCTTTTTTTCAATAAATCCAGATAACTCGATAAATAATCAATATTTTTTAATTTTTCAAAAAAGCATTTTTTTATCTTACCATGAGCTATATTTACTGCAAGTAACAAGTATGGAAACGTTATAGTTAATGAGATCTAGAAAACCCAATTTTTATCGGTTTTTTTCGATATAACTCGAAAAATACGATAAATATCGATAAATTATAATAGAGCATTTTGATAGATATTTTTAATACCTCCAATTTTCTCATTTAATTTTCTTCGGTAGGAGCTATAGTTTTTTAGTTATTTACGAAATACCATTTTTGGACACTGCCAATTTTTCTGGTTATGTTCGCTACTTAGGATCGAATTTAATGAAAAAGAAACTCATTTTTAAATTTAATTTCCTATACGCTCATATTTTTTTTACTCTATTGGGAATTCCTGTTAATTTAACATTGGGCTGTGACAGAATGCCTGGACTATACCGTTAAGTATAACATCCCTACATGTGTAAAATCTAATGATTTTTTTTTCATTACCCAAAATATTTTTCGTTTTGTCCGTACTTTTTAAACGAGAATAAAGTAAAAAATTCATATAAATTTATAGTCTACTCAAAAGTGCGAATATATACATTTTACTGACCGTTTTGTAAGCAACATATTTTATACCCTTTTCCCGTGTGTAAATATCATATAAGATCTCATAAGAGAATTTCAGACATCGCATACCACGTATGAAATCTCATTTGTGATGTCATCTGCAATTTTATATATTATGGGATCTAATGTGAGATTTTATCTGATAATTTCACGCGGGTTTGCTTTTTCTATTTAAAAACAGCGTGATAGGCTCACGGATCAGTAGTTAATATGTAGAAGCAATCCATTTACACATTTTATTTGATCTTTAACTGCAAACCGTCAGGTCCGCCAAGTATGTATGGGAGATCGGAGGACCACACCTGCCAGAGCAGCTCTAGACTTCTCTTGTCCTCCCAAGATGCGTAATATTATAGAAAGTTCAGAATTCAGAAAGAATAATGAAAAATAGTGATGTGTTGGTCTACGTAATTTTTTATACAGGTTTTCACTTTTCATAAATATCTGAAAAAATTCTTATGAATTTTAGAAATAAAAAGAAGGCATTATAGTTATAAAATTTAAATAATTTTCGGCCGCACGGGCGTAAAATGGGTAGGTTCTCTAAAGTTTTGTAGGACTATATGAGCTATTGGGCCTATTGAGCGGTAAGTAGTACTTCATGCCCGCTGGCTGAATAATTTTGAAGTTACAACATGGCACAGTGGGATAAAATGGTGATTTTAGAGCCAAAAATCTATAATTCCTACAAATTACAACGGATTTGCATGAAAATTTATATACAGGGATTTTGAAGGTCGCTGAATTCAAAAAAGGTGCCGACATTTTCCAAATCCTAACAGTTGATGCAGTGTAACCAGTATAACAGCTCAGATACCTATGTTGGCCTACAAGAACTTAAAATGAATATAAATCTGTCAACCTACAATAGTGAAAATAGTGAAAAATAATTTTGAAATCAATTATATGTTTTCAGGTATAAATTTTTTGATTAAAGTAGATAAATTAATTAATGATTAAACATAATTAAATTAATATATAATAATAATGTTATTTTTTAATGAAAAATTTAATAATAAAAATTAATAATTTGTAATAATTACTAAGCAATTTTTAAGTCATAATTATTATTATTATATATTAATTTAATTATGTTTAATCATTAATTAGTTTATTTACTTTAATAAAAAAATGTATACCTGAAAACATATAATTGATTTCAAAATTATTTTTCACTATTGTAGGTTGACAGATTTTTATTTATTTTAAGTTCTTGTAGGCCAACATAGGTATCTGAGCTGTTATACTGGTTATACTGCATCAACTGTTAGGATTTGGAAAATCTCGGCACCTTCATTGAATTCAGCGACCTTCAAAATCCCTGTATATAAATTTTCATGCAAATCCGTTGTAATTTATAGAAATTCTAGATTTTTGACTCTAAAATCACCATTTTATCCCATTGTGCGTGGGCGTAAAATGTAATTTTACACACGAGGTAGGAAAACTTCTATTATGTCAGTCAAGTTAACTTATGGCCGGCACTTGACTACAATAAATTGATTTCAGTACTTTCTTGTGTTTATTTTGTAAGAAAGATGAACAAATTTGAATACATTTCTGAAAACAGTCATACAGTTGTTTGCGAGAGTTATTTGCATTACTTGACTATCGATAATTGGTTTCACAACTTTCGTTTGTTTGATTTGCAGTGTACTTACATATAATTTGTTCAGCATACATTGACTCAAAGAAGTAGAAGACCTTTTTACTAGTATTTATTTGATTTCTTTTAAAAAATCATAAATATTATTTTATAGATATTTTACAGAAAAAACAATTATTATTATACTTGCCTTATTTTATACTTTCGTAGAAAGTTTTATTATAACAATATTATTATTTGTACAATTATGAAAAAAATTATTACAACTTATAGAGAGTGCTTGTTGAAAATATGAGATTAGAATAAATAAAAGGAATATAGACAAATTGTGTTGTTAGAATATACTTAAAAAATTAGTTTTTTAAAGAACGTGTTGATTGTTTTGAAAAATATTTAAGCTCTCATTAAAGTTGTTGGTACAGAGTTTTACGGATATTGAGATAGAACGAGAGAGAGCGGAAGGGGGGATGAAAAGGGGAAGGGAGCGAGAGAGAGCGAGAGAGAGGGGGAGCAAGAGACGGAGGGAGAGAGAGGGCGAAAGAGAGATGTAGATTATTCAGAAAAAGCTTCTATACTTGCCTTATTTAATACTTTCGTAGAAAGTTTTATTAACAATATTATTATTTGTACAGTCATAAAAAAAATTATTACCATTTGTAGAGAGTGCTTGTTGAATAGATGAGATTACAATAAATAACAAAACTAGATAAATTGTATTGCTAGAATATACTTAGAAAATTAGTTTTTTAAAGGACGTGTTGATTGTTTTGAAAAAATATGTAAGTTCTTCATTAAAGTTTTTGATACAGTGTTTGACAGATATTGAGAGAGACGGAGAGAGCACGAGAGCGAGGGGTGAGGAAAGGAGAAAGAGGGGGAGAGAGAGAGAGGTAGATTATTCAGAAAAAGCTTCTATACTTGCCTTATTTAATACTTTCGTAGAAAGTTTTATTAACAATATTATTATTTGTACAGTCATAAAAAAAATTATTACCATTTGTAGATAGTGCTTGTTGAATAGATGAGATTACAATAAATAACAAAACTAAAGAAATTGTATTGTTAGAATATACTTAGAAAATTAGTTTTTGAAAGGACGTGTTGATTGTTTTGAAAAAATATTTAAGTCCTTCATTAAAGTTTTTGATACAGGGTTTGACGGATATTGAGAGAGACGGAGAGAGGAAGAGAGCGAGGGGCGTGGAAGGGAGAGAGAGGGGGAGAAATAGAGAGGACTAGAAGGCGATAGAAAGGGAGGGAGAGAGAGAGACTAATTCTTGCGTTAGTTTAAACTTTTGTAAAATGTTTTTTTAGATAGATTTCACAACTTTTTAAGAGAAAATAATAATTACATAGTGTGAAAACGATATGAAAGGTTCCCGAATGGGAATAAAGAAATGTATGAAACCGTATACAACCGTACAAAACTGTATAAGAATATATAAAACCGGATCTAAACATTGGTTTTTGGACAAATTTATACGTTTTAATATGGTTTCATACGGTTTCTAACATTTTAATACAGTTTTCTACGATTTGCAACGATTTTATACAATTTCATACGGGTTTTTACGTTTTACAGAATTTATAAAACGTAAAAAACGTAAAAACGTAATTACGTTTTTATAAACATAAAAACATAATTTATTTATTTATTTTTCTATTTATTTTTTTTATTTTGTATGAAAATGTATTAAACTGTATAAAATTAACAAATACAATTGATTATGACTTTATATATTAATATGTATACAATTTGTAATGTAAACAAAAAAAGGTTATTAATTTCCAATATTTAAATTTTTAATCATATAAATTATAATATAAACTTATAGTTTATTTTATTTGTTTCTGTCTTATTAGTAACAAACACAATTGATTATGATTTTGTTAATATGTACAATCGTAATCCATAATGTTTGTTAATAATATGATAGAAACAAATAAAATAAATAATAAGTTTATATAAAAATTTAAATGATTAAGAATAAATATTTGAAATAAATTTTTTTTGTTTACATTGAAAATGTCATACTTACGATGTAAGGCGTGCGCGAGTTAGGTATTTCGAGATTCGAATTACCCGCGCCGAGCAGGCATGATCACTGGGGCGCAAGCGCGCGAGCATCCTGACCGGATTAGAACGGTCTCGCAACGCGTAATATGCCCGTCGCGTACCCGCGAAGCTGCTACGGCTTTATGCGAGTTACGCAGCCATCTTCGTGTCTACCATCGCGCCGTGAACATCTCTCCCGTGTATCTCAAAAGTCTTTTACGTTTGCGCCGTATAGTTTTTATATATAGTATTACCGCGAGTGAAGTGCAGAGAGAGAGAGAGAGAGAGAGACCGCGCCGCGTGTGCCAAGAGCAGCACGAGACAGCGAGCGAGAAGCCGACAGCCAGCCCACCTGCCGACCCGATGCAGCGAGTACGAGAGAAAGAGAGACGTAGCGCGCAACTACTGTGAGAGAGAGAGAGAGAGAGAGAGAGAGAGAGAGAGAGCGAGAGAGAGCAGAGTGCACCGGCTGCTCCTTCCAAAAGTAAGTCTCAGACTCTGATCTCTCGCGTTAAATGTAAAGGTTTGCACGAAAAGCGCCCCGTGCAAACTTTCTGTGCCGTGTACGTGCGGGTGTGGGGTGTGTGTTAGCCCGCCGCACTTTAACACCGCGCGCGAGAGTAGCAGTTTCGCCACGCGCCGTGTCGTTCGCGCGTTTGAATATTAACAGTCGCGCGCGAACTAACATATTGTTTTACCCAGCACTTGCGAGGTGCTTGTATTTATTAGTGCTTTTAATATACTGTGATATTTAGTTACTCGTCGCGTTGTTCATTACAACCTGCTTTTCTCCCGGATACCGCCGCCTCCGCGGGAAAACGACTCCGCCAGTCGGACACCCGCGGCACCGTGTTCTAGGGCATCGCTAGCCTGTGGCTTTTTGGGATTTGCCCCCATTAGCCATCCCGTTACAACGAGTATGCATAATATTTTTACATATGAGTATATTTTACCTATTTATAGGGAGACCTAATTTTCATGGAAGGTATAATGAATGTAAACAAAACATATATCTAGCTACGTTCCATACTCATATCAGTATATAATCGATCTTTAATTTATATATCTTCAATTAATCCTTTCGATTATATAACGCGGCATATATATGATACGTAATAAGCACGATGAAAATCGAAAAAAGGTTTGTGCACCTTGTGGAAATAAGGTTCAATTCGGTATATACGCAAAAACAATAAGTTACGAGTTTGTGCGAAATCTATTATGATTCTAGTAATGATTAGACAATTCGGCCGGTCTCATCCAAATAAGCAAAAAGAACTTTTAATGAACTCTTTAAGACTACATTATGAACGCTTTTTTCATGAAACTAATCATAAAGAATTCTTATTGGACCACTTTATCCGATCTCGAATGTCCCATCGGTGCTGATTCTTTAAATATTAAAAAAGAATTCTTTACGGAAATATTTTTTGCCAAATTAAAAACCTCAAAAATTGTTTAATAGTTAAAAGAGTGCTTAAAGAATTCATAGAGACTCCACAAAGCATTCATAAAGACTTCACAAAGAATCTCTTACGTTGTATAGAATATTTTTTAATACATAAAATTTTTATTAATATTATAAATTTATAATTTATCGATTTTTCTATAAAAATAAGTAGATAAGATTAACAATAAATTAATAAAATTCAATTTTAACGATGAAAAGGTCCTGCCGGTATGGGAATTTGAACCTGGGTCTTCGGATTGACAGGCGAAGTCTTAACCGTTTGCGCCATCGACGAACACACACCCAGCCTGCAGCCAACTTAACACGTATGAAAATGGTGACGCATAGGGCTTACATGGATCGATTAAGTATGTTAAATAAATAAAAAATCCATCGAAACGAAAATCCTAGCTGATCCTTTTCTTGAGTTATGAGTGATTCAAAAAATCAGATAACACGCACTCAGCGTATTATGATCTACGTATGTCTGCGCGTGTGCGTGTGTACGTGTGTGTTTGTGTGTGTATGTGTCTGTGTGTGCGTGTGTGTATGGGCATGCCCATATATTATACCGAATGACAATCCACCAACGCACCACTTTTAAAACATTGTAATTAACGATTGAATTGAAATATCGATACCGGGTAGGCGGCAATTTAAGTTTTTTGAGCTCGTCTATCGATTGGTCGCATCTATTCTGCGATAGGATTAGTATTAACGAAGTTATGAAATTTTTTTCACGGAAAAAATATTTTTTCGAACTTTATTTATGCATTTTCGAAAAGAACAGAAAAAAAGAATTGGGAATAGGCGTTTTTGGTATAAATTCGGTAAATGCGTTACTTTTAAATAAATGTACAAAATCATTAATCTTTCGATGCAAACGGAAAGAAATGTGGATGAGGCTTCAAACGTTCGATAGGGTTGGAATAGAGGAATGTAACGAAACGCGCAACTTCTCGCTGTGTCAGAAAGAAGAGGTTACTTGCTCTGTTTACATAACGATCTTATGTTCGTCGCTCAGAGATGTCGCCAATATGTTCGCTCGATTCGCCGGTGCGCGGCGACCAGCGTAGCGCAGCGGCAGGCAACTATTGAATATCGTCCAAGTGTCATGCCGTATGCCTCGACGCACAATAACTTTCGATGTAACAGCCCGTTGTAAGTTTGGGGGTGTACCCTGTCGTTTTTACGTCTAGGTGTCGTAGCACATCCAATGGGGTGTTTAGATGTTCGGAGTGACCGATGATGGAGTCTAGATCGTGCGCTCCGTAGTCTCTTACGTCTAGGTGTCGTAGTGCATCAAATGCGGGATCCAGATGTTCGGGGTGGCCGATGATGAAGTCTAGGTCGTGCGCTCCGTAGTTTTTTAAGTCGAGGTGTCGTAGCGTATCCAATCGGGGCTCTAGGTGTTCGGAATGGCCGATGACGGAGTATATCTAGGTGTCGTAAAGCATGCAAAGGGGGGTTTAGGTGCAATATTTAATTTTTATCTAATAAATATCTAATTTTTAAATATTCTATTCGAATATTTACTGGAAATCTCAGCCGTAATCCCAGCTGGAATACTATCTGTAATTTGTTCAAAAACAGTAGGTACAGCTGGTATTCCAGCTATGTATTTTCAACCGGGAGCGCATTCTCAACGGATATTCCCCTCTAGCTGCTCGATTCCTCATGGTAATCTATCGCATTGAAATTAATATAACTGAATATAAATGAGTAGTTTAAGCTATTCATTGTTCGTATGCTTAAAAGACCTCTCAAAGAGCGAACCCAAATACAGTAGATTGTCAATTTTCATGAAAAATATTGACGTTTAATTAGTTTGCTATTGCATCAAAGAGAATTATTTTTGCGCATGCAGTACTTACTGCACTCTTAAAAATTATGTGCCTATTTAACACGAAGTTTACGTAAAATATGAATGTTCCTATTTAACACAAACATTTGTGTAAATGATGTACATAAACATTGTGTAAGAATTCGACACAAGAATTTGTGTAAAATCGCTGCTTTACAAACAAACTTGTGTAAATTGCCGTTTTACACAAAAATTTGTGGGAGAGGACAGGGATATCGTTTAATTCCCGTGCACGCCGATTTTGGTCCCTTTTCTGGCGATTCTGAGAGACGCTGCTAATCGGGCCGTCCGGTGTGCTAAAGACGCTTCAATATAAGTCATTATCTAGTAGAAATTTATCTATACGAAATGGCCAAGAAGATAGAAAATAGCTAGTAAAACTGGCTAATAAATGACTATGATGAAACGCTTTTTCTCCTATTTTTTGCCTATTTCTTAGATTGAGGTAAAAATAAAATATTCGTATTTGATTTACTTACTAATTTTATCTTTGATAAAAGAGCATTGGATGGCTTTTCAAAATATAAATAAATAACATGAACTAATAAATGGTTTATTGTACACATTCTATGAATAATTCAGCAAAACTCTTATTTCTCCATCTGATGCTGTCCCTCTCACTCCTTATCATAGCAGCATGCCTTCTAGTAGCCATTTTCAGTATATAAAAACTGATCAGTTTTAATATCTTTAAAATACTTAAGAACAAGGTTGTGCTTGTCTTCGAAAAACTAAATTCTATTTTTCAATCTATTAAATAGACAAATAATGGAAGAAAAAGTATTTCATCGAGAGCTAGAAAGTGGACAACAGAAATTCCTATTTGATAATGGCCAATTTCTAATATAAATGGTCAGTTATTGGTTATAAAAATTTTTTATTTCCACCAGTGTAGTGTAGTCATTAATTTGCGATTTCGGCGGTCAAGATGCTCTGTGAAAACACAATTTAGTTATTCATTGACGAATCGATCGTCGTGCGTCTCATTATCGTAGGACAATTATATAAAAAGTTCAACAAGTATGAGGACTTTGAAACACGGCCATAAGAAACGCAAATACCTGTTAAGCCCATCTAGCAGTTCTATTGTAATGTTTGCTAGAAGTCATTTTGTTTGTTTATATTTATTTGATTTCTACCGTTCCCATATCCTTAGGATAATCCGTTGAAAAGTTCAAAAGGTCCCAGTCGCGAGAAACGGCTTACGATGCGAACAAGAGTTAATAATGTATCCTTACTTAAACACGATTTCGCCGGTCAAGATGGTCTATGAAAACACAATTTAGTTATTCATTGACAAATCGATCATCGTGAGTCTCATTAAAATAGGATAATTATATAAAAAGTTCAAGAAATATCAGTACTTTAAAAAAGGTTCATACGATACGTAAGTACCTGTTAAATCCATCTAGCAGTTTCATGCAATATTTGCGTAGAAATCAATTTCTTTTTGTACTTTTATTCGATTTCTGTCGCTCCCACGTCCTCAGGATAATCCCTCGAAAAGTTCAAGTGCGCCCAAATAAGAGAAACAGCTTAGGCCGAGAATAATAATTAATTGTGTATCATTACCTGAACGGAATTGTGAAGATCTAGATGCTGTATCAAAACACAATTTCTTTATTCATTGATGAATAGATCTGTGTGGGTCTTATTATCGTAGGACAATTATACAAAAAGTTCAAGAAGTATCAGGACTTTGAAGTAGGGCAAAACCTACAGTTATACACATATAATATTATAAATTTTGAAGATTATAATTTGCATATGACGACGGCTGATATTTAAAAGAAAATTTCAAAATCAGACAACTGTAATGACATTGAAGGAAAAACAAATCCTATCGGCGATAGAGGGTAAACCGAAAAAGAGAATTTTACGTAAAGGATCACGATAGGTTCCACTACTTTGGTCGTCTCTCGGCGACACCGCTCCACTAGTAAACTCGAATGCGTACGAATGTTCCGTTGATTCCGGAACATTCGTACGCCATTCTTGAAAAAGCTCGAAATTTCTGCTGTCCGATCTGTCTGATCATACTCGTCAACTTTCGAAATAAATCTTCTATGTGCAGAATGTCGCCTTCTCAGATTGCAAAGGCACAACAAAACCACTTCGAGTGTGCCAAGAACAGCGTACTCGAGGCACGCGACCGCGTGCGGCTGTTCATGCAGAGCTGAAAATAGTCTTACGCAATACAAAAAGGAGCAAGGAATCCACGCGATAGGTTCTACTACCTTGGGCGTCTTTCGGCGGGACCGCACGACTAGTAAACTCCAGTGCGTACGAATGTTCCGGTGAGTCCGGAACATTCCTACACTATTTTTGAAAGAGCTCAAAATTTCTGCTGTTCGATCTCCCGAACGAGACCAGTGAGGTTTCCTAATTGCTCTGATGCGTGAAAAATCTCTCTTCAGATGTGACAAAGACTATGCAAAATCTCTTCGAGCGTGCCAATAAAAGCGTACTCGAGGTACGCGACCGTGTGCGGATGTTCATGAAGACCTAAAAATGGTCTTACGCGATACGAAGGGAGCATGAACTCCACGCGACAGGTTCCACTAAGTACTTTGGGCGTCTGTCAGCGAGACCGCTCGACTAGTAAACTCGAGTGCGTACGAATGTTCCGGTGATTGCAGAACATTCGTACACCCTTTTTGAAAGAGCTCGAAATATCTGCTGTTAGATCTCCCGAACGTGACCCGTGGGTTTTCCTAATTGCCCCAATGCGTGAAGAATCTCGCTTTCGGATATGGTAAAGACTGTGCAAAAGCATTTCGAGTGTGCCAATAACTGCCTACTCGAGGCACGCGACCGCGTGTGGCTGTTCATGCAGAGCTGAAAATGGTCTTACGCAATACAAAAAGGAGCAAGAAATACCCGCGATAGGTTCTACTACTTTGGGCGTCTCTCGGCGGGACCGCTCGACTAATGAACTCGGGTGCGTACGAATGTTTCGGTGATTCCGGAACATTCGTACGCCATTCTTGAAAAAGTTCGAAATTTCTGCTGTCCGATCGGTCTGATGATACTCGTCAACATTCGAAATGACTCTTCTATGTGCAGAATGTCGGCTTCTCAGATGGCAAAGGTACAACAAAATCACTTAGAGTGTGCCAATAACAGCGAACTGGAGGCACGCGACGGCGTGCGGCTGTTCATGCAGAGCTGAAAATGGTCTTACGCAATACAAAAAAGAGCAAGTAATCCACACGATAGATTCTACTACTTTGGGCGTCTCTCGGCGGGACCGCTGGACTAGTATACTCCAGTGCGTACGAATGTTCCGGTGAGTTCGGAACATTCATACACCCTTTTTAAAAGAGCTCAAAGTTTCTGCTGTTATATCTCCCCAACACGTCTCGGTGGTTTTCTTAATGACGCTAATGCCTGTAGAATCTCGCTTTTAGTACTTTGTACTTTGTACAACGCTCGAAGTCTGGCTTAAAGTCTGGGTTAAAGTCTGTGTTGATGTCCGGCTTGAATAATCTAGACTTCTATCGAAACTTCAGGCGACACTTTAAGCGAAACTTTCATCAAGACCTTGTTACTTTGCATATACTTTGCTTATACTTTGTCCAAATGTTATCCAAACTTTATCTAAACTTTGCCTAAACTTTGACTGAACTTTATCTAAACTGTGCATTAACTTTATATAACGCTCGAAGTCTTGCTAAAAGTCTGGCTTGAAACCATACATCAACCCAGGTTTTAACCCAGACTTTAAGCCAGACATCGAGCGTTATACAAAGTTTATATAAAACTTGGATAAAGCTCAGTCCAAGTTTAGACAAAGATTAGATAAAGTTTAAATAAATTTTATTGATAGTTTAGACAAAGTGAAAGGTTTAAAAGGATGAAGGTTTTTTTTATTAAAGGTTTTTATAAGGTTTAGCTAAACTTCACCTGAAGTTTTACCAAACTTTCTAATAATGAGTTCGTGATATGAAGTTTCACCAAAGAAGGGATTTTCTTTTCCAAAACTTGTTACATATGGGAGTGAACCCACCTCCGAAAATGAAGAGCGACTTTTCTCCCTTGTTACATAGTGTAATAGTTACGGACACGCCGTTACATTGATCATTATCAGCCTCAACCCAGCCTTATTTTTACACTGATCGGAACCAATGGTCTTACGAAATACAAAAAGGAGCAAGAAATCCACGCGATAGGCTCTACTACTTTGGGCGTCTCCAACCCTGACCACTCGACTAGTACACTCCAGTGCGTACGAATGTGCCGGTGATTCCGGAACATTCGTACACCCTTTTTGAAAGAGCTCGAAATATCTGCTGTTAGATCTCCCGAACGAGATCCGTGGGTTTTCCTAATTGCTCCAATGCGTGAAGAATCTCTCTTCAGATATGGTAAAGACTATGCAAAAGCTTTTCGAGTGTGCCAATAACTGCCTACTCGAGGCACGCGACCGCGTGTGGCTGTTCATGCAGAGCTGAAAATGGTCTTACGCAATACAAAAAGGAGCAAGAAATACCCGCGATAGGTTCTACTACTTTGGGCGTCTCTCGGCGGGACCGCTCGACTAATGAACTCGGGTGCGTACGAATGTTTCGGTGATTCCGGAACATTCGTACGCCATTCTTGAAAAAGCTCGAAATTTCTGCTGTCCGATCGGTCTGATGATACTCGTCAATATTCGAAATGACTCTTCTATGTGCAGAATGCCGGCTTCTCAGATGGCAAAGGTACAACAAAATCACTTAGAGTGTGCCAATAACAGCGAACTGGAGGCACGCGACGGCGTGCGACTGTTCATGCAGAGCTGAAAATGGTCTTACGCAATACAAAAAGGAGCAAGTAATCCACGCGATAGGTTCTACTACTTTGGGCGTCTCTCGGCCGGACCGCTGGACTAGTATACTCCAGCGCGTACGAATGTTCCGGTGAGTTCGGAACATTCGTACACCCTTTTTAAAAGAGCTCAAAGTTTCTGCTGTTATATCTCCCCAACGCGTCTCGGTGGTTTTCTTAATGGCGCTAATGCCTGTAGAATCTCGCTTTCAGTACTTTGTAATTTGTACAACGCTCGAAGTCTGGCTTAAGGTCTGGGTTAAAGTCTGTGTTGATGTCCGGCTTGAATAATCTAGACTTCTATCAAAACTTCAGGCGACACTTTAAGCGAAACTTTCATCAAGACCTTGTTACTTTGCACAAACTTTGCTTATACTTTGTCCAAATGTTATCCAAACTTTATTTAAACTTTGCCTAAACTTTGACTGAACTTTATCTAAACTGTGCATTAACTTTATATAACGCTCGAAGTCTTGCTAAAAGTCTGGCTTGAAACCATACATCAACCCAGGTTTTAACCCAGACTTTAAGCCAGACCTCGAGCGTTATACAAAGTTTATATAAAACTTGGATAAAGCTCAGTCCAAGTTTAGACAAAGATTAGATAAAGTTTAAATAAATTTTATTGATAGTTTAGACAAAGTGAAAGGTTTAAAAGGATGAAGGTTTTTTTTTTATTAAAGGTTTTTATAAGGTTTAGCTAAACTTCACCTTAAGTTTTACCAAACTTTCTAATAATGAGTTCGTGATATGAAGTTTCACCAAAGAAGGGATTTTCTTTTCCAAAACTTGTTACATATGGGAGTGAACCCACCTCCGAAAATGAAGAGCGACTTTTCTCCCTTGTTACATAGTGT
Source organism: Torymus aiolomorphi (assembly GCA_036365515.1). Lineage (NCBI taxonomy): Eukaryota > Metazoa > Arthropoda > Insecta > Hymenoptera > Torymidae > Torymus > Torymus aiolomorphi. The sequence goes on along the minus strand of CM070876.1, from coordinate 123,745,790 downwards.
AATAGTTTCGGGCTCGCCGTTACATTAATCGTTATCAGCCTCAACCCAGCCTTATTTTTACACGGATCGGAACCAATGGTCTTACGAAATACAAAAAGGAGCAAGAAATCCACGCGATAGGCTCTACTACTTTGGGCGTCTCCAACCTTGACCACTCGACTAGTACACTCCAGTGCGTACGAATGCGCCGGTGATTCCGGAACATTCGTACACCCTTTTTGAAAGAGCTCGAAATATCTGCTGTTAGATCTCCCGAACGAGATCCGTGGGTTTAGCTAATTGCTCCAATGCGTGAAGAATCTCTCTTCAGATATGGTAAAGACTATGCCAAATCTCATCGAGCGTGCCAGCAAAAACGCACTCGAGGCACGCGATCGCGTGCGGCTTTTATGCAGAGCTGAAAATGGTCTTACGCAATACAAAAAGGAGGAAGAAATCCACGATATAGGTTCTACTACTTTCGGCGTCTCTCGGTGGCACCGCTCGACTAGTAAACTCCAGTACATACGAATGATCCGGTGATTTCGGAATATTTGTACGCCATTCTTGGAAAAGCTCGAAATTTCCGCTGTCCGATATTTCTGATCATACTCGTCAACTTTCGAAATAACTGTTCTCTGTGCAGAATGCCGCCTTCTCAGATGGCAAAGGCACAACAAAAGCATTTCGAGTGCATAATAACAGTGTACTCGATTCACGCGACCGCGTGCGGCTGTTCATGCAGAGCTGAAAATGGTTTTACGTAATACAAAAAGAAGCAAGAAGTCCACGCGATAGCTGCCACTAAGTACTTTTGGCGTCTCTCAGCGAGTCCGCTCGACTAGTAAACTCGAGTGCGTACGAATGTTCCGGTGATTGCAGAACATTCGTACACCCTTCTTGAAAGAGCTCAAAATTTCTACTGTCAGATCTCCCGAACGAGACTCGGTGGTTTTCCTAATGGCGCTAATGCGTAAAGAATCTCGCTTTCAGATATGGTAAAGACTGTGCAAAAGCATTTCGAGTGTGCAAATAACTACGTACTCGAGGCACGCGACCGCGTGCGGCTGTTCATGCACAGCTGAAAATGGTCTTACGTAATACAAAAATAAGCAAGAAATTCACGCGATAGGTTCCACTAAGTACTTTTGACGTCTCTCAGCGAGTCCGCTCGAATAGTAAACTCGAGTGCGTACGAATGTTTCGGTGATTCCGGAACATTCGTACACTATTTTTGAAAGAGCTCGAAATTTCTGCTGTTAGATCTCCCGAACGAGACCAGTGGGTTTTCCTAATTTCTCTGATGCGTGAAGAAACTCTCTTCAGATATGGCAAAGACTATGCAAAATCCCTTCGAGCGTGCCAATAAAAGCGTACTTGAGGCATGTAACCGTGTGCGGCTGTTCATGCAGACCTAAAAATGGTCTTACGCAATACGAATGGAGCATGAAATGCACGCGATAGGTTCCACTAAGTACTTTGGGCGTCTTTCAGCGAGACCGCTCGACTATTAAACTCGAGTGTATACAAATGTTCCGGTGAGACCGGAACATTTGTACACCATTTTAAATGAGCTCGAAATTTCTGCTGTTAGATATTCCCAACGCAAACCGGTGGTTTACCTAATGGCGCTAATGCGTGAAGAATCTCGCTTTCGGATATGGTAAAGTGCAAATGCATTTCGAGTGTGCCAATAACTGCGTACTCGAGGCACGCGACCGCGTGCGGCTGTTCATGCAGAGCTGAAAATGGTCTTACGCAATACAAAAAGGAGCAAGAAATCCACGCTACAGGTTTTACTACCTTGGGCGTCTCTCGGCGGTACAGCTCGACTAGTAAAGTCCAGTGAGTACGAATGTTCCGGTGAGTCCGGAACATTCGTACACCCTTTTCAAAAGAGCTCAAAGTTTCTGCTGTTAGATCTCCCCAACTCGTCTCGGTGGTTTTCCTAATGGCGCTAATGCTTGAATAATTTCGCTTTCAGTATTTTGTACTTTGTACAACGTTCGAAGTCTGGCTTAAAGTCTGGGTTAAAGTCTGTGTTGATGTTCGGCTTGAATAACCTAGACTTCATCGAAACTTCGAGCGACACTTTAAGCGAAACTTTCATCAAGACCTTGTAACTTTGTACAAACTTTGCTTACACTTTGTCCAAATTTTATCCAAACTTTATCTAAACTTTACCTAAACTTTGACTGAACTTTATCTAAACTGTGCATTAACTTTATACAGTATGACACATTAAAAACGTACACTTTTCTCCAACGATTTTCTTATGATTGGCGCAACCGATTTGGAAAAAGTAGTAGAGCATTTGAAAGAGCGGAGCAACAGCTTTCTAATGGTATGCCTATTTTTGTTGATAGACTTGATAATTATTATTTATATTGTTGTTGAAAGTTCAGTCCAAGGTGCAAAGTTGACAGGTTATGTTTTTCAACAGATCTTTCTTTCTCATGTATTTGGTGTAAATTGATACAAGATAACCGTATTTTGAATGTAATTCGAGGTATTTTTTTATATTTAAAATAATATTAAAAATGTGGTAATTAGGCTATGCGTTAAAGAACAACAAGTCAGGTCTACGGCAACTTCAGACCTCCCGTTTGAAAAAGTCCCTAGGATTTTCGAATGGCTTGAAACGTAAACAACGTGATCGATGGATGTGTATTAATGATTCACAATGGTAACAGTAAATTTAATTAATATTGAAATGTATTATGAAATACTGCATAATTAGAAAAAATTCATTTAGAGGAATATTATAAACCTAAAAAACTCTATCCCACGAATAATGTAATTTTGTAAAGTTGTTGAAGCAGATTAATATGATTTATAATAATCATAATAATATTTAATTATTTAGATAATTGTAACCGAAGAAATAGTGCTAATCTCATAGTCACAACGATGCGAGAAGAGCGAAAAAAATAAATCGACTTAGCTAGTAAAAGCGTTGGAATGTGCGAAACGTAGGTGCCCGCTCTTAGCAGTTTTAGAGAATAATTCTCGGTGCGGCTGAGCTCGCTCGCCGTCTACCGACAGGATGAGCGGCTCGTCGTATTTGAACTTTTTTCTATGGCGCTTAGCTGTTTGATTAACATTATACGCGTGACTGCGGACAGAAGAAGAAGCTACCGCGGTTGACTCGTCCTCGGCGACATGAGTAGCATCTATCCCCCCAATTTTTCTGTCTATTGCTGTACCACTTCTCCTCATACTTATTTATTACACTTGTATTATTTACGTAAAGTACTCGTGAAAATGAAAATTAAGAAAAATCTACCTCGGCCTATTTTTGGCAGAATTAGAGAATACGATGTCTAAACCCAATATAAGTAGTATTAAATTATCTATAATATGTATTTCTATAGTTGTTAAAGTGAATAATAGTTATATTATTATTATTAATACATTCATGTATTAATAAGCAAGAACGTGTATTATTGTACTTAGGTAAGGCGAGCCAAAGAATCGCGCATTACCGCGGCGTTACGGCGCCAATTCATGAGCGCAGGCCGCATGTGCGCAGTATCGTACTGCGCATATTGACGTTTTTGTAGAGAACGGCAAATGGCAGTAGTAGTTGCGAATAACAAAGCCAATGTTACATATTTTATTCTTTGTCGGCTTGAATTAACGAACTCCGAACTGTACACATACATTTCCCATTAATACTATTGCTAAAAGACATTGACTCTGGCCTGCTTTCGATTCCCATTGTCTATGATAAGCAGTATCCGAGTTTCTCGTCACGTAAACCGCAGTAATACAGAATTTATCATACAATTACCGCGTCTTTTATATGTAATGGCATGGGCTAGCAAGTTTAAATGCCTGTGCGAGTAAAGTAGAACATAACTGGATCGATTTCGTGTGACTTCCTAAATCTCGGTTACCGAGAAGTTGGATAAAATTATATATTTAATCAGGCGTCGATTATTGATGATGAAATTGGTAAATATAACGTAATAACGCAATGATAATTAACTTGGCACATGTCCAATACTTATTTGGTCTTCTGAATAGTCCGCGAGGCTCCTGAAACTACCTAAACCAACCGAGCACGACATTTCCTGCTTCGCGGTCGCCGAGAACCGGAAATTGCAAATTGTATGGTTCAGGTCTGGGAATTGACTGATTATTTATTACCTAACATAAATTAAAACATTTATTATTATTATTATTCTTAATATTTATAAAAATTGACTCATACTATTGCTAAAAGACATCTACTCTAAGCGTTTTTCGGTTCCCGCTGTCTATGATAAGCAGTATCCGTGTATGTCGTCAAAGTAAACCGCAGTAATACAGAATTTACCATACAATTACGGCGTCTTTTACATGTAATGGCATACGCTAGCAAGTCTAAATGCCTGTGCGAGTAAAGTAGAACATAAATGGATCGATTTCGTGTGACTTTCCAAATCTCGGTTACCGAGAAGTTGGAAAAAATGATATATTTAATCAGGCGTCGATTATTAATGATGAAATTGGTAAATATAACGTAATAACGCTATGATAATTAACTTGGCACATGTCCAATACTTATTTGGTCTTCGGAATAGTCCGCGAGGCTCCTGAAACTACCTACACCAACCGAGCACGACATTTCCTGCTTCTCGGTCGCCGAGAACCGGAAATTGCAAATTGTACGGTTCAGGCTGGGAATTGACTGATTATTTATTACCTAACATAAATTAAAACATTTATTTTTATTATTATTCTTAATATTTATAAAAATTGACTCATACTATTGCTAAAAGACATTGACTCTGACCTGCTTTCGATTCCGATTGTCTATGATAAGCAGTATCCGAGTTTCTCGTCAACGTAAACCGCAGTAATACAGAATTTATCATACAATTACCACGTCTTTTACATGTAGTGGCATACGCTAGCAAGTCTAAATGCCTGTGCAAGTAAAGTAGAACATAACTAGATCGATTTCGTGTGACTTCCGAAATCTCGGTTACCGAGAAGTAGGAAAAAATAATTTATGTATTCAGTCGACGATTATGAATGATCAAATTGGTAAATATAAGGTAATAACGCAATGATAAATTACTCGGAATATGTCCAATACTTATTTGGTCTTCGGAATAGTCCGCGAGGCTCCTAAAACTACCGAAACCATCCGAGTACGGCCTTTCCTGCTTATCGGTCACCGAGAACCGGAAATTACAACGGTAGGGTTCAAGTTTAGGAATGGATTCACTATTAATTACCTAACATACATTAAACCATTTATTATCCTTATTTTTAATATTTATAAAAAAAGACTGACATTATTATGCTAAAAGACATTTACTCTGAGCTGTTTTCGGTTCCCGTTGTCTATGATAAGCAGTATCCGAGTATGTCGTAAAAGTAATCCGCAGTAATACAGAATTTACCATACAATTACCGCGTTATTTACATCAAATGGCATGGGCTAGCAAGTCTAAATACCTATGTACCTATGTGCTGCCGAGCTCGCTCGCCGCCTGCCGCCGGGATGATCGGCTCGTCGTATTTGATCTTCGTTCTATGACGTTTGGCAGTTTTATTAACATTATACGCGTGACTGCGGACAGAAGAAGGAGCTGCCGCGGTTGATTCATCCTCGGCGGATGCGTAGCATCTATCCCCTCAATTTTTTTTGTCTAATGCTGGACCACTTCTCCTCATTCTTATTTATTACGCTTGTTACGTAAATTACTAGTGTAAATGTAAAGTAAGGAAAATCGTCTTCGGACTATTTTTGGCAGAATTAGAGAATACGATGTTTAAACCCAAAATAAGTATTTTTAAATTATCTATAATATGTATATCTATAGTTGTTAAAGTGCATAATATGTAGTTATATTATTATTGTTAATATATTCATGTATTAATAAGTAAGAATGTGTATTATTGTACTTAGGTAAGGCGACCAAAGAATCGCGCATTATCGCGGCGTTACGGCGCCAATTCATGAGCGCAATCCGAATGTGCGCAGTATCGTACTGCGCATATTGACGTTTTTGTAGAGAACGGCAGATGGCAGTAGTTGTTGCGAATAACGAAGCCAATGTTACGTATTTTATTCTTTGTCGGCGTGATTTAACGAACTGTACACAGTTTTCCCATTAATACAACTTTCATTAAACATTATTATTTTTCATGACCTAATCGCATAAAATTTAATGAAAAAATAATATCAATTTTTCATTTTCGATTAATGCTTTTCCTCATTAAAGCTTTCAATCCCTTCGCTCATTCTAACGTCTTTAAAAACAAAAATCCAATTTTTATTTATACAAGAATGAAGCACTACATTGATATAAAAATAAATGATTTTGACTTAATTAAGAATTAACTATTAATTAATTACTTTAATTAAAAGCTCGTTATTTAATTAATAATTTCCTTGTAGCGGTTATTTCTCTTTAATTAAGAAACTGAATATTTTCATGTATGGTCCGGGATCGGGGAAAGAAACTGGTTTTCTTTTGGTTCGGAATATAATCAGGACAATGAAAAAATTCAGCAGATTTAAGGTAAAAAAATTATAATAGCTTCTGTCTTTATTATTCGGATCTGTGGGCATATAATCAATTTAATCAACGATTTTCCGGAATGTGGGATTTGTCTCACTTATATCAGGATAACTTCACTTCGTACGTGTACCGTGGTATGTGAGTCAAGTCATACACGTACGAGAGAAAGGGTTCCCCAGGTCTGGGCCAGGGCGTTCTTGCAAAGCGGACTGATCTCGCATATCGCGCAATCAATCGCTCTCGCTAGCGCCACCCATCATATACCTCATGCGCGATCTAGGTGTCACGCATCACACTGATTTTATACATTATTATTCCTCGCTCTCCGCGCAGGAAGATGGATTAAACACATATACATGCATGCAGCGTGTTCATGGATGGTCGACGCCGCGCGAATTCGTGTTTATATCAAACCGTCGGCCGGCCGTATTTTGATTCTATGCTACAACTAAACTATATCCTATATCACCGTTAAAGCGTTTCTATCTCTACTAAATACTCGCGTGCTAAACATTCTCTCATGTTGAGTTTTACAAAATTTCCGTTTTAGTTATTTGTTAACGATTCTATTACTCGAATTTAATAATTAAATAAACTAAAAAATTATTGGCATCAGTTAATAACAATCGGTTCATTAATAAATAATCATTCTGAAAATTATCTGTTTATGCCAACTAAATAACTTATAATTTATTAATAAAGGGAATACGTAATAAATAGGAAATTATTAGTTAAGTAACTAATTGTTTAAATATTACTTTAAATTCATCAATATAATAGCAAAATAATTTCTCTAATTTGATGCCAGAATTAGGACTGTTACAATCTCAGGGTACCTGCGGGTTTTTCGATCGGCTGAGCACGTTTTTGAAATATATTTCGGTTTATGACTACACTCTCAGATGATTTCCTCGCAATGTAATGGTACCGGCTGATTTTGTTACCAGCTAAGTCTGTTATTCGGCGAGAGGGAGAAGCTTGACTGGATGAAGACTATAAGAAAAGCAGCACATAGTGAATAACAACGAGCGCTTGAACGCAAAGCACCTTGGTCGTCCGCTGCTCACGTTTGTTCGCTGTCTCGATCTTGCACTGCTCGCTCCGACAGGCTTTGCCGTCGGCAACGCGTGCCTTCGTCGGCGATATTGATTCTTTGTTGCACCTATTCGCCCCTACATCGGGATATGTGTTAGATCTCATGTTGGATCAGATTGGCTAATCAGAAAATCTGATACTAATCGTTGTCTCAATTGATTTATTATTAATATTTATATTCACATGATACATATAAATTTATCACTCCAATTTTCTTAATACCACATTGACAAATAAATTAATAAGTAACCAAAATAGTTTATAAACTATATTCTATAACTGACTTTGATTTGTCAAATATTAACAATGTTTAACTTCGTCCCCAAAAATGGCTTCAACTTCTATTTCGTGCAAATCTCAAGAAATAGCGATTAGGACTGTTTCTTGAGATTCTCAAGAAACAGTACAAAACCCGGTTTCATTAAAAAGTCATTAATCAGTATTGACTTTTGCTTTTTGAAAATTGCTAAAAGTATATTATATTTAAAATTATTAATTTAAAAATTAAGAAAATGATGAAAAATAATTGTTTAGTTATAAATACATTAGTACATTATACACCTAGGGCGTAAAATAATCAAGTGATGTAAGTGTAAAGTCGGCTAAGTAGGATAGCGTGGGATTACGCGTGGTATGGAAAAGAATAGTTTATAAACTACATTATAGCTTTCATTTTTCAAATATTTATGTTGAACAAATTAGTCTAAAAAAATAGCGTCAACTTCTATTTGTTTAGAATCTCAGTAAATAGCGTCAACTTCCATTTCTTGAGAATCTCAAGAATTAGCGATTTGGACTCTTAAGATTATCAATAAACGGAAGTCGATGATGTTTATTGAGAAACTGAGTGTGGATGTTTCTATATTGAAAATATGTTATATTTCAAATTATTAATTTATAGGTTAATACCATATTGAAAAATAAATTCATAAGTAATCAAATAGTTTATAAACTATTTTCTATAACAAACTTTCATGTACCAAGTATTAACGGTGTACAACTTGTCTCAAAAAATATAGTCAACTTCCATTTCTTGATAATCTCAAGAAATAGCGGTTTGGACTGTTCCTTGAGAATCTCAAGAAACAGTCCAAAGCCCGGTTTCTTGAGAAAATCATTAATCAGTATCCGACGTTTGTTTTGTTAAAATTGCAAAATGTTTCTTATTTTCCCAATTAGTAATTTATAAATTAAGAAAATTATTCAAAATAATTGTTTAGTTATAAATACATTAGTACAGTATGTAAAATAATCAAGTTAGGTAAAGTAAAGTTGGCTACGTAGGATAGCGTGGGATTACGTGTGGTATGGAAAAGAATAGTTTATAAACTACATTTTAACTTTCATTTTTCAAATATTTATGTTGAAAAAATTAGTCTAAAAAAAGGCGTCAACTTCCATTTCTTCAGAATCTCAGGAAATAGTGTCAACTTCCATTTCTTGAAAATCTCAAGAATTAGCAATTGGGACTATTGAGATTATCAATAAACGGAAGTCGATGCTGTTTATTGAGAAACTGAGTAAACAGTGTGGATGTTTCTATATTGAAAATATGTTATATTTCAAATTATTAATTTATAGGTTAATACCATATTGAAAAATAAATTCATAACTAATCAAATAGTTTATAAACTATTTTCGATAATTAACTTAGATGTGCCAAATATTAGTGTTGTACAACTTAGTCTCAAAAAATATAGTCAACTTCCATTTCTTGACAATCTCAAGAAATAGCGGTTTGAACCGTTTCTTGAGAATCTCAAGAAACAGTCAGAATCCCGGTTTATTCAGAATCTCATGAAACAGTGTTGCCGTTTATTTTTTTGAAAATTACAAAAGGTTTCTTATTTTCACAATTAGTAATTTATAAATTAATAAAATAATGAAAAATTATTGTTTAGTTATAAATACATTAGTACATTATACACCTAGGGCGTAAAATAATCAAGTGATGTAAGTGTAAAGGTGGCTACGTAGGATAGCGTGGGATTACGTGTGGTATGGAAAAGAATAGTTTATAAACTACATCTTAACTTTCATTTTTCAAATATTTATGTTGAACAAATTAGTCGAAAAAAATAGCGTCAACTTCCATTTCTTTATTCCGGTGATCCTATGTTCCGGTGATTCCGGAACATTCGTACACCCTTCTTTAATGAGTTAGAAATTACTGCTATTCGATCTCTCCAATGAGACTCGTAGGTTTTCGGAATGTCTCTAATACGTGAACAATCTTACCGTCCCATATGGCAAAGACTGTATGGTTGTTCCCGATCAGTCGAAACATTTTAACGCAAGTGAAAAAGAGAAAATTCTTGTAAAGGGAATATATCGTTATATATCTGATGGCCTCGGAACGGTGGATCGAGAACTATATATTGCTGTAAATTCGATCCTGATTTGGGAAAGGAACCTGCTCTCTCTGGTTCAGGGACTTTCTTCCTATCACCGCCCTTATATAGCTCGCTTGAGATGGTTCTCGGCCTCTTACATTCTGAGGAAATTAGGAGGAAGATTATCTTCCTTTAATCGCACATTCGGGCATAGCCATCGAAGTGCACTTAAGCGAAAAAACCGTCGAAATGTTCGGCAGTTTCTTCCTTGAATAAGTTGGCAGTGTAACATGGCCCTAAAGTATTTTTTATACGGTCTTGGCCATATCGAAAGGCTACATTCTTCACTAAGAGAAGCTATTTCTAAAGCTCACCAGTCTTGTCAGACAGATAAGATGGCAGTGAGTTGCAGCTCCTGCAAGCTTGACGTACGAAGGTTTCTGAATCATCGGAACATTCGCACGCAGTCGAGTTTACTAGTCGAGCGGCGTCGCCGAGTGACGCCCAAAGTAGTGGAACCCGTCGCGTTGATTTTTTGGTCGTTTTTTTCTTGCGTAGAAGTGTTCTGGCTGATGGCGAACAGCCGCACGCTATCGTGTGCCCGAGTATACTGTTAACGACACCCTGTAGGTGCTTTTGTAAAGTCAATGCCATATCAGAAGGCTACATTCTTCACGTAGTAACGTCATTTCGAAAGCTGATGATTATCATCAGACAGATCGGACAGCAGAGAGTTGTAGCTACTTCAAGCCAGATGTACGAATGTTCCCGAATCACCGGAACATTCGCACGCACTCGAGTTTACTAGTCAAGTGTCGTTACCGAGACTCGCTCACCAATTGCACATCCTGTATTTGTGGAGTGGATTTCTTGACTCTTTTTCACTTGCGTTCAAATGTTTCGACTGATCGGGAACAAATATACAGTCTTTGGCGTATGGGACGGTGAGATTCTTCATGTATTAGAGACATTCCGAAAACTCATGAGTCTCGTTGGCGACATCAGACAGCAATAATTTCTAACTCATTCAAGAAAGGTGTACGAATGTTCCGCAGTCACCGGAACATTCGCACACACTGGAGTTTATTTCTCAGGCATCGTAGCTGAAGAACGCCCATAAGTAGTGGAACCTATCGCGTGAGTTACTTGCTCGATTTTGTGTTAGCTCTGCGGGGACAGCCGCACGCCATCGTGTGTCTCAAGTATGCTGTTCTAGGCTACCGGCAGGTGCTTTTATTGTGTCTTTGCCATATCAGCAGGCGATATTCTTAACGTCGAAAGCTGATGAGTATCATTAGACAGATCGGACGGTAGCCACGTCCTGCTCATTGAAGCCGGATGCGTGAATGTTCCGGAATCACCGGAACATTCGTACGCGCTCGAGTTTACTAGTATAGCGGCGTCGCTGAGTGACGTCGAAGTGGTGGAACTTCACGCATAGATTTCTTGCTCCTTTTTGACTTGCGTAGGACTGTTCGAGGTATACGTGAATAGCTGTACGTTATCGCACGCTGTTATCGACACCCTGCAGGTGCTTTTATACGGTCTTGACCATATCGAAAAGCTATATTCTTCACTAAGAGAAGCTATTTCAAAAGTGCACCAGTCTTGTCAGATAGATAAGATGGCAGCAAGTTGTAGCTCCTTCAAGCCGGATGCACGAATGTTCCGGAATCACCGGAACATTCGTATGGGTTCGAGTTTGCTAGTCGACTGGCGTAGGCAAGTCTCGCCCCAAGTTGCATGTCCAGTATTTTTCGCGTTGATTTTTTGCTTTATTTTCTCTTGCGTCGGAGTGTACCGCGAGTTCGCTGTTATCGGTACACTTGAAGTGCTTTTGAATAGTCTTTGCCTTATCTGAAGACGAGATTCTTTACGTATTAGAGAGCCATTGCAAAAACCCTTGAGTTTCGTTGATCAGATCGGACAGTAGCGGTGTCTAGCTCCTTCAAGGCGGTTGTACGAAGGTTCCGGTATCACGGGAACATTCATACGCACTCGGATTCACTAGTCCGGTGGCGTATCTGAGGCTCACCTACAAGTTGTATATCCTGTATTTCTCGCGTGGATTTTTGTTTCTTTTCCTCTAGCGTCGAAATTTTCGCTGCCCAGTGATACGCCCTTACTTGCCCCAGTTGCGCTGTCCTTTGCAACTTTACATAATTATTTTTTATTTCATTGTATTAATTTTATTTATTATACTGTTTCTTACAAATCCTCTATTCCTGAATAATAATCAAAATTAGCCTACTACCTGAGCTATCAAGCTTCTGCTTTGTCGCTCCTCAACACTGAAGGATAATTATCATTTCTATAGGTTGCGTACGTTTGCTCCACGTACAACATTCCCATGGAGCAAAGTGTAGCGCACACAAAAGTCTATTCGTGTTTTACGAGAGATTAGGGGTAAAAAAATTAAAACCTTTTGTGAAGTATTCTTAAAATGAATGAATTAAATTTTAAAAACTTATTTATTTGCATAAATTTTTTTTTTACCTAGTGGGTTGACAGTACTTTTGCTCCTAACGCCCGATCGCGAATATTGTATTTTCGGCCCGCTAGGCAAAAAAATCGTATACGCAACATGGGAGCAAATAAAGAATGCCTCAGATCGTATGTTTATCACCATCACCTTCGGGTCGGATGACAATTTACATGCGATTTGGGACATTCTTCACTTTTACTTCCTAGGTGTGTAGTATAATATTACAACTTATTTCATATTTAAGCAAATAGATATTTTAAATACATCTAGTCCGCAGTCGACTTTTCTATTGAACAATGTTTTCGACGTATTGAAAATACTGCGTACTTATAGTTATCATTGAATCACATTGCAAATGCATTTATTTCTATTAAATCGATGAAAACACGTACATTCTGTAAAATATTTAGAATGTTCATCGGTTTGGGTTTTACCTCTCCCCCCGCTTCTCCCTTCCATCATTTGGATACAATATCGCCATACGGTCATAGTGGTGACATCAATGAGAAGTAGCGGTAATGTGCTTTGCTAAGTAAATAAGTTGAGTAACTAACCTCTCACTTCGTCGCGTCAGTTAACACACGCCGAGAAGAGGGTTACTGTAACTTCGCTTACCATATTACCATTTCATTCATAAATGATTGTCTCTTATTCAAGGATAAGGCTACATCTACAATACGTTACAAACATAAGCACTAGTATTATCATTATGTCGATTTATTTGCAATAAACGTATTTACAATTTTATTGCGAAACCCACCCATTTCAAATTATTTTTTTCCGCTCTTTCAGAAAATGCGTGAATAAAAGTAAAAAAAAAAAAATTTTCACGGTTAATGAATTTCTAACTTTTTAATACCAGCTCTACCGCCAAATAAATAGTACCAATCGATAGAGGAGATGAAAATACTTCGAAAGCGCCTTAGTCGGAATTTATTCATTGATTAAATATTTTGCTGTAACGTTATCAATGAATAAATTCCGACTAAGGCGCTTTTGAAGTATTTTTGTCTTCTCTATCGATTGGTGCTATTTATTTGGCGGTAGAGCAGGTATTAAAAAAGTTAGAAATTCATTAACCGATAAAAAAGTTTTTTTTTACTTTTATTCACGCATTTTCTGAAAGAGCGGAAAAAAATAACTTGAAATGCATGTGTTTCGCAATAAAATTGCAAATACGCTTATTGCAAATAAATTAACAAAAAGATAATACCAGTGGTTATGTTTGTAATATTTTGTAGATGTAGCCTTACCCCTGAATAAGAGAACATAATTTATGAATGAAATGGTAACATGGTAAGCGACGTGATAGTAGCGCACTTCTCGGCGTTTGCTAACTGACGCTTCGAAACGAGAGGTTAGTCACACGACTTATTTACATAGCAACTGACATTACCGCTACTTTTCATAGATATCACGACTACAAAACGCAAATCGATGAACATTGTAAATATTTTACATAATGAACGTGTTTCCATCGGTTTAATAGAAATAAAAGTCTTTCCAATGGGATTCAATAAACGCGTAATTAAGAAAGATACTCAAAAATAAATTCTTATACGTGCGCATTATACGCTATCTAAATAGAAAAAATTTATCAAATCACTTTTTGGCGACGACAAAAATAAGTTAAAATAGGAAAAACAAATAGGGTCAATGCACCAATGAATGACCAGTTAAGGATTTTCAGATTATAAATAGATATTTTTAATATTTAGACATTAATTAAATAAAAAGAAGAGGTAAATATTGATTCCACAATACATAAACTTTCTAATAAATGTCAATTATTTTCGAAAATCTGTATAAATAAATGTAAAATTAATTAAAAGACATAAAATATTAAAAAACACCAGTGCGTGACCAACCCACTTATTTTCAATTTAAGCCATAAAATTTTATTGTGAACATGAAATTCTACAACAACAGCTGATAATCTTAAAGTTTATGCACTTTAAAATACGAAAAAAAAATCGTTTTTATGGTTTTAAACTCAGTGGACACATACTGGTGACTAGACATTCACTGTTGCATTGACCCTATCTAATTAAAAAGAAAGATCATAAATATCGATGTGATAAAGTCATAGTCTCACAAAAATAAAGACGAAATCATGTAGCCCAGTGCACCGAAAAACGCAAGTATTTAAAGTATGTTTACCTCTATGAGAAAGCGCGCATAGACTTCATTTCCATTTCGAAAATAAGAATACGAGTCTTGATACAGTAAAATTTATTTAATTTCACTCTACGAAAAAACTCATAAAGAGCACATATTTCTATTTATAAAACGTACATGTTCGAGCGTTCACTATTCAAGTGTCAGAATCGAGTCTGGCCTACAAAATGCATGAATTTTGTAGCGTGATTTTTTGAGGCTTTTGCTCGTGCCTAGCAGTGTTTCGGCACAGCTGGAACACCTGTATGCCATAGTGTGCCACGAGTTCGCTGTTATTGGCATACTTGAAGTGCTTTTGCAAAGTCTGTGTCATATCTGGAAGCGAGATTCTTAATTCATTAGCTCCATTAACCACCGAGTCGCATTGGGGAGATCTAACAAAAGAAGTTTCGATCTCTTTCAAAAATGGTGTACGAATGTTCCGGAATCACCGAAATATTCGTACGCACTGGAGTTTATTAGTCGAGCGGTCCCGCCGAGAGACGCCCAAAGTAGTAGAACCAATCTCATGGATTTCTTGCTCCTTTTTGTATTGCGTAAGACCATTTTCATCTCTGCATGAACAGCCGCACGCAGTCGCGTGCCTCGAGTGCGCTGTTATTGGCACACTCGAAGTGCTTTTTGATGTTCTAGGATTTAGGATCGGGAGATCAAATTATTATTAACTGACTAGTGACTGTACAATGTTTCTTTATTCACTAGTAAGAACGCACGCTATGTGAGAGGGCGAGAGTCTCGATACTAACTAACTACGAGTTGCTAGCCGGTAAGGCAACTAGCTACTAGGTTACATAACCAGAGAATTAAATTAGTCAATTGAGTGAATACAAAATCACATCACGCCCCCTCGATTGATTAATTTAACATCACAGATAGTGTTTTATTATTAGTGTCAAAATTAAAATTTTTTTATATTTTTGGATAAAGCAAGTTGTTTTTGAGAGTGAATGAATGAAGGGTGGGATCGTGGATTGAAGGTTCAATAATTGAAGGCGTTACGTGTGGAGAATAAAGTGGTTTATTGTTGGTGTCCGTTGTGCAGTCGTGAGCTGCTGCTGCCTCTCTTGGCCGTCGCGTGCTGAACTGAACTGACTGCGCGGCCAGGCGCCGTCGGCCGGCGTCTTGGTAGTTGGAGGGGCGCAGAGAGAGCCGCGTGGCGAGCGCTGACTGGCTGCGCATTTGCGCAGGCCGAATATGGCCTTATAAGGCTCGATGACGTCAGCGTCTCGAGCGTTCGAAGCGATGGATCGCGAACATTCCGCCCACCTTCGCCAGAGTGGTGAACGAACCTCACTCAGCAGGGTGAAGACGTACGACCTTGGCTATGGGTCGACGAAGAGTTGTGGTGGCCGTGCACAAATCGACCACGTGCGTGATTCCATCACTCCCTGGATGAATAGCTGTGATGCGTGCGAGGGGCCACTGGGCTAGAGGCGTAAGCTCGTTGCGAACGAGCACGAGATCACCCACGGCTATTGGATACTGTAGTTGCCTCCACTTACGTCGTGCCTGCAGCGAAGTCAGATATTCTGAAGACCACCTCGTCCAGAAATGCTGAGTCAGCTGGCTGATCAAAAGCCAGCGCTTTCCTGGACTCACATTGGCATCTGCGAGGTTTTCTTCAGGCACTAAAAATGACGAACGTTGAATTAGAAAATGTGATGGGGATAAAAATGCTAGGTCAGAAGGATCGTCCGTGAGAGCAGTTAACGGCCTTGAATTAAGGCAAGCTTCAATTCTGCACATAAGAGTCACAAGCTCCGAAAATGTGAGAACTTGTTCTCCAACGACTCGGCGGATGTAGTGTTTTGCCGACTTAACTGCGGCCTCCCAAATGTCACCAAAATGAGGCGCACCGGGAGGATTGAAGATCCATGATGTTCCTTCTTAAGCTAGAGACTTTACAATTAGCGAAGAGAACGAGGAAGAGGCTACGAGCATCTGTTTTAGCTGAGCATCGGCCCCAACGAAGTTCGTACCTTGGTCAGAGAACAATTTTTTGCAATGACCTCTACGAGCGGTAAAACTATGGAAAGCAGCGATGAACGCTTCACTAGAGTAGTCCTCAACTACCTCGATGTGTACGGCTCGGGTAGCCATGCAAATAAAAATCGCTATATAATCTTTCATGGTGCCTTTACCCCTAGTCTTAGTAAGACGAAGCTGAATGGGGCCGGCGTAATCGACGCCTGAGCACTCGAATGGCAGAGAAGGGCATACTCGAGCCTTGGGCAACTCACCCATTAATTGAGTTTGCACTCGAGCGGCATGTCGGGAGCATGCGAGGCAAATTCTGATGACTTTCTTGACTTCAGATCGTCCTTTAATTATCCAATACTGTCGTCTTAGCGTGGCAAGTGTTAATTGAACACCACCATGAAGAGTACGTTGATGAGCATCCTCAATTAATAGAGTGGTAAAGTGACAATCAGCAGGTAAAATAAATGGATGCTTAGCATCTTCTTCGAGAAGAGAGTGAGAAAGTCGACCGCCCACCCTGAGCAACTGATTTTGTATCAGGGTACAGCTCTCGGAGCACCGGTTAGCGACAAAAACACCCCATCTAGAGGGGTGGTCTTCTAACCAGAAGAGCACATCAGCAGAATCAGACCAAAGATGAACACTCTCAACCTTTATTGGGAAAGATTCGAGGAATGTGTGAACCAGTCGAGCAAGTAGCAACGCAGCGCAAAGTTCTAAGCGAGGTATGCTTAGCGTCTTAAGTGGAGTTACTCGCGTTTTAGTCACTTGAAGCATGACAAGCGCTTCTTGAGTTTGGATCAAGCGCAGGTAGACTACTGCACCATACGCAAATTTAGAGGCGTCTGCGAATCCGTGAATCTCAAGTAATTCACATTGGGGAGTGTATCCGCTCCAGCGAGGGATTTTAATCAGACTAAGTGAATGAAGATCTTGCAACCAAGTCTGCCACCGATTTGAGATATCAAGAGGCAGTTCTTCGTCCCAACTAAGCTTCAGAATCCATAAAGATTGCATAATAATCTTAGCGGTTATTACGATAGGAGCCAACCACCCTATGGGGTCGAAGATGCGAGCAATTCTAGAGAGAACCGAACGTTTGGTATATGCCGAATCAACGGGAGCATCTTCGATATGAAAACTAAAGTAATCTGTGTTAGGTTGCCAATCTATACCTAAAATTGGTACAGAGGTTTCAGAAGCAAATAAAGCAATGGAATCTGCAGCTAACATATTCGAGGGTAGGGAAGAGAGTACTTCAGTGTTGTTTGAAGTCCACTTACGAAGGTTGAGATGACCTTGTTTAAAGATAAGGATTAATTCATCTTGTTTTTTCAATGCTTCATCAAGTGAATGTGCACCAGTAAGCACATTATCCGAATACATCTCTGTTCGAACAGCTTCAGCTGCGATTGGGAAAGTTTGGCCATAGTCTTCGGCTAATTTTAAAAGAGTTCATATAGTTAGAAAAGGTGAACAGGCCAAACCATACGTCGCTGTGGTTAATTGATAAATTTGAATGGGTTCACTCTTATCAGAACGCAATAAAATCGACTGAAAGGGTTGATCACATTGTTCGACACCAATCTGCCTGAACATTTTCTCCACGTCAGCTGAAAGTGCGATCTTATACCTACGCCAGGCACAGATCAAAGCGACGGGATTCTGAAGAAGATTGGATCCAACGTGTAGAAGATCGTTGACCGAGACCCCTGTTTTTGATTTACTCGAGCCATTAAACACAGTACGTAATTTGGTAGTTGTACTTGTTTCCTTCCACACACCATGATGTAGTAAGAAGGCTTGAGATTTGCTCGTAAATGAATCAAAATTCGAAGAGAGAGACATGTGACCTAAATCAATGTATTCCTTTATGAATTCAGTATAAGCTAATTTCAGTTTTTCGTCTTTAGCGAACTTTGCTTCGAGACGATTGAGTGCGCGTAATGCGGCAGTGTGAAAGCTCTCGAGATGAGCAGAACTCAACTGGTCTCGACTTTTCCAGGGTAGACTTACTATATATTGCCCTGTTTCATCTTGACGAGTTGTTTTTCGATAAAAATCCTCGCATGCTTGTTCGTCAGGCGAGTAAGATTTTTTGTCATTGACTATCTCCTCCGCCCTCCAAAAATCTTGTACGAGCTCCAAAAGTTTGGCTTCATGCTCGCAGCTGTCCGAACAATGAAGAGATATTGATTCTAACCCTATTTCTGAAGTTGAAGAAGAGAGATTACCTATCAAGAGCCATCCAAGTTTGGAACTAAGTGCTATCGGCTGAAGACTTTGGCCCTTAAGTATTTGATTTTCAATGATTTTCGCATAAACGCTAGCACCGAGTAGAATATCGATACGTGAAGGTTCGAGATACTTGGGGTCTGCTAGTTGCAGCCCTCTTAAGTATTCGAAGTTTGTATTACCGCCTACGACGGGAGGCTTATACGACGAGAGTTTTGGCAAGACTATCGAGTCAACCTTTAGAGAGAAGGTTGAATCAATGAGGTTGTATAGAAAGACAAGCTACCTTAGAAGATACAGCAGCTGTCTTTTCGCCTATACCTTGAATGTGCCTATAACTGGTTCTATAATCTAATGAGAGCAAGTTACACAAGGCTTGTGTAACAAGTGAGATTTGAGATCCGGGGTCGATGAGTGCACGAACTAGAATTTTGGTTCCGTTAGGACCAAGGGCGTTAACCCTAGCGGTAGCTAAAAGTACTCCAGTACTCTTAGTACTTACTCCACTATTAAGAGAGACTGACTGTGAGGCAAGTTGAAAGTCATAAAGTTCCCTGTAAATACGTTTAATTTCCGAAGAAGAGTCTGTCTTCACGGGTTTGACTGAGAAAATTTCTGAAATGTGAGAGCCAACAATACGCCGTTGATTTTCGTAATATTCGATTAAAGCTGTCCAGGCTCGTTAATAATTATCAGCCGCAATGGGCAGAGATTTAATTTTCTCAAGTGCGTCACCTGTAAGGTGAGTGCGAAGATAATGCAATTTCAAGACAGGTGTTAAATCTTCGCGTCGATGAATGACTGAATGAAAGACATTCCTAAAATTTTCCCAATCCGAGAATTTGCCAGAAAATTTGGGTAGATTTACCTTCGGTAACGATTGAAACGAAACGTTAGTTGCATGAGCAGGACCAGTGGCAACTGGGGCAACATTCGAATTGGAGGAGCCTTGATTGGCATCTCTTTTTCTAACAGCCTTTAAGAAATCAAGAAATTCTCCTCGACGGACATAAAAGCTATCCTCAACCAAATCACAGAGGTTAGTTGTAAAATAGGCGTGATTTTTATCAAGAGCCTCGAGCTTCAGAATTGACTCGTGATGCAACTGAAAAGTCGCATAATTTGCTTCAAGTCTGGCGAGACATGATTCCGCATAACCTTCCGTCATGTTATCCTTATCCTTAGATTTGAAATTTTGAAATAAATTATTAATCCTAGCTTGGAGTAACAGCTGTCTAGTATGTAGTCCCTCCATTTTGAGATCAAGTTAATTAGACTAGTAATAAATTTGACTATTTTAACTTTGGTATTGAGTTAACTATCCTTACCCACTCGAGAGTAGAGAAAGAGATAGTGAGAGTTATTACAACTACGTCTTAACCTAGATTATAATACTTATGCTAGTATGTGGTGACGATGTGCCTGAAGATGCAACGTTGAGTGCGTCTGCTAACGTTCCCACGGTGAATCAGCTGATGATCCACAGCGTTGACTGTTCAAAGAGAAGTTACTGCAGGCGTTGTATTCAGCTATCCTTGCAGCGTAGTCAGCAGCTGAATCAGGAATGCATCCAGATGTGGTCCAGCAGTCGATGTTGCAGTCAAGACAAAGTAATAGCAGACAGCAATAAAACTGCAAGGTCAAGTAACATAAGTGTTTGCTAAGGCGAAAATTGCAATCAATTTTCTCAAGACTAGCTAAATATTACAATTAAATTTATAGTAAACTCAAACACAATTAACTTGTACTAATCTCAAATAACGCTACTCAATTTTAATTAAAGTACTTTGACTAAATAGAGATCATTAAATTCTCATTAAACGTAATAAATGTACTAGAATAACTAGACGATAGTTGCAAAGTTTAAATTAAACAAATTGGAACGATATGTGTCCAAGTATTAGGACGAGGCATCCGAGCGCAATCGGATCGGCGTTGGGTGCGAAGAAGATGGACTCGTCCGAGTACAGCTTCGTTCCGTTGATGCGCCCCTTGGCTTATGACAATGGTCTCGTCCCCTCCAATTATGCTTGGTGACGACGTACGTGGCGTCTTGAACGTAACGCGTCCTTATGGTCGTCCTCTTGAAGATGTCTCTTCCTCCTTCGTGGAAAGCTTCCTGTATGCCCGGTGAACGCCTCGCTCCTCGGTACTGTAGCGAGCGATGTCCACGCAGGTACTCCGTGGCTTGACTCGTGTGAGCCCCGTAGCGTGTAGATTCCACGCGGGTACTCCTTGCCTTGGATGGTGTGGACCCCGTAGCGTGTACGCCGCACGTGGGTTGTCCGTGCCTTGAATGATGTGGACCCCGTACGTGTACCCTGCACATGGGTTGTCCGTGATGAAATGCTGTGGACCCCGTGCGTGCACAATGCACGCTGGTTGTCCGTGTCTTGATATCTGCCGGTCACCGTACGAACGCGGTGACTCGAAAGCTGGCTTTACAGCGCACGCTTTTGGCTACAAGACAAGATTGCTGCCGGTCACCGTACGAACGCGATGACTCTAGAGCTGGCTTTGCAGCGCACGCTCTTGGCAACGTCTTGGAGTCGTTAGGTACGCACTCCAAGGCGCTTTCAGAAATGGGGAAAATAGCAATTGAGTCTGCTATTTCCCCTAGGAAGCCTTAGTGATAGGCTTCCTCGCGTGCAACGGCGTGATAACGAGAGAGAGGCAGCAACGTACGCGCGAAGTCTGCATGCTAGAGCACGCGATAGTTACGGCACCTACGACCACGAACATTTTGATGCGTACCTGAATGGAGAAAGAAGCTATCTCTACGTCACTCGAAAGTAGGCGTAGAAGATAGAAGGTTTCTCCTCTGTGTCCATGGCGAAGTTGGATCTCCCACGATCCGACTCGAAGGACCAATGTTTTTGGAGTGAATGAATGAAGGGTGGGATCGTGGACTGAAGGTTCAATAATTGAAGGCGTTTCGTGTAGAGAATAAAGTGGTTTATTGTTGGTGTCCGTTGGGCAGTCGTGAGCTGCTGCTGTCTCTCTTGGCCGTCGCGTGCTGAACTGAACTGACTGCGCGGCCAGGCGCCGTCGGCCGGCATCTTGGGAGTTGGAGGAGCGCAGAGAGGGCCGCGTGGCGAGCGCTGACTGCCTGCGCACTTGCGCAGGCCGAATATGGCCTTATAAGGCTCGATGACGTCAGCGTCTCGAGCGTTCGAGGCGATGGATCGTGAAGACAAGTATAGTTAAGTTAAATGTTAAAAATTTATATAAAAACAAAGTAAATAAATAAATGTAATTAAGAAGTTTTTCTTTTGTCTAATCACTTTCTTCTTTCTTGGGTCCTGCTGCATTGGCGAACACTTGTAATATCTTGGTTCCAGTTGCCTTTGTCAGTGCGTCCGCCAACATATGTGTGGAGGGGACAAAGCTTACTTGAATTTGTTTGTTGTCAATGTTTTCTTTAATGAAATGGTGTCGCACATTTATGTGTTTGGTTCTCCCACTAAAGCGAGAGTTCTTGCTGAGATCTATCGCCCCCTTGTTGTCGCAATAGATGGTCAGAGGCTCTTCTTGTGGAACTATCAAAGTCTACGAAGCCACAGAGCCTCCTGGGTAGCCGCTGACAAGGACAGATACTCTGTTTCGGTACTTGACAATGCCACTGTCGACTGTCGCTTGCTATTCCAACTAATAGCGGCCCCATGCAGCATAAATATGTAACCCGTTGTTGAGCGTGGATCATCTGCACCGGTTTTCCAGCTGGCGTCGCAGTATCCCCTTAGCTGGCAATCTCCTTCTCTCGAGTATGTGAGGCGTAGAGTCTGGGTGCCTTGGATGTAACGGAATATTCTCTTGACCATGTTCCAATGTGATTCATCGTATGATTAGTTGTATCTACTGACCACACTGACTGCATGAATCAAATCCAGCCTAGTGGCTTGCACAAGGTACAGTAGTGAACCCACAGCATTCTGATACGGTATGCGTTCAGGATTAAACTGAGACTGGGGTGACATACCTTCACTCGAACATGCCTTAATTTTCATAGGAGTGGTTGTATGTTTACACTCCTTCATACCAAAACCTGACAGAATAGACTTGATTTAATCAGTCTGCTCTAGTTTGATGGTTCCATTGGCTTTGTCCTGATAGACATTTATTCCTAAACATATTCAAAGGGGCCCAAGGTCCTTTAAAGAGCAGATTCTCTTTATTCCTGTTTTCAGCGTAGCCAGGAAATCCAGACTGTCAGTGAAGATGATCAAGTCATCTACAAAAAGGGCAATTATTATGCATTTGTTTCGGGTATAAAAACTATAAATATACGAATCGTAGCTTGACTGTCTCAAGTTCATTCCCTTGAGAGTGGAGTCTAACTTGAGATTCCAATTCCTGCTCCCTTGTTTCAGTCCATAGATTGCTTTGTTCAGCTTGCAGACTTGGCCTTCATGTCCCTTTAGTACGTAGCTTGGTGGTTGCTGTAAGTAAACTGACTCTTCGATGTCACCATGGAGAAATGCTGTTTCAACGTCCAGGTGATGCATTTCTAGTGCTCTCCGTGCAGCATATGCAAATAGTAGCCTGAGAGTTGTGAAACGAACGACTGGGGAGTACGTCTCATCATAATTGACACCTTTTATCTGAGAGAAACCCTGGGCAACTAACCGTTCTTTATATCTTGTGAGTCCATCAGCTGACCTTTTTCTTTTGAAAATCCATTTACTTCCTACTACTGCTTCTCCAGAGAGCAGATCACGCAGTTCCCAGGTGTCGTTTTTGATGATTGATGCGTATTCATTGTCCATGGCTTCTCGCCATTGTTGTACCTCTGGTCCATTTAGGGCTTCTTTAATTGTTTGTGGTTCACCAGTCTCGTCTATGATTGAATGGATGACATAGTCATCTAATCGCTTGGGCCTGAGCTTTCTCCTTTGTGACCTGCATCCAGGTATGCTTACAAAATCGTATTCTGAGTCTTCTGCATCCTCAGATCGAGAGAGTTTGGATGCTGACCTTGTCGTTGGACCAGTAGGATTCGTCTTGCATTGCTGGTTTGTTGATTTATCTGCTATTTTGGCGACTTTGCTCTTCATTACTGCTTCTTGTTCCGTTTCACTATTCCTTTTTCTGTTTACCTTAATCTCTTCCATATCAGACAATTCTTTATCCACACTAACATCTTCTTTTTCAGGTGAATTTCTGTTTACAGGTTCTTCTTCTCCTCATCTGAGCTCATGGGCTCCGAGGAACTCAAAGGTAAGTAGACTGGGCTAGGCGATAAGAGCATATTTTGGTCGCTCTCAAAAAATTCAACATTGTTTGCTGTGAATACTTTTTGATTTTCCTCACTCCAAAGTCTATACCCCTTTTGGTCTTCACAGTATCCAAGCATAGTGGCTGGTCTTGACGTGGGTTCCAATTTTCTTCTCAAATATCCAGGCACATAAGCTCTAGCTTTGTAACCAAAAATCCTAAGATTAGATAGGTCTGGTTTGCTTCCTGTCCAGACTTCTTCCGGAGTGCATCCACCCAGGCACCTTTTGGGGCTTCTGTTAGACAGATAGCATGCTGTTGACACCGCCTCTGCCCAAAACTTGTATGCTAATTTTGCCTCAGCGAGCATGCATCACGCTTTCTCAAGCAGTACTCTATTAACTCGTCCAGCTCTGCCATTCTGTTGAGGTTCGTAGGCAATTGATGTCTGGTGCTTAACTTCCAGGTCATCTAGTGTGGATTTTAAGTTTGCGTTCACATATTCACGTCCGTTGTCAGTCCTGAGTATTTTCACTTTATAACCAGTTTGCTTTTCTGTGAGCTTAATAAAATTTTTCACTATATTTGGCACTTCATCCTTGTGTTTTAGAAGTATACAAAAGTCTTTTTTGAATGGTCATCAAGGATCGTGACGTAGTACTTAGCCTTACCAATGGACAGATCTTCAACTTGGCATGCATCACTATGCACAAGTTCCAAGATGCTAGTAGCACGCTTACAGTTTAAGTGAAAAGGATTCTGTACTAACTTTCCTGCTACGCAAATCTCACACTGATGTATCTGGGTGTCCTCAAAATCAACTCCAATGGCCACTTGACCAAGCTGCTTTAAGTAATTAGCATTTAGTGTCCCATTCTTCTGTGCCACAAATTTATGCTTGCAGAGGTGGTGGTTTTGAGAGCAATTCCGAAATCGACGAAGTATTATGCTTAACTCTAACTCTGTAGATGTTGTTGCTGCTTAGTTCACTTGGCAGTTTAGACCATAAAAAATCACTTTTCCACCTCTTCTAGCGATTGCGCTTACTGAAATTAAATTTGAGGTTATGTTGGGCACATGAAGTACGTTTTTGAGCAGGACGTTGCCATTGGTTTTTGATCCGCTGTACTGCAGTGATACTTCTCCTTCACCTAGCACTGTGACTCTATGTTTATTGGCTGTAGTGACTCTCTTGACTTTGGACTTGCCCACATTCAACATGTGTTGTCTGCTCGAACACATGTGAGTCGAGGCTCCGGAGTCCACTATACACTCGCTGCTTCTCGTGCTCCTTGTTGAGTCAACTGCCAAAAGCGCGCCGCAGGTTAATGTTTTCCGCTGTCCGGGATCGGCGAGAGCTGTGTCGATGACCACCGATTGAGTGTGCTCGGGTGATACCTAGGCAGAAAGTGTACAAACGGTGTCTTCTTCCTCGCTCTCTTCTCGATCGTCCGTAGCGGCTGTACAAGCATTTGGTCCGTTTTGTTTCGGAGCAGTACACTGACTCGCAAAATGGCCGTAGCGATTGCAGGTATAGCAGCGTACGCTCGACGCTCCTCGGCGCGATCGCGACACCGGGTGTCGACTTGATACGCGGCGCCCTCTATCGTAGCTGCTTGGCGCTGAAAAATGCGCAGGTAGCGCTTGGGCTTGAAGCCTGAAATTTTGCATGTCATTACCGGAAGTTGTACTCTCCGACTCCTTCAGAAGCTTGGTTTTTACCAAATCAGCGGTGACGTCCTTCCCAGAGTTGCTGAGAGTCATTATCATAGGCTTGTATGATGATGGCAGACCAGCCAGAAACAATGCTCCAACTAGATCCTGGGGTAATTTTGACCCGATGGCGTTGAGTTTTTGAGATGCGGCGATGATTCGGGCTACATAATCCTCCATCGATCTGTAACTTTCGAGTTTGGTTGTCGACACTTCCATGAGCAGGTTTACCTTGCGCGTCAGGCCTTTGTCGTCGAAGGTTTTTGCCAGAGCATCACACGCGACCTCCGCCGTCTTCGCGTTCTCGATGTACGCGTATGCTTCCGGTTCAATGGACAAGATGATTCGGCCGCGTGCTTTTTCGATTTTTTTGGCATCCTGGGATATTGCTCTATCTTCGGGGGTTTCGACTGTGTCGTAGAGATCCTCGACCTCAAGGTAGACGCGCATCGCCACAGACCACGCTCTGTAATTTTGCCGTCCGATGAGCTTGTGGACGGGTAAAAATAAACTGCCACTTGATCGGCTCGCCATTTTGCTACTCTCACTGACTCGGTAGCATTGCTCCAAAATTCATCCAGTCACTTTGCTCACTAACACGCACTTTTCGGTAACGAGAACTTTTGCAGATCGTCGTTGATGCGTCTGGGCCCATAACCTGATGTTCTAGGATTTAGAATCGGGAGATCAAATTATTATTAACTGACTAGTGACCGTACAACGTTTCTTCATTCACTAGTAAGAACGGACGCTATGTGAGAGGGCGAGAGTCTCGATACTAACTAACTACGAGTTGCTAGCCGGTAAGGCAACTAGCTACTAGGTTACATAACCAGAGAACTAAATTAGTCAATTGAGTAAATACAAAATCACATCACTTTTGTTGTATCTTTGCCATCTGAGAAGGCGACATTCTGCACATAGAAGAGTAATTTCAAAAGTTGACGAGTATCATCAGACAGATCGGACAGCAGAAATTTCGAGCTTTTTTAAGAATGGCGTGCGAATATTCCGAAATCACGGGAACATTCGTATGCACACGAGTTTACTAGTCTGGCGGACTCGCCGAGAGACGCCCAAAGTAGTAGAACCTATCGCGTGGATTTCTTGCTCCTTTTTAGGCACGACCGCTTCTCGGGAGAGCCTTATATTTTCACGAGAGCGAAAATTGTAACACTTCAGAAACGAACAATTTGTTGCATAAAAGCTATTTTCCACCCAGAATTAGTTCATTTTAGGCGTTTTTTATGGTGTATGTGTGTATGTCCGTTCGTATGTAGTCAAGTTTATGGAATATCTCTGCGAATTTCCAATAGATCTTAACGAATTTTGGCCCAGATACTCGTCTAATTATAAGTAAGCTCCAGTCTTATACCGAGCCGAATCGATCAACAAATAAAAAAACGTCAGAGCAAATAAAAATTTGAAAAAATCGATTTTTGAACATAATGTGAACAAAATTAATTTTACGTCAAAAAACAACAAATGCATCTGCTAAAACTAATTCAAACACGTCTTTTTTACATGGAAAATTTTTTTCTATGAACAATATTTAACAATGTAATAGCGAAAAAACTGCTACAATCATCAACAATAGTCGTTTTTTGCTATTTCTTTACAGGATTTGATTTTACACAATAATGTTAAATGTAAAAGTTATAGATAATATTAAAACAAAACTTTCTTCTGTTAAACATTTTTTTTTTATAATCAATTCCTGACGAGTTAAACTAATAAAAACGATTTTTAACGCCTAAATATACATAAAATGGACGATTTTCGGCTATAACTTGACAAGATTTGATTTTATACAAAAATGTTGAATATAAAAGTTGTAGATAATATTTAAACAAAACTTTTTTCTATTTAATATTTTCGTGTAATATCAACTCCTGTCGAGTTAGACTTATAAAAACGATTTTAACCGTCAAAACATACATAAAATGGACGATTTTCGGCTAAAACTTGACAGAATTTGATTTTACACAAACATGTTCAATACAAAAGTTCTAGATAATATTTAATCAAAACTTTTTCCCATTTAACATTTTTATATAAAATGGATTCCTGACCGCTTAGACCTATAAAAACGATTTTTAATGCCTAAATAATACACCCGAAATAGTCGACTTTCGCTTATCATACAAGAATTTGACTTTCAATAAAGCTGTTAAATACAAAGCATGTAGATATAGTTTAAACAAAACTTATTCCCAATTAACATTTTTAGGTACAATAATTTCTGGATCATCTAAACGTATAAACATGATTTTTAATACCCCAATACACGTATAGTGAATTTTCGCTTATTATTTCACAGAATTAGATTTACACAGAAGTATTCGATACAATAGCTCTAAATGAGATGGAAAAAATCGACATAACATTCCAAAGATAATATAATTATACAAACATAATAATAAGATACAAAATTACATTTGATTACAATATTCAATGGGATAAACACATTGGAAGAATAATTAAAGAAACAAAATATCTATTTCCCTGTTTTCTACAAAAAGATTTTTAATAACAAATTTAAAAAATTTGGCATGTTCTTGTTTGTGCACATAAGGATTGTGCACATATTTATTGTGCATAGATAGCATTGGTACATATCTATATATATAGATATATACCAATGTTAAAGTGTGCACAATTAATATGTGCACAATCAGTATGTGCATAAACAAGAACACATCAAAAATTTGATATAAGATTACCCAGCTTAACCTACTAACTATGTTCCCAGGACCTAAGCGATTGAACTAAAAGAATCAAAATTGTGTAATATTATATAAGTACATGTTAAAGGAATATCATATATATAAAAAAAACTTTTGTGTAATTTATGAGCTATAAATGTTGTAATATGGTAAATTTCAATGCATAAAGAATGCAATGTTCTAGCTGACTCGGTCTTAAAGTAGAAAACTATTAAATAGGCAAGTCTTACTGGGTAGAAGTCTGCGAAATACATAATGATGTATTTTAATACAACAGATACCTTGAGGCGAGTTTTTACACCCTGACTAAAATTATTACACTATTTAACAAGGGATAAAAGTCGCTCTTCATTTTCGGAGGTGGGTTCACTCCCATATGTAACAAGTTTTGGACAAGAAAATCCCTTCTTTGGTGAAACTTCATATCACGAACTCATTATTAGAAAGTTCGGTAAAACTTCAGGCGAAGTTTAGCTAAACCTTATAAAAACCTTTAATACAAACAAACCTTCAACCATTTAAACCTTTAACTTTGTCTAAACTTTCAATAATATTTATGTAAACTTTGTCTAATCTTTGTCTAAACTTGAACTGAACTTTATCCAAACTTTGTATAAATCTGGGTTGATCTATGGCTTCAAGCCAGATTTTTAGCAAGACTTCGAGCGTTATATAAAGTTAATACACAGTTTAGATAAAGTTCAGTCAAACTTTAGGCAAAGTTTAGATAAAGTTTGGATAAAATTTGGACAAAGTGTAAGCAAAGTTTTTCCAAAGTTACAAGGTCTTATTGAAAGTTTCGCTTAAAGTGTCCCTCGAAAACCCAGACTTTAAGCTAGACTTCGACCGTTGTACAAAGTTTAAACATAGTTTGGTTAAAGTTAACCAAACTTTAGATAAAGTTTAGAAAAAGTTTACATAAATTTTGCTGTAAGTTTAGACGAAGTTAAAGGTTTAAAAGGTTGAAGGTTTTTTTTTATTAAAGGTTTTTATAAGGTTTAGCTAAACTTTGCTTGAAGTTTTACCTAACATTCTAATAATGAGGTCGTGATATGAACTTTCACCAAAGAAGAGATTTTCTTGTCCAAAACTTGTTACATATGGGAGTGAACCCACCTCCGGAAATGGAGAGCGACTTTTCTCCCTTGTTACATAGTGTAATCGTATTGGACTCGCTGTTACATTGATCGTTATCAGACTTAACCCAGCCTTATTTTTACACGGCTCGGAATCGATGGTTTTACGAAATACAACTAGGGGGGCCGAGCCCTCCTGCGTGTCTCGCTGCGCTCGACACGCCAAACCCCGCGCCCCCACACACACCTGCTCCTCGTCATCGTTAGAATACACATAAGTTCATCTCTGCAGTAAAATTTAAATGGAAATGATGCATTTACTATTACATATTTATTATCTTTGTAGAAAAGTTGCCTTTTAATTCTACACATATAGATATATGTAGATAACTTTTCAAATAGTCTATGATTCAGATAAATTAATTAAGTGTTATTAATTGATATGATTAAAGTACACATAGGAATATTAAATGTATGAGTACTATGATTGCAATTATATTTAAAATTAAAAACATTGTTTTCATAGTTTCTAATTGAATTATAATGATAGTTTTTATTTTTATTTATGCAAATGTCGAATAGAAGAAAGTTTTATTTCAATGTTATCCACAACTTCTGTACTTGAAATTTTTGTGTTAAGTAATATGCTTTTGAATAATATAAGAAAAAATACCGTTTCATTACTCCCGATTAATACAACAATATAAAGTTAAATTTTACACAGTTTTAACGAAAACTGTAGACTAATCGTTCACTGGTATTCGTAGAACTTATACATCTACCGTATACAATCTCAATTACGAAAAAATACTCGAGGCACATGCACACACACACTAATACCGCGAATAGGGGAAAAACAAAAAAAGAAAACCCAAAACTAGTGCATTCGGCAATGGTAATCTGTCTTGGTGCTGCGTGCGTGCACAGTACAGGAGTCGTAACCGTAACGGCTATCTCGGTTATATAGTGCGTTCGCACTAGCGGAAAAACGCATACGATCCACGTGACCATGAGCGCTCCCTGTATATAAGATATGGTATATATATATATATTTATGGATCGCGCGCGCTTTCTGCTACTAGGCCTAGTGAGTCTGTTTAACTGCGTCCCTACGGCGCGCTCCCACCAGGGGCTCTGCTCCTGGACCCAGCCCTGCGCCCCACAACAACCCGCCATACCTCATTACCTATCAACAACAACTTTATTGTTTCTTTTATTTTGTTTTAATTAGATGGGACCTTTCAAAATAATAACTGTATCCTCAAGGATTTTCATTCATGGTCACAAAATGATTTCGTAGATTCATTCGTCATCGAATATCATTTAATGTGTGATATCAGGAATATGGTTACGAGTCGTGAGGACTGAATATTATATTTGCTTATTATTTGGCTCAATTTTATATTTAATCAAAAATTTAATCTTTGTTTTTTAATTTTATTTTTAAGGTTTAAACTTGAAGAACTTCCATTAATCACATTGTTAATAGAAGATTAGATTATATACAATATTAGCTGCCTGTTTACGACCAAGTTTTAGAAAAAAATAATTTGTTTCTTGGACCAACTTAGAATAATTTTAAGTAAAAAAACATTTAGGGATTTAATCTTTTAATTTTTGTTACTTTAACATCAACTTATATTTCTTATTATATATTCTTATTAGTGTTTTACTTTACATAATATTTGGCATTTTGTAAACAATAGATATTTCTTTGTTTAAATTATGTTTTCAATGTGTTTATCTCATTTTATAGCACGGTGTGACCTAAGTCCGCATTTAAGTCACGCCTACCCGTGACTTAAGTAGTCGATTATTGCATCTATTTATCTCAAAAATGGACTGCTTAAGGTACGGATAGGCGTGATAGCGGACTTAGGTAAACGTGCTATAAAATATCGTACGATACATGTGACTTCAGTGGCAGTATCGTAATGTACTATTTTAACATTGTAACTAAATATAATTTTAGATCTTATGATTATATTTTTATAATTATATGATCTTTTGAATGTTATATTGATTTTTCTGATATTATTTCAAGCTATTGCATTGAATAATTCTTTGTCAAATCGAATCATGTTAAATAAGCGAAAATTGAATATGTAAAGTGTCGTATTTATAGGTTTAGATAATCAGGATTGATTGTACATTAAAATATTAATTGGAGAAAAGTTGTTTAGATGTTATCCATATATCTTTTGCATTTAATATTTTTGTGTATAGTCAAATCGTTGAATAAGCGAAAATCGTCCATTTTATGTATGTTTTGGCGTTAAAAATCGTTTTTATGAGTTCAACTCGTCAGGAATTGATTGTACAAAAAAATGTTTAACAGGA
Source organism: Torymus aiolomorphi (assembly GCA_036365515.1). Classification (NCBI taxonomy): domain Eukaryota; kingdom Metazoa; phylum Arthropoda; class Insecta; order Hymenoptera; family Torymidae; genus Torymus; species Torymus aiolomorphi. Next base: position 123,713,915 of record CM070876.1, on the reverse strand, counting down.
AAAAGTTTTGTTTTAATATTATCTATAACTTTTACATTCAACATTTTTGTGTCAATCAAATCCTGTGAAGTTATAGCCGAAAATCGTCCATTTTATGTATATTTAGGCGTTCAAAATCGTTTTTATGAGTTATAACGGAGTTCCAGGATAAAATACGGAGAAAATAAGAATTTCGGTTCTCCGTATTCTATCGAACTCGTTTGACTCTCGTTCCCGCGAATTCACGCATCTCGAGCGTTTGTTGACATCGCTCGAACGATGTATTCGCGATCTGCGCGACTTTAGCGGTTGCAAAGTCGCGCTCGATTAATTTTCGAATCAGATTCTCTCGGGCTGTCAAACCGCGCGTACGCGAGTTAATTTGATCGTCCGCGAAGAAAACGGTATCGTGCGTCCTCACCGGTACAGAGCAGCGCCCGTACACGTACCGACCACGAAGAGCAGCGCACGTGAGCAATCGGAGCTACTCCTGGGGTCCGGAGCATCTGTAGGTGAACGCTGGACGTTAGGACTCGGCCTGAACACTCCGAAGTCGACCGGAGGATAAGGCCTGACGCAGGAGCGGATTCGTGAGTGAGCGACGAGAGGAGTGCACTCCTCTCCCAGTAAGCCTCTTTGTACTTCCCGCGCAGCGATTTATTTGTGTATTTTCGACTCGCAGCGGCGAGTGGCTGGTGGTGCGTTCACCGGCCCAGCGAAAATAGATACCTTGATCCGCTCGCGCCGAGCGGCGGATCCCGTCTTCTTGTCGGCGCGCAACGCGACGCGTTTTTGATGTAAAGGATTATTTTGAATAGCCCCTGTTATTGTGCTGTGAAATAATTGAGGCTACTCTTCATTTATCGACCTTAACCAAACCTTCTCCCGGATACCAACGCCTCCGTGGGAAAACGACTCCGCTGATCGTTTTCATATCTGAGCATAGCGGCCGCGCGCTTTACTCTTTGAGCGCGCGCTTTTAACACAGCGATCCAGTTAGTTGGAAAGCGAAGTTCGCGTGCGATCTTCGCGTTGTTTTCGGGATTCCAGGAGCAGATCCCCGGACAAGTTATTTTAGTCTGACACCCGCGGCACCGTGTTGTAGGGCATCGCTGGCCTGTGGCTTTTTGGGATCTTACCCCAGAAGCCATCACGTTACAGAGTTCACCTCGTCAGGAATTGATTGTACAAAAAAATGTTTAATTCGAAAAAGTTTTGCTTTAATATTATCTATAACTTTTACATTTAACATTATTGTGTAAAATTAAATCCTGCCAAGTTATAGCAAAAAAACGACTATTTTTGATGATTTTAGCGGTTTTTTCGCTATTACATTGTTAAATATTGTTCATAGAAAAAATTTTCCTTGTAAAAAAGACGTGTTTTAATTAGTTTTAGCAGATGCATTTGTTGTTTTTTTGACGTAAAATTAATTTTGTTCTCATTATGTTCAAAAATCGATTTTCTCAAATTTTTATTTGCTCTGGCCTTTTTTTATTTGTTGATCGATTATAATTTACGACTATATAATTTACTTATAATTAGACGAGTATCTGGGCCAAAATTCGTTAAGACCTATTGGAAATTCGCCGAGATATTCCATAAACTTGACTACATACGAACGGACATACACACATACACCATAAAAAACGCCTAAAATAAACTAAATCTGGGTGGAAATAATTTTTATGCAACAAATTGTTCGTTTTTCAAGTATTACAATTTTCGCTTTAGTGAAAATATAAGGCTCTCCTGAGAAGCGGTCGTGCCTAAAAAACGGATTTTGACCGGAAAATGAGACCTACCCGGTCAAAATTGACCGAGTAGAATTTGAGATCTTGGCGTACACACACACACACACACACACACACACACACACACACACACACACCCCTGTCGAGTTGCTAGTCTCGCATCAGGCGCCTCCACAGGTGGCGGATAGGGGAAAGCTCGTCAGATATGAAGGGCACCGGGGAAATAAAATACCCGGGGTGGACCAAAACTGGCTAGGAGAAAGCACCCCAAATAACAAACCAACCATGGATGTAGTGAATGAGAGATACGCATTACCCCAAGTGGGTGCCCTCAATGGAGGGGTTAATCCCACCACCGATTCCGATCGGGTGAAAGCCCCGGTGGTCGATGCAGGCTCCACGGATTTTGGGGGGAGCCACATACACTATACCAGGAATAAGATGGAAGAAGAAGACGAAGTAAGCCAGGATAGCGCAGATGCAGCTGCCTTCCGAACCCTACAAACAAAGGTAGAGGCTCTGGTGGACTTTATTCTAGATAAAAAGAACATTCACAATGAGCTCAAGTCAATGGCGAAGACTACCCAAAGAGCCTTAAAAGAATTCGTCAAAAGTCGAAAAAGTCATGAGTCTGGACAAGCTACCAGATCTACCAAGGACGGAACAAGCCAAACATCACCGCTCTTTCGGAAAGGGAAGGCGTCGGTAGTACACACCGAACGTAACCGCCCCTCACCGCCACCAGAGCCAAACGAAAAGAAGGCGAAGATACGTGGTTCCTCACAGATACCTGCAAAAAAACCGGAAGCTCAGATAGGACAGACCGACTGGGCAACCGTCGTAAGTAAAGGAACACGCAGAAGATATGAGAGACTCAAGACTGACGGCAAGGAGAAAGTAGTGCAGGCACATACCACGGTTAGGCGGAGGCCAGCTCGATCTGATGCCTTCAAAATAAGAAGGTGCGGTGAGACCAACTACGCCGACATCCTAGGAACTCTCAAAGGGGCACCTGAGTTGAAGGCACTGCAAGAAAGGGTCACGCGCATCAGGCGCACCAAGGCAGGAGAGTTGCTTTTGGAGCTAGACAAACCAAACATCGTGTCGCATGAACTGCAGACATTGGTCTCGTCTACCCTTGCAGGGTCAGCGATAGTACAAACGTTGTCCCATAAGGAGACAATCGAAATCAAAGATTTGGACGAGACAACAACAGCAGAAGAGGTAACACAGGCGATCACTTCAATTATCGGCCCCGAAATGATGACCGCTGGGGATGTTAGACTCCGGGCGTCTTACAGTGGCACTCAAGCAGCCAGCGTTATGCTACCTGTAGCAATGACAGAAAAGCTGCTGGAAACTAGAAAAATCAGAATAGGATGGGTCAATTGCCGGGTCCGGTTACGTGAAACAGTGACGCGTTGCTTCAAGTGCCATGAAATCGGACACCTGGCACGGAATTGTAAGAGTGTAATTGACCGGTCGTCCCTGTGCTTCAAGTGTAAAACCGAGGGTCACAAGGCAGTGAACTGCCCGACCAACAACGAGCAGGTAACGATGGAGGTCGTAACAACAAACAACGATGGCTAAAGTGCTTCAAATCAACATGAACCACTGTGCAGTAGCCCATGACTTGCTGCCCCAATTGATCCGAGAGGAGAAGGCGGACATAGTAATCATCAGTGAGCAGTACAGGGACAAAAATGAACCAAACTGGCTAAGGGATCGTGCCAGCATGGCGGCCATCTGGGTATGCGGAGAACTCCACATATCCAAAAAAATGGACGTCCTTCAGCCCAAATTCACCTGGGTTGAAGTATCCGGTATAAGATTATACAGCTGCTACCTACCACCCAGCGACTCAATAGAAGAGTTCGAAAGACCCCTAGATGCTATCGTCACTAGCGTTAGAACCTCCACGCTGCCAGTCGTAATCGGGGGGGACTTTAACGCTTGGGCAATTGAGTGGGGAAGCAAGAAAACGAACAACCGCGGCCACGCACTGCTTGAGACCTTCGCGATACTAGAGCTAGAGATTGCTAACATAGGGACAAAGCCGACCTACACTAAAGGACGAAAGTCTTCCATAGTAGATCTGACCTTTGTCGACTCCAGATTAAGTCGGGAAGGCTCATACTGGCAAGTCAGTGATCGGTACACTGGCAGCGATCACCGAGCTCTCACATACCAGCTCCACCCGACAGGCAAAAGAGCGAATATGACCCGGATGCCGAAGAGAGAGAAATGGGCACCAGCTACTTTCGACAGGGAAGCTTTTCTCTGCTTTTTGGAAGGAACATCTGTCGAAGGAACAGCTGAGGTTAGGGCTCAAAGCCTCTCGGAGACCATCACAGCGGCATGCGATGCCTCGATGTCCACAAGGACGAACCACCGGGGACGCTTACCAGTCTACTGGTGGAACAAGGAGATTGCGGTAATACGTAAAGAGTGCCTTCGTGCTAGGAGGCTGCACCAAAGAGCAGTCCGTGGACCGCTGTATGATCAATTAACAACTAGATATGAGCAAAAGAGGAAAGAGCTGAAAATTGCCATCAAGACAGCCAAAAGAAAGTGTTGGCAGGACTTCTGCGAGGAAGTGGACAGTGACCCGTGGGGACGGCCGTACAAAACGGTCATAAATAAAATCAATCCCAGAGGCACCAATGCTCCCTCCTGTCCAACCTTTCTTGATAGAGTAGTCCAAAATTTATTCCCACAACACCAGGAACGGCAACATGGCACTGGTCTAACGGAAAGAATCGGTACAGCCGAGCCAACAGCAGTCACCGAATCAGAAGTGAAGATAGCGGCCAAAAAGATTGCCATAAGAAAGGCCCCAGGACTGGACGGCGTTCCTGGTTTAGCTATAAAGACTGCAGCTCTAGAAGTTCCTTGCATATTCAAGGACACTTTCAATGCATGCCTAAGTGAAGGAATATTCCCGACACAGTGGAAGATACAGAGGTTGGTACTCCTTCCTAAGGGAAATAAACCCCCGGATGAACCATCCGCGTATCGACCACTTTGCATGTTGGATATAGTCGGAAAATTGTTTGAACGTATCATATCCGTCAGACTGGAGGCAGCTATACAAAAGATCGGCGGCTTGTCTGATAACCAATTCGGCTTTAGAAAGGGTCGATCAATGATCGATGCTATCGATAGGGTGGTGTCAGTAGCTGAGAACGCTGTTAGTGGTAGCCGGTGCACAAAACGCATGTGTGCTATAATTGGTTTAGATATACGGAACACGTTTAACACGGCCAGGTGGGATAAAATCATGCTCGCATTGGAAGACCTAAGCGTGCCACTGTACCTTCGAAGAGTAATCTCGAGTTACCTAACTGACCGCACGCTTCTCTATGATACCGACGACGGTATGCATTCTTATAAGATCACAGGAGGCGTGCCACAGGGCTCTGTACTAGGATCCCCAATCTGGAACATCATGTACGACGGATTGCTTAGGCAACTGCTCCCACATGGGGTGTCGATAGTAGCTTACGCAGATGATATTGCTCTCATTATCGTTGGGAAAACCATCGAAGATGTGCAATACCTCGGAGATACGGCAATCGAGGTAGTAGGAGATTGGCTGAGCGACCATGGACTCAGTCTTGCTGCCGAAAAGACCGAGGCAGTGCTCATTGCCAGAACAAAAAAGAGAGTCTACGCCACTTTCACGGTCAACGACGAGAAGATCAAGACAGGGGACACCATGAAGTACCTAGGAGTTACAATAGATGCGCGGATGTCGTTCAAAAACCACCTTAGGAACGCAGGATTAAAGGCATCAAAAGTGGCTCGAGCACTCGCAAGCATCATGCCAAACATAGGAGGGCCGAAGCAGCCACGACGGTTGCTTCTTTCATCGGTGGTTTATTCCGTGATTCTATACGGAGCCCCCATCTGGGCTAATGCTATACGTAGTAACCCAAGCTATGGTGCAGCTTGCCGAAGGGCCTGCAGGACAATCGTGCTGAGAGTGGCCTGCGCCTACCGTACCGTGTCAGACATCGCTCTCTCGGTAGTCACCGGACTGCCACCCTTGGACCTAATGGCATGTGGGAGAGCTGAGGTGTATCGTGGAGGAGTGATAAGAGAGGAGGGCGAACTTGATCAGGGACCACGTCAAAACCGATCGTCCAGAAAGACTGTGGAAGAGTGGCAGCGCCGATAGGATATAGCAGATAAAGGTCGGTGGACCCATCGGATTATTCCATGTGTCGTGGAGTGGACGGAGAGGAGACATGGACTCGTGACCTTTCATCTCACTCAGGTACTAACTGGGCATGGCTGCTTTCGCAGCTACCTGAAGAGAATTGGAGTGTACGAAAGCGCGGAGTGCCCAACATGTCCTGAAAGTGATGAGGACGTTGGACACGCTTTGTTCGTATGCCCCAGGTTTCGGGAAGAGAGAGAAAGGTTTCAGGTCTTATGGGAAGGCCCCCTAACTCCCGAGGGCATCGGGAGATGCTTACTCTCTTCACAGAGAGGATGGGATGCTGTGATTGGTCTCGTCACCGAGGTGGTGGACAGATTGAACTCCATAAGGCGAGAAGAAGAAAGAAGAGAAAACCGTCTCACAGAGGACCAGGCGGGGTAGAGGGCCGTAGAGGCTGCGACTGCCCTCCGCGAAGTAATGCCTAACGGCGGTTTCCGCGGTGGGAATTACAATCGGGAGGAGGCCCTGCTATAGAACAACAGCAGGGGGTTTTAGTAGGTATTGCCAGAAATGGTCGAGTCCTACATAACATCTCGTATGCGTAAATGCATTTTTCCTAACCTCCTCCTCAAAAAAAAAAAAAAAAAAAAAAAAAAAAAAAAAAAAAAAAAAAAAAAAACACACACACACACACACACACACACACACACACACACATATTTTTCAAAAACCATGCATTTTGATTCCTAACATCTCGGAACACAATTATAATATGTTTTTACAACTCAAAAATTTAATGTCACAAAACTTCCTCTAAGAGGAAGCAAAATGTTTAATTGAGAAATAAATGAAATCTATGAATTCGTTTTTGAATTTGAATTGTCTACTTTAGTAGCAAGCAGGGTCAAACCTTTCTTTCATAATAATTGTTGTAAAATTATATATATTAAGGAAGTCCATACCAACAAATTGTGAATTTCTGTACCAAGATTGATACCTCGATTTTTTTTCTATCTATTTTATAGCTACAATTTTATTAAAGTAAAATTTCTTTTTTTTTTTAGTTGGATTAAATAAATTAAAATAAAATAATTAACTTCTTTAGTAAGGTGGTATTTCCGAAAGAAGTTTATATATATCGCTGTTGATATATATATATATATATATTTTTTTTTAATATATCAGTAATTTTATTTCAGGTGGGGGGCTTCGCCCCCCCACACCCCCCTGAGTGGGGGCTTCGCCCCTACACCCCCACCAGGGGCTCTGCCCCTGGACCCCGCCCTGCGCCCCACATCAAACCCGCCATACCTCATTACCTACCAACAACAAACTTTATTGTTTCTTCTATTTTGTTTTATTTAGATGGGACATTTCAACATAACAACTATATCCTGAAGGATTTTCATTCATGGTCACAAAATGATTTCGTAGATTCATTCGTCATCGAATATCATTTAATGTGTGATATCAGGAATATGGTTACGAGTCGTGAGGATGGAATATTATATTTGCTTATTCTTTGGCTCAATTTTTTATTTAATCAAAAATTTAATCTTTGTTTTTTAATTTTATTTTTAAGGTTTAAACTTGAAGAACTTCTATTAATCACATTGTTAATAGAACATTAGATTATATACAATATTAGCTGCCTGTCTACGGCCAAGTTTTAGAAAAAAATAATTTGTTTCTTGGACCAACTTAGAATAATTTTAAGTAAAAAAACATTTAGAGATTTAATCTTTTAATTTTTGTTACTTCAACATCGATTTATATTTCTTATTATATATTCTTATTAGTGTTTTAGTTTACATAATATTTGGCATTTTGTAAACAATAGATATTTCTTTTTTTTAAATTATGTTTTCAATGTGTTTATCTCATTTTATAGCACAGTGTGATCTAAGTCCGCACTTAAGTCACGCCTACCCGTGACTTAAGTAGTCGATTATTGCACCGTGAGGTTAGCGAGCGAGCGTAGGCGTGACAGCGGACTTAGGTAAACGTGCTATAAAATATCGTACGATACATGTGACTTCAGCGGCAGTATCGTAATGTACTATTTTAACATTGTAATTAAATGTAATTTTATATCTTATGATTATACTTTTATAATTATATGATCTTTCGAATGTTATATTGATTTTTCCGATATTATTTAAAGCTATTGCATTGAATAATTCTTTGTCAAATCGAATCATGTTAATAAGCGAAAATTGAATATGTGAAGTGTCGTATTGATAGGTTTAGATAATCAGGATTTATTGTACATTAAAATATTAATTTGGGAAAAGTTTTGTTTAGATGTTAGCCATAAGGTAAAAGTACCAATAGATGGACGCTTAGTGAAGCTAGAATTTTGAAATCATATTTTAAATGCGAAATATTATTGAAAATGCATAGAATCAGTAGCCAATAGAATTATTATTACTTTTTACTTGCGAAAAAAGTATTTCATTTGTGAAAATAAGCTTTTATGATAGAAAAATTAATTAAATTATGAATACGTGCTTGTACTAGTAGTTGGATCGTGCTAAAAAGTCATGTACTAGTGGTCGAAATTGTTAGTCCCAATACTTGGACCATATAATTTGTACTGTATATTTATTTTGATTTTTATGTAAAAATAATAAAATCGCTAAATTTTGGACTGGAAATACTTTTTAACACTAAATCAAAAGTTAATAATATGAAATTACAGAAAATCAATGTATAATAATCATATTATGGTTTTCCAACCTACTAACTCTACCAATACGTAGGAACCCTAACCATCAAAACATCAGTGAAATACATAGGGCCAAGTATTGGGACATGACGTTTAAACTGGTACTAGTAGATAAACTTGAATTATTTTTATTAAAAACAATAATTATTGGGCTTCTAACGACTGTAATTGAATTCGATGCATCTTAGAAGTGTCTTAAAACTTTCAAGAGTAAAGATTTACTTCAAATTTATTTAAAAAATACCTAAAAGGCGAGTCATGAATCCTTATGAAATCATTAAGGACCATAGAAAGCCGTGATCCTCGAGAGTAGCATTTTCAAATCGTCTTTATAAGTATTAAATTTTCACTAAGAGTAATAATACTATTTAAACGATAAGCATTAATTATTTTAGAATCATCTTATAGAATAAAATATTATCCAACTACTACACATTCTTTAAAGTAATTGAATATTTATCTAGATGGCCACGTACTGTGCACTGGCCGCTCATTGGTACTTTTACCTTATATCTTTCGCATTTAATATTTTTGTGTAAAGTCAAATCGTTGAAATAAGTGAAAATCCTCCATTTTATGTATGTTTTGGCGTTAAAAATTGTTTGTTTGGATTTAACTCGTCGGGAATTGATTGTACAAAAAAATGTTTAACAGAAAAAAGTTTTATTTTAATATTATCTATAACTTTTACATTTAAGATTATTGTGTAAAATCAAATCCTGTAAAGAAATAGCAAAAAAACGACTATTTTTGATGATTTTAGCAGTTTTTTCGCTATTACATTGTTAAATATTGTTCATAGAAAACAATTTTCCATGTAAAAAAGACGTGTTTTAATTAGTTTTAGCAGATGCATTCGTTGTTTTTTGACGTAAAATTAATTTTGTTCACATTATGTTCAAAAATCGATTTTTTCAAATTTTTATTTGCTCTGGCGTTTTTTTATTTGTTGATCAATTCGGCTCGGTATAAGACTGGAGCTTACTTATAATTAGACGAGTATCTCCGCCAAAATTCGTTAAGATCTATTGGAAATTCGCTGAGATATTCCATAAACTTGGCTACATACGAACGGACATACACACATACACCATAAAAAACGCCTAAAATGAACTAATTCTGGGTGAAAAATAGTTTTTATGCAATAAATTGTTGGTTTTTGTAGTGTTACAATTTTCGCTCTAGTGAAAATATAAGGCTCTCCCGAGAAGCGGTCGTACCGGAAAAATCGTTTTTTAAGTTTAGTTTGTCTGGGTCTGATTGTACGTAAAAATATTAAATGGGACAAATATTATCTATAACTTTTGTTTTTATAAAATCAAATCCTGCTACGTTATAAACGAAAATCGGCGGTTTTAGGTATATTTAGGCGTTAAAAATCGTTTCTTTGGATTTAACTCGTCAGGAATTGGTCGTAGCAGAAAATGTTCAATATAAAAAAGTTTTGTTTTAATATTTTCTATAACTTTTACATTTAAAATTTTTGTGTAAAGTCAAGTTCTGCTCAGTTATAAACGAAAATCAGCCTTTTTATGTACATTTAGGCGTTAAAACCCGTTTTTTTGGATTTAACTCATCAGGAATTGATCGTACAAAAAAATGTCGAATAGAAAAAAGTTTTGTTTCAATATTATCTATAACTTTTGTATTTAACATTTTTGTGTAAATTCAAATCCTGTAAAGTAATAGCAAAAAACGACTATTTTTGATGATTTTAGCGATTTTTTCGCTATTACGAGTACATTGTTAAATATTGTTCATAGAAAAAAATATTCAATGTAAAAAAGACGTCTTTTAATTAGTTTTAGCACATGCATTTGTTGTTTTTGACTTAAATTTAATTTTGTTCACCGTATGCTCAAAAATCGATTTTTTCAAATTTTTATTTGCCCTGGCGTTTTTTTATTTGTCGATAGATTTGGCTCGGTAGAGAACTGCCAGTTACTTATAATTAGACGAGTATATTCCCCAAAGCTCGTTTGGATCTGTGAAAATTTCGCCGAGATAATCGGGCTACTTGATCACATACATACGTAGAGACATACATACATCTCTGAAAACGCTTAAAATGTACTTCTTTTGGGTGGAAAATAGTTTTTATGTTGTAAATTTTCAGAATTTGAAGTGTTACAATTTGCGCCCTGACGAAAATATAAGGCTCTCCCGAGAAGCGGTCGTGCCTAAAAAGGAGCAAGAAATTCACGCGATAGGTTCTACAACTTTGGGCGTTTCCAACTGTGACCACTCGACTAATTAACTCCAGTCCGTACGAATGTTCCGGTGTCCGGAACCTTCGTACACCCTTTTTGATAGAGCTAGAAATATCTGCTGTTAGATCTCCCGAACGAGACCAGTGGGTTCTCCTAATTGCTCTAATGCGTGAAGAATCTCTCTTCAGATATGGTAAAGACTATGCAAAATGTCTTCGAGCGTGCCAGTAAAAGCGCACACGAGGCACGCGACCGCGTGCGGCTGTTCATGCAGGGCTGAAAATGGTCTTACGCAATACAAAAAGGAGCAAGAAATCCACCCGATAGGTTCTACTACTTTGGGAGTCTCTCGGCGAGTTCGCTCGACTAGTAAACTCCAGTGCGTACAAATGTTCCGGTGAGTTCGGAATATTCGTACGCCATTCTTGAAAAAGCTCGAAATTTCTGCTGTCCGATCTGTCTGATGATTTTCTTTACTCGTCATTTACTCGTCAAATACTCGTCAAGATTCGAAATGACTCTTCTATGTGCAGAATGTCGCCTTCTCAGATGGCAAAGGCACAACAAAAGCACTTCGAGTGTGCCAATAACAGCGCACTCGAGGCACGCGACGGCGCACAGTGGGCTTTTTTCATTTTTTCTTTTGTCAAAATCAAATATTTTTGGACCCACAGGAGATACGGAGATGTTTTTGGTGTCATTTTGAAGGTAATACTGTGTAGAATTGTAGAAAATTATTGGCAAACCTCTATCTTGACCTTTAGACGTTCAAAAAAAGTACCAAATGTCGAAAATTTCTGAGAAATGAAATTCGCGAGTTTCGGTTGTTTGACGAAAAGTTATAAACGGACTTTTAATTCACGAATATATAATCTCTGACTATGACAAAACAGGCGATCCATAAAACTATAATATATTATACATTATATTATATATTATTTTATTATATATTTTCTTATTATTTTATTCCATATATTTTATTTATATTATTTTATTTTTTACATACACACAGTACCAATTCACATATAAAACCATTTTACAGATGTAAAATTTTACTTGACTTCTTTAATAAGATTCAGCGTACTATTTTATGATATATTTTCAAGTGCTATATTGCAGATATTATTTAGTTAACAAGAATTGAATAAAGAATTGAGAGCAGACAATATGAAGTTAGGTAAAAAAAATCGAGGAAAAAATCCATAAAACTCATTTTTCCAATTGTAGCTCATTTTCTAATGTCAAACTCGATAAAAAAAACAGGAGTTTTATGGATCGCCTGTTTTGTCATAGTCATAGATCCGTGAATTAAAAGTCCGTTTATAACTTTTCGTCAAACGACCGAAACTCGCGAATTTCATTTCTCAGAAATTGTCGACATTTGGTACTTCTTTTGAATGTCTAAAGGTGAAGATAGAGATTCGTCAATAATTTTCTACAATTCTATACAGTATTACCTTCAAAATGACACCAAAAACATCTCCGTATCTCCTGTGGGTCCAAAAATATTTGATTTTGACAAAAAAAAAATGAAAAAAGCCCACTGTGCGGCGTGCCGCTGTTCATGCAGAGCTGAAAATGGTCTTACGCAATACAAATAGGAGCAAGAAATCCACGCGATAGGTTCTACTACTTTGGGCGTCTCTCGGCGGGACCGCTCGACTAGTGAACTCCAGTGCGTACGAATGTTACGGTGATTCGGGAACATTCGTACACCCTTTTTGAAAGAGCGCGAAATATCTGCTGTTAGATCTCCCGAACAAGACCCGTGGGTTTTCCTAATTGCTCTAATGCGTGAAGAATCTCGCTTCAGATATGGTAAAGACTATGCAAAATTTCTTCGAGCGTGCCATAAAAGCGCACTCGAGGCACGCGACCGCCTGCGGCTGTTCATGCAGAGCTGAAAATGGTCTTACGCAATACAAAAAGGAGCAAGTATCTACGCGATAGTTTCTACTACTTTGGGCTTCTCTCGGCGGGACCGCTCGACTAATGAACTCGGGTGCGTACGAATGTTCCGGTGATTCCGGAACATTAGTACGCCATTCTTGAGAAAGCTCGAAATTTCTGCTGTCCGATCTGTCTGATGATACTCGTCAACATGCGAAATGACTCTTCTATGTGCAGAATGTCGCCTTCTCAGATGGCAAAGGCACAACAAAAGCACTTCGAGTGTGCCAATAACAGCATACTCGAGGCACGCGACGGCGTGCGGCTGTTCATGCAGAGCTCAAAATGGTCTTACACAATACAAGAAGGAGCAAGAAATGCACGCGATAGGTTCTACTACTTTGGACGTCTCTCGGTGGGACCGCTCTAAGTAAACTCCAGTGCGTACGAATGTTCCGGTGAGTCCGGAATATTCATACACCCTTTTTAAAAGAGCTCAAAGTTTCTGCTGTTAGATCTCCCCAAGGCATCTCGGTGGTTTTCCTAATGGCGCTAATGCCAGAAGTATCTCGCTTTCAGTACTTTGTACTTTGTACAACGCTTGAAGTCTGGCTTAAAGTCTGGGTTAAAGTCTGTGTTGATGTTGGACTTGAATAATCTTGACTTCTATCGAAACTTCGAGCGACCCTTTAAGCGAAACTTTGATCAAGACCTTGTAACTTTGTACAAACTTTGCTTACACTTTGTCCAAATTTTATCCAATCTTTATCTAAACTTTGCCTAAACTTTGACTGATCTTTATCTAAACTGTGCATTAACTTTATATAACGCTCGAAGTCTTGCTAAAAGTCTGGCATAAAGCCATACATCAAACCAGATTTTAACCGTGACTTTAAACCAGGCTTGGAGCGTTATACAAGATTTATAAAAAGTTTGGATAAAGTTCAGTCAGAGTTTAGACAAAGATTAGACAAAGTTTACATAAATTTTATTGAAAATTTAGACGAAGTTAAAGGTTTGAAAGGTTGAAGGTTTTTTTTTATTAAAGGTTTTTAGAAGGTTTAGCTAAACTTCGCCTGAAGTTTTACCAAACATTCTAATAATGAGTTCGTGATATGAAGTTTCACCAAAGAAGGGATTTTCTTGTCCAAAACTTGTTACATATGGGAGTGAACCCAGCTCCGAAAATGAAGAGCGACTTTTCTTCCTTGTTACATAGTGTAATAGTTTTGGACTCGCTGTTACATTGATCGTTATCAGACTCAACCCAGCCTTATTTTTACACGGATCGGAATCGATGGTCTTACGAAATACAAAAAGGAGCAAGAAATCCACGCGTCAGCTTCCACTACTTTGGGCGTCTCTCAGCGGGACCGCTGGATTAATAAACTCGAGTACATACGAATATTCCGGCCATTCCGGAACATTCGTACACCCTTTTTGAAAGAGCTCGAAATTTCTGCTGTTAGATCTCTCCAACGAGACTCGTGGGTTTTCCTAATGGCGCTAATTCCTGAAGAATCTCGCTTTCGGATATGATAAAGACTGTGCAAAGAGCGTAATCGAGGCACGCGACCGCGTGTGTCTGTTCATGCAGAGCTGAAAATGGTGTTACGCAATGCAAAAAAGAGCAAGGAATCCACGTGATAAGGTTAGACAAAGTTAATATAAATTTTATTGAAAGTTTAGACGAAGTAAAAGGTTTAAAAGGTTGAAGGTTTTTTTTTATTAAAAGTTTTTATAAGGTTTAGCTAAACTTCGCCTGAAGTTTTATTAAACTTTCTAATAATGAGTTCGTGATATGAAGTTTCACCAAAGGGATTTTCTTGTCCAAAACTTGTTACATATGGGAGTGAACCCACCTCCGAAAATGAAGAGCGACTTTTCTCCCTTGTATAGTGTAATAGTTTTGGACTCGTTGTTACATTGATCGTTATCAGACTCAACCCAGCCTTATTTTTACACGGATCGGAATCGATGGTCTTACGAAATACAAAAAGGAACAAGAAATCCACGCGATCGGCTCTACTACTTTGGGCGCCTCCAACCGTGACCACTCGACTAGCAACCTCCAGTGCGTATGAATGTTCCGGTGATTCCGGAACATTCGTACACCCTTTTTGAAAGAGCTCGAAATATCTGCTGTTAGATCTCCCGAACGAGACCCGTGGGTTTTCCTAATTGCTCCAATGCGTGAAGAATCACTCTTCAGATATGATAAAGACTATGCAAAATCTCTTCGAGCGTGCCAGTAAAAGCGCACTAGAGGCACTCGACCGCGTGCGGCTTTTCACGCAGAGCTGAAAATGGTCTTACGTAATACAAAAAGGAGCAAGAAATCCACGATATAGGTTGTACTACTTTGGGCGTCTCCCGGCGGGACCGCTCGACTAGCAAACTCCAGTGCGTACGAATGTTCCCGTTATTCCGGATCATTCGTACGCCATTCTTGAAAAAGCTCGAAATTTCTGCTGTCCGATCTATCTGATCAAACTCGTCAACTTTTGAAATAACTCTTCTATGTGCAGAATGTCGCCTTCTCAGATGGCAAAGGTACAACAAAAGCATTTCGAGTGTGCCCAATAACAGTGTAGTTAACAGGTGCTTACGTATCGTATGGACCTTTTTTAAAATACTGATACTTCTTGAACTTTTTTATAATTATCCTATATTAATGAGACTCGCGATGATTGATTCGTTAATGAGTAACTAAATTGTGTTTTCATAGACCATCTTGACCGATGAAATCGTGTTTAAGTAAGGATACATTACCAAATCCTAAGGATTTGGGAACAGCTGAAATCAAATAAATATAAACAAACAAAATGACATCTAGCAAACATTACAATAGAACTGCGAGATGGACTTAACAGGTATTTGTGTTTCTTATGGCCGTGTTTCAAAGTCCTCATACTTGTTGAACTTTTTATATAATTGTCCTACGATAATGAGACGTACGACGATCAATTCGTCAATGAATAAATAAATTGTGTTTTCACAGAGCATCTTGACCGCCGAAATCGCAAATTAATGACTACACTACACTGGTGGAAATCCAAAACATTTTATAACCAATAACTGACCATTTATATTAGAAATTGGCCATTATAAAATAGGAATTTCTGTTGTCCACTTGCTAGCTCTCGATGAAATACTTTTTCTCTCATTATTTGTCTATTTAATAGATTGAAAAATAGAATTCAGTTTATCGAAGACAAGCACAACCTTGTTCTTAAGTATTTTAAAGATATTAAAACTGATCAGTTTTTATATACTGAAAATGGCTACTAGAAGGCTTGCTGCTGATAAGGAGTGAGAGGGACAGAATCAGATGGAGAAATAAGAATTTTGCTGAATTATTCATAGAATGAGTACAATAAACGATTTATTAGTTCATGTTATTTATTTATATTTTGAAAAGCCATCCAATGCAGTTTAATGCTCTTTTATCAAAGATAAAATTAGTAAGTAAATCAAATACGAATATTTTATTTTTACCTCAATCTAAGAAATAGGCAGAAAATATGAGAAAAAGCGTTTTATCATAGTCATTTATTTGCTAGTTTTACTAGCTATTTTCTAACTTCTTGGCCATTTCGTATAGATAAATTTCTACTACATAATGACTTATATTGAAGCGTCTTTAGCACACCGGATTAGCAGCTTCTCTCAGAATCGCCAGAAAAGGGACCAAAATTGGCGTGCACGGGAATTAAACGATCTCCCTGTCCTCTCCCACAAATTTTTGTGTAAAACGGCAATTTATACAAGTTTGTTTGTAAAGCAGCAATTTTACACAAATTCTTGTGTCGAATTCTTACACAATGTTTGTGTACATCATTTACACAAATTTTTGTGTTAAATAGGAACATTCATATTTTACATAAACTTCGTGTTAAATAGGCACATCATTTTTAAAAGTGCAGTAAGTACTGCATGCGCAAAAACAATTCTCTTTGATGCAATAGCAAACTAATTAAACGGCAATATTTTTCATGAAAATTGACAATCTACTGTATTTGGTTTCGATCTTTGAGAGGTCTTTTAAGCATACGAACAATGAATAGCTTAAACTACTCATTTATATTCAGTTATATTAATTTCAATGGGCTAAATTACAATGAGGAATCGAGCAGCTAGAGGGGAATATCCGTCGAGAATGCGCTCCCGGTTGAAAATACATAGCTGGAATACCAGCTGGAATTCCAGCTGTACCTACAGTTTTTTAACAAATTACAGATAGTATTCCAGCTGGGATTACGGCTGAGATTTCCAGTAAATATTCGACTAGATTATTGAAAAATTAGATATTTATTTGATAAAAATTAAATATTGCACCTAAACCCCCTTTGCATGCTTTACGACACGTAGACGTAAGAGAATACGAAGCGTACCACCTACACTCCATCATCGGCCACTCCGAACACCTAGAGCTCCTATTGGATGCGCTACGACACTTAGACGTAAAAAACTACGGAGCGCACCACCTAGACTCCATCATCGGCCACCGCGAACATCTAGATCTCTCATTGGATGCGCTATGACACCTCGACGTAAAAAACTATGGAGCGCACCATCTAAACTCCATCATCGGCCACGCTGAACATCTAGACCTCCCATTGGATGTGCTATGACACCTCGACGTAAAGAACTACGGTGCGCAAGAACTGGACTCCATCATCAGCCACCCCAAACATGTAGACCCCCCATTTGATACGTTACGATTCCTAGACGCAAAAAACTACGGAGCGCACCACCTAGACTCCGTTATCGGCTACCCCGCACATCTAGATCTCTCATTGGCTGCGCTACGACACCTGGACGTAAAAAACTACGGAGCCCACCACCTAAGCTCCATCATCGGCCACCCCAAACATCTAGACCTCCCATTGGATGGGCTACGACACCTCGACGTAAAGAACTACAGAGCGCACGACCTAGACTCCATCATCGGCCACTCCAAACACCTAGACCCCCCATTTGATGCGCTACGACACCTAGACGTAAGAAACTACGGAGTGCACCACCTAGACTCCGTTATCGGCCACCCCTAACACCTAAAGCCCCCATTGGATACGCTACGATACCTAGACGTAAAAAACTACGGAGCGCACCAAATAGACTCCATCATCGCCACCGCGAACATCTAGATCTCTCATTGGATGCGCTACGACACCTCGAGGTAAAAAAGCTACGGTCCGCACGACCTAGACTCCATCATCGGTCACTCCGAACACCTAGACCCCCCATTTGATGCACTACGACACCTAGACGTAAAAAACTACGGAGCGCACGACCTAGACTCCATCATCGGTCACTTTGAAAATCTAGACACCCCATTGGATGTGCTATGACACCTAGACTCCGTCATCGGCCACCCTGAACATCTAGATCTCTCATTGGATTCGCTACGACACCTCGACGTAAAAAAACTACGGAGCGCACGACCTAGACTCCATCATCGGCCACCCCGACATCTAGATTTCTCATTGGATGCGCTACGACACCTCGACGTAAAAAAACTACGGAGCGCACGACCTAGACTTCATCATCGGCCACCCCAAACACCTAGATCCCGCATTTGATGCACTACAACACCTAGACGTAAGAAACTACGGAGCGCACGACCTAGACTCCATCACCGGTCACTCCGAACATCTAGACACCCCATTGGATGTGCTACGACACCTAGACGTAAAAACGACAGAGTACATCCCCACACTTACAACGGGCTATTACATCGAACGTTTTTGTGCGTCGAGGTATACGGCATGACACTTGGACGATATTCAATCGTTGCCTGCTGCTGCGCTACGCTGGTCGCCGCGCACCGGCGAATCGAGCGAACATATTGGCGACATCTCTGAGCGACGAACATAAGATCGTTATGTAAACAGAGCAAGTAATCTCTTCTGACACAACGAGAAGTTGCGCGTTTCATTACATTCCTCTATTCCAACCCTACCGAACGTTTGAAGCCTCATCCACATTTCTTTCCGTTTGCACCGTAAGATTAATGATTTTGTACATTTATTTAGAAGTAACGCATGTACCGAATTTATACCAAAAACGCCTATTCCCAATTCTTTTTTTCTGTTCTTTCCGAAAATGCATAAATAAAGTACGAAAAAATATTTTTTCCGTGAAGAAATTTTCATAACTTTGTTAATACTAATCCTATCGCAGAATAGATGCGACCAATCGATAGAGGAGCTCAAAAAACTTAAAATGCCGCCTACCCGGTATCGATATTTCAATTCAATCGTTAATTACAATGTTTTAAAAGTGGTGCGTTGGTGGATTGTCACTCGGTATATATATACTAGTGGGGTACCCGCCTACTCGCTCCGCTCGTCAACCCCCCATTTTTAGAAAGTGATTGAATTGTAAAGAAAACCTAAGGTTTTTTCAAATTTTTCACCGCCATATTGGTTCCACCACTTTAAATTTCGAAAGTCCGAAAACAAAATCTTGATCAGCGACTTTGAAAACTCCTGTATACTAATTTTAAACGAATTCTATGCTTCATTCGAACTTTTGACCACCATTTTGAATTTATAATGTCTGATAGCAAGATCGTGATCAGCGACCCTGTATTCTAATTTCGAGAAAAAACTAAGCTTTTCCGAATCTTTAACGGCCATATTGGTCCGCCATTTTGAATTTCGAAAATCCAATAAAATCTTGATCAGCGACCTCCAAAACCTTTGTATACTAATGTTAAATTTTTAGAAAAACTTAAACTTTTTTCGAATTTTCACTACCATATTGGACCGCTATTTTAAATTACGAAAGTATAATAGCTAAATCTATACTAATATGAAAATTCGAAAAAAGCTTAAGTTTTTCTAAAATTTGGAGTACAGAACTTTTCGAGATCGATGATCAAGATTTTGCTATTAGGCTTTCAAAATTAAAAATGGCGAATTGAATATGGCGGTCGAAAGTTCCCAATATCGCCGTCGATACTTTAAGGGAAGTTTAGATTTTGTTTAACATTAGTCTACAGATAAGGTTTTTGAGGTCACTGATAAAAATTTTATTGAATTTATTCAAAATGGCGGACCAATATGGCCGTTAAAGATTCGGAAAAGCTTAGTTTTTTTCTCGAAATTAGAATGCAGGGTCGCTGATCACGATCTTGCTATCAGACATTCTAAATTCAAAATGGCGGGAAAAAATCCGAATGAAGCATAGATTTCTTTTAAAATCAGTATACAGGAGTTTTCAAGGTCACTGATCAAGATTTTGTTTTCGGACTTTCGAAATTTAAAGTGGTGGAAGCAATATGGCGGTGAAAAATTTGAAATAAGTTTAGATTTTCTCGAAGAAAAAATCAAACAAATTTTACAAATTCAATCACTTTTTAAAAATGGGGGGTTGACGAGCGGAGCGAGTAGGAGGGTACCCTCCTAGTATATGTATATATATATTATATATGTACATGACCACCCAAGCACACACACACATTCTTTTAATCACGCATAACTCAAGAAAAGGATCAGCTAGGATTTTCATTTCGATGGATTTTTTATTTATTTGACATACTTAATCGATCCACGCAAGCCCTATGCATCACCATTTTCATGTGTTAAGTTGGTTTCAGGCTGGGTGTGAACACTTACGTGTTATAATTCGAATCGTCTACATATGTTATGATGTACTAATACTAATAATCTTTTAGAATACTTAGTGATTACTTTCCATTGATATTATTTTGTTTTATTAAAAATATTTTTGAAAATATTTTATATAAAGTAATCTATAAGAATACATTGTAAATACTTAGAAAATCATCCTCAAGCGGACATTCGGTACTACTTAAAGATTCTTTTATCCCAGATTTTTGCTTATTGGGGTTTTTCTCAACATTTTACATTAAATTAAATTTGCTTCCTGCACACCGTGCTAAGACAGTAACAACTAACAACTAACATTTCGCTGACCTATTGATCCAGACAGCGTGACAGACTTGTTCTTCATGAGTTCCCATGAAAATAGGTACAGTCGGTAAAGCAGTTTTTTCCATATGTATTTTTAAAACCTACCTTACCATGCACTCAGTTACCTACTGAGCTGCATTATACTTCGTTTTTTGGTACGACGTCCTCTTAAAATATCTTTTTGAACATTTTTGTCTCGAAATTTTGTTTCAGCGTTAGAAAGTTCCCTCTGATGAAAAAGCAAAAGAAACATTCTCGTTTTTGAGGGCTGACCAAATGTATTATACTTAAGATTTTTAATTTGTTATCTGCTATTTCGTACTCTAATTTCCGAAAAATTTCCGAAAAATTTTTAATAATATAACGTATAACATACACTATAATCCTGTTATATGATTTACATTTGTATACTTTTCTAAAAAAATTAATGTAAATTGAATGTGCAAAAGGAATGTCATGAGAATATTTTCATTAGAAAATTGATTTTTGAATAAATTTTAAACATATGATTGAAAAAATTAATCAAATATTCTAAAACTGAATATCATTTCCAAAACCATACATATAATTCACATTTGTTCCAAAAATGTATAAAAAACAGAAAAATCAAGCCGAGCGAGCGTCAGCGAGCGAGGTATATTTCTCGTATTAAATATTATAATGAAATAGTATATTGACTAAACACATTTTTGATAGTTTCTGGTGTAGCGCATCCTGGCGAATTGTTGGTCATAATGGGCTCTTCTGGTGCAGGAAAGACTACATTATTAAATGTCTTAACATTCAGATGTAACTCTGAGGTTCTAGTCAGCGGAAAAATAACGGCTAATGGAAGAAAAGTAAATCCAACTATTTTAACATCACGAATGGCTTACGTTCAGCAAGATGATTTATTCATAGGTACATTAACAGTTAAAGAGCATTTATTATTTCAAGCTCTGGTCCGCATGGATAAAGAAATTCCTTACTTTCAACGGAAACGAAGAGTAAATGAAGTTATATCAGAGGTAATTATGATTCATGGTCACACTTTATCATCATTTTAAATAAAGTTAGTTCAAGGAATATTTACTTAAAAAATGTTAGCCTACCTGTTATGTATTCAATCCATTTCTTTTGAAGCGAATATTTTTATATCGGTTTTTCAAACCAAATATTTAACTGAATTGAAATTTTACCTTAATTTAATCGATATAAAAATGTCCGATTGGGAAGAGGTGTGTTAATTTAAGAAATCATATTACTTTATCAACTTAAAAAAATTAATTTTTTCTTAAGAGATTTTTATGGTTTGATATGATCTGTATAAAAAGTTTGCACGTTGGTGAGAAAGACGTTGAATAGAATACTGTTTGCAACAAACTTGATTGAAAGTCAGCTGTTTCATGAGGTTTGCGAATATCGCTAGAAATTTTTTTCAGTAATTTAAACGAAAAATTAAGTAGTCTTTCCTCGATCAGGCGAGGATTATTTTGAAATAAAACACCTTTTTCATTTCTGGCTCTATTAGCGACATTTCGTTGACGGGTCTGCCAACCTCTTCAGGCTAGTCTTATTGAAAAAAAAATGATTGTTAATTTATAACTAAATTAAGATCGACAATAATATAGATCAACGTAACAAATCATTACCTTTGAAAATTATTAATTTTAACACACGTTAAAATGTCAACGGTCGGATCACGAACTCATTAGCAGAATATAAAGTAATGCGATTTTAAAAAACGACTTGACCCTCTTTATCCCCCACTAAAATTTTACATTTCAATAAATTATTATTTAAATCTAAAATTCTTAATCGTGTTGCATTACATAATCCTCCATGTATACTAATATTTCTGATAAGCATAACAATATAATTTATTTGTAAATGCAATTCGTGAGGTGGTAAGTTTTGTAGATTCAATGAATTAAGATATTCTGGTAAAATTGCTTCACCCATTAAACGATTATCGTCACAATGATCAGCTGAATCAACATTCATATGTACACACTTATTGTGACAATCTAATAACGATACGACAGTTTTATTAATTCCGTTCACTTCTATATTTCGTGCAGCTAATATAACTGATAAGCTCATTTCATCATAAAGGTGATTTCTTATCAAATGTCCATACATAGAATTAATAAAATTAGAATCTGTAGTTATACACCGTTCAGGAATATCAATATTATCATTACTGTCATTTAAATAACTATTTCCCACATCCAAAACAAATTTTAAAAACGTAATATCTTTATCTATAGCTCTCATATTACACATTACTTAAATTTATAAAAGTCATTCCACAAAATACTACTTTTGATATATAAATTTATTACTTCACTTCGAATGCTTCGTCGTAATATAGGTAATTATTATCTGGCATCTTCACCAAAAATCACAAGTTTATCACCAAACAATAAATCATTACTCATAATATCTTTCAAAATCCTATCCATAATTTCTAATGCGTAACGCGGAGCCATTGTTGCCTCATCCCAAATAAACACATCTGTTTGCCTCAAAATTTTCCCTTCCCTTGAGTGCACAGCAATATTAGATGAAGAATCAGATAATAAAGGTACAGTACTTTATGAACCGTCATTCCTTTTGGTAATAACGTTGGAGCGATTCCAGTAAAATCCATACGACAAACATTTTTGCTTTGACTTTTTAAGAAATTATATAATGTTGTATATACAAACATTTACCCAGAACCATCAGGGCCATCGATATAAAAACACCTAGAGCTGTTATAATCAATAACATTTGATACTTTTAAAATCTGACACTACATTGTTTACTTCTTTCAGTTGAATTTACCTGATTGTTATGAGGTTCTGATGTATTTGAATTATTATTGACATTATTACCGTGACATGCCCTGTATGTTCTTCATCTTTCATTTGTTAAAATCCGTTGCCGTTCTCGGAACTCCTTTTCCTCCTCAAAAGTACGTCTAATTCTAGGTCTACCGTGACGACGATTTTCATAAATTACCTGCTCTACATTGGCATGCTCCATTTTTCTACTAATATTTAAATCACTCTAATGATTTTTTAAATGAAATAATAAATAATAATAAATAACATTAAATCTAAAAAATTAATCAAAAATATAATTGCCGTTTTATAAATATTCAGCAGTCAGAATAAATGGTCAGTATTAATAATTAAATGTTTTCATGATAAATTTTTAATAATGATAATACAATCTTTTTCTTATAAATGTTCAATAATAATTAAGATATAGTTTAATTTTTAATCAAAACGGCAAATGTTCAATAATAACAGCCAAAGTTCAATAGTAACAATCAGTTCTTATCAGTTCTTATCAGTAACGGTCAATACTCAATAGTGATATCAATAGTCAATAATCAATAGTCAATAATCAAAAGACAATAATCAATAGATAATAATCAATAGACAATAAGCAATAGGCAAGAAGCAATAGTCAATAATTAAGACATAATAATGAACAGACAATAAGCAAAAGTCAATAATCAAGACACAAGAATGAATTACTCATTTTTTTTAACTTTGGAGCAGATGCAAGTATACACCTATTGGATGTATACTTGCTTATACACCTGAAAGGTATAATTCATATCGTTAATAACATTAATATTAATTGATATTATTTTATTTTAGTATACAGCATATTATTATAGCATGTAAAATTGAATTCCATGAAACCCCCTATGGTCAGCACTACACCTCTCTCTCTCTCTCTCTCTCTCTCTCTCTCTCTCTCTCTCTCTCTCTCTCTCTCTCTCTCTCTCTCTCTCTCTCTCTCTCTCTCTCTCTCTCTCTCTCTCTCTCTCCTTTGTTATAAACATCTATATATCTCCTTCTATTTTTCGCGTGATGCCCGAGCGTTGCATGGATATTAATATGTAGGGCATATGGTCTTGTTTTAAAATTTAAATTAACTGTAAGTTAAATCCTCCGCAACTTATTAAGGTAATTAAGTTTTAAGTTGAAAGTACTGATTCATGAAGTATTCTTTTATTCTCTACAATTACTCTTATATAGAATTTGCGTAGTATATATAAAACGCAAATGTGATTGATTTAGAATCACGCATTTCCTCCCTATCTTTGTAGGTTGTTTCTATTCATTTTCTACTATGGAATTCTTCTCTGCGCTATTACTTTTATATATTGTAGGAATCTTTACCATTCAACAATGTTAAGTAAATGCAAGGGAAAAATAATTTAGAATTTGTATATTCCAAAATTATCTTCGTTTCTGATCATAAGTCCAGGTCAAAGATTTTCGTTCACTTGAAACTTTCCATCGCAAATATTTCGAATAAGGATACGATGTTCTTCTCTTCGACACATGTCATAAAATTTTTTCCGTTTCCTTTCATTCATAGCTGTCCTCAGTAAACATTTGCCAAACTCAGGGTTTCCAATTAGACAGTATTAAAAATATCTCTTCTCGCTCCCAGGGCTAATCTCTAGATCCAAACATCGTCAAGCGATAACTTTCTCGGGCCTCGAGTACGCACCGAAATTCCCAGACGCCTCAAAACCAATAAACTGGGGAAACCCTGTAATTACATACAAGGGCATTTGTTCCATCTTTTTCGCTTTCTACCATTTTCTATCACCCACGCTTGTATTATTTTGCTTTTAGATAATTATTCATAGCGGTTGCATTTTTAAATGTTTCACGTTGAATAATAATAGGAATCATTTTTTTTTTGACGCTATACTTTACAAATTTGAACTTGACATGTACTTAAGAGTATATGTGGTAGATATTGTATATAATCTACCTATTATACGTTCTTCTATATAATTTTTTTTAGACTTATTAATTCAATGCTTCAATAGATATTAATTGCGTAATAATTAAACTGAGTTACTTTTAGTTATACAAGGTGTCCCATTTTAATAGCCCCAGGCAAATATCTTGAAAAGTATGGGAGATGGAAAAAAACTTTAAATACAAAAGTTGTAGGGTGCAAAGGGGGTCAGCTAATGGTAACAACGACTTTGACCTTGAACTCTATTTTCAAGGTTATTTCAAGATCAAAGTGATTTTTTTGAATGAGAACCCCTACTTTCGACCCCGGAAATGGAAAGAGCAGAAAATTTTACGTTCAGAAAGGTCTGACATGTTGGGGTTTCAAGGTTAACCAGCTAATTTAATGAGGTCGACCTGGAAATACCTCTAGGAAGGACAAAATTGACCTTGACGTTCAAGGTCATTTTAAGGTAAGTTGATTTTATAAAATGGAACCCCTTATTTTTGACCCCGGAAACGAAAAGAGCGGAAGAATTTACGTCCGAATATGGCCTTGACCTCGACCTTGACTTTAACCGTGATCTGGAAGGTTATTTTAAGGTCAAGTCGATTTTTTTAAAATCCCCTTATTTTTGACCTCGGAAATGGAAAGAGAAGAAAATTTTACGTTCAGATATGTACCGTCATATGGTGTCAAAGTTGGACCTCTGGGATCAATTAAGGGTAATAATAAATAAATTAATTTTTTTCAAGTGGATTTCACTGTTTTTATGAGTTACTTAGGAATCTAAAAGTATTTTTTCTCCCTCAAATGAATCGAAAATTAGAAAGACTACCCTCAACATTAGCATTACCCAATGTGCACCGCGTGGAGGTTGCCGAAAGGATTTCGCACATCATTGGCCCTGAAAAGGGCCGATTGATTAACGGACTGTCATTTGAAGATCTAAGGCAGCAAATGCTCGATCAAGTGTCCGTTCTCTCTGAAACACATTTGCATCCTTCTTCGGAAGCTTGCTTGAACATTCCTCAATGTTTCCACTGAAATGGATTGGAAAGCTTCCATAATTCTTCCTCTCATGTTCTCTAAGGTTGTTGGAGCATGTGCAAAAACTTTGCCTTTAACTACTCCCCACAAAAAAACATCAAGAGGTGTGAGGTCTGCGGATCTAGGCGGCCACTCGTGTACTTGGCTGCCGATGCCAATCCAACGATTACGATACATATCATTGAGAAAATTCTTGAACTTACCTTAAAATGACCTTGAACGTCAAGGTCAATTTTGTCCTTCCTAGAGGTATTTCCAGGTCGACCTCATTAAATTAGCTGGTTGACCTTGAAACCCCAACACATCAGACCTTTCTGAACGTAAAATTTTCTGATCTTTCCATTTCCGGGGTCGAAAGTAGGGATTCTCATTTAAAAAAATCACTTTGACCTTGAAATAACCTTGAAAATAGAGTTCAAGGTCAAAGTCGTTGTTACCATTAGCTGACCCCCTTTTCACCCTACAACTTTTGTTTTTAAAGTTTTTTTCCATCTCTCATACTTTTCAAGATATTTGCCTGGGGCGATTAAAATGGGACACCTTGTATATTCTGGAATTTGAATATATACATTAATCACACTAGTTTGTACTAAGTTAGGTAGTTTAATACAGCTACAATTTTAAACCTATTTTTATACTAAATCTAAGATTATAGAAGAATAGGATCATACTTGTGAAAATTCAATCGTTGATATATAAGCTATTATTTATTTATTTATTTATTACTATACACGGGCTTAGAAGCTCAAATACAAAAATAAAATACGAAAGGTGGAAAAGAGCGTGCAACGTGATAGAGTTGCTCGAGACTCGAGGTGATACAATATTTTAAATTTTCAGGTTACCGCATTCACCATTATCAATTTCTTGAATCTACCGATACTTGGAGCATCCCGTACAACTGCGGTAGAGAGTTCCAAGCTCTGCGAAGCCTAGCGATGGGGGAATAGAATGCATAGTTAGTTGGGTGTACATCCTCCTGGATAGGGAGGGGATTTTTAATGGGGTACCGGACATCGCGAGTGGTGAAAAGAGACCCAAAGTCGGGACAATTCAAAAACTCACATACAATCTTATAGTCAGTGGTGAGGTCGTATTACAGAAACCGGCCATTGATGGAAACCAGATTGAAATGTTCCGTGAGTGGTTCGTAGTTGTGGTCGAAGAAGTGCATAGGTCTGATGGGTTTAATCGAGCAATATCTCAGTAGCCTGTACTGCACTGCTTCTAGTTTATTAAAAGATTCTTTGGTGTGAGGTGACCAAACCACGGTCCCATAAGAGATTATAGGTAGGACAAGGGTCCACAATAGGGAGATAATTGATTGCGCCGATCGAAAGTCGACAGTAGAATGCGTTATGAAGCCGAGAGACTTGAGGGACTTGGCAGTTATCATTTCAACATGTGGATTGAATGATAACGCCGAGTCGAATAGAATCCCGAGGTTGGTGATAGTGTCAGCTCTTTCAACATCGTTACGATGCAGCGAATATTAGAATGTAACTGGCGACTTTTTCCTGTGAAAAGTTATTGCGCAACATTTCGATGGATGAATAGGGAGTCCGTTCTCCATAGATCAGATGATGAGATCGTTCAGATCATCTTGTAGTTTTAGCGCGTCAGAAACCGAGGTCAGTAAGCTATACAATTTGACGTCGTCAGCGTAAATGAGGCAACGGGCGAGGCGAACTCTCTCGACTAAGTCGTTTATGAAGATGATAAACAGTATCGGATCCAGGTGTTGTAAGGTTTCACGGGATAGGGGAGGAAAATGTAGGTTAGAAGTCACCTCAGTGCTATGGTGACTATTGTGTATGTTGAAGATATCAATGCCGCTCATTCTGCTGTTGATGTCCTTGGTTGCCAGATAAATGTCTTATTTAATCTCAAATATTAATTGTAGTAATGAAAGAAAATTTTTAAATAGTAGCAAAATTTATTATATTAAAATTATTTAATAAGCAGAAAATAGTTAACAAAAATACTCAAAATAAATAGCAAAGTGCAAGGAAAAATCAAATAAATTGTTAATAATAATGATAATTGATAATTAATACGTAAGTGAAAAGTCAAGAGATAGGATAGGTGGTGGAAAAATGCCCAGGTATAATAATGGTACAAATGTATATAAAAAAAAATATTAATTTTATTCACACACCCTTACTTGGGTCAGCTTCAAGACTTCTCATACATAAAAAAGTGGATACAAAAAAGAAACAACTTATCAAGAACGTGTAAAAAAGGAAAAAATTGTTTTGTTTAGCTGATTCGATATAAAATAACACAAAACAAAAAAGAAAATTTATTTTGTTATAAATAAATAATTAAAAATAAACAATATATTGATTCGTAGGTATCTCCGTAGATCTATATCTAGACCGAGGTATCTGCTAAGCTCTTGAAAAAGAAAAAATCTAAGTTAGGTATAAAAAACCTGATTAGGTATAAAAAAAATATTTGATTGAAGTGCATAGGCAGGATTGCCGTGGTTGCTAGTGCCCCTAAAACGAAGAAATTTTGAAATTCGACTATAATTGACGGAATTATGACGCTTTTTATATTCATCTACTGCTAGGTAGTAACGGAATCCTCGCGAGGCATATTTGTATTCAAAAGATATTTTTGAATTATCGATAAAAACCACCGAGATATGGCCCCTTAAAGTTTATTTGCTACTACGTACGTATTTACTCCCCGCACTATGTAGATTTATACCTAGAAGGAATTTCCTGATTATTATTAACTTGTACCGCGTTATCGCACTTCAAAGTTTATGCACACGCGTACGCATGCGTAAGTCTCATGACCTATGCGTTCCCACAAGAAAGAGAAATTTTAATTTTTATTAAAGCCCGCGGAGTCGTGGCACAAAGAATAAATTTATAATTGACTAATAACAAATTACTTGGTCCTCGCGGCTCACTACGTCGAGACACAGTAAAAACCCATTCATCCGTATGCTGTTCCGATCAGAGATTAAAACGATCCGGGTAGATGGGAGGGAGGCTGTACCGTCCCTGATTTTACATTAACTATGCCCGATTAATAATAACTAAATATGCGCCGGGTTGGGCGTACCAACCCGACTCGGCCTGCTTTGTCCCGAAGGATTAATCGCAGGCTTAAATTACCTTAATTATCTGATTATATCTCGCAACTCCCTGAAGTGACTTGCGTCGATACCGTTCCCCTGACCACGTGCTAACAAAAAAAAAACTTAAGCGGAGACTTACTACTGGAGCTGAAGCCTGGACTGAGAGAGTGCGTTCCGCAGCGAGCGCACCTCTATTTATACCCCCTAACCACCTGTTCCCGAGGGGATGCGCAGATGGCTAATTTCTATAAGTGTCACGCTATAAGCGCGCACCCCCCGTCAGTGTCATCTCCTCCATCTTGGTGTGTCGTTGTCCCTTCTCACCCCTCTGCTTGCCCTGGAACTCCCTCTGTTGCGAAAAGGAGACATATAACAAATTTTTATTGGTGATAAACACATATCTAAGTAGATATGACAACCACACATCATGCTCGTTAATTAGTTTCCTGTAAGAAGGATTATTAGTGCCAATATATGTGGAAGTTGCATTTCGGAAAAACTTCTTAAATATGGGTATATATAGATAGATATGTAGGAAATCGAGGATACAATACTTCAATACATATAAAAAATGCTTTTGTTGGTCCTTGGGATGATATAAACAATAATATAATAATATATGCTAAAAGAACAAATTTTATCTTCCATCTCACTCGCACTCCCCGAAACTCCAATAGTTCTATCTCTATTTAATTGCATCATCTCCACGTGGAAGACAAAGCAATTAGCTAGTTCCTATCTCTGGTTCCATTTGTCACGATAAAAGGTGTTCAACGCTGCTCATCTGAAAATATGTTTACCCACGAGCTTTGTGGCCTACTTTGGTTAGTTGTGCATGCGTGGTGTTAACAATAACGAACAAAAAGGATTTTGATTTTGAATTTCCCGCCGTGATGTGGAAGGCGGACTATATCTAGAGATTCGTTATGCCAGTTACTCATGTTAAAAGTAGATGGCTCGTCGTGTATTGTTTTTTGGCTGCCTGCATCATTGCAGTGGCTCAAATGGTAAACAGAATTTCTTTTCATCTATTAATGCCTGGGTCTCAATTAAAAAGACGTCATTGGCTAATGTACGACCTTGTGTCCCCGTTACAGTGTGATCCCAGTGGAACACTCGATGTACATATGATGCCATGCGATAAACAGTCATTAATCCTTACAAACTGGGTACGGTAGACTAGGTATGAACTCAATCATCGATATAAGTTCCCTCGTATATCTACGTTCTAAACCTTTTGCAGTAATCTTAGATGAGAAATAGAGTCGAATGCCTTGGAAAAATCAATATATATTGCATCAACTTGGTGACCAGATTCAAAGCTTTGTGATACGTAATTAGTGAATAACAAGAGGTTCGTAATTGTATAACACCCCCTTGTGAATCCATGCTGCTCTCTTGTAATGTTTAACAGTAGGAACTCTGAGATGTACTTAGAGATAATTGAGTAGTAATTTCGAAAAACAACTTAAAATAAATATTGGCTTATAATTCTCAACGTCCTACTTATTCCCTTTCTTAAATATGGGATATAAGTAGGCAGTTTTCCAGGCTTCCGGAAATGTACACTCAGATATCGATTTGTTAAAGAGAGCAAGCAGGGGTCCGACAATCAGAGGGCAGCGCTTTATGGAATAAGGGGGGATGAGATCTGCTCCCGAATTAACACTATCGTCTAGGCTACTTATCACAGAGCTAACATCATTCGTAGTTACAGTAATACTATTTAATATGGTATTGCAGTCAGACTCGACTATGTCTGTTAACGCGGGATTTGAATACATTGAACTAAAATGGCTATAGAAAAGAGTTGTGATTTCGCTGTCACATGTAGCTGTTGAGTCACGCAGGAACCAGCTCGGCGGTAATCTATTACTAACTTTTAACTTATTGACAAATGATCAGAAATACTTAGGATTACACGCCGAGCTTGTCTCTACGTTAGCTATGTAGTCTCTGTAGGATGTACGTGATAATCGAATGCACTCTACGCGAAGCCTCTTAAATTCAATATAGTCGGCAAGGGTGCCACTGCACTTCCATTGCATATGCGCCGCTTTTTTGTCGCTTATAAGTGACCGTAGTTCAGGTGTAAACCTAACAGAGAGGGACCCGGGATGTATACAGGCCTTGGGCATAAACTTATCGGTAATCCTATAGATGCAATTGTAAAAACAATCAAGACAGATCTCGAGATATCAGTCTGTAAAGCTTTCACAATGTTCGGGTAATCACCCTTATAATAATTATACTTATGCTTAACGCTAGCACCTTGGTACTGATCGACTGGGATAAGGTTCTCGTGGATATTTAAGTTGGTGACAATCTTATTTGAGGCGAAGAGGTGGTCTAAAGAATATCCTTTGAGCGAGTAGTTCGAGTACAATTGTTGCAGGTCCAAAAAAGAGAGAATCTTCAATAGCCTGTTTGTATTGTCACGCTGTGCAGGTACTACATACTCCAATGTCCTGAATGATAGCGGCTTGTTGGAACACTTGATGTCGGAGAGGTTAAAGTCGCCACAGACTATAAACTCCTATCATTCAGGTGGAAGACCTCTTCGAGGCAGGTGGAGAAGTCTGTGAAGGCGTCTAAGCTAGATTCGGGTGGTAGATAGGCAGCAGCAATGACAAAAAAATTGCTCTTTATCTTGACCTCAATGAAGACAGCGTTACATTGATGGGAGACCTGGAGCTCCCTGACTCTGAATGTTTGGTGCACCGCAATAAAAATTCCACCGCCAGAACCAATAATGGTATATCATTTGAGTGCCTGTCGTATCTGAAGGTTTCATAAGAGACCCAACTCATATGAGAGAATAAAAGGTTTCAGCCAGGTTTCGGTGAAAATAATGATTTGAGGAGTGACTGAGATCTGGTGCAAGACTAATCTGAGGGGACTCAGCTTATTGCACACAGAGTGAGCGTTTTGGTAATATACATACAGACCGTTATTCTGAAGATTGTGACGGTGATCGACGAAAATTACTAGGCGAGGATGCCTTTACAACTTTGGGGGTAGCGTTAATGTATTTGAGGCAGAGTTTATTGTCCGGTCGCTGCTGATTGTTTTCCGCCACCTGCTGAATGAGCTGCCGTAGATGTTCCCTCTGCAAAGGTGTTTTTTCGAAGACGCTTTAATGCCCCCTGGCAATAGACTCTTGTGACATAGCACCTTAAGTACATCAAAACTGGAACCCAACTTAACGATGGTTGGCCTGGGGTGACTTGAGGTCTCGTCATGCTTCCCAATTGTTCGCAAGGTCAAGGTATCAATGTTGAGATTCTCGAGAGCAGCCAGGCTTTGCTTAGCAATCAGCAAATCACTTTGCAGGTTATAAGGTGAGGGCTCAGCAACTCCGTGCAGTATTACATTACTGGATCTGACGATTTGTTCCTTAGCCTCTTGGGCATAGTTAATAGCGCTGGAGCGGCGAGTGGTCCGCTGGCAGCAAACCAACAACAGTCTCCGGTACGACAGCCTGCTGCAAACGGGCAGCGGTAGCAGCCGGCGGACGGTCAGCGTCCCTGTTTGAGCCAGAACCGGCCTAGGGTTTCTGGCTCACCCGTAATTGCACGAGGCCAAATAACCCAGAACTTTTTTGATCTAGAATCGCTTCTGATTCATCCGCACGGGAAAACCGGGTTGAGCCAGAATCGGCCAACTGATTCTGAATCATGGTCAGGTCTTGCCCGGTTCTAGACCAGCCGCAATGAGGTCCCCGTGCAAGGGTCCTGAGGGAGCGGGGAGCGGGGAGCGGGCCGCCGGTAGCGAACGGCCAGCAGTCAGCGGCAAGCAGTCGGCCAGCGGGCATCGGGCGGCCTGCTGCTGTCAGTCTGCAGCAGTCGGCCAGCGGTTCTTATCTACTAGTAAATATTTAGAACTTTATATAACCCTTTTACTCGGGCAAAGGACAGATGTTTGTAGAAAATTTTTCCGAACATTTTTTCTACTGCGACTATTTTATATTAGTTGTTTTTGCTCAGGAGCAATGGTCGAGCTGCTTTGACTCATTATTAGGGAATGAAAGCCCCTAACGACGTCATCACGCTTATATAACCCCGGACTGCTTGCGAGATCACTTTAGCCACCTAGTGGTCAGCTATGAAACTATTAAAATAATTTGAAGGGGTAAGGGGCCCCCCGCTTCTATTCTGTGAGGTTCTACCTGTCTATCAACCACTCCATTACCCTTGAAATTTTATTCTTCAATCAGAAACGGCTCTTTGAAGAGACAGTGGTTCACTATTGTTTGTTAGAGAAAGTAATTCCTTTAAGACGAAGTCGTTCCCTGGCTGATTGAAGCCTTGCATATCCACCACATACTCCATCTCACTGGAATCTTTTATACCCCTTTGTCTCGAGTAGATTGTGTGTATTAGATGAATATTTTTGAGGGTATTCTTTCCAATTTGAATTAGTATTCTCCTTCTTCTTACTATCTAAACCAGGTGGAAGTTTTACTACACTTTGACCCATTTCACTCTTGATGTGGCAGTAGAATGAGCTCCCCATGCTCAAGACCTCATTTTATACACCCTCCACTTCCCCCGCCATCATCTATCGCGAGCCACCGCCACCGCAACGAGCTGTGATTGGTTCCCCAACCGGTAGCAGCGAGCGGTCAGCGATTGGCTGGCGGATCCCCACCTCGCTCCTATCCTGTGAGGTTCTACCTATCTATTAACCCCTCTATTAAACGCCTTCCCATTCCATAATGTCTTCCTACTCCATGTTGGGATCCTTGCGGTAAAATTGCTTCATGCGCTTTACGTTGTACATGGCACAAGTAGTTTTGCACGCTCCATTATGGTTAGTACATATAGTCATTGATCTTGGATAGTCGAAAGATTGATAGTTCATTTCATTGATATCGGTAACATTAAAATTAAAACGCTATAACCACAACTTTTTTATTTCACCAATCACGAAAATTCTGTTAGCATCTTTGAATGCATCTTGAGGAATTTTTCCAATTTCAGTATCATCATAATCACTGTTATTCAACGATAGTCCATGATAGCAAAGTTTCAAGTTTGTATTTGTCTGTTAGTCTTCACCAAGGAACTCGTGGCTTGAAGAGGTGCACTACTGGTTCATCACCATCGTTGAGAGACACGAAAGCCAACTCTTTCAAAACGAAATCATTGCCAGGCTTTTTAAAGCCCTGCATATCCACTACGTAGTCCATGGCTGTACACAATTTCACTTTGAATTCCAAATGACGAATGACAAGGAGCTGGGGACTCGCTCACCTTATATACACCTTAAAGTTTCTGCACGTCGCCGCTTACGGGGCTGTATTAAACTATGCGATCGTATAAGATTAAGCAGTAGGCTGAAGTTTCAGCAGGAAAATTTTCCTTTGCTTCAAATTCCAGACGAATGTTTTGTCTTGAGCAGTCTATCGCTATCAGTGGCATGTAAGTCAGATATTGCGACTTTTTCAACATACCTTCTTGATCTCTGCCATAGTAAGCATTTTGAAAATTAGCGTACATATCGTAGATCATGGCAAATTGATTACGATTCACATCGAGGTTAAGATTACCATACTGATATGACTGAGAAGTGAGAAAGAGTTTTACACTTATAAGATTGCAGTGACCAAATCGGCTAGCGTTTACTGCCTTTTGATCTGTTCGACTAGTTTGAAAACCTAAGACGACGAAGCGTGGTTTTTCAAGTTGATTTGATGTTTTTACAGTCCACACCTGTCCCGACGTAATCGGAAGTAGTGGGTATTCGTACTATTCCGAAGTGCGAAAACTCATGAAATAGGACGGTCTTTTCCTACAAAATCTAGTAGGCGAATTCTGTTAGAGTTTGATGCAACAACGTAAGGCATAAGTCATTCGATTCTAGTTAATTCAATTTTAAAGTCCTCATAAACATCTTGTTCCGCTGCTCGTATAGCTGTTTGTACAACAGCATTCAAGTCGTTTCTTGATCTCATGAGAACGAGTTCATGCTTTGCGTTTACTACAATTTTACGATAGTCCTCAGCGAAGCCAAAAAATAGACTCAATGGAATCGATGCATTGAAATAGCCAGCATTATGAACAATATTCTGTATTTCTTCTACATCGATACAGCCCGCATTTTCAATGATGAAACTTTGAGTCGGATTGAGTGACACCCAACCTTTCATGAGAGTGGTTAAGCCAACATTTTTGCACTTGTCTATCTCAATGGCATTCAACTCATATCTACTTTCTTCAAACAAATGAGAAATGGCATTGTTCACAAGTTTTGTATTTGCAGTGGGAGTATTATTAGTTGTAATCAATCGTCCGCATATATGTAGTACACTACGGGAAGATAAGAGACATAAATCTTGATGTTGAATAGATATACGTATTTCATCGCTGTTGTTGAATGATGCTGTATACGGTTGGTGAGCGTGAATCTTATAGTGCGCTACGGATTCATCGAAAGTTACAGGTGTTTATATGCTTAGAATTTCTTCCATTACGTTGAAAGCAGCAAAAGATGATACAAATTATTTTCCACCAAGTACTATTTTTAAGCCTAGACTTTTTAGTTTTTGTATGTTCTGACGTGTTAGCGCCATCACAGTTCGTTGATGACTTATATAGTCTACTTATATAGTTTTTGTTGTAAACGATTCCCATTATGATTGTCGAATATGCAATTTTATAGTTATAACTTCTCCGCGGAAATTTACTAAATCCCCGTTTTGATCGACGATGCGTACTTGTAAATGATCTATACGCCTTACGGCAACCGGAAGGTAAATGACGTATGAGGGAACTTCGATGATTTTATAACTCGGTGGCACAGTAGGAAAAAACTCGTGTATCATGTGTACTTTTTTATCGTTTATGTATGCTCTCGAAGTAATATTACACTCGACTCTCAAAGCGTTGATTTTGAGAATTGTAACAGGTAAATCTGAATTATGAACAACGTTCGGTTCGAGAACACGTCTGGTGAAACCCAGTAGACGACCAAGAGAATTTTCGGGTTGAAAATCTTAGATAAACTACACTTTATTGTACAGCGAAGAGTATTATTATTTGGCTTTAAATTCAAAGTAATGTCGTCGTGCACTAATTTTTTACGAAGGAATTTATCAATATCCTCAGTTTTGTAACTTCCTACTGGTAAAGTTAAAACGTTTTCACCAACGCAAAACTTATTATTGTTATTGTCTATATAGGCGATTGAATTAAATGTTAAAAGTTCAATAAGACCTAAAACGTAATTTTTGTTAGGCGATAGCTCGATTGGTGGAAAATACTGTGCTTCTAGTGTAGAAGACGTACCTGAAAGTGTCAGAGTCAATGAATCTTCCATGACAGCTTAAATCAGAATGATACAATATTTCTCCCGCCTCTCCTTATATAGCCC
The DNA here is from genome assembly GCA_036365515.1 of Torymus aiolomorphi. Taxonomy (NCBI): domain Eukaryota; kingdom Metazoa; phylum Arthropoda; class Insecta; order Hymenoptera; family Torymidae; genus Torymus; species Torymus aiolomorphi. The sequence goes on along the minus strand of CM070876.1, from coordinate 123,676,988 downwards.
CACACAAGAATTTTGGACAGAGGTGACCACAATTGTATGTGTCAAAATCTTAATATCTTTCATGATGATATTTAACTTCATCAAACCCGAGATATAATATTAAATCTAACGGAGGGCGAAGATCGCCAAAACTATCGAAATATGCAACATTTTTGCCTGTTTTTCTATATGCAACCCAGTGTGTGCCAAGGTCGCTAGCATCATTTAGATTAACTATAGCCGATTCACTATAGTGCGGTCCAGAAGCTGGTAATGCATTTCTCATAAATACTCCTCGAAAATTAGATATTTTTAAAAGTTTTGCATATTTTAATATGTCGGCGTTGGTAAGTGTTCGCTGAGGTAATTTCATGAACTTTTTTTTTTAATGAAGAACTAACCCTTCTTTGTGTGGTTTAAGGTATAAGTAAACGCACACTTTCCATATTTTTATTATGTCTTTTATTTTCTTCCAACTGCTCCTTAGCGGTTTTTGCGTCGTTTACAACCTTTACTATTCCAGCAGCACTACCACAAAGCTACACTTTCCATAGTTTTATTATGTCTTTTATTTTCTTCCAACTGCTCCTTAGCAGCTTTTGCGTCGTTTACAGACTTTACTATTCCAGCAGCACCACCAGCTAGAGCGCCAGTTGCACTCAAACCTGCAATTAAAGGTATGAGAAATGGTAACATGCCACCTGTTTTCGAGGGGACTGGCAAAATGCGTAGAATTTTAATATTCTTTTTACCTCCAGCATCTTTAATAGACCTCTGAGCTTTTTTCAATGCTAATCTTATGACTGTTAGAGCACAGTTACTTCGCGCTGATTTAAAGGCATCGGCTTTGATAATATTTTTCAAGGAAACTTCCTTTTTCTTCTTTTTCCTCAAATCCATTCCCAATTTTTTGGTGTTATTTTGTTTTCTCTTCTTTTTCAAACCCATGCCAAATCTAGATTTTAATTTCATAGTATTAGTCACAGCGTACGCAGCCGCTTTTTCGCCAAAAGTAGCGTCTTTTGATTTAACGCGATTCCAAGCTTTTTCAGCTAAAATTTTATCTGCGGCGCTTCTCGCTTGGACGTTTTCACGTTTTTAAAATGAGCTATATCGTGCTCTTTACAAGAAGCGTCTAGGGGATTAATTCAAGATCTCCTCGAGCTAAATGTTTTGCCAACAATTGCCGGGACCACAGTACTGATAACCAGGTATATAAAGCTCAAATGGAAGCTTATTGATAATTTTATTAACTAAACCAAGTCCGCGTTTGTGAATGATCATCATTCTTCGAAAGTCAACGGGCAACTGATGGTGGAAGCTATATAAGACCACTATCTATACTCATAGAAATCAGTCGTGATTTGGTTGTCATAGAGTAAAGATCATGAACTTTAAAGAGCAAACGGTAAAGCTGACAATAGGAAATTTTGACGCGCTCGTAGAACATGATAAAATAGCAAAGCGGCATGGCGATCTACTTCCTGATAGTATAGGAGCCGTCTTCTGCACCCCGTCAAACTGCGGAAAAACAAATAGTCTACTTGCTCTCATAACGCATCCTAATGGCGTTAGATTTGAAAACGTATACGTCTACTCAAAGTCTCTCAATCAGCCAAAATATAAATTTTTAAATGAAATCTTAGAACCTATAGAAGGTGTACAATATTTTCCGTTCAGCGAGCACGATTCAGTCGATCCTGATCACGCACTTCCGAACCGTATTGTGATATTTGACAATATAGCTTGCGAAAAATAGGATAATATTAGAGCCTTCTTTTGCATGGGTAGACATAAAAAGGTTGATTGTTTTTATCTATGTCAAACTTATGCCCATGTCCCCAAACATCTTGTCAGAGATAATGTGAACTTACTTGCTATTTTTAGACAAGATGAAGTAAATCTAAAGCATATTTATGACCATCACGTAAATACCGAAACGACCTGTATACATTTTAAAGAATTATGCTCTAAGTGTTGGAGAGATGATAAGCATCATTTTCTAGTCATCGATAAAGATCGAGGAATAAATGATCGCAGATTTCGCAAAGACTTTGATAATTTTGCTATAAATATAGCATCCACATATGAGGCATTTCATGTCAACTGCCCCAGTTCGGCGCGCGAGTGCCAAATCGTGCGGTTTCCAGCTCATGTTCAGTTTTACTGAAATGTACTTGAAAAAATTTTATGATAAGCATATCCAATGTATTTTTTCCTCAGCTTTCCAAAGGTGTAGGCAGTTTTCCCGATATTTTTCATTTTCACCTTCAAAAAGTACAAAACGTGTTATATCTCGAAAACGATATTTTTAATATTTCTTTTGACCCTCTAGATTGAGAGCTGAGCATTTTTTACGTAGTAAAGGATATTTTCCAAAGAGTGCCCAAGATGTTTTCTGCGAGATATAGAACGCGAAAGAGTAGACGCACCGCCTTTCCTGCGCGCGGTACGACGCGGTACAGCGCGCGGACTGCGCCCGCCTCGTTGCCTATATAATAACCTTTTATAATCTTTAATTCTTTACCTATTATTCTGGATTCTTAATAATGCATGGAGTAATATTTTATTAATTATTTTAGAAAGTAATAAAATTTCAAAATTAACAGCAATATAGTAACTCTTGTACTAACGTTTCTTTTTCAGTGTAGATAATATTTTTTTGTTTGCTTTTACGTGTTATATCTCGAAAAGTATATTTTTAATTTTTTTTTACCCTTTAGATCGAAAGCTGTGTATTTCAAAATAATGAACTCAAACATGTAAGCATTGCTGTAATTTCAGACAATTTAAATCATGATACCATAGCCGTTTATGAATATCAAAAAATTGTAATATCTTACCTTAAAACTAATTTTGCAGTCAAGAAAGTTTATTATTTGACTGATGGAGCAGCTCAGCATTTTAAGAATAAATCAAAATTTCAAAATCTTCTTTTTCACGAGAAAGATTTTGGAGTTACTGCTGAGTGGCTTTTTTATGCCACAGCACATGGCAAAGGTGCGTGCGATGGTATAGGCACGAACCTAAAACGAGGTGCAGAACGAGCTAGTCTAAAAGTTTCTCTAGTCATCTTTTAACCAAAAGAGCTGTACAACTGGGCTAAATATTACTGCAAACAAACTAAAGTTTTTTATAGCAGTAAAGCATCGTATGAAGAAACGGTTTTGAAACTAAAACCAAGACTGGACAAGGCTAAATCTATACCAGGCACGTTACAAAACCATGTTATTATTCCGATAGATGAAAGTACATTGAAGCTCAAAAAAACCTCTCTGAGTTCAGAGTATAAAATCTTCCCGAAAAAAACTGCGAAAACAAAAAAAAAATATTATCTACACTGAAAAAGAAACGTTAGTACAAGAGTTACTATATTGCTGTTAATTTTGAAATTTTATTATCTTATAAAATAATTAATAAAATATTACTCCACGCATTATTAAGATTCCAGAATAACAGGTAAAGAATTAAAGATTATAAAAGGTTATTATATAGGCAACGAGGCGAGCGCAGTCCGCGCGCTGTACCGCGTAGTACCGCGCGCAGGAAAGGCTACTCTTTGGCGTTCTATATCTCGCAGAAAATATCTTGGGCACTCTTTGGAAAATATACTTTCCTACGTAAAAAATGCTCGGCTTTCGATCTAGAGGGTCAAAAAAAAATATTAAAAATATCGTTTTCGAGATATAACACGTTTTGTACTTTTTGAAGGTGAAAATGGAAAATTTCGGGAAAACTGCCTACACCATTGGAAAGCTGAGGAAAAAATACATTGGATATGCTTATCTTAAATTTTTTTCAAGTACATTTCAGTATCTTAAACATGAGCTGGAAACGGCACGAATTGGCGTTCGCGCGCTGCGCTGGGGCAGTTGACATGAAACGCCTCATATGTGATAATCAGCAGTTTCAGACTGAACGTTGAAACGACAACATGGCCGACTCTTAACGACAAAAAAAACGTGCTTCGTCAACTCGTTAAGGCACGAAATGCGATTAAACGTAAATATAAAATATTAAAATTTGGGAAAGACAATGTAGAAAAGATTTTTAGTGAAACTTTTAAACCAATAGTTGATCCGCTTCAAAAACTTGTAGCTCAGAAAAATAAGACTATTGCACAAAGTGTTGAACATAACACAGTCGAACAAAGTTTGGAAGATGTTAAAACGAAAGAAAGTTCTGACAGTGATTTAAATAATACATTACAGAACGTCCATGACACATCTTTCGAAAGAACAGGTAGCGATACCAATAATGGCTCCGATTTGTATATTCAGGCCCTCAAGCCCCAATATCATGACAATATTTATGGAGTACGAAATGAAATCGGTGAATTTTTTATTGGTAATTTACCGATTAGTTTTCATAATAATAAAATTCAAGTCAATGGAGAAGAATACCCGAGAACGACAGGATTAGTTGAGTTACTCATAGCGAAACAACCAAGTGAAAATAATATAAGTGCAGATGATTTAAAAAATTATAACAAAATTTTAAAACTATCGTCTACTCATGAACAACAGTATAACAAAAACGAAAGGATTCGTGTTCATAATAGTAATAAATTTAATATTTTTGTGAAAGATTAGAGGATTGTTCGTATTGGTGATTGTTGAATAAATAAACTCCTTCTTCTTGACCCAACGAACCAAATCTTTATTTAACTTAACCCAACGTTTCGGACATGTATTATGTCCCTTTTCAAGGCTACATAGAAATTTACAAGTTTTAATTTACAAGAAAATTTTTTTACACTTTTAAATGAATAACGATTTACACTGCTCACCTCTATCAATAAATTAATAGGTTTATAAAACCATCGTTTACAAAAGCTTATACAAAAAATCCTTTAATTATACTTCCTTATGTTAATAATTTATCACAGTCTATCAATAAGATTTGCAAAGAATATGGCATCATGCATGTAAACAATATGTCTAACAAGCTAAGTTTCGTTAAATTAGGAAAAGATCCAATCAAAAAATCAGATGTTACCGGTATTGTTTACAAAATAAAGTGTAATGATTGTCATGCTGCGTATGTTGGACAAAGTGGTAGAGCGCTAAAGAAAAGATGCTATGAACATAAATATTGCATAAAAAATGCGGACGAAAGATCTGCCTTATACATGCACTGCAAATACACAAAACATAATTTCGACTTTGAAAATGTTTCGATTCTTGATGTTGAGAAAAATAAATTCAAACGAGAATTTTCAGAAATGCTAAATATTTATGCCACTGCGAATAACATAAATCGCAAAACTGACATTGCTAATTTAAAATATTGTTACAAAAATAATATAAATGTATTACTTTCAATGCTGGAAAAAAAGAAAAAACACAAACATAAAATCAAAAGTTTACGTTAGCTTACAAATACACTAACAGCTCCCCACTACTCGAGGGCACAATATAAATACGAGCTATCGCTCGGTTTGGACTTTAAATTTCCGAGAACTGACGGCAGACGAGTCTCTGTGAGACATTATTACGTACTTTTTAACGATGGTTTTATAAACCTATTAATTTATTGATAGATGTGAGCAGTGTAAATCGTTATTCATTTAAAAGTGTAAAAAAATTTTCTTGTAAATTAAAACTTGTAAATTTCTATGTAGCCTTGAAAAGGGACATAATACATGTCCGAAACGTTGGGTTAAGTTAAATAAAGATTTGGTTCGTTGGGTCAAGAAGAAGGAGTTTATTTATTCAATAAATTTAATACTATTATTGCTCCAATGTTCAATATTTCCTCGAAAAGAACTCCCGAAAAACTTAAGAAAGGTGGCTCATTACCTCGTTATAAAATTGCGAAAAAACATACTGCTGTAGACTATGTGTACTGGGACGTTCCAAACGATCTCATTGACCGGCGTCACTTTCTAGTAGCTGAAATATCTGCCGGAAATCCAAGTTATGTAAACGAGATACACTCTATAATCGAGGAATTGCGAAAAGCGGACTATATATATTGAGCGCATATGAATATATGTTTCATTCTTAAAATGAGCGTTGACGTGTTTGGACGTAATCTTGGAAAAACCGGAGGAGGTAGAGGATCACCTGGCGTTGGCTTTAAAGTCACGTCTGACGGCCACTGCGACATAGAAAATAAAAAATTATGCAATGTTGTCGAACCTCAATAGCAGAGCGATGTTGTAATTTGCAAATGGAAATTCGAGGAATGAAAGACATACCGGCAAAACCCCGAAGTAGTCTGGATGATGTGGATGTAATAGTTGATAATTATAGAGATGAACTGGATGCCGAGATATCTCAAATAAAAACTGACATATTAACTATGAAAGAGGCTATGGCGCAGCTAATCAATCATTAATTCCACAAACATGGAATACGAAAGACGAGTTGAAGATCTGCACGAACCTGCAAGGGGCGACTATTCACGCCGTAACTTTGATGTACGTAGTTTGGACGAAACATGGCAAGCAGATCTCATCGAAATGATTCCATATACTTGCGACAATAAGGGCTATAGATACCTGCTCACTATAATCGATATTTTCTCGAAATATGTATGGGCTATTCCTGTAAAGAGAAAAACAGGCAAAGATGTCTCAGAAGCTATGAAATCTGTGTTGGTTAAAAGCATATCTACGGAGATTATATCTCCGTACGTAGTAATTGCACAGCAACGAGGTTTTCATAAAAAATGTTAGAGCTGTGAAAATTTGGTTTTGAAATAAGTCACCGCATTTCCTCTCGTTTTCCATCGTTTTACCATAAACAGCGTTGTTGATAAGTTTGAAAAGTCACAGTCATGGGGGATGTCGAAGAAGTTTGGTTCGTTAACATTCTCCACCCACTTGAAGCCGCGATAGGGCAAGGATTCAGTCATTGCCCAACCATACAAGTTATTCACATCCAAATACATAAAATATTTTTCGTCCTCGTTAGCGTTGTAACCATCCTTCATGTACAGGTTGTTCGCTTTTGCATAGCGATTGCAGCATTGACTTATTCCTTCTCGTATGCCGCGCTCGATAAACAACAGCATGTTTACATCTGTGAGAAGCTCAAATTTGATCTGTAAAAAAAATAATATTTGAAATGCAAATTTTTAATTAAATTTAAGTGAATATTACCTGTATATTTTTGAGTATGGCATCCCAAGTCAATCCGGGCGTCGTGTAATAATGAGCAGGATCCAACTCATAAGCCTCAAGACAATTATTTCTGAAATTTCCAAAAACTTCAGTCAATAATATAACATCCGTTTTGAGATACAAGTCAGAATATTATCCCAAATCGTGACTATTGAAACTCTGCCAAACTTTGTGTACATGCTCATAATCTTCATCGTTTATGTTCGTTTGGTATAAACTACTAAAAAATTGTCTTTCGATGGAAGATTTTTTTCTTCAAGTTTTTCAAACGATAAAACATAATCGTATGGGAAAACTCCTTTTCTTTTCAAAAGTGAAATTTTTTCATCGGATAGGCCATTTTTCTTGAATATGCGTTCTAAAATATTTAACTTCTCCAAATATGAAGCCAACTTGTCTAGCGATGAAGCCATAAACTTAAACGAAACAATGAATCGCAGATTTATGTCTGTACCTTTCACAAACTTTGTAAAAGATATGTATTTCTCTTTTGTTTGTGGAAGTAGCGAAACTCGCCCTGGGAATTAGATGGCGATTTCTCTAATAAAAAGGTGCGAATCGTATCAGCTCAAGCAGTGAAAAACTGTGGGGATCGTTCTTGAATCTTGAAAGCCGAGGTTACATTTGCTATGAGCTGGTTCACGATATGTATAATAATTATAATTTTTAGTTATGAGAGAGAGAGAGAGAGAGAGAGAGAGAGAGAGACTTTGAAAAAATAAAATACTCACTTTTCCGTGAAATGGCAATGATCACGAACTTTCTGGTCTTCCTCAGTAAATGGCTTCTCGTAAATATGGCATAGATGTGCTTGGTTAAACATAATTTTTTCGAGCGATGTTAGATTATTCATTGGCTTTGGATTTTTATACGAGTCATTCAATTTCATAGTCAGAGAGTGAAGACTCTGTATAAACCATTTGGCTGGAGATTCAGCTTGTTTATCCTCTTGTCTATAACTCTTATATTCGGAAAAAAGTCATCATAACTACATTTAATGAAGAAGCCCACACTAAATGGCACATGATGCTGATAAGCTGGTTCATCGTCAATCACAGATTTCAATACACATTCAAAGTCTGCGTATATTACGAACGGCACACGATTCTCAAAACCAAAGTTCGTAAACTCTAAAGTATCGTTTTTCACAGTGGGAAGAGTAATTTTACACTGATAAATTTTTTCACAGTCAGTTACATGCTTCGACAAGTTCTCTTCCATCTAGAAATAGTGTAGGAAACGATCACAGATGAAGGTTTTATGACGCCGAGAACATAACTGTGCACTACATAGTCTTGATAAATTTGTTATCCATACATAGTGGAATTTAAATTCAATGTTATCATCGTCATCGAAAGCCGAGCTATCTTCACTTAAAACATTCATCATCTCTATTTTCGACGTTTATATAGGCCTTCTTTTTCTTCATGAATGGCGGCAAATCAATGTACGTGCTTCCTTTCATCGGATTAAACTTGTAAATAGTAATAACTAAATTTAAAATTGATTTACCACTCATTTAAGTCCGTAGTCGAATATATCGGAGCTGTTTTTACGTTGAAATATTTTATTTCGATTGTCTCTTCACCATCTTTAACTATCACATACTCGGCCGCTAACACTGTGTTCACTTTCAAAGGTTCTTTAAGGGTTTCACTCACTTTTTCGACAAATTCCTTCTTAGCGTCTCTCATGAACGTTAACAAATCAAGATGTCTTCGGTTTGTAATGACACCCGACTTTATTCTATTTTCCAAAACTAATTCAACATCATCCCAGTTCACCATAAAAACGAATGTGCAATTCCTGGCTTCAGTACGGGGAGGAGGGTAGTAAAGAGACGGAGTGGGACGACGGCTAGAGCTTCTGATATTGATATCGTTGTTAATTAAGGAGAACCTCGGTATAAGATAAGAGGGCGATCTATGCGAGATGACACTGAACGCGAGAGTGGCCGTGAAGTAGTCACGGCGACTGGACGGTGACAGCCAGCCAAGTTCGAGTCGGTACGGTGTTACGTGAGCGCGGCGCGGAATGTTACTGTAAATAAAGCGTATGCACGCGTGGAGCGCACGTAACAGCTTCAGCTCGCGCTCCTTATCGAGATCGTGGTAGACCACACAAGCATAATCGAAGTGCGGAAGCACCAGAGCTAAAAGAGCCATATATCTTCCGCACACACTGATTCACATGAGGGGCCCAGTTGAGAGACGGAATAATGTAGACACCCAGGCTCTTTAGATCTACTTCATATGGAAGTTCACGACCATTAACGGAAACTTTCGGGATGCTGTTGAGGTCAAGACGAGACATATAAATTTGTCGACCGAGAATCATCACCTTCGTTTTGTCCACGTTGAGCTCGAAACCGTTGGGAGTAGCCTAGTTGGCGACGGCGGTTGCATCATGGCCCAACGCTGCTATACCCTTGTTGATGTCCGTAGGAAAAAGGAGTGGTATATCTGCGTATCGTCGGCGAAAATCATGTGTCGCGAGTTTACCAGACATAACAGCAGATCGTTAACAAAAATAGAGAACAGGAGCGGACCTAGAACGCTCCCCTGGGGCACTCCAGTTGTAACGCGGGTCCAAGCTGAGATGTTTCCAACATCATCTCGAATTGCTCGGTAGCGTTCCAAAACGTATGAAAAAAACCGATTGATGACATCGACAGAGCAGCCCAGGCGGCGAAGCTTGCGCAGTAGCAAATCGTGTGGCACAGTATCGAAAGCTTTGGAGAAATCGAACAGAATAAGTGCCGTAATCTTCCGCTGTTCGATGGCTATGCGCACGTCTTCGGTGATGCCAAGGAGGGCAGTTTGGGTGCTATGCCCTTTACAGAGTCCTGCTTGCCTTGTGTTAAGCAAATGATTCTGTTCAAGAAAATCAGAGAGATGTTTGTGAACTAGCCTCTCGAGTATCTTCGACATTTCGCAAAGATGAGCAATTGGACATGTGTCTGAGGGTGAATTCATCGTTCTCTTTTTGGCGAGGGGAGGAAGAAGGGAATTCTTCCACATCGCAGGAAAAGAGCCGTGGAAAAGGGAAGATAACCTCGAGAGGCTTCCGCAGTGCTGGAAAAAGAAGCTTCCGCCTGGATGAAGAAATATCGTCTGTGCCTGTGGATGCAGACGAAGAACTATTGATAATCGCTGCAATTTCTTGAGATGTTACTCTGCTGAAATGCATGACGTTGGCGGTTTGAGGTAGTTCATTTATTGAGTCAGAGGCTCCAAATTTCTTGGCCATATTGACATTAAAGTCGCCCGTTATAATGACATTAGCGTAGGAAGGGAGGAGGGGGGCTACGCATTCAAAAAATTCGAGAGTATACGCCGCATGAGGACCTGAATCTAACTCAAGAATAAGATATTCAGGCGTGTTATCATAAACCGGGTCCGAATGCGCTAGAAAATTCACTGAGATATAATTACGGACGTATATACCTAAACCACCTCTTCCGCAACCTATCCTGTCTAATCGATAAAAATTAAACTCATCTGGAGCTACAACAGCGTCTGACTCGACTGGGGTGAGAAACGTCTCGGTTACAGCTACAACGTCATAGAAATTGTCCGCAACATGAGCTTCAAGGAAGTGAAAATGCGGTTTAAGACGATCCATATTTGCATGTATGACCGAGAGGCTTTGGCCCGGGAGAGTGCACACAGCCCGGTCAGCAATCCTTCAGCTAGGCGGTGCGGCACGCCGCGCGAGTTTAGCAAGCTCAACCTCATTGTTGATTATGACAGGAGCGCTGTGGCACGACGCGCGCTTAGCGATCTACATCCCCTGCACATAGGGTCTCAATTAATTTAACTTTTTGGCGGCATCGCAGCATTTTCTCCAGAGGATAAAGAATTGTTTGGGCCATAGCGGTCTCAAAAATACATGCAACCTCGCCTGAGAATCAAAGAGCGTGTACGAGTTAAAAGCGCTAAGTTTATGGCTATGCGCGGTAATAGTATCGCCAGCAGATTCAGAAACGAGCCTGCAAACAAAACTACGTGTCATTATATTGACTGGATCGTGGACTGTGCTGCCGAACTCAGAGTCTGGCTGCGGATCTAGCGCAGGAGGCGCAGACGCAGAGGCGGATGACCAGGGCCGAGTATCAAGGAGATGCTGGTGGAGATGCGGCAGCTTAATGGCCTCCAGGATTCTTTCCATTACGTCGCGGTCGCCAAGAACAATATCTGACGTTCGATGGTTCGGTGTTGACTAGGAAGAGCGGTAGGAAGAGCACTGAGGGCTGATTTAAGCCCAGCCCATTGGGTATCATGCTTATTTAGCTGTTTTTGTTGGTCGCCGAGTGCTATTTCAACCACTTTAAGACGATTCGAAAAAACGATTCGAAGAAACGACGATTCTTAAAGACCTTTGATTTCCTCACTCAGCTTGATTTTATCGTTCCGATATTTATCAATATAATTACAAACCACGCCGGAGCACTTTTGTATTTGTCGTCATCCACCTCCATTGTGTTAGTTGGCGACTGCTGCATCGTGTGTACAGTGCATCTGGATAAAGGGCACGGCTCGCATGCGTGATAGCAACCGAAATCGTCGTCAGCTATACTAACAGCAACACGAGAATTAAAGACCGTTACTGCTGAGGCAACAGCTGTGCGAGCGTCGGTGGAATCGACAGGCAATTGTTGACAACTACTCTCTTCGATACACGGGACCTTTCTCCACTGCGCACTGGAAGGTGAAGGCGGGAACGTCGAGCGTTTGCGCGAGCTACGAGAGGTGGGGAGCGTTAACAAAAGTCCGCGAGAAACGTTACATCGATTATTCACTGCGCTGGTCGGTTCGTTTGGGCAATTACTAGATTGCGTGCGAAGAAGAAAATGACGACGAATGTCAATTTCGCAGCAACAAACCGTCACACTGTTGACTACCCAGCTGGGATCGCAGCACTTTAAATAATACCGTTTATTACAGGCCCGGCAGTGCACAGTCTTGAGTTTCTTTACGGCAGAATTTTTAGGTACCAATGATTTTTTACAGATATACACGATTTACGCACATGACTTACGTACGCCTTACGCACAAGATACAGACTTAAAACTTAAGAACTTAAAACTAGAGACGCTATAGTTGTAGAATGACATTGAATAGACGATACTTAAATACTGGTAGTACAGCAAGAGGTGACGGCAATGACGATGGAATACCGGTCACCGAAGGAACCCACTGCTAGCCGATGATGTTTGCAAAATTGACGTGGAACGCCTAACCTCCAAGAAAGACAGCAAGGGATAATCACTGATAGCTTCACAAATACGATCTTCACGCCGAAGATTTTTTATTTAACTTGAAGCCAGCACTGGAAAAACTGTATCCAAACAACAGACAAAGCCGCCACGCTCAGGCTGCATCACAGAAAAGCCTCCAAACACGGAGCTAAAAGAAAACGGCCAGCGCCTCTCATGCAGAGAGAGAGAGAGAGAGAGAGAGAATTTTTGCGCACGCACCGATACGAGAGGGTCTTCGTGCATACGTCGTACGCGCAGAAAGGGACAGCGTGATTAAATTAGGCTTTTTAGCTGTTGCGGGGTATCTAAAAGCTGAACAGCTGGAAGCTCACCGCAACGACTAAAAAGTCTAATGCAGCCATAAGTTGCACATAACCTCGCGCACACGAGACGAGAGAGAGAGAGAGGGGATGATACTTGCGCGCACGTCAGACACGAGAGAGAGAGAGAGAGAGAGAGAGAGAGAGAGAGAGAGAGAGAGAGAGAGAGAGATTAAGTTATTGTGTGTGTATCAAGGCTAAACAGCCAGAAGCTCAACACAATACTAATCACGACCCGCACGCAGAAGCAAGTAAATTTTTTCCTCTCGGGCATTTCTATTTACGCGAGCTCGCGCGTTGTCCTCTCTACTGCGCAGTTGACGCGGTGGAGGGGAAAGCTGGTGCTGATCTGTCACGGAGCCGCCCGCCGCTCGCCGCCGACTGCTACCACTGCGCAGCCGGCTTTGCTCACCGCGGTCTGCTGTCATGATAACCCAAAAATCCTAGGCTGGTTCTGGACCAACAGGTCACGACATCTCGTGCAGGTGACCCAAAACCCTATGCCGGTTCTGCACCAAACAGGTCACGACGTGATATGGGTTATTGGCTCCCCGTGCAATCACGGGTGAGCCAGAAACCCTATGCCGATTCTGGCTCAAACAGGGCCGCTGATCGCCGCCGCCGGCTGCTACCGCTGTCCATTTGCAGTAGGTTGTTGTGCCGCCGACTGTTGTCGGTTCGCTGTTAGCGGTCCGCTCACCGCCTCCATGCCTGACTCATGAGGCCGCCAGTGCGGCAGGTCTAAAGGGCAAGACTTGATGTATGGGTTACTCTAACATATACAATAGAGCCAGAATCGATATGCCTGTTCTGGCTCAAGCAGGTTTTGATCCCCGTGGTGAGCCAGAAACTGTATAACGCTTCTGGCTCAAACAGGTCTTGATGGGTTATTGGCTTCCGTGCAATTGCGGATGACACAAAAACCCTTTGAGCCTTCTGGCTCAAAGACCTGGTATATGGGTTATTGACCATTACGCAATTGCGGGTGAGCCAGAAACCCTATGATGCTTCTGGGTCAAATAGGTCAAGACCTGCTTGAGCCAGAAGCGTCATCGCTTATCTACTAGCTTGCCCAGAGAGACTTGGACAGTGTCGAGTACGGCTAACTTGTCTTCGATGGTCTGCATATGGCTATTGTACTGCGTCATCTGCTCAGTGAACTGCTTGATGTTTGTTTTGAAGTCTGAAAAGCCTTTAGAAATAGCGTCCGTGTGGGCTTTGATATCGACGCTCAGACGCAAAATATCAGATCTGCCCACGCCTTTTGCTAACTTTGGCAACGGATGCTGCGTTCGCGGTCGGTACACTAATCCCTGGGTTACTTGGTGGTATGGAAGATGACGATCTAAAGTTCTTGCAGCACTTTAGCACACCCAAAACATCCGTAACGCAGCGATCGGCGCATGACTTGTAGAATTTTGCACCACAGGAGCTGCACGAGACAGCCGTTTGATCGACTCCATTACTGCAGTAGAGGTACGTTCTATCACTCATTTTTATTACCTTGGAGGTTAGAACTGCCAAAACTGTAGCTTGCAGACTGAGTATTGATGGACAAGATGGATAAAATATCCGGAAGGGTGCAAAAAGAAGGGTGCAACCCACTGGTGTAAACGTTTATTTAGCACTAGGTAATAAAGATTTTTCTTATAGGTAACGGACATCAAACGAACCAATGTTAAAGATAATTCTTTATTACCGACGTTTCGGGAGTGTAAATTACTCCCCTCTTCAGGGCTACAACCAAGATATATAAACATAATAGTTAACGTAGAACAAAAAAAAATTTTTTACAAATATCATTACTTGACTAGATAGATTTTTTTATAAGTTTACCATAGAATTAGGAATTAAACAACACACAGTTCGGTCCTAATTATAAAGGTCCTTGTACGAACTCCACCACGCACTAAGAAGAAGAATAAGGAATTTCCAATAGCTGAATAAAATCAAATTATGTACATGAGAAAAAACTGTTTTGACTTACAACCGACTCTTCCGTCTCTTTCTCATGGTTGATGACCAGAAAGTCAAGCGAATATCCCAGGGTGTCTACCAAGACTAAAAGTAGCATGTGCAAATACTAAGAAGGAAGATGTGGGAATTTTGGAAAAACTGTTGGGGGGTCAAGGGAACGGGGAGGGAACAGACAAGTGGGAGAAATAGATAGTAGAGTCGTTTGAGTGGGGCAGGCGAGTATGAGAACGAGAAGTAGGAAAGCCGAATCAGACACAGTGAGAAATCTCACTATATTTACCAACTCGATTTCGCCACCTCTATGCTCACGTATACTCCCGATCCACCCAAAGGGCTCAGAGGCATATGGAATGGGAAGGAGGAGTGTAAACAAGCAGGCATATACACAAACAGATACAGATCAAAATTTGCAATGTGATCTAATCAATTCTACAGTTTCTTTTTATGATTTTTTCAAGAATTGATACCAGAATCATCACTTATTGGTACCGAAAAAACACAGCGTTAGGACGCTATATTAATTAACTTTCTCACCATCCCCATTCACATAAGATAGCCATAATCTACAGCCTAGTTGATAAATCTATTAAGCTCACAGATTCACAATTTCACCAAAGCAATCTCAACATAACACGCCACTATCTTTTGTGCAATAACTATTCATGTGAAATTATTAACAAATACATCGGAATTAGACTCGAATCCATCCACAACAATCACAATTACAACAACAC
Organism: Torymus aiolomorphi; assembly: GCA_036365515.1. Taxonomy (NCBI): domain Eukaryota; kingdom Metazoa; phylum Arthropoda; class Insecta; order Hymenoptera; family Torymidae; genus Torymus; species Torymus aiolomorphi. Next base: position 123,661,589 of record CM070876.1, on the reverse strand, counting down.
CAACAAGAATGTATGCACCATTCTTATTAAACCAAAAATACTTTTACCTTTCATTAAACATCTTACTCCAAAAATCAATCACCTCCTCTTTCTATATAATCTCATCCCCATAAACAGCACGATAAATAAATTCAGTAGCATGATTATCTTAGGGAAAGACCGCCTCCATAAGCTTAACATGAGTGGTATTGTTTACAAAATAGATTGCCATGATTGTTTAGCAACATATATTGGCATGAGCAAAAGAAAAATGAATCTACGGATCAATGAACACAATAGAGCCGTAAAAAATTGCTCGAACAATACCGCTTTAGCTGTACATGCGATAGAAACAGGACATAGTATAGACTTTGATAAAACAAAAATTCTTGCCAAAGAACCCAACTTTTTTAGGCGATCTTTTTCCGAAATGTTCAACATTTACTACCATCATAATACCTTAAACCGCATAGAGGACACACAATTCTTGAAAAAATCATACAAAGAAACTGTAGAATTGATTAGATCACATTGCAAATTTGGATCTGTATCTGTTTGTGTATATGCCTGCTTGTTTACACTCCTCCTTCCCATTCCATATGCCTCTGAGCCCTTTGGGTGGATCGGAAGTGTACGTGACCATAGAGGTGGTAAAATCGAGTTGGTAAATATAGTGAGATTTCTCACTGTGTCTGACTCGGCTTTCCTACTTCTTGTTCGCATGCTCGCCTGCCCCACTCAAACGGCTCTACTATCTATTTCTCCCACTTGTCTGTTCCCTCCCCCTTCCCTTGGCCCGGGATAGTTTTTCCAAAATTCCCACATCTTCCTTCTTAGTATTTGCACATGCTACTTTTATTCTTGGTTGATACCCCGGAATATTCGCTTGACTTTCTGGTCATCAACCATGAGAAAGAGACGAAGAGTCGGTTGCAAGTCAAAAAAGTTTTTTCTCATGTACATAATTTGTTTTTATTCAGCTATTGGAAATTTCTTATTCTTCTTCTCAGTGCTTGGTGGAGTTCATACAAGGACCTTTATAATTAGGACCGAACTATATGTTGTTTAATTCCTAATTCTATGGTAAACTTATAAAAAAATCTATCTAGTCAAGTAATGATATTTGTAAAAAAATTTTTTTTGTTCTACGTTAACTATTATGTTTATATATTTTGCTTGTAGCCCTGAAGAGGGGAGTAATTTACACTCCCAAAACGTCGGCAATAAAGAATTATCTTTAACATTGGTTCGTTTGATGTCCGTTACCTATAAGAAATCCTTAACCACGATCGCATTCTAAATTAAAACAAAGATTATTAATTAATGAACTTTAGAGCGAGCGACTCGAATCACGTTCGCACGGTCAGCGCCATCTGTATTATATGCATCTAACTTTAAGTCTTCTCGATAATATTAAGATTTTTATACTACACCTATTTTATAATGTAATTGCACTAAATCTTTTTTCATTAATTTACAATATTCACTGTAAACATTTACACACAAATAGTAACGAACCCAGAGGAAATTAATTTTCCATTCGTAACTTCTAGGTAAATATATACCATCTACCTACTATACTTCTTCCATTTAAATTTTTGAACATTTATTAACTCAACACTTCAATAGGTTTTAATTATATAAAATGAAACTGGGTTGTTTCATTCTTTTTACTAAGGCCATGTTATACTCAAGAAAAATTGTGTTGGGTTCAGTCGATAATGTAGGTGGATGCTAACTACTGTATATTAAACAGTAGATGGCGCTGAAGGTATACTTAATCTATGTGTAGAGCTTTTCGTTTCAAAAACACTCACAGATGGCGTGCACTGAGAACATTTTTTTAATAATAACATGGCCTAGTAACATTCGTAACTATTAACATGCGCATATTTAAATATTTCGATATATACGCATTGCAACAGTTAAGTCACCATGTTTTTTTAAACAATTTCAATGTATTGCTCTCAATATTGATATTGTAATAGTTACAATATGAGATTTGCCGTCTAAACTCTTCCTTATTCAAATATAATATGTAAGTTGCAATATTGTATTTTCGAATTCAAACAGTACAGTTGTTCTCTGAGTGCATAATATAAGCAATAATTTCTTTTCAATAAAAATTATGAAAATATTCATATCAAGTTTATACATTTTTTCAAACAACAATTCTTATAAGTAAATTTTGCGAGATTAAGACGTTATACGTTATTTTCATGATCAATTATAAAGAAATTATTAAGGGCTGTAACAATTTCATTTGATTGTGGATCGATAAATGAAAAATACTCATATAAATTACCATGCAAACGTATCCGACATAGCATGAAATATTCCAAAGAAATATTACATGTAATATTTCGTAGTAATATAACATGTAATATTTTTGAAATATTAAAGTAATATTACATGAAATATTACAAATATTTTTTTGTAATATTTTATGAAATATTTCTGAAATATTGATACAATATTTACCGGAATATTTTCAAGAATATTTCGTGAAATATTTTCCAATATTTCACGGAATATTTCGGAAATATTACAGAAATAATTCTAGTAATGTTCGACCATTTTTTTCAAACTATTCATGAAATATTTCTGTAATATTCATGCAATGTTACGCGGAATATTGTTACCTAATATTTCTGTAATATTTCAGTGAAATATTTCATGAAATATTTCAGAAATATTACAGAAATAATACTAATAATGTTCGTATAATTTTTTCATGAAATATTTCTGTAATATTCATGCAATGTTACGCGGAATATTATTGCGTAGTATTTCGGTAACATTTCAGTTAAATATTGCATGGAATATTTCAGAAATAATACTGAAATAATACTAGTAATTTTCGTCCAATTTTTTGAAACTGTCATGAAAATATTCATGGAATATTTCTGTAATATTCATGCAATGTTAAGGCAGAATATTGTTGCGTAATATTTCGGTAACATTTCAGGTAAATATTGGATGGAATATTTCGGAAATATTACTGAAATAATACTAGTAATGTTCGTCCAATTTTTTGAAACTATAATGAAAATATTCATGAGATATTTCTGTAATATTCATGCAATGTTACACGGCATATAGTTGCCTAATATTTTTGTAATATTTCAGTGAAATATTTCACGAAATATTTCAGAAATATTGCAGAAATAATTCTAGTTATGTTCGTCTAATTTTTTTCAAACGTTTCATGAAACATTTCTGTAATATTCATGCAATGTTGCGCGGAATATAGTTTTGCGTAATATTTCGGTAACGTTTCAGTTAAATATTGCTGGAATATTTCAGAAACATTTCTAGAAAGATTGAATAAAATTTCTTCAAACTAACGACGAATATGAAGACATTATTACAGAAATATTTCATGAAATGTTTCTCCGAAAGATTACTGTAATGTATTGCGTTATATTTTCTCGGAATATTGCTGGAATATGTCAGAAACGTTTCCAGAAATATTGAAAAAAATTTCTTCAACCTAACGACGAATAACGAGACATTATTGCAGAAATATATCATGAAATGTTTCTCCGAAATATTAGTGCAATGTATCCCGTTATATTTTCTCGAAATATTGCTGGAATATTCCAGAAACATTTCAAGAAAGATTGAAAAATAATTCTTCAATCTAACATGGAATATCAAGACATGATTACTGAAATATTTTACGAAATGTTTCTCCGAAATATTCCTGCTATGTATGGAGTTATGTTTTCTCGGAATATTTGTTGGAATATTTCCGAAACGTTTATAGAAATATAGAAAAATAATTCTTCGATCTAAGGATGGGAGATATGTATCCATATTTCCATATATCGATATTTTAATCGATATTTTCAAACCCGATATATTAGAATATCGATATCTTATTAGCAAATATTGGATATCGATATGCATACAAATTTTCATGAAAAATAAATTTTAAGCCAAATCGGACCCACCGCGGAGCTCCCGGTGGAATACTAGTTGTTTGCGTGAAAGCGTAGATAAGTGGCAGAAAATAATTAAAAAAAAAAAAAAAAATTAAAAAAAATTCAAACCCTACCAGGTGGAGGAGTCAAAATCTACGCCGAATGAGCGGGTGAACGTAAAATTAAAATAAAATTTATTCCAAAAGCCAAGCGACGGAAACTCCACACAGAAGTAGTGATGCATAATATCAAGCTTCGATATCGATATTAGGTATCGGTATTAATTATTTCTTTATTATCGATACTTACAATATATTGCTATTATATTATCGATATTTCTAATATCGATAATTTATCCATGTGCACATGAAAAAATGAGCAAAACGTTAATTTAAATGGTTTTTAAACCCAAGTAGGCGGGGGACGCGAGGTGCACACATATTAGGAAATTTCGTAGACGTGCAACAATAAGCAAGACAATTACTTAAACAGTTTTTTAAAACCAAGTAGACGTGGGATATGAGGTCTACGCATATAAGGGAATCATGTAGACACTAAAAAATAAGCAAAACGATTATTTATATAATTTTTAAACCCAAGTAGGCGGGGGATCCGAGTTCCACGCGTATACGGGAGCGCGTCAAACATGCATACAAGGCAAAATATATATGTAAATAATTCTTAACCGCAAGTAGGTGGGGGATGCGAATTCCACGCGTATACGGGAGCTCATCAGATGTGCATACAAGGCAAAATAATTATGTAAATAATTCTTAGCCCCAAGTAGGCGGGGGATGCGAGTTCCACGAGTATACGGGAGCACGTCAGACGTGCATACAAGGCAAAATAATTATTTAAATATTTCTTAACCCCACGTAGGTAGACGAAACAAGTTCCACGCGTATCCGGGAATAATGCAAACGCGTATATATAGCAAAATAATTATTTAAATAATCCTCATCCCCTAGTAGGTGGGGGATGCTACCATATACGCGTGCAACTCACAGGCCCCGCCTAATTAGAGTTAAAAATTGTTTAAATAATTATTTTGCCTTGTATGCACATCTGACGCGCTCCCGTATACCCGTGGAACTCGCATCCCCCGCCTACCTGGGGTTAAGAATTATTGAAATAATTATTGTGCCATGTATGCACGTCTGACGCGCTCTCATATACGCGTGGAACTCGCATCCTCCGCCTACTTATGGTTGAGAATTATTTAAATAATTATTTTGCTTTTTATTACACGTGTACGTAACACCCGACTCCGGTTTAAATTCACTCGTCATTTGAACGCGCGCTCTGCGGCGCGCAGCGTCAGCGCCAATCGGCGACAGTCTCTGCTGCGCAGATTCGAAGCTGCCGTCTGACTTCAACGCTGTGCAATCAACTTCCCAGCGAAAATGTGGCACCACCACTGCACGTATATAGGGTGGCGCATGCGCGTGCAATTCGGTTTTGGAAACTAAAATCTTTCTTTATCAGGGATATTGACTACTCTGCCTATTTGAGGATTGGGTATTTTTTTTTTATTTTCATTATTATTTTTGGATAATCTTGATATTTTGATGTCGATATTTGGAATGTCGATATTTTAAATGCGATATATTGTTAATATCGATATTTATTATCTCGATATTATCGATATGACAATATCGATATTTATTATCTCGATATTATCGATATGACAATATCGATATTTACGTGGAATATCGTCCATCCCTTGAGCTCGATCTAACGTGGAATATCAAGACATTATTACTGAAATATTTCACGAAATGTTTCTTCGAAAGATTACTGTAATGTATCGAGTTATATTTTTTCGGAATATTGCTGAAATAGTTCAGAATCATTTGGAGAAAGATTGAAAAATAATTCTTTAATCTAACGTGAAATACCAAGACATTATTACTGAAATATTTCATGACATGTTTCTCATGAAATATTTCCATAATATTTTATAAATGTATCCTACAATATTAGAAAATACATTTTTAATCAGGCAAGGACATTGCGAAAATATTATAGTAATATTTCATGAAATGTTTCTGTGTAACATTACTGCAATGTATCGCCTTATATTTTTCCGGTATATCGCAGAAATGCGATATATTTTTAAAAATTTTTAAAGTTTGGATCGCAGAGATGCAGCGCTCAAAAAATTTGAGGAAGTCCTTAAAATTTTTTTATTATCTTTTAATCCTTTGTTTTTAAAAGTATGGGCCCTATAAACAGGAAAAAGTAAAAAACAAAACACACAAATAACTATCATATGCTGTTCTATCAAAGTTAATACATATACAAATAATTGTATTCGCATGATCTGTGAGTGGTGCATTTTTCATTCTAGTTATTACAAGAAAATATTCACATTGAGGAATAAGAAATATTCCCATTTAAATTGACAGCTCACGGTAATAGAAAATGAATTAATAGCTATAAAAAGCATATCTGTAAAATTGACTCTCGTGCTTGTCAAAACTTTCATGCTAAAATTTGTTGCTTCAACTTTTTCTACCTGCTGTAATATTATATATTTTAACACATAAAATATATCTCTATTGTGTAAGTATAGTAACTAAATTTATTGGTCAATAACCTCACACCTGAACAATAGACAACCAATTAGTTTCCTTATTTTATATTGCAGTGCCAAATAGGATTCATAAAATACTTTCCTTTAAAACAAATGCAAAAAGTAAAAAACATTTTTTTGATATTATGAATCTAACAATTCATCTAACAAAAAATATCAATTACTGTCCTTAAATCTTGAATGAATTTGAATAATAAAATTGGATGTAACTAATTACAGGCACGTCTGTCATAAGAAATATTTTTCTAACTACACTCACTTTATTTCATATCTATAATGTAATCTATACAACACATAATCTATAAATAAAATACTGAGAATATATCTTTACAATAAGAAAACTGTCGGTTTATTTAATCTGACAAACTCACTTGTTAACCACAGTCAGTTGTCAAATTTTTCTCATAACTTACTGTCAGAACAGTAAGATATATTTCACTGAAAGTTTGATCGTGAAACATTACACGAAGCTTTCAGGTAGATAAGTATCACATGAAATATTCCAAAACTATTACCGAAACTTTCCATTAAAGGCAACAGAAAAATTCCAGTAAGCTTAAGGGAAGGTTACAAAACAGTTTCGTGAATCATTCCCGGGATATATTGCATTAAACATTAATAAAACCTTTTTTGAAAGATTACGGTAAACATTACTGAAATATTTTCGAAATCGGTGTTTAGAAATTATTTAATTATTAAAAGAAAATTCTAATGTCGATAAGTAGGAATCTGCATTTTTGTCATTTCGATGCAATTTTTCAATGAGTCTATCTCATAATCGTACTAAAAGAATCTCTAAAAAAATTCTGAGTACTGTATTTGCATATAGAGAGGACGTGAAAATTGTGTTTATCCAAATTAGTGTTTAAAAGTTAAATTATTAAATAATCAAATTGGCTTAATTTTGGACTCCATATTGCCTAAGAAAAGGAATATAATGAAAAATATATAGTAACATTTTTTCTGTTATAGCCTACAAAGTCTTCGATTTGGACGGTCTACCTTCTTAAGGCCAAGTGGAGTCTCAAATCAACCCAATTTCATTAGTTAATAAATTAACTTTCAAACGTTCATTTGGAAAAACACAATTTTGTCGTCCTTCCTATATTTAAATTCTGTTCTCAGATTTTTTTAGCGATTTTATAAGTACTATCATGAGATATACTCGTTGGAAAATTGTACCAATATGTCAAAAATATAGATTCCTACTTATCGACATCACAATTTTTTTTCAATTAAAAAATTTCTACATTTTTTTGGAAAAACACAATTATGAGGCCCACCGTATATTTAAATACTATACTCAGAATTCTTTTTTAAATAGTTCTATTAGTATTTTCATAAATTATTTAATGAACATAATGAAATACTAAGTATAAAAAAATGTTTATTATTATTATTATTATTATTATTTTTACAAATGTTTATTCAGAGTAATAATTCAAGTTAATATTTTCTTTATTTAGAAAAATATATTGAGTATACTGATTTGATTTCTACCTTATCGGCACTATATTTTTTTAATTTATCGAATTAAATAAATAATTTTTGTAAACCATTAATATTTTAAATAAAAAAAATCATCAAAATAATAACAATTGTATAATCGTGAAACGTGCATCTTATATAGATGAAAATGTCCGAACTCCTTCAAGCGAGCGATAGCGTAACGGATAGCGTGCGTGCGTTGTAACCCAAGGGTCGTGGGTTCGATTCCAGGTAAGGTCAAAAAATGTTATGTAAAATTTTTTCTGCGATTGTAAAATGGCGATTAATATTATAGAAATAAGTTCTAAAGAATATGCGAGAAATGTAATACTTATAGATAATTTCTAATATTTAGATCTTTAACTTCCCACATAGCATGAAATATTCCAAAGGAATATGATATGTAATATTTCAAAGTAATTGTTACATGTAATATATTTGAAATATTAAAGTAATATTACATGAAACATATAAAAAACATTTATTTTAAATATTTCTGAAATATTGATATAATATTTATTGTAATATTTCCTGAAATATTACGTCACATACTTTCCATAATATTTTATGGAATATTTCAAAAATATTACAACTATATTGATTGAAATATTCGTCTAATTTTTTTAAAACATTTCACGAAATATTTCTGTAATATTCTTGCAATATTACAAGGAATATTGTTGTGTATTATTGCCGTAACATTTCAGTGAAATATTTCATGGAATATTTCAGAAATATTACATGAAATATTTCATTAAACGTTTCAGAAATAATTCTGAAATATTTCATGAAATATTGCAGGATCATTTGAAATAAAAATGGGTAATATTATAGAAATATTTCGTAAATATTACATGAAATATTTCATGAAAGCTTTTGCAAATAATTCGGAAATACTTCACGAAATATTGCAGGATTATTTGAAATCCGAATTTGTAATATTATAAAAATATTTCATGAAATATTGCTGGATCATACAAAATCAAAGTGTGTAATATTACAGAAATACTTCAGAAATATTACATGAAATATTGCTGGATCATTCAAAATCAAAGTGTGTAATAATACAAAAATATTTCAGAAATATTACATGAAATATTGCTGGATCATACAAAATCAAAGTGTGTAATATTACAAAAATATTTCAGAAATATTACATGAAACATTTCTGAGAACATTACTGAATCATTTCAGTCATATTTCAAGTAATATTTCAAATTCATATTCTAGGCGGACATAACAATATTTCAGTAATATTTCATAGAAATATTTCTGTAATATTCCGAATCTTAACCTGCAATATTACAGAAATATTACAAAAATATTTCATGCTATGTGGGATGAATATGATCTGTAATTGCAAGTTCATGAAGAAATTATCAATTTCTGCAGTATTTTACGATAACATGCAATATCACAAACATAGTATTTGATTGCAGATCGATAAATAAAAGATACTTATATAATATAACGAGGTTCCAAGATAAAATACGGAGAAGATAAGTATCTCGGTCCTCCGTATTCTATCGAACCCGTTAGGCTCTCGTTCCCGCGAATTCGTATATCTCGAGCGAGTATTGACATCGCTCGGACGATGTATTCGCGTTAGCTACGCGCGGGGCAGGCGCGACTTTGACCGTTGCTAAGTCGCGCCCGATTCTTTTTGAATCAGATTCTCTCGGACTGTCAAACCGCGCATACGCGAGTTAATTTGATCGTCCGCGAAGGAAACGGTATCGTGCGTCCTCGCCGGTGCAGAGCAGCGCCCGTACACGTATCGACCACGAAGAGCAGCGCACGTGAGCAATCCGAGCCACTCCTGGGGTCCGAAGCGTCTGTAGGTGAACGCTGGACGTTAGGACTCGGCCTGAACACTCCGAAGTCGACCGGAGGATAAGGCCTGACGCAGGAGCGGATTCGTGAGCGAGCGACGAGGGGAGTACACTCCCCTCCTGGTAAGACTCTTCGCCTATTTTCCGCGCAGCGATTGATTTGTATTTTCGGCTCGCAGCGGCGAGCGGCCGGTGTCTTGATCGCCGGCCCAGCGAAAAACAATCACCTCGATCCGCCCGCGCCGAGCGGCGGATCTCCCGCCTTCTTGTCAACACGCAACGCGACGCGTATTTTGTATAGTATAACTGAGAATAGATCTTGTTATAGTTTTGAATGTAACCAAGACCACTCGTTATTTATTAACCTTCACCTAACCTTCTCCCGGATACCGCCGCCTCCGCGGGATCGTCGAACCGAGACGACGATCATTCTGAGTGGCCGCGCCTCGCGTCTAGCTAGCGCGAGTATTAACCCTTTCCGGCACACGGAAAAGTCGAGTTCAATCGTGGACTCGACATTTGTAAACAGGGATCCAGAGAACATCAACCCCGAGTGCTCGTCGTAGAAGTAGCACTCGACGGCACCGTGTTCTAGGGTTCGGTTCGCGGAATTACAAAAGATTTCCCCAGGCCTCCTGTTTCAAATGGCGCCCTAACGTGTTGGGTTTAAGGAGAAGGTTAGAGGCCGGTACATTCGAAACCGGCCTATTCAAATCGCGTTTCGTTTAAATTCGCCCGCGCGCAAATCACTGCACCGGACTAATCAGCAGACGGCCAGTGGCCATATGCCGTTACAGCTGATAGGCGCAGTGATTTAAACTCGCCAAGTCGAGGGGCCGGGCGTAAACAAACAGACAAGAAGGCTCGCGACGCGCATTCAAACATAAACACAAAACAGCCGATTGCTTGTTTTTGTGGGTGTTTATGTTTATGCTCGGGTAGTATTGTGTATACTTAGCCCGAGCCTTTTACACTGCTGTAAAGCCAGGGCGAGAGCATTTAAACGACGATTATCGTTGTTTTCGTCGTCATATGTGGCGAGAATTAAATTCCTTTTTTTGACGCGAGATTTAAAGCGATTTTCACGCGATTTTTTTTTGGTTTGACCGTGCCTGTGCGTGCAGCTGGTCGAAAGTGAGAATACTTTCATCCTTTTTTTTTGGTTGCGGGAATTATTTAAATCGTTATCGTCGCCAATTTTTTTGTGGAATAGCCACGCTCTCTCCTAGCTAGCTGCATCGAGATACGTCATTCTCGAGCAGCTTGGGACAATTGTGTGTGGTAGTTAGAATTCTAACATTGTAATTTGCGTAACAGACGGCCAATTAGAGAGAGAATCTCAGCAGTTAGTTGCGCATACACACACAATTCGTCACCAAATTTTTTATATAATCGGTCTAGCTTCGCAAGATGGAATCATCGACCCCAGAAGAACTAGCCGATAAGATGGAGCATTGGCGCAAAAATCTAGAGCTGAGCTTTGAAGCTGTAATAGAAGCAAATATAGCTCTAGATTTAAGAAGCACTGGACATCTCGAGGGGGATTCTAAGCGAATCGCTCAATGGCTAATGGGAAGTTACAACCCAGCCCACTTCACACAAGAAATAAGTGGAAGTGATTACGAGCAGTTCACAAGGAGGCTCGATTGCAGGAATAAGTTCGTCAACACGACGACCCTCAATACAAGCGGCGCTCCAGAAGTGAACCGAATTGCCGATCCCTCAACCCACAGCCTGTTTCAGCAATTGGCGTCGAACAAAGCAGTCGACAACAACTTGCTGAGTTCCATAAGGACACATGTCTTGCAGAGGAACCAAAGAGCAGGCAGTCCTCCCGACGTAAGACACGAAGCTCTTACGTCACCACGGAGCACTTTATCTCCAGCGGGAGGACCGGGTGGAGTCCAGGTGCACCTAAGGTGCAGCACAGCTTGGGGGAGGGGAGATTCCCCGATCTCCTTCCAGTCCGAAGAATCCGAGAACGCGAGTCACTCGGGGAATGCAGACCGCACATGGATTTCGAACAGCTGTGCAGCAACCGCACCACCGCCATCATTTTCAGCTTCCATCCACGAAATCGACGTCGGAGTAAGCACAGCCTGGGGGAGGGGAGATTCTCCAAGCTTCCCCCTGTTCGAGAAGTCTGATACTTCACGTCGCTTGGCGTATACAGACTGCCTGAGGGCACCGAACGGCTGTGCTGAATACTCCCAAGCCCAAGACGACGGAGTAAATGCAGCCTGGGGGAAGGGAGATTTTCCAAGCTTCCCCTTGTCCGAAGCGTCTGATATGGCCCGTTTATGGAATATATCGGCATCGGACGGCTGTATTACTCATTCAAAGACTCCTGAAGACGAAGAGCAGACAAGCCTTCCAAGGAGCAACGAGGAAGAGGTCGATAGTCTGGTGACGGCACAACCGGTGGACCGAACGCTGATTACTTCGCAATTTCGCGACGTATCGACGCAAGCAGAAGGCGAGCGTCATTGCGAATGCGAATGTAATCAGACGCGTAAATTGGAGGAGGAGAAAGTTAGGCGCCTAAGCGAAGAAGTGAGGCGACTGCACGACGAGCTGCGCCAGCTACGCGCGCAAATGTCGTCACTTCATAATTCCGCTGCGCCTAACAAGAAACGAGCCGCAGGTGCAGCCAAACACTCTGCAAAGCAACCTCGATCGGACCTAGGGACTAAAGACAACAAGAAGTCGTCCCGAAGTCTTCAAAAGTCCAGCTCGACAGGGAAAAAAGAGGCGTATGCAGCGGCCATGCAACGAACTCCAAAGTTATCCAAAAGAGATAAAGGCAGAAAACCCTCGAGTAGACTGGGTTCGAATCAAGGAACAGGTTCGAATCCTTGGACGACGGTAGCCTCTCGACGTCCCAAACAGCGGTATATCCAGCAGGGGTTGGATAGTCGAGTATACCGCTCGTCAAGATCGAGGAACGCGCTCGGAGCATATAACTCCCCACCACCGAGTCCAACCAGAAAATTGTGTTGGACGTGTAAGTCACCAACGCATCTTCACTGGGCCTGCCCGGAGCGGAAAAAGGGCCCGAAGAGTGAGACAAGAAGAAGGCAAGACGACCTGCCAAGTCAACCTAGGAGGAATGACGGCAGTTGTCGACCGGAGCCCCAGCGCCAGAAGTGCCAACCGTCTCCGGTCCATCAATCGTCATGGGACTGGTCCCGACCGCCGTTGGAATTCAGCGGAATTACGGTGATGAGCGACCCACCGTGTGCGTGCGCGGGACGATCCCTCGATGTGGATCGTTTGATCAGCCGTTTAGTGCACGAGCTGATCCGCGCGTATCCGGAACTGTCGTCTCTGCCGCTGATGACGACATAAACTCGAATCGAACGAGAGCCTCAGTATCGAGTTGCTTCTCTTCCGCTACGCAACGTCTGGGAGAGGGGTATAACGAGGTTCCAAGATAAAATACGGAGAAGATAAGTATCTCGGTCCTCCGTATTCTATCGAACCCGTTAGGCTCTCGTTCCCGCGAATTCGTATATCTCGAGCGAGTATTGACATCGCTCGGACGATGTATTCGCCTTAGCTACGCGCGGGGCAGGCGCGACTTTGACCGTTGCTAAGTCGCGCCCGATTCTTTTTGAATCAGATTCTCTCGGACTGCCAAACCGCGCATACGCGAGTTAATTTGATCGTCCGCGAAGAAAACGGTATCGTGAGTCCTCGCCGGTGCAGAGCAGCGCCCGTACACGTACCGACCACGAAAAGCAGCGCACGTGAGCAATCCGAGCCACTCCTGGGGTCCGAAGCGTCTGTAGGTGAACGCTGGACGTTAGGACTCGGCCTGAACACTCCGAAGTCGACCGGAGGATAAGGCCTGACGCAGGAGCGGATTCGTGAGCGAGCGACGAGGGGAGTGCACTCCCCTCCCGGTAAGACTCTTCGCCTATTTTCCGCGCAGCGATTGATTTGTATTTTCGGCTCGCAGCGGCGAGCGGCCGGTGTCTTGATCGCCGGCCCAGCGATAAACAATCACCTCGATCCGCCCGCGCCGAGCGGCGGATCTCCCGCCTTCTTGTCAACACGCAACGCGACGCGTATTTTGTATAGTATAACTGAGAATAGATCTTGTTATAGTTTTGAATGTAACCAAGACCACTCGTTATTTATTAACCTTCACCTAACCTTCTCCCGGATACCGCCGTCTCCGCGGGATCGTCGAACCGAGACGACGATCATTCTGAGTGGCCGCGCCTCGCGTCTAGCTAGCGCGAGTATTAACCCTTTCCGGCACACGGAAAAGTCGAGTTCAATCGTGGACTCGACATTTGTAAACAGGGATCCAGAGAACATCAACCCCGAGTGCTCGTCGTAGAAGTAGCACTCGACGGCACCGTGTTCTAGGGTTCGGTTCGCGGAATTACAAAAGATTTCCCCAGGCCTCCCGTTTCAATAAATACCATGCAAAATTATAAAAACGATCTATGATTGCAAAGCGATAAAGAAATTATCAATTATTGCAGTATTTTACGATAACATGCAATATCGTAAAAATAATATTTCATCATAGATCAATAAATAAAAAACCGCTGCCAATTCATTGGCACGTAGCTTCCTCAAACTTAATTTATTGATCCCTTTAATTAATTTTTACTTCTAATATTTAAAATTTAATACTTTATCTTGTACGGTTAGACTAACTAGGAGAGGGTCATGGGTCCGGATTCAGCTTAAACTCTGCGTTATATTTTTTTTCGTAATGAACCGATTTTTTTGGGAAACGAACTTGATCTGAAGATATATAAAAGCTACATCTGTGCCAAATTTCATGACAATTGGGTAATTTTTGCTCTTTTTACCGTGTGACAACGAAAACGCAAATTTTTTCTAAAATAATTTTTTTCTAAAAGACAAATGAAGATAATCACTTGAAATTTTAACCACATATCGTCGGGTTGGAGGAAACAGGAGCTATTTCGAAAAAGCCTTGGAAAAGGAGCTATTTCGAAAAAGCGTTGAAAAAGGAGCTATTTCGAATGAGCGTTGAAAAAGGAGCTATTTCGAATGAGCGCCAAAGAAGGAGCTATCTCGGAAGTAATTTTTTTTTCTCAAAATTTAAGTTGGCAATACTGTAGTATAGAGAAGAATATGTTTAATATTAACATGGCATTTTAACTATTAACATGCCATTGTAACTATTAACATTGTAACGGGGTGTATACGGAGGAGAAGAGTAAAAAATACGCGCCGGCATCGGGAATCGAACCCGAGCCGTCCGGACCGGAGGCGAGTGTCTCTACCGCGAGACTACCAACGCACTGCTCCCTGGCCCTCTATCTCGTGTGTTAACCGCAGGTGCCGGTAACACAGGGCCCTACTCTTGCGCCGGCTAGCGCTGTGTCACACCTCGTTATATACCTCGTTAAATATAAACATTTTGATAAAATATTTTTCTTAGTATAGAAAAACACACACACACACATTTTTAGAATATATTTACATACGATCAATTATATTAAATGCTTTTATTTCATTAGTTCTAGATAATAATTCAAAAATTCATGAGGAATCAAATTGTGCTCAATCATATATTGAAGATCCTTTTTTTTTGTCCAGATCTAGCAACAACTTTTCCTCATAACAATTCGTTAAGACAGCTGATTCGCTATATCGGACATCAAATTTATTAATGTTGTTTTCATAATTATATCTGACTTTAATTTTTTTATCAGGGAAAAACTTTGTTTCGCTAATTTGTGAAATTCTGATTTTTGAGCAAAAATTTTTGTTGGATAGTTGAGAAAAATTGAAAAAATCTTTTCTACTCATTTTGTTCACAAAATATTTAGGCTCATCTACTTTGGCATTTCTCATTACATTGCACCATTGTTCTTCAGTATATATAGAGATGTTCCTAGATGCCTTTTCTATTGCAGAATGCATAGAGTCACCATCGTTTTGAGTATGGCCTTTGACTAAATATCTAAAAATAAAAAAATCGTTATTTTTATATAATAAAATATAAAATTTACACACACACATGCGTGCAATAATAATAATATTAATAATAATAATAATAATAATAATAAACCCGGGGTCTATCTAGTCATAGATGAGCATTTTTCCATGCTACCGGGCGCGTCCCCAGGTTGCGGATCGGGGAAGGGCCAGCTGGGACTGGTCAGATGCGAATATATTGAATAAGCAGTCGCGAACAGAGGAACGTGAGAATGGACGAATGAATGGGCACGGTATGAGTGGGCTGCGGCAGACGGTATGTGGATATTCCGTTCACACTAGCCAAGGGGAGAGTAGTAAACTCCTCGACCGGGGTGATGCGTGAAGTTAGTACATAACCTCTGCATGGGGTAATATTAGGGTGCGTAAGTCCCTGAAGTACGGGCGAAAACCTAGAGAAAGTGCATGTTCAATGTGGGAAGAGCAACACTTATCCACCGACTGGAGCCAATGGAAGGGTTGAACCAGGTCAGGCGGGCGCAGGTGTGAAGGATTACATGGTCAATATTTCCTTATACCCGAAGCTGCGTAGGGCAAATCGCACACCGTCTAGCCTGAGGTTTGGGTCAGGTGTTGGGATGGACCCAACATCGCCCACTCGGTAGGGGTGACGTTAAACCTTTTGCTTCATTATGGCGCGGGCCTATCCCGTAACCTTTTTCTGTAGAGTCACTAGGTGCCGATAGGAGTGACCGGCCGACAAACCGCCTCTCGGCTTCGGCACCCATAAATAGGGTTTCTTACAGGCGGGGATAGTAGCCACACCGAGGTGTGGCTCCCATAATGGGCGAACCGTCTTAAAACACAGATTGCATGCATGATGACACCTCAAAATCAAAGATATAGATGTAGAAATCCAAGGAAGGGAAGGCGGAGCGAACACGCCGACTGACCGCACAGCCCGAACGATCCTGGATGTGGCGAGTGATAGCAGATCCGATGGAACTAGCACATTCGCCCAGGAGATGACGCGGCTGGTAAGTGAGAGTAGAGATCAGCGGGACCAATCGGAGAGAATGAGAGAAATCCTGGACGTCATGAAGTGCCTACTAAGATGCATGCGGGACATGACTTCCAAGCAGAAGAACATCGCAATGCCGGTAAAAGATGGGATAATAGTTCTGACCGCGGCGGCCGAGGTTCTAGAGGAAGTCCGCTCAGCCGGGATACAACCAGCACGTGGAACGGCAGCAGATGAGAGAAATGGGGAAGCACCGGTAATTAGAGAGCGAGCAGCGGGGAAGGCGACCCCGAGCAAAAAGCGATGATTAAGGGACAGCCCGGTGCAGGATTCCCCATCCAAAAGAGGGAGGACGGAGCAGAACGGATTCACCACAGTCATCAGGAAAAAGAAGCCGACGGGGCCAGATAGTGGGAAGATCATGGGTCCTCAACAGCAGCAGCAGGACAGGAAGGAGAAGAAGGTAAATCCTCGGCCTCGACGGTGCGCAATACACATAACGTCAACCGGGAAGAAGAGCTATGCAGAAATACTTAAGGACCTCACTTCTAAGGTTAAACCTGAGGAAGCGAAGGCGGTCGTGAGAAATACCCGACTGACTAAAAACGGTGGGGTTCTCTTAGAACTGGAGAAGCGATCGGAAGACAAGGAGGCCTGCCAGAGAGTAATCCAGGAAAGTTTGGGAAATGAATACCAGGTTAAAGGCCTCACTCCAAGGCTTACACTGGAAATAGGCGGAATGACGTGCGTGACCACCGAAGAACAGGCAAACGCCGCGATTAGGGAGGAGGTAAGCGACATGTGTAACCTTAGCACCCACGTATTTGACGTAGGGGGAGGAGAGCGGAGGATGGCCATAGTCGAAGTGGACGAGACTGCGGCCATGACTCTCCTAAGGATAGGGAGGATTAAAATAGGGTATTTCAGCTACCGAGTTAGAAAGCGAATAGTGGTTCCGCGATGTTTCAGATGCCAAGGCTTTGGACATCTGAAAAAGGACTGTAAGGACGAGGATCGTAGTGCATTATGCAGGAAATGTGGAAAACCAGATCACGTGGCCAGGGACTGTCGCGCGAGACCGGATAGTCAGGCCTGCTTCTTGTGTAAAAAACGCGGGGTTGCGGCCACTGAGCTAGCGCATTTCCCGGGCACGGGGACATGCGTCGCTTTCAGGGACGAGCTAGAAAAGTTAAAGTGGCCTAAAAAATGACGACGGTTCTACAAATAAACACGAACGGCGCCGTACTCGCTGACGACCTGCTCACTAATTGAGTGAGCCAGGGGCTCGCGGATGTGTCATTGGTTAGCGAACAGTATAGGCATCAAGCCCGTAATACGACTACGTGGTTCGCGAACGAGACCGACACAGCGGCGATCTGGATAGCAGGTAGACATAGGTCAAAGATTACCGGACGAGGCAAGCGGGAGGGTCTAGTATGGGCGCGCGTCGGGGATGTTACCTACGTGAGCGTGTATATATCCCCCAACTTAAGAAGAAACGAATTTCTTAGGCAGGTTGAACGCATGGAAGACGTATTGCGGAATATCTCTGGCCTCCGACTGGTTGCAGGAGATTTTAACGCAAGGACGATAGAATGGGGTATGCCAGAGACGAACAGTAGGGGCAGGGATTTACTCGAGATGGCCGCTAGATTAGGATTGGAGGTTGCGAACGAGGGCACGGTTACTACTTATCGACGCCCCGGGGTCGGCGAATCCATACCAGACGTCACTTTTGCATCTGAGCAACTAGTACCGAGGTTTAGTAACTGGCAGGTCTTAGAGGAAGAGTCAGGCAGTGATCACCAGTACATCACGTTTACGGTATTAGATAGGGTAGGTATACCCCAAGCGAGCAGACCATTAACGCAGTGGAATGCCCATCGATTAAACGTGGATCGGCTAGTAGATGTGCTAAGTGTACCACAAAGGTTCGACGAAAATGATTTATCAGGCAGGTAGCGTGCGGAAGGCCAGATGTCCAGGGCAACGTCAGTTATAGTAAGAGCATGCGATGCCTCTATGCCGCAAAGCAGAAATGGAAACCGCCGCCAACCAGCGTACTGGTGGACAGAGGAGATCGCGCAGTTAAGTAGGGTATGCTTGAGGCTTCGTAGATGGGCACAGCGCGCATGGGAACGACGCGAGGCCACTGTTTTTAACGCTGTATTTAAACAGGCACAGAAAAGGCTAAGGCTCGCGATTAAATGCAGTAAGCGACGATGCTGGAAAGAGGTGTGCGACGAAGTTAACTCCGACCCGTGGGGTCTAGGCTACAAAATCGTAACGCGTAGAATAGGGGCAATGAAGCCACCGGAGATAAAGGAAGCGCGGTTGATAAGTGAGATAGTTGACGGGCTTTTCCCTGAGCATCCGCTGAGGGAAGAGACTCTGTATGAGGACGTGCGACAGGAGGATATACCCTCGTTGACCAAGCCTGAGCTACGGGTAGCGATTAGATCTCTTAAGAGCAGCAAGGCGCCAGGCCCCGATGGGATTCTAGTGGAGGTTTTAAAAGCCATCGCCTCGCGATGCCCGGAAACCTTACTGTATACCTACAACTTATGTCTCAGGGAAGGTGTTTTCAACAGTCGTTGGAAAAGGGCGAAGCATGTCCTTATCAGCAAAGGGAAGGGAGACATGACATCCCCGTCCGTTTATCGACCGCTTAGCCTATTAGATACGATCGGCAAGGGTATGGAGGCGCTATTAAGGAGCAGAATCCAGATCGCGATACAACAGTCAGGGGGTTTATCGGAAATCCAGCATGGATTTAGAAAGGGTTTTTCGACGATAGGCGCGATACGATCGGTCACCGCGGCGGTGGGGCGATCAAGGGAATGATGTCACGGAGCGCGACCACTGGTGTTGGTAGCAACGCTGGACGTTAAAAACGCTTTCAATTGGGCACGCTGGGCAGACCTACTCGCAGCGCTGAGGGGCTCCGGGATCCCACCCTACACAGTACGCGTAGCAGAGGACTACTTCTGGGATCGCGAACTCATTATCGAGACGAGCGAAGGGACGGTGGTTAGGGAAATTACGGCAGGCGTTGCACAGGGATCACTGTTGGGCCCCGATTTTTGGATCGCGTCGTACGACGGATTGCTGTGCCTAGACATGCCCAACGGAGTATTTCTCGTAGGATATGTAGACGACGTCGCGGTGGTGGTAGAAGCACGGAACGCGGACTTGGCACAACTTATCTTGTGCCAGGTAATGAAACGAGTAACTAGGTGGATGACGGAGCACGGGCTCAGTCTCGCGCTGGCGAAAACCGAGGTAGTACTATTGACACGTAAAGAGATCCCTACGATACTACCGGTGTACACGAGGCCGACTGCGAAGTATCTAGGTGTCACCCTGGACTCAAAGCTTTGCTTTTGGCCCCACATCAGGGAAGTAACGGCAAAGGCAGAAGCACGTATAGCGGCGCTAAATAGGTTAATGCGCAACGTTGGAGGCCCGCGGACATACAAGAGAAGACTTCTCATGGCGACGACCAACTCTATACTCCTCTATGGAGCGGAGATTTGGGCTGATGCCATGGAAGTTATCAAGTACAGGAAGAGAATGGTGGCGGTGCAGCGGCGAGGTGCGATGAGAGTTGCATGCGCGTATCGGACGGTGTCGGTAGAGGCTGTGGCGGTAATAGCTGGTATGATTCCGATCGACCTGCTCGCACGGGAACGGAAGCAGATCTACGATAGGAGCGCAGAAGTAGGACGGGCAGACGCGGAGGGCAAAGCCCGCCGCCAGACGCTACAAACTTGGCATGAGAGGTGGAGGGCGGGGACGAAGGGTAGATGGACCTACCTATTGATTCAAGACATAACGAGGTGGCTGGGACGGAAGTACGGAGAGGTTAACTTTTATCTTACGCAGTTCCTGACAGGACATGGATACTTTCGATATTACCTATTTAAATTAGGTAAAATAAATATGCCGAAATGTAAATACTGCGGGCACGAGAGGGATGACGCCGGACACACCTTTTTCGCATGTAATAGGTGGGCCGCGGAAAGACAACGATTGGAGGTGATGGTAGGGCGACTCTCGCCCGACGTGGTGATCGAATACATGCTTTCAGGGAAAGACCAATGGGACGCGATAAATACCTTCATCGAAGGGGTACTGCGCGCGAAAAAACGAGACGGATAGATTAGATAGGGCATCGTAGAAAGAAAGAATGTAGGAAGGACGGATGACGCCCTCGAGGGCGGTAGGGCTGCGGCCCGACCTGAAGTAATGCGAAAGCAGTTCCGGGTTGAGGCTGCCCTAGGGATAGGTTTTAGGTGTTTAGGGGGTAGAAATCCCTCACACCACAGAGTCCGCTACTCCGTGATGGTCTTAGTGGGCCTCTCTTCTTGCTCCACCTCCAAAGCAAGGACGGGCGCCCCGGAAGATTCACCTAGTACCTCGGAAAAAAAAAAAAAAAAAAATAATAATAATAATAATAATAATAATAATAATAATAATAATAATAATAATAATAATACCTGTGGACAATAAAAGTATTAAAATCAACAGCTGCTTTCGCATACACAGTGTACAAAAATTGATTGCGATTTTGCCCACCACAATTATCGCTGTAAAATCTAAATTCGGTCACTCCAACAAATTGTTTAGATAAAATAAATTTCCACATGCAACTGCTTATCTCATTGGTACCTCTTTTCGATATCGTCTCATTCCAAACGTTGCAATAACCTCTCCCACTTGATAGTTCATAAATAGTTAAATTGAATATTGAGACTTTCCTTTTGTAATACATTACAGAGGTCTCGCACTTAGGGGTATTCAAGAGTTTTTGCAGGTCGAAAGAAGCACAGCATATTGACGAATTTAACATTGCTTCTTCCTTATCTTTTTTCATAAGATCTCGTGCTGCATTTTTATTTATAAGGTGAATGTTATTTTGATTTCGAATGTCGTCCGTGTGTTGTTCTTCCGTAAGATTACTGAATCCTACACA
Source organism: Torymus aiolomorphi (assembly GCA_036365515.1). Taxonomy (NCBI): domain Eukaryota; kingdom Metazoa; phylum Arthropoda; class Insecta; order Hymenoptera; family Torymidae; genus Torymus; species Torymus aiolomorphi. The sequence continues at coordinate 123,639,841 of CM070876.1, read as the reverse complement.
TTCATCGCACTGATCCTTCTTAGGGTTGTGAAAAAAGATATTGTAGCAGCTATTAAAAATATAACGATAACGGTACTCGGTTACTATATCGCCTTTATTATTTTTTGTAGCCCATTCCTTGTACATAAGGTACATCTTAGAAATGTTCAGAGATTCGTGTAAGTATTCAAGAGATGTACTTTCTCGGTAGTAATGAGACTCGACTCTAGGAAATAAGGCGATGTGTTCGTGTACCGAATCAGTCGCTGCTTCTGACGTTCGACTTGGCCTATTTGTGTGTTTTCCACGCATATCTTCGGCGATAGTTTGGGTTGTAACAACTACATTTTTCTTTTTGCGTATCGTTTCTAACCACTTATTAGAAATGCCTAGCAACACAGAATTTAAAAATTCTAATTCAATGCTTTTTTAAATTATTGTTCTTAATTCGTGCATGAAAAAGCCCTTTTCCGACCTTAAAAGTGAATGGAAAATCGAGTATTTCGAGCGTCTAGTGAGCAGGAGGTGGAAAAGTAGTTTGCTCAACTCTGGCATGAAATAGGGCCTTTCTCACGTGTGAAAGTAGGAGAAGCAATTTCACATTTCGAGCATATTTTGTGAAAGTGGTAAGAAGTATCCATTTCTACCCTAAAACAGGTAAGTAATGAAAAACTGGTGAGAAATAGCCATTTCTACCCTAAAACAGGTGAGAAATGAATATTATTGGTATAGTTAACTGCGTTGTTTATGACTCAGAATGCCCAATCCTCTCTCCGACTCACACACGTAAAAAAGGCCCTGTCATGCCTTCGTTAAAAAAATACCGTGTGTAACACAAGAAGAAAAGCTATTTCAGACTCGGGTGAAGTGTTTTCAGCACTCGTCTCATTTTCTCCTCTTGTTGCATAATGTACTATTTTCTCTTGCGACTCTAATTGTTCTCTCATTAGTTACATATATATATATATAAAACTTCAATCAGTAAATAATCAATTTCTCAACGTTTTTGCAAACATTCAATAGATTTTTACAAGAAGATATAATATTGTCGGGTGGGAGCAAGAACGTCCCATCTTGGCTCAAAGTCAACACACGGAGCACCAGAGATGGGACGTTCTTACGCGTCGAGCTGAGATAGGACGTTCTTACGTGCCGAGCCGAGATAGGACGTTCTTACGCGCCGAGCCGAGGTAGGACGTTCTTACGCACCGAGCGGAGATAGATGTTCTTGCTCCCACCCGACGATATACACTCACTGTCTTATTTTAATTGATAAAGTATCGACAAAAAATGCCCGATCGCCCATTCGCCTTTCATGTACAAAAAGGTTCTATTCCTACGTTAATTAAAAATGTATGGTGTGTGACAAGGAAGCAATTGACTTTTTCAGACTCGAATGACGATATACAGCGGATGGTGCTCGAGCGCTCTCATGAGCCACTAAATAGTACTCAATCATCATTCTCGCTAGAAAAGGTAAACTTTTCCCTCCCTAGTTGCACTATGTACTAGTATGATTGAAAAATATTAGAAAAATAATTTGTTTTCAATTAAAATTATAAATATTTCTATATAAATTCTCACCAAATGTAGCACAAAACATTGTTTTGCAAACTTTTATTTTACTTCGGTGAGGTACTAAATAATATTGATTTGAATTTTTTTTTCGTGATTCCGATTCATATTGTAGTCTTTCTTTTGGTTCATTGTTTGCAATACATTTATCTAAATAATCCCACTACCGAGTATGATTTCCTATGCGCCAAAAATCATCAAATAGTTTTTTACGGTCGGCATGTTGAATTTTATTTTGGCATTTGAATCGCAAGTATCTGTACACCCGAAACCTATCTTTCTTTTTGGGGTTACTTTTTCCTCTCCAAAAATAACTGCTTTCCCAAGATTTCTAGCTTTTTTAGCAATATTAATTTTCCACCCATCGATATTCCTTTGACGCTTTCTAGTAGGTTTCATTACTTTAAGTTTTGTTATTGCTTCTTCATCGTTTTCAGTATTTTTCAAAGCTTTCGAAACCGTATCTCTTTCATCACTGATTCCAATGTCAGAAAATTCTAAAATATTAAAAAAAAACCGCTGTCAATTCATTGGCCCGTGGCTTCCTCAAACTTATTTTGCTTATTCCATTAATTCAATTTTAATAATATTCAAAATTTACCCCAAGTATCATCGTTTGCTGCACAGCAGCTTTCTTGACATTGTTGATTCAACATGTTTGTACTTTCAAGAACATTTGTATTGTTATCGGTCGAGAGTAATGATGCATGTGTCATATGTAACATAGCGAAGTCGTTATCTAAATAAATAAAAAAGTTTATTATTCTAATAATTCTTATGTTCGAAATAAATAATACATTTTTTATAATTGCAGCAATATTTTGTATTATAATACGGTTTTTAATAATTTAAAAGGAATTTGTATTCTATTGCAAAATCAAATTTTCTTATCAAGGCAATAAAATATATTTTTGATCGTGTATTTAAACGTATAATTTTCTTTTACCGCAAGCATTGTGATCTTCATCATCCAAGTTTTCACCTATCTCAAATGGCTTGTAAGCTGTAGATCCAAAATCACTTTCGCAAGATTGCACAGATTTCATTGATTGCATCGAATCTTGCTCCAACTGTACTCTGCATTGGGACCACCACTCTGTATAACGAGTGATTATTCTATCAGAATATATTTTCACTAATAGTTTTTTAATCTTTCATTTTTTATGAAAATTCTACCAACCTACCTGTCATACTTCCTGTCAGTTGTGATGACGGGGAAGAATTATTTATTGAATCTAAATGAAAAAAAATTTATTACATCATAATAAATTAAAGATATACATATATATAATTATACAAAGTATTTGAAATATATGTGTTTATAAAATAATCTTTTCAATGTAATTTTTAAAAAGTATCTTTGCGTTGTATATAAGCTATTAATATGATTTCTTATTTGATTTAAACAATACTTACGCTCCATGTTATCGTCTTCTTCCAACAAGAAAAGCTTCTGACCAGCACTGCGGGCCATCACTACGTGTGACTGAAAGACTCGCGGCGAAATATGCAGGATTATGCAGGATTACAGCGACAACGCCGCGACTTAACTAGGGGGACGAAACAATAACAAAGCCGATCTATAGGTTCACTGCTAGAAGCGACAAAGGATAAACATTTTGAAACACTGCAATGTCAATAGTATTATAGGTATATATCGACGGCTGAGCAGAACGACGTCATATCTCGGCGCCCGGTTGAAGAACGTCATATCTCACCGCGCGGACGAAGAACGTCGCATCTCGCTCCGCGGATGAAGAAAAACGTATCTCATCGGGCGGTTGAAGAACGTCGTATCTCGCCGCGCGAACGAAGAACGTCGTATCTCGCCGTATACTGGCCACGTACTGGCCATAAAAACACCGAGATAGCGAATCATCTGTCTTAACGAATTGTTATGAGGAAGAAGTTGTTGCTAGATCTGGACAAAAAAAAAGGATCTTCAAGATATGATTGATCACGATTTGATTCCTCATGAATTCTTGAATTATTATCTAGAACTAATGAAATAAAAGCAGTTATAGTACATTTCGATACTAGTGCGAGGATTTGATTTTCCCCTCGTGTGACTGTTTGCACCCGAGCGAAGCGAGGGTGAAAAGGTCACACGAGGAGAAAATCAACTTCTCACACAAGTGTCGAACCGTATTTTTTGACACAACGTGCGAGAAGTGAGATTTTTGCACGCATCGTTTAACGCAGCGTGCGAGAAATCGAACTTCTCGCACGGAGTTTCAAAAAAGAATTTAATATAATTGATCGTATGTAAATGTATTCTAAAAATGTGTATGTGTATTTTTCTATACTAAGAAAAATGTTTGATCAAAATGTTTATATTTAACGTGGCATTGTAACTATTAAAATATATATGTTAAGGTGATTCGATACCCACGCTATTACTCAAAATTGGGTTCCCGTTTTTCTCATTCAATTTTTAATTTTAAGGAAAAAACTCTTTGATGCGTTATAGTTTTTTATTAAACTTAAAACGTGTCAAAGAGTTTTGTTCATAAAGTTTAAAATTGAAGGAGAAAAACGGGAACCCAGAATTGAGTAATAGTGTGGGTATCACATCACCTTAATAGTTACAATGGCATGTTAATAGTTAAAATACCATGTTAGTATTAAATATATTCTTCTCTATACTACAGTATTGCCAACTTAAATTTTGAAAAAAAAATGACTTCCGAGATAGCTCCTTCTTGAGCGCTGATTCAAAATAGCTCCTTTTTCAACGCTCATTCGAAATAGCTCCTTTTTCAACGCTTTTTCGAAATAGTTCCTTTTCCAAGGCTTTTTCGAAATAGCCCCTTCTTCCTCCAACCCAACGACATAGTCTTCAATTAGTGTAATAACTGGTTAAAATTTCAAATCGTTAAATAAAGTATTTTTTGAGAAATTAATTTATGAAATATAAAAAAGTTTTCCTTAATAACAAATGACAAAATGAAGATATTTTAAATTTAAAAAAAGGAAAATATAGGTAATTTAAATACCTTTCAAGAAAAGTTTATGACATTATGTAATAATGACTGTAAGATATGAAGAAATAAAAAAAAACTGAAAATTGAAAATTCGTTTTTGGAAAATAATTTTTTTTCTAAAAAACAAATGAAGATAATCTTTTGAAATTTTAACCACATATAGTCTTCAATTAGTGTAATAACTGGTTATTTATTTCAAGTTCATAAATAAATTATTTTTTGAGAAATTAATTTATGAAATATAAAAAAGTTTTCCTTAATAACAATTGACAGAGTGAAGATATTTTAAATTTTACAAAAGGAAAATATAGGTAATTTAAATACTTTTCAAGAAAATTTTATTATATTATGTAATAATGACTGTAAGATATGAAAAAATAAAAAAAACTAAAAATTAAAAATCGTTTTTTGGTTATAAAACAAAAGGAAATCAATAACTAGGGGGGCTGCGCCCCCCAGCGTGCCTTCGGCACGCCGTCCCCCTCGCCCCCACACACACCTGCTCCTCGCTTCGCTCGCCGCCCGCCCCCTTCCTATGTAAAAACTTCGTTTTTACATAATAGACACGACCGCAATACTCAGGAGAACCTTGTATTTTTATAAAAGCGAAAATTGCAACACTTCCGATATTTATAATTAAAAAAAAATTAAATATATAATAATAATAAAAAACTAGCTGCTCACGGACTCACGGGCGTTCCTAACTACATATACCTATACAATCTCAATTACAAAAAAATACTTGCGCACATATGCATATATATACACTAATACCACGAAAAGGAGAAAAACAGAAGGAGAATGCTCAATACTGATGCATTCGGCAACGGCAATCTGGCTTAGCCCTGCGACCTGCGTACATGAATACTTATACTGCAGCAGTCGTAACGGATACGCTAGGTACCTCGGCTCACGGTCGTATACACTTTCTGGACCTATGTAAACTACCGTGCCTCGGCTAGGCTGCGTTCGCACACCAAGAACAGCGGAAAAACACATGCGACTCGTGCGACCGCGAGGTATAAGATATATCTATATATGTGATCGCGCGCGCTTTCTGCTACTGCTGAGTAGTGCGGCGTGCCGTCAGCCATGGCGCAGATGTGTCCATGGGGTGCGTTGTCAACAATCGAAGCGTCTGGCTCCCGGCATCCCCAGCGATGACTGTGGCTGCTGTAGTATGCCGCCCTGGTGAATCGTGTTCGTCCTTTCATCGTGTTCGTCGATTGTCGATGATTCGTCGGAGATGGAAAGGCAGTGTGTCAGCGGCGAGAGCAGATTTAGTAAGCATTTTCTCGTTCCTAACCTCTCTGATGGGTGAGCTGATGGTACTTTCGCTTGTTGCAGGTATCTGTGGCAGCGAGAGTAGTGTAAACGACGGGCACTGCTGCAGACTGTTTTTTGGGTGTGGAAATGTTGTCTAAGTCATCTATTTATTAATTATATGTGGTTTTTAGGTGCTCAACTTTCCTTATTTGGCTAAGAGCCAAATACACTAGTGACTATGTGTGCAGTTAAGCTGCTACTTGTGTCTTCAGCGTCTTCAGTGAAACAACGGTTTAAGTCTCCAGCAGTTCTTCCCCTCTAGTTGTTACAGGAAGTTGGTACAGTGAGTGAACAACAGCCATTGCTGCAGACTTTTCTTTTGTATGGTATGTTTTTTTGAGTCATCTATTTATTAGTCATATGTGGTTTTTAGGTGCTCAACTCTCCTCGCTTGTCCCCCAGAATAGGGACTGATCTGCTGTTCATGCGCTTTGCTGATCCCTAGGCTGAGGCTGTCCCTAACATTGAAACACAATTGACGGTCTCTGTCAGTACTTTCCTCCTAGATGGTGTGGTTACTGACACAGTGGATCGCTGTTAGATGATTCTCAGCAGACTGGCATCCATGGTGTAGTGCCAGCCTAGATCGTCCAGCCCTATTTTGCAACTTCTGCAGCTCTAAGTGATCTTCGAGTGTTAGTGCTTTAAAGTGTGAGGGGATAGGTAATGGGAACTGGGAAATATTATATAAGTGCTGTGTGTGTTGTTAAATGCGATAAGGGTAGGTAGTTGTCCCTGGTAATATTAGCTCGTCTATTTAATTTCTAAGTTTAGTCAGGGTGTAAGAACTCGCCTCAAGGTATCTGTTGTATTAAAATACATCATTATGTATTTCGCAGACTTCTACCCAGTAAAACTTGCCTATTTAATAGTTTTCTACATGCTGTAAGACTGAGTCAGCTAGAACATTGCATTCTTTATGCATTGAAATTTACCATATTACAACATTTATAGCTCATAAATTACACAAAAGTTTTTTTTTGTATATATGATATCCCTTTAACATGTACTTATATAATATTACACAATTTTGATTCTTTTAGTTCAATCGCTTAGGTTCTGGGAACATAGTTAGTAGGTTAAGCTGGGTAATTTTATATCAAATTTTTTTAATTTGTTATTAAAAATCTTTTTGTAGAAAACAGGGAAATAGATATTTTGTTTCTTTAATTATTCTTCCAATGTGTTTATCCCATTGAATATTGTAATCAAATGTAATTTTGTATCTTATTATTATGTTTTTGTAATTATATTATCTTTGGAATGTTATGTCGATTTTTTCCATCTTATTTAGCGCTATTGTATCGAATACTTCTGTTTAAATCTTATTCTGTGAAATAATAAGCGAAAATTCACTATACGTGTATTGGGGTATTAAAAATCATGTTTATACGTTTAGATGATCCAGAAATTATTGTACATAAAAATGTTAATTGGGAATAAGTTTTGTTTAAACTATATCTATATGCTTTGTATTTAACAGTTTTATTGAAAGTCAAATTCTTGTATGATAAGCGAAAATCGACTATTTCAGGTGTATTATTTAGGCATTAAAAATCGTTTTTATAGGTCTAAGCGGTCAGGAATCCATTTTATATAAAAATGTTAAATGGGAAAAAGTTTTGATTAAATATTATCTAGAACTTTTGTATTGACCATGTTTGTGTAAAATCAAATCCTGTCAAGTTTTAGCCGAAAATCGTCCATTTTATGTATGTTTTGACGTTTGAAATCGTTTTTATAAGTTAACTCGACAGGAGTTGATTTTACACGAAAATGTTAAATAGAAAAAAGTTTTGTTTAAATATTATCTACAACTTTTACATTTAACATTTTTGTATAAAATCAAATCTTGTCAAGTTATAGCCGAAAATCGTCCATTTTATGTATATTTAGGCGTTAAAAATCGTTTTTATGAGTTTAACTCGTCAGGAATTGATTGTACAAAAAAATGTTTAACAGGAAAAAGTTTTATTTTAATATTATCTATAACTTTGACATTTAACATTATTGTGTAAAATCAAATCCTGTAAAGAAATAGCAAAAAACGACTACTTTTGATGATTTTAGCGGTTTTTTCACTATTACATTATTAAATATTGTTCATAGAAAAAAATTTTCCATGTAAAAAAGACGTGTTTTAATTATATTTAGCTGATGCATTTGTTGTTTTTTGACGTAAAATTAATTTTGTTCACATTATGTTCAAAAATCGATTTTTTCAAATTTTTATTTGCTCTGACGTTTTTTTATTTGTTGATCGATTCGGCTCGGTATAAGACTGGAGCTTACTTATAATTAGACGAATATCTGGGCCAAAATTCGTTAAGATCTATTGGAAATTCGCAGAGATATTCCATAAACTTGACTACATACGAACGGCCATACGCACATACACCATAAAAAACGCCTAAAATGAACTAATTCTGGGTGGAAAATAGTTTTTATACAACAAATTGTTCGTTTTTGAAGTGTTACAATTTTCGCTCTAGTGAAAATATAAGGCTCTCCGAGAAGCGGTCGTGCCTAAAAACTCAAATCTACCAGGGTGCCTTTCTTTTCCCGCGAGACAGAGAATAAGCTTTACCCGAGGAAAATCGGTCGATTCGTTTCGGAGATATGAAGAGTTCACGCATACACACACATACACACACGCGCACATACACACACACACACATACACACACACACACACAAACACATACACCCACGAAAACAAAAGTGATCAAAATTAACTAACATACACATATATCGCCTTAAAACATCTTTTTGAACATTTTTTTTTTCGAAAAATTTTTTCACCTTACAAAGCTTCCTCTATGAGGAAGCAAAATACTTATATAAATACCATGCAACATTATGAAATCTATCTATGATTGCAAATTGATAAAGAAATTATCAATTTTGGCAGTATTTTACGATAACGTGCAATACCGTAAACATAATATTTCATTATAAATCGATAAATAAAAAATACTTACATGAGTACCATGCAACGTTATAAAAACGATCTATGATTGCAAATTGATAAAGAACTTATCAATTACTGCAGTATTTTACGATAACATGCAATATCATAAAAATAATATTTGATTATAGAACGATAAATAAAGAATACTTATATAGATACCATGCAACATTATGAACAAATTTATAAAGAAATTATCAATTACTGCAGTATTTTACGATAAGATGCAATATCATAAAAATAATATTTGATTCCAGATTGATACAGAAATTATCAACTACTGCAGATTAAATCACAATAAATTATAATAACTATTTTGTATTGTAAAATAAAGAAATTATTATGTGCTTCAGATTATAAAATATCATGCAAAATTAGGAAAACAGTCCTTGGTTGTTAATTGGTACGAGTATGATCAATTGTCGCTGTTGTTTATAACCTGCAAAACCATAAAAACAATTTTCTTTGCAGATCGACAAAACAATCAATTACTCCTATATTAAATAAAACCATGCAAAATTATTTCTACAACAATTCGTTGCAGATTAAAATAAAATTCAATATATTCCAGGGTAAAAAAAGTTATATATAATTATATATAATTTATATGTAATCATATATGCTTATATAAGGTTAAATGTAATATCTAACCATATATATATATGTGTGTGTGTGTATATAAGCGTTATTTCTGAGATTGTACAGAATAAAATCTACAAAAAAGTACAAGAAAGTTAAAGAAATAACAATCAGGGGGGAAGAGGGTGTATAAGTATTTTCCCCCTTCTTCCACCCCTGATTGCACTTTGTCGTACTGTTTAGTACTTTTTCGTACTGTTTAGTACTTTGTAGTACCTTTTAGTACGTTTTAGTAGCTTTTCGCACTTTTACGAACTTTTCGCATTTTCGCACTTTTCCGAACTTTCTCGAACTTTCTCGAACTTTATCGAACATTTTCGCACTTTTTCGAACTTATTCGAACTTTTTCGTACTTTTTTGAACTTTTCCGAACTTTTGCGCACTTTTTCGAACTTTTTCGCATTTTTTCGCACTTTTTCGAACTTTTTTGCACTTTTTCGCATAATTATATATTCGAGACAATATATGAAAATTCTCGAGACTGCAATCGGACATTTGTATCTATGATCATATATGATAATATTTACCTTAAAGTATAGAATATGCTCATATATGCTAATTTATAGCCATACATGACTATATGGAAATATCAAATATTTCAAAACGCTTTTTCTTTTAAATTTTCTGGTATGTAGGATTTTTTTTATACTTCCCGCGCAAAAATAATTCATATATACACTTATATATACTTATACATGTTTATATATCATCATATAGAACTGTATATAAATATATATGAAATATGTCTCTATGTAATTATGTATACATAAGTACGGTCCCGGGTAAAAAAAATTTATATCTAACTATATATATATATATTTATGCTGAACGCTATCCAGACAGACGACACCCTGACGCTATGGCTATCAGACGTTTAACTCAAAGAGCTCGTGGTGGGCACATGGTTCGTCAACGTAGGCGCCATCAATATGATGAAAATGATAATCGGGCTGTGACTATTCTGGCAATAATTCATCTTGACCCACAGATAAGCGCTCGTCGAATCGAAAGGGAAATCGGTCTTCCAAAAAGTACATTTTTAAGAATTATGAAGGTGCTTAGATATCATGCGTATCATATTACTCTGGTCCAAGAGCTACAGTTTGCTCATTTTCAACAGCGTATTGTGTTTTGCCAATGGGCTTTACAAATGATAGAAAATGATCCAGACTTTTTTAATTTTGTTCTTTTTTCTGATGAGGCAAAATTTCAAAGTGATGGGGAATTGAATAGACATAATTGTCATTACTGGTCTGATGTTAATCCTCATTGGGTCAGAACTGTAAACCATCAAAGACGATGGAGTATTATGGTATGGTGTGGGATTATTAATGGATGTGTGATTGGCCCTTATTTTTTCGAAGAAAATGTTAATCAACACACGTACTTAACGCTAATAAGAGATGAACTACCTGTATTGATGGAAGATGTTGACTTAGAAACGCGACGATGAATGTGGCTCCAGCAGGACGGCGCAACACCACATTTCGCTCGAATTGTCAGGACTTTTTTGAATGAGCAGTATGGTAACAGATGGATTGGTCGAGGTGGTCCGGTTGAATGGCCTGCTTGCTCACCAGATCTTACATCACCAGATTTTTACTTATGGGGGTATTTAAAAAATGCCGTTTTTGAAGAAAGGCCCACCACAAGAGTAGACATGATGGACAGAATTCGTCGAGCATGCGCTGCCATTCCAAGGCAAACTTTGCTAAACACCGTTCCCCACTTCCAAAGGCGTTTGACTATGTGCCTGGAAGCAAATGGTCGTAATTTCGAACATTTTCTTCGAGGTTAGATAAACACATAAGTGAGAGGCGAAGGGACTCACTTAAATCAAGCACCCTGAACAGTGAGAGGCAAGGGGACTCACTTTAATCAAGCACCCCGATCAGTGAGAGGCGAAGGGACTCACTTAAATCAAGCACCCTGAACAGTGAGAGGCAAGGGGACTCACTTTAATCAAGCACCCCGATCAGTGAGAGGCGAAGGGACTCACTTAAATCAAGCACCCTGAACAGTGAGAGGCAAGGGGACTCACTTTAATCAAGCACCCCGATCAGTGAGAGGCGAAGGGACTCACTTAAATCAAGCACCCTGAACAGTGAGAGGCAAGGGGACTCACTTTAATCAAGCATCCCGATCAGTGAGAGGCGAAGGGACTCACTTAAATCAAGCACCCTGAACAGTGAGAGGCAAGGGGACTCACTTTAATCAAGCACCCCAAAGGAAACAATCCTTACTACGTCCACGTCGTTGTTTCTGGGTAGCGCTAAACGTAAGGTTGACACATTTACAACAGAAGCTTTAATGATCTTGAAGTTTACGTTAAACAAACATCAGACATGGGGTAGAGATGTGTGGGGCTGGGGGATGTCTGGTGTAACAGTTTAGCATGTGAGGCTATGAAGAGCATGGGGTTCGGATGTGCAAGTTTGATATTTGTTTACTAGGATGTGAAAGTTTTGGGTGTGTGGGTTTCCCTATTAAACCTACGATCAGTTTGAACCACTTAAGCCTGTGACTCATGGAAAAAACGACTTAAAATGGATTTTTCGGAGTTCGACCTTCATTTGGCCTTGAAATGACCTTGAAATGACCTTGAAAAAAAATGTCTCAATATGATTTTGAACGTAAAATTTCCCGCTCTTTCCGAATCCGGGGTCAAAAATAGGTGTTCCTATTAAAAAAAATCACTTGACCTTGAAATAACCTTGAAGGTCAAGTTCAAGGTCAAAGCTGTTAGGACCATCGTTTGGCCCCCTTCGTCCCCTACAACTTTTGTCTGAATCATTTTTTCCTATCTGTCTTAGGATCCGAAAAATCCGGGTGTAGCGATTAAAATGGGTCACCGTGTATATATATAATCGTCATCATATATTGTCAGATAAAACAATATACAAATGCGTGATGATGTAGCAGCGGAAATTTTTCATATTATGATGATATATTGTTATACATGACAATATATGACTATATATTAACGTATATTAGTATATATGATCATATATACTTATATAAGGTCAAATTCAATATATAACTATATGATTATGTATAAATTATATATAATTATATATAACTTTTTTTACCCTGGAGTATATTGAATTTTATATAACTTATATAGTTATATATGAATTATGTATCAAGGAGCGCGGGAGCGCTCCGAAGGCAAGTATAGAAGAAGTCTGAGGGTCGACCGCGCTACATATACATTGAAATGGATGCCCGAGAAATTGAAATATTTACTGCAATTTTCAATCGCTTTTATATTCACCCAAATTAAAATAACAGCATGCTATTTTATCATAGTATGTTGCACAAAAAGTTTCATGTAAAAAGATGTTCTCATATTAGAGATATTAAATAGTGAACAATTTTATGTCTGGTTTCCGATTCTAAAATTTCTCCATGTTTCTCCATAAGATTCATAAACTATACATTTTTCTTCCGACAGTACATACTATAGCATTTTTGCCCGACCACATATACTAATAAGGGAGAATGTACATAAGCGCCGCGTTGCGCTGCGCCGTCTTACGCCTCGCTGCGCGGTTCTCTGCTTGCGCTGGTCCATAGTTCAGTTTCTATATTCCATTGCTAATGGTACAATTCTATAGATCTATGTCATACATTTATCATTTTCATGGTCATGATCATGATTGAAGCCAAAATAAAAAAAATTAGAAAAATGTATAATTTCATTAAAGTTATTGAAATTGTTAAAAAAATTAAGAAAAAAGAAACAACAATCTTGCAGAAGGTGGTGGGTTCGACCACATTTAGCAATACCTCAAAGAAATATTCATAGTGCTTATAGCACTTTATTTAAATATTTTGCATTAAAGGATCATGAAGAGTTTTATAGATTTATTAACATGAGTTATAATCAATTTCATAATTTATTTGAACTGGTTAAAGGACATCTCATTATCGTCTAATTCCATCTTATTCATCAAAAGCTTCATTTTCCAATGTTCTAATCAATTTTATAATTCATAGTATATCATATCTATTGGGTCTTGTGTTTTCTTTCTCGGCTTAAAATACTTTTGTTCTTAAACTGTCCGTCATATAAACTATCCCTTCATTTATTTAACTTTTCATTTTGGAGCATATACACATCGTCCGTGATTTATAAATATCATAGACATGCACTGCTCATTTTTTTGTAAGAATATACGAATGGAACGGAACGGCAGAGCTAAGCTTCAGCGCAGCGGCAGCACGGCGCAGCACGGCGCGGCGCAGCGCAGTGCAGCGCTTAGGGCCTTTGCACGCTAAAAGCATAACGCGAAGGAATAAGGAATTGCAGGGCATAAGGTGGACATAAGGTACTTATGCTCCGCTTATTCCTCTTATTCCCGTGTTGTGTACGCAACGAAACATGCATAACCTCTTGATATTTTTGGAGTAAAGTTTTCGAAATGAAATAGCTTACTGTAATTATTAATTGACTCTAATTGGTTATAATCTAAAAAGTTAACAAAATAATAAAACTTGAGGAGCTTTTGTATTTTATCATTTCAACGTGCAGAAGTGAGAAAGTTTTCTTCTTAATCATTTAGTGATTATTTTTATAATAATTTATAGTGTAGACATTTTTGAACAATGGATGAAGAGGTAAATGTTTACTTGCAATTTATTATTAAAAAACTTACTCCAAAACAAGCAATTTAGGGGTTATGCACGATCCGTTGCGTACACAACACTGGCATAAGAGGAATAAGCGGAGCATAAGTACCTTATGTCCACCTTATGCCCTCTTATTCCTTATTCCTTTGCGTTATGCTTTTAGCGTGCAAAGGCCCTTATGTATATTCTCCTGTTACGACCCGAGTCGGGGTCTTCAAGCAGAAGGGCGTTTCTGCAATGGTCGCTGGGTTGACCAATTAGAATTTGGGAACGTTGCTCAATTAAGCGCTAAAGCGCACCGAGTTGCGAAAGGTTTAAATAAAACTCAAACTCAAGAGATTTAGAGTTTATTCCGTGTTTATTGAATTAGATATCACTTTAATTAATGTCTTTAACAATTCTTTCGTTAATGTGTTCCTGACTCGATATAAACTTTAACTGACAGTAAGGTAAAGCGAACTTGCGCGCGCTGATGCAATAACCGTTAACAAATCGGATTTCGCGCACTGATGCAATACTTGTTACGAAGCTTTAAGAGTACTTGGTAACTCTCGACTAAAAGCTCAACGGCGCAACGTACACGGTAACAAAGACCAGACTAGTTGGCAGCCGACTGTTAGAGCTTCTGGGCGCAACATGCACAAGTGCAGCAGAGTACCAAGTGAGTTGGTAACGACCCAGGTCTAAAGCTACGAAGCGTCTCATGTGCTTGGTAGCGACTGACCCTGGCGGCCCGGGGCTCTTCTTTTATATCCTGGACGCGGACCTTAAACCGTTGACGCGAGGGTATGGGAGGAGCCAGTTCCTCTGGTGGCGAAAAGCTGGATCTTTTGGAAGTCTGTTCCGAGGCCTGTAGGTGCCTAGAAGGGCCGAGAGCTTCCCTCTCTTCTCTTAATCATGGCGAGCTTCGTGGTGGGGGAACACCTGTGGATGCTCAGATCCTGGCCGAAAATCCCTTCTTGACTTGCGGCGCTTGTGACTGCCTCCTGATTGGTTCCCCTAGGCCGTTACGTTGTGACGTAGTAGCTCCTGGTTGGTAGTGGGGACAGTACGATGTAGAGGCTGTGGGACGCCAAGTTGCCTCAGAGGCCTCCCCCACTCTGAGGTAGAGAGAGTGGGGAGAGTGGCGGTGGAGGGGCGTCAGACCCGAAAGTAGGGTCGAGAGCGCTGAGCGGCGAATGACGGTTGGTGGCGGAGAGGGGTTACTGATCTCTGATTGGCTGTTACTCTGCCAGCCGTTATGCCCGTAGCCCCCCGAGTTGGTTGCGTCATGGACCCACGAGCTGATGCAACGTTGCCCAACGAATTCCAAGAGTTGTTGACTGTTGATGACTCATAGCTCGTTCCTTGCCACGTTCAACCGTCGAGCATTCCAGAGGCCCTTCGCTAATGGCCCATCTCTGAATTGTTTGTGCGCTGCTGAGCCGTTGGCTAATGGATTCCGGGAATTGATTGTCCGTTGGTTGTCGTTGCGCTGGCTAATGGATTTCGGGAACTAATTGACCGTTGATTGTCGTCGTGCTGGCTGTCCTCCTATAAATAGAGCCTTACCCAACCTGAGCGAGCTTTTCCCTAGCTATTATTATTATTACAGTTCGTCTCGTAATTATTATTTATTATCAGAATAGTTATTGATTTAACCGCAGGTTATTATCGTTATTTATTGCTAAATCCCAATTTGTTTGTTAACGCATTGCTATACGGGCGCAATTATTATTTGTTAAGGTTAATTAGCTAACAAATTCAGTATCGCTTGTTTATCATCAATTTCTATTCGAGTTATCGTTAATTACTTGTTTATAACTTGGTTAATTAACTAAACAATGTATATAGATTAATCCTTGGTATTTATTTAAATTATCTTATTATTTATTTGTGGGAATGTTCTGGCATCATTGTAGGGTGACCCTAAATGCATCGATACTGGTTCGCGTGAACGCAGTTCATAACACTCCCTAATGAATGAATGGCGATGACGACAGAACCAGTGATGGGATTATCGGGAGAATTCTCCCGACCGTAATCACAGGCCGAAATGTTTGAATGTTGGCAGCAGCGCGACACGCGAGCGAGCCGCAACGTTCCGATTTCGGATTCCTCGTCTTATCGTCTGACTTTTCAAAACAGTGGGAAAGCGTATTAGGAGGTTAGAGTATTAATATTATTTTTGAATGTGAAAGTAATGATTCAACCAAAATTGACTGGAATTACTATTGTGAAGTGACTGTTGTTATCGAGTAAGTATTTTGATTTACTTTTTATATTTACATATTTACATTACACTAATTTTTTTTTCTTTTAGGAAAGTGCCACATTATTTTTTACTAATTTATACAAATTACAACACTGTAATTAAAGATGTGATAGCTGGTGTTCGTGATGTTTTTTTGGATGAAAGTGTGGCTGAGCAAGTAGTTCTTCGAGAGTTGAAGAGATTGATGTCGATGAAGACTATTGTAGTAAATCCTGATCCTCCAGAGGCACAACCACCTGTATTAAATACTTATGCGAGTACATCATCCAACAAAGTGGCTTCAAAAGTAAGAGTTCATTTGTTGTTTATAGCCTTCGTCAGTTTCAATTTATAAAATAAATTACTCGCAATTTAATTTTATTATATAGGAAATATGAGTGCCAATGCTGCTAAAACACAAGCTGCATCAGGGGCGCAACAATAATTCCAAGAGCTTGTCTAGTGCTGCTTCGCCTCCAATACAACAGTAACAAGTGTCACAGCCAGCGATATACAACCTTCTCCAATTCATCATCAAGCCCAACTGCAACCTCAGCCTCAACCTCAACAAATGACGTATCTAATAAAATATGTTCAACACATGCAGAGTATGCCAGTTCAACAACAAGTTTGGCAAATGACAGATTCAACAAGTTCAAAAAGTTGGCTGTATTGCTATGACACAAATACATTTATGGTAGAAAACGCTATAATACAACACAAGCCATGGAAATGAATTAACTCTTAGCTAGTCTGGGAAATACAACTTCTTCAACTGGAACATTAAGTCAAAAGTTATTATATTAATGTGATGTTTTTGCAAAAATTTGGAGAAGGAGCATTAATTAGGTAAGAAATGTTTTTATTGTTTTTACCGCATTTGCATCTATCATTGCTATGATAAAATTATTCCTTAAAGTCTTCTATAATTTTATCAATTATAATTTAATATGCCAATTGACGTATAATTTATATGACAAACAGTATAGTAATTTTTGTAATGATCAAATGAGTAAATATTAACACGAATAAAAATGGATATTAAAAGTTTTTCATAAATTAATTTTCTTTTTACAGCAAAATTTTATAAAGCAGAATTACAGACTGGAAGTCAATATGTCAAAGCCATAAAAATGTCATGTAGCTATTAAAAATGTATCCTTAGTCGAAGGATTAAAAGCTTGCCAGAATCCTAATGGATCTTTTACAGCTATGGTGACTGCTTGTGAGAGTGATACGAGGTTTATTTATTGTGCCTGCTGTGTGTCAGCTATTCTGGATGACTGGTCTAGAGTATAGATAAGTATACAAGTTTTATATAAAAAAAGTACAAGTAAAGTTTAAGTATAGTTACTTTGTAAAAACTTTTATTTTTACAGCGCCGTCAAGAATTTATGGATTATTTCTTTTATTTTCAATCGCATTGTTTCCTGGCATCAAACAGAGACACTTAGTACCTTAAAAAAAGATACTCGTGCCTTCCCATTGGATCTCATAGGCCCTAGGAGCTTCTGTATTCACCAAAATAAAAAGAAATTGCTATTTTCATCATAAACACTGATAAACACAATGAAAAGTTTAACGTATAAAAGGCAAAAGAGTAGTTCAGTTAAAGTTTAAAATAAGTAACAAAAACAGAATCTTATTCATAAATGTGCGAAATATAAAAATAAGTAAAAATAGATCAATGTGCAGTATTATCTACATGCAAGTGTACAAGTTAACGCGTGTCAACTTTAATATTCATATTAATCTGTTCGTAAATGATATTGTGATGATTATTGTGGATGGTGCTGCTTAAGCTATAAGTGTATTTTAGTTGAATAATTGTGGTGATTGTGTGTAAATGTAATAATAACTTTTAATTGAAGAACAATTAAAATATCGCCAAAACATGATATTGAAAATACTTTTTGCTAACAGTGTTGTATTCTTTCATAGTGTTATGGTATAAAGATTTATTTTCAATGTCTTCACAATTCTCACATATTAAAATTGATAGTTCACCATGGTGGAAGTTTAAGTTATGTGTTACATTTTGAAAAAATA
This sequence comes from Torymus aiolomorphi, assembly GCA_036365515.1. Taxonomy (NCBI): domain Eukaryota; kingdom Metazoa; phylum Arthropoda; class Insecta; order Hymenoptera; family Torymidae; genus Torymus; species Torymus aiolomorphi. The sequence goes on along the minus strand of CM070876.1, from coordinate 123,621,457 downwards.
TAATCTGAACAGTTTGTTGGAGTTTTTACAATGTTTGGAAGTGTTTGATATGAAACTGAACAAATTAGGTGTATGTTTAAAATTGACAATTCAGCTTGTATTTTTCAAAATACAACACATGACTTAAACTGACACTATGGTGAACTGTCAATTTTAATATGTGAGGATTGTAAATGAATCATTGAAAATAAATCTTTATACCGTAGCACTATGGAAGAATACAACATCATTAACAACAAATATTTTCAATAACATGTTTTGCCTATATTTTAATTGTTCTTGAATAAAAAGTTATTATTACATTTACCTCAACTTAATATAAACACAAAACAGTTGTAATAATTAACATAAATAAACTAGTTTATGTTATTTCATAAAATAAGTAAAGAGTAATTAAAATTTTCATTGTGTTCATCAGTGTTTACGATAAAGTTTGCATTTTATACGTATAATGTAGCAGTGCTTATTTTGTGACTTATTTTGTAAATCTCTGATTGGCTGTTTTTTAGTGTACGTACCTTAATCTAAACAAAACAAAAATAGGGTGAGAATAGTTTTTGCTCGACAAATTTTTATCTGAATCCTTTTTCAAACCCTCTTGAAAATAATTATATTCATTTTTAAATATCAAGAGCCACAAATGATTTATATTTTTGAGAACCAGACGGCTTTGAAAACTTAATATTATTCATTCATCTCAAATTGTGGACCTAGTTACTGACCTTTGTCAAAGCATTAAAAATAGATTAAACATCAATATTCAACAGTTTTATGATAACACTTATACTTACATATCATATTTTATTTAAATATGATTCTAGTAATAAGTTTTTTCCTGCGTAATGGAATACACATTGCTAAACTGCCTGTTTAGCACATCACAATATCATTTACGAACAGATTAATATGAATATTAAAGTTGACACGCATTAACTTGTACACTTGCATGTAGATAATACGAACTTGTAAGTTGATACGAAGCTCGTCTTCGAGATGCGACTCCTGGGCAGTTTAATATACCTTCATTTTTTATCGGGGTAATCAACTTTAAACTACATACAATTTCTTGTGTGTTCTATTTTATAAAAGCAGCAGCTCACGTACAAAGATCGTCTTCGAGAGGCCGACTCCTTCACGATTAGGATAGATCCAATTTGTTTAGTGTTCTATTTTATATAAGCAGAATCTCGCTTACAAATCTCCTCTGCGAGAGCTCGACTTTTCTGGCACGATTAGGCTACATTCATTTGGAGCAGGGTTCTTTTTTTATAAAAGCTTTAAGTCGCGTACGAAGCTCGTCTTCGATATGGCGACTCCTGGACAGTTTAATATACCTCTATTTTTGTTCAGGGTATTCACTTTTTAAAAAAGGAAATGATCGCGTACGTCGCTCGTCTTCGAGAGGCTGACTCCTATCACGATTAGGCTACATTTAATTTGTTGAGTTTTCTAATTTATAAAAGCAGGATCTCGCGTATGAAGCTCGTCATCGTGAGGCGAATCAAGGACAGTTGAATATACCTCCCTTTTTAATCAGGGCATAAATTTTCAAGATTAAATATAATTATTCTTTAGAATACAAAAAGAAATATATTTACCGTATTGTATACTTAATGTATCAAGGATTTTGAATTGAATATATAAATAAAAATTATAGTGTTATATCTAATTTTACTTTTACCCATGTTAAATCTAAGAGGTTCTTTCATCAATTGTCTGAGACTTTGCAGTAAAAAACATGTATTAAATTTATACATTTTTGAAGTATTTATATTTATTAAATTTTCTTAGCGATACACAGACTTGGCTTTTTTAATTATACAATCTGTTTATACAATACCCTCTATTTATTTTTAAATATCAAGAGACACCAATAATGACAACTTGAGAATTTGAGAAATTAGTATTATTCATGAATCTAATATATGTCATGGACCTTGTCACTGAATTTCGTCGAAGCATGGAAAATAGATTAAACTTCTATATTCAACAGTTTTATGATAACACTTATATGTCTAGCTTTTCAATGGGAGCTGCTTGCACTGCTAATACACTCTATTCGTATATTTTATAAGCTACTAAAAATTGAATTTCATAATTAATCTACTATTATGTGTACAAAACCTAAAGAATTAATTAGTACTATGGGGTTAAAATCAATGTTATGACAGGCAGTTTAGCAATGTGTATTCCATTACGCAGGAAAAAACTTATTACTAGAATCATATTTAAATAAAATATGATATGTAAGTATAAGTGTTATCATAAAACTGTTGAATATTGATGTTTAATCTATTTTTAATGCTTTGACAAAGGTCAGTAACTAGGTCCACAATTTGAGATGAATGAATAATATTAAGTTTTCAAAGCCGTCTGGTTCTCAAAAATATAAATCATTTGTGGCTCTTGATATTTAAAAATGAATATAATTATTTTCAAGAGGGTTTGAAAAAGGATTCAGATAAAAATTTGTCGAGCAAAAACTATTCTCACCCTATTTTTGTTTTGTTTAGATTAAGGTACGTACACTAAAAAACAGCCAATCAGAGATTTACAAAATAAGTCACAAAATAAGCACTGCTACATTATACGTATAAAATGCAAACTTTATCGTAAACACTGATGAACACAATGAAAATTTTAATTACTCTTTACTTATTTTATGAAATAACATAAACTAGTTTATTTATGTTAATTATTACAACTGTTTTGTGTTTATATTAAGTTGTGGTAAATGTAATAATAACTTTTTATTCAAGAACAATTAAAATATAGGCAAAACATGTTATTGAAAATATTTGTTGTTAATGATGTTGTATTCTTCCATAGTGCTACGGTATAAAGATTTATTTTCAATGATTCATTTACAATCCTCACATATTAAAATTGACAGTTCACCATAGTGTCAGTTTAAGTCATGTGTTGTATTTTGAAAAATACAAGCTGAATTGTCAATTTTAAACATATACCTAATTTGTTCAGTTTCATATCAAACACTTCCAAACATTGTAAAAACTCCAACAAACTGTTCAGATTATATTTTTTCAAAATGTAACACATAACTTAAACTTCCACCATGGTGAACTATCAATTTTAATATGTGAGAATTGTGAAGACATTGAAAATAAATCTTTATACCATAACACTATGAAAGAATACAACACTGTTAGCAAAAAGTATTTTCAATATCATGTTTTGGCGATATTTTAATTGTTCTTCAATTAAAAGTTATTATTACATTTACACACAATCACCACAATTATTCAACTAAAATACACTTATAGCTTAAGCAGCACCATCCACAATAATCATCACAATATCATTTACGAACAGATTAATATGAATATTAAAGTTGACACGCGTTAACTTGTACACTTGCATGTACCCACACAGCATGTATTAATTCTGAAAGGATTCTGAAAGAATGCATGAAATAATTTTATTCTTTCAGAAATCATTCAGTGAAAGGATTCTGTAATAATGCTATGTCCGGGGTATTTTCCTTTCAGAATTAATTCAATGGAATAATTCAAAAATAATTTATAATATCATTGCAAAATTTATTCAATAGAAGATTTCTGAAAGGATTCATGGATTATTACCAAAAGGTTACTAAAAGATATTTCAAAATTATTTCCTGAAATAATTCTGAAAGGAAAATACCCCGGACATAGCATCATTACAGAATCCTTTCACTGAATGATTTCTGAAAGAATCTTTCAGAATCCTTTCAGAATTAATATCACATATTATTGCAGAATCCTTTCAATGAAAGATGTCTGAAAGGATTCAGGAATTAATTTTGTGAATTAATTCGAAAATATTATGAAAATATTACTAACAAGAAATTTGGAAGACAGATAAATCCCGTATTATTACAGAATCCTTCCAATGAAAGATGTCTCAAAGGATTCAGGAATTAATTTGTGAATTAATTCCTGAATCCTTTCAGACATCTTTCATTGAAAGGATTCTGTAATAATACGTGATTTATACTGTTCGAAATTTCTTTTTAGTAATATTTCCATAATATTTTCGAATTAATTCACAAAATTAATTCCTGAATCTTTTCAGACATCTTTCATTGGAAGGATTCTGCAATAATACGTTATTTATACTCTTTGAAATTTCTTTTTAGTAATATTTCCATAATATTTTCGAATTAATTCACAAAATTAATTCCTGAATCCTTTCAATGAAAGATGTATGAAAGGATTCAGGAATTAATATTGTGAATTAATTAGAAAATATTATGGAAATATTACTAACAAGAAATTTGAAGAGGATAAATCCCGTATTATTACAGAATCCTTCCGATGAAGGATGTCTGAAAGGATTCAGGAATTAATTTTGTGAATTAATTCGAAAATATAATGGAAATATTACTAACAAAAAATTTCGAAGGTTATAAAATCATGTATTATTGCAGAATCCTTTCAATGAAAGATTTTTGGAAGGATTGAGGAATAAATATTGTGAATTAATTAGAAAATATTTAGTAAATATTACTAACAATAAATTTCGAAGGGTATATATAATCCCGTATTTGAAGGTACATTTTTATAATTTAGAATATTATTTAAATAATATTCTAACTATTTTTACATATATTTACATTGTTAATAATTTTACACTATTTTATCGCAGAAAAAAACGCAGAAAAATTTTTTACATGATGGAGATTCGAACCCGGGTCGCTTGGGTACTACGCAAATACGCTATCCATTACGCTATTGCTCGCTTGTTAGATCATTTCATTTTTTTCATTATATACTGCAATATGAGTGATACGATACATTAGAAAATTTATTCTTAATATTACTTTATTTTTTAATATTAACTTTGATCAATTAATTCATAGTTATTTAATACTTTTAGTTTATTAAATATTGTATTAAGTCGATGTGAAATGTGTGTGTATAAAGGGAGCTCTTCCTTACCGACATTATGAGTTTTTACATTTTTTTGATCTTAGATTCAACTTTTGATGAATGAAGCTCTTCACTGCACTCCGTAATTGCATAAATAATACACTTATAAATTTTTCAGAAATTCTGTTCATTATTTTTCATAAAAAACTGGTAGAAAATTTTTCAACCCATTTCCTGTAAAATCTATAACGAGCAATAACTTGAAAATTTACACATAGTGTATTTTTGTCATTACGAAGGGCAATAAAGAGCTCTTTTCCCGAAATTCGATAAAAATAAAAAAATGATAATTGCATATAATGCAGAGATGAATAGAATGAGCTCTACCTTACCGACGTTATTATTATTTGTAGTGTTTTCAATTTAGAATCAACTTTTAGAGTCAAAGGCTCTTTACTCTTGGCAGACGTGTAAATAATATTTCTGTCGATTTTGAGGGGACTTCTAAACATTGTCATACTGAAAGAATACTATTATGAATAATAATAAAAAATATTGCTTATTTTAAGTACCTATATTATTCATCTTTAAATGTTTTTTTTCCTTTTATTTTAAGTTTTTATATTCTTACATTAACTTTTCAAATTAATATTTTTCGCAATTAGTAAATGTTTCAATCTATCTTAGTTCACAAAAACGAAAAATTATATACCCCCACACATTTTAATACGTTCTTTAATAGGATCATACGAATGTAGAAAACAATGGACGACTAAATCCGATCATTATCCAATCATTTCATTTTTTTCATTATATAGTGCAAAATGACTGACAAAATAAATTAGAATATTTATTTCTAATATTTCTTTATTTTTTAATATTAACTTTGTTTAATTAGTATATACTTATTTAGTAAGTTTTGTTTATTAAATATTGTATTAATTAGGACTTATTTGATTGAAACAAATTCGAATTAAAAACAAAATAAATACATTATACGATGCCTCTTATATACGGACGCTGCCCTTTTCGTGTTGAATACTTGCAATAATTTCTGAACTATTTTATGTTTTCTTTCAAAAAATCTTTTCAAGGTTCTTTCAGGAAGAATTCGTGTAAATATCTTTTTTGCTATTGTGTTTTAAAAAATTTTATTGCAACAATCTTTTTCAAACGAATTCTAAATTATTTCTTGTATTAATTCACGTGAGTTTCCGCAACATTTCATGAAATAATTCATGAAATTATTTTCAATAGATATTGAATTATCTTTGTGAATGATTAATTTTTATCATTCTGAAATTATTTCTGAATTATTTCGTGATATAATTCTTGACATGATTGCTGAATTGTTATGTTTTCTTTAAAAAATCTATTAATTCACACGAGTTTCCCGGAAGATTTCATGAAATAATTCATGTAAGATTTTTGAATAGATATTGAATTATTTTTGTGAATGATTAATTTGTATCTTTCTGAAATTATTTCTGAATTATTGCATGAAAGAATACTTGCAATAATTTCGAAATTATTTTATGTATTCTTTCAAAAAATCTTTTCAAAGTCCTTTCAGAATTAATTCGTGTAATTATTTTTTTTGCTATTTTGTTTTAAAAAATTTTATTTTAAAAATCTTTTTCAAAAGAATTCAAAATTATTTCTTGTATTAATTCACACGAGTTTCCCAGAAGATTTCATGAAATAATTCATGTAAGATTTTTGAATAGATACTGAATTATTTTTGTGAATGATTAATTTGTATCTTTCTGAAATTATTTCTGAATTATTGCATGAAAGAATACTTGCAATAATTTCGAAATTATTTTATGTATTCTTTCAAAAAATCTTTTCAAAGTCCTTTCAGAATTAATTCGTGTAATTATTTTTTTTGCTATTTTGTTTTAAAAAATTTTATTCTAAAAATCTTTTCAAAGTCCTTTCAGTATTAATTCGTGTAATTATTTTTTTTGCTATTTTGTTTTAAACAATTTTATTTTAAAAATCTTTTTCAAAAGATCTCAAAATTATTTCTTGTATTAATTCACACGAGTTTCCCAGAAGATTTCATGAAATAATTCATGTAAGATTTTTGAATAGATATTGAATTATTTTTGTGAATGATTAATTTGTATCTTTCTGAAATTATTTCTGAATTATTGCATGAAAGAATACTTGCAATAATTTCGAAATTATTTTATGTATTCTTTCAAAAAATCTTTTCAAAGTCCTTTCAGAATTAATTCACGTAATTATTTTTTTTGCTATTTTGTTTTAAAAAATTTTATTTTAAAAATCTTTTTCAAAAGAATTCAAAATTATTTCTTGTATTAATTCAGACGAGTTTCCCAGAAGATTTCATGAAATAATTCATGTAAGATTTTTGAATAGATACTGAATTATTTTTGTGAATGATTAATTTGTATCTTTCTGAAATTATTTCTGAATTATTGCATGAAAGAATACTTGCAATAATTTCGAAATTATTTTATGTATTCTTTCAAAAAATCTTTTCAAAGTCCTTTCAGAATTAATTCGTGTAATTATTTTTTTTGCTATTTTGTTTTAAAAAATTTTATTCTAAAAATCTTTTCAAAGTCCTTTCAGAATTAATTCGTGTAATTATTTTTTTTTGCTATTTTGTTTTAAAAAATTTTATTCTAAAAATCTTTTCCAAAACAATTCAAAATTATTTCTTGTATTAATTCACACGAGTTTTCCAGAAGATTTCATGAAATAATTCATGTAAGATTTTTGAATAGATACTGAATTATTTTTGTGAATGATTAATTTGTATCTTTCTAAAATTATTTCTGAATTATTACATGAAAGAATACTTGCAATAATTTCGAAATTATTTTATGTATTCTTTCAAAAAATCTTTTCAAAGTCCTTTCAGAATTAATTCGTGTAATTATTTTTTTTGCTATTTTGTTTTAAAAAATTTTATTCTAAAAATCTTTTTCAAAAGAATTCAAAATTATTTCTTGTATTAATTCACACGAGTTTCCCAGAAGATTTCATGAAATAATTCATGTAAGATTTTTGAATAGATATTGAATTATTTTTGTGAATGATTAATTTGTATCTTTCTGAAATTATTTCTGAATTATTGCATGAAAGAATACTTGCAATAATTTCGAAATTATTTTATGTATTCTTTCAAAAAATCTTTTCAAAGTCCTTTCAGTATTAATTCGTGTAATTATTTTTTTTGCTATTTTGTTTTAAAAAATTTTATTTTAAAAATCTTTTTCAAAAGAATTCAAAATTATTTCTTGTATTAATTCACACGAGTTTCCCAGAAGATTTCATGAAATAATTCATGTAAGATTTTTGAATAGATACTGAATTATTTTTGTGAATGATTAATTTGTATCTTTCTAAAATTATTTCTGAATTATTGCATGAAAGAATACTTGCAGTAATTTCGAAATTATTTTATGTATTCTTTCAAAAAATCTTTTCAAAGTCCTTTCAGAATTAATTCGTGTAATTATTTTTTGGTAACACTTTTTTTATTTTTTTGGAAGATTTTTGAAAGTATTTTGTAAGGATTCCATATATTATTTTAAAAATTAATTTAAAATTAATTTTTTTTCCTTTTAAAATTCTTTCTAAATCATTTCAATGTATTAATTCATGAATTATTTCATGTAATTATTTCAGTTTTCTTTCATGCTGTATGGGTAGATAATACTGCACATTGATCTATTTTTACTTATTTTTATATTTCGCACATTTATGAATAAGATTCTGTTTTTGTTACTTATTTTAAACTTTAACTGAACTATTCTTTTGCCTTTTATACGTTTAAACTTTTCATTGTTTTTATCAGTGTTTATGATGAAAATAGCAATTTCTTTTTATTTTGGTGAATACAGAAGCTCCTAGGGCCTATGAGATCCAATGGGAAGGCACGAGTATCTTTTTTTAAGGTACTAAGTGTCTCTGTTTGATGCCAGGAAACAATGCGATTGAAAATAAAAGAAATAATCCATAAATTCTTGACGGCGCTGTAAAAATAAAAGTTTTTACAAAGTAACTATACTTAAACTTTACTTGTACTTTTTTTATATAAAACTTGTATACTTATCTATACTCTAGACCAGTCATCCAGAATAGCTGACACACAGCAGGCACAATAAACAAACCTCGTATCACTCTCACAAGCAGTCACCATAGCTGTAAAAGATCCATTAGGATTCTGGCAAGCTTTTAATCCTTCGACTAAGGATACATTTTTAATAGCTACATGACATTTTTATGGCTTTGACATATTGACTTCCAGTCTGTAATTCTGCTTTATAAAATTTTGCTGTAAAAAGAAAATTAATTTATGAAAAACTTTTAATATCCATTTTTATTCGTGTTAATATTTACTCATTTGATCATTACAAAAATTACTATACTGTTTGTCATATAAATTATACGTCAATTGGCATATTAAATTATAATTGATAAAATTATAGAAGACTTTAAGGAATAATTTTATCATAGCAATGATAGATGCAAATGCGGTAAAAACAATAAAAACATTTCTTACCTAATTAATGCTCCTTCTCCAAATTTTTGCAAAAACATCACATTAATATAATAACTTTTGACTTAATGTTCCAGTTGAAGAAGTTGTATTTCCCAGACTAGCTAAGAGTTAATTCATTTCCATGGCTTGTGTTGTATTATAGCGTTTTCTACCATAAATGTATTTGTGTCATAGCAATACAGCCAACTTTTTGAACTTGTTGAATCTGTCATTTGCCAAACTTGTTGTTGAACTGGCATACTCTGCATGTGTTGAACATATTTTATTAGATACGTCATTTGTTGAGGTTGAGGCTGAGGTTGCAGTTGGGCTTGATGATGAATTGGAGAAGGTTGTATATCGCTGGCTGTGACACTTGTTACTGTTGTATTGGAGGCGAAGCAGCACTAGACAAGCTCTTGGAATTATTGTTGCGCCCCTGATGCAGCTTGTGTTTTAGCAGCATTGGCACTCATATTTCCTATATAATAAAATTAAATTGCGAGTAATTTATTTTATAAATTGAAACTGACGAAGGCTATAAACAACAAATGAACTCTTACTTTTGAAGCCACTTTGTTGGATGATGTACTCGCATAAGTATTTAATACAGGTGGTTGTGCCTCTGGAGGATCAGGATTTACTACAATAGTCTTCATCGACATCAATCTCTTCAACTCTCGAAGAACTACTTGCTCAGCCACACTTTCATCCAAAAAAACATCACGAACACCAGCTATCACATCTTTAATTACAGTGTTGTAATTTGTATAAATTAGTAAAAAATAATGTGGCACTTTCCTAAAAGAAAAAAAAAAAATTAGTGTAATGTAAATATGTAAATATAAAAAGTAAATCAAAATACTTACTCGATAACAACAGTCACTTCACAATAGTAATTCCAGTCAATTTTGGTTGAATCATTACTTTCACATTCAAAAATAATATTAATACTCTAACCTCCTAATACGCTTTCCCACTGTTTTGAAAAGTCAGACGATAAGACGAGGAATCCGAAATCGGAACGTTGCGGCTCGCTCGCGTGTCGCGCTGCTGCCAACATTCAAACATTTCGGCCTGTGATTACGGTCGGGAACAGATACAGAGAGAGAGAGAGAGCCACGCCAGCGTCAGCGCCAGAGTATGTATAGGTTAGAAATAGTAGTTATTCAAAGATCTAAGAAAGCCAACTAAACTATTAAGAATGTATACCTACGTGCATCAAAGGGGCAAATAACTTTTATTAGATAAGTATTGTACAGCTAAATGTTAAATGGCTACAATCATTTTTTAAAAATTGATACTTTGAATTTTTTTATATTTACAGATTATACAAGATTGTTTTACAGTCATTGAAATTCTATTCTGAATTGACTTGGATGGTTGTACAATGTAGACAAATGCTGAAAGCCTTATTCATTCTATTTTGAATATATAATATGGCCAATAATGTTGAGGTGTTCTAATTGTGTACTGTCTGAAAAATCTAATTTTGAATTAGCAAAAATGAACGAGTGTCCTCATGACCCTGCTGGTTATTTTATTATTTATTAATGGACAAGAAAAAGTTATTTTAATACTAGAACAGACGCTTAGGTATAGAATTATATTAAAGAATATAGTAAGAATATAGTACAACTCAAGAAATAAAAACCAAACCAATATTAGCCTATGGAAGAGCAGGAAAATACTATTTATGACAATATTTTTCAAGAAATGTATCCTCAACATGAAAATTTTTCATGAGATAGAATTTTAGAAGAATATTCAAAATTTGTCTTCATATTTGACAGGACGAATAGAGGACTTGGATGTCAATGAAGAAAATGACAGTTTCATTGCTTTCAATGAATAACACATAAAACAAACAACCAAGATGTTTATTTAGACAGTATTGGATTCAAAGTACGAAAAAAGTATTATGTATTGAAGTAAGTTTTTCAAAATAAGAAAAGAAAATTGTGATTTTCATAGTTCGTCTATCTAGTTGAAAATTATATTGATACTAAAAATGTTGTGATTATTAAAAAATGACATCTAATCAGTGCTTTGTGTAATAAATAAAATAAAATACCGGTATGATGTGCTGCATGAAGTGCATATATAATCAAATTTTATTGAAAACAAATAACATAGTGATTAAAAAATGACGTCAAATCAGTATTTTGTGTAATATAAAAAAAAAAATACTGGTAAAATGTGGTGCATGAAGTGTTATATCAAATTTTAAAACTTCTACTTAAAATCAGTTTGAAATGTTTTGAAAATAGAACAAGTGTGTACTAATAAATAATTATATGTTATGAGGTTCATAAACTTCATAATAAGCCTTTGCATAGAAGAAAATATTGCTGAGTGACACGTGAGGTTATAAATGTACAATATAATTTTCAGTGTTTTGTGTAATAATAAATAAAATATAGTACTGGTATGACGTATTATATGAAGTGTTTATAATCAAATTTTAAAACTTTTATTAAAAATCAGTTTCAAATGTTTTGAGAATGGAACAAGTGTGCATTAATAAATAATTACACATTATGAGGTTCATACACTTCATAATAAGCTTTAGCATAGAAGAAAATATTTATGAGTGACACGTGAGGATATAAATATACAATATAATTTATGATGCCTATTTGAAATATTGGTCTGAGTCTTGGTTTAAAAAGCATCTGTCATCTTTAAAAAACTTAGTCGATAACAGTGCTGTGATGTTGTACGTATTTATTCAAGTGCCAATAAAAAAATTATGTCTAATGAACATGGAAGTACTGAAAAGAGCATAAATGATGTGTTATTGCGAAAATTTCAAGGAATGAAAGTGCTCAGTTAATCTATTTTATGATTTTTTCACGGTAGGAGATGTCAAAATGTTTCCGAGAAGTTTTCAGTACATAATTTTCTATATACAAGATTCAGATAATAATAATGTTTAATTCATCAACTGGTTGTATTTTTAATTTTACAAGATTATGTATATGATGAAAAAAAAATATTATGAAAAAGAAATATGTGGATACCAAAATAATGAAACTAATTCCAGCTTTAGAATGTGCAATAGAAGGCTAGAGGTAAATTTTAGCATAATGTAATACTAATTTGTCAAAAAAACAAGAGCAAATGGATGCATAAGAGTGTTTTGTGAAAAAACTTAGTATCAGGTGGTCTTACGTAAGGTAGTTGACTTGGCAAACTTTGAGCTTCGCATTTCGTAAACGCTAGAGAATTAGGTGATTTCAGAGAAATAGATGCGAAAGAGTAGTTTTTAAAAAACTTTGTACCACCGGCTGCTATGGAAAAGGTAATTGACATGAGAACGCAACTTCTCAGCCAACTTTGAGCTTCGAGTTTTATAAAAGCAAGAGAATCAGGTGATACAGAGATTTGAATTGCAATTCTGAGAACTTGTACTTTTTTCTTTTATTCCTTGCGATAGCTACAAAGAAAAAATATATTATTGTTATCTTTCTTAACAACTTTAAATCCTCTGTTGAAATACTAATAAAAGTTTAATGTTTTTATTCAAACAATCTTGCTCTCAACAACTGTCCAACTCTCTACAAAGAACTTGACTGAAAGCTTAAATGTTTTTTTGAAACAATTATTATAAACACTTTTAAAAACTATTTTTTAAAGTATTTTCTATTTGTCTATAGTCCTTTTATTTATTCTAATCTCATCTATTCAATAAACACTCTCTACAAATGGTAATAATTTTGTTCATGACTGTACAAATAATAATATTGTTAATAAAACTTACTACGAAAGTATAAAATAAGGCAAGTATAGAAGTTTTTTCTGTATAATCTATAAAATAATATTTATGATTTTTTAAAAGAAGTCAAATAAATACTAGTAAAAAAGTCTTTTACTTCTTTGAGTCAATATATGCTCAACAAATTATATGTAAGAACATTCAAATTGTTCACTACAAATGAAACAAACGAAAGTTATGAAATCAATTATCGATAGTCAAGTAATGCAAACCACTCTCCGAAAAACTGTATGACTATGTTCTCAGAAATGTATGCAAATTTCTTCATTCTTCTATACAAATTAAACACAAAAAAGTACTGAAATCAATTACTTGCAGTCAAGTACCGGCCATAAGAACTTTTCGTACCTCGCGTATAAAATTATATTTTACTTAATTACACAAAGTACTGCATAACGCCCAAGAGGCCCAATAGCTCACACACTCCTACAAAACTTTATAGTACCTACGTACTTTACGCCAGTGTGGGCGAAAATTATTTTAATTATATAACTATAGTGCCTTCTTTTTATTTCTAAAATTCATAAGAATTTTTTCAGGTATTTACGAAAAGTCAAAGCCTGTATAAAAAATTACATAGTTACCAACACATCACTATTTTTCATTATTCCTCCTCAATTTTGAACTTTCTATAATATTACGCATCTTGGAAGGACAAGAGAAGTCTAGAACTGCTCTAGCAGGGTTGATCCTCCGATCTCCCGTACATACTTGGCAGGCCCGACAGTTTGCAGTTACGTCCCACACAGCATGTATTAATTCTGAAAGGATTCTGAAAGAATGCATGAAATAATTTTATTCTTTCAGAAATCATTCAGTGAAAGGATTCTGTAATAATGCTATGTCCGGGGTATTTTCCTTTCAGAATTAATTCAATGGAATAATTCAAAAATAATTTATAATATCATTGCAAAATTTATTCAATAGAAGATTTCTGAAAGGATTCATGGATTATTACCAAAAGGTTACTAAAAGATATTTCAAAATTATTTCCTGAAATAATTCTGAAAGGAAAATACCCCGGACATAGCATCATTACAGAATCCTTTCACTGAATGATTTCTGAAAGAATCTTTCAGAATCCTTTCAGAATTAATATCACATATTATTGCAGAATCCTTTCAATGAAAGATATCTGAAAGGATTCAGGAATTAATTTTGTGAATTAATTCGAAAATATTATGAAAATATTACTAACAAGAAATTTGGAAGACGGATAAATCCCGTATTATTACAGAATCCTTCCAATGAAAGATGTCTCAAAGGATTCAGGAATTAATTTGTGATTTAATTCCTGAATCCTTTCAGACATCTTTCATTGAAAGGATTCTGTAATAATACGTGATTTATACTGTTCGAAATTTCTTTTTAGTAATATTTCCATAATATTTTCGAATTAATTCACAAAATTAATTCCTGAATCCTTTCAGACATCTTTCATTGGAAGGATTCTGCAATAATACGTTATTTATACTCT